>CM059195.1:74383152-75059127 GCA_030323885.1 Branchipolynoe longqiensis
AGACCTAAACCCCAGCATTGACCCTAAACCCTCTCACCCCCAGCCCACATCCGACTACCCTACCCTCTCCCCGTCCCCCTCCTCCTCATTGGTAGACCTAACCCAGATTGACCCACCTCCTGCCCCTCCCCCCACCATCACACCATACCATCGCCCCCGTAGCCCCTCCTCATTGTAGACCGTAACCCAGATTGACCCTCCTCCCACCCCCGCCCGACATCCACTACCCTCCACCTGCCCTCCCCCCCACCGTCCTCATGGTAGACCTAACCCCGTAATTGACGCCCCCTACACTACCCGCTACCCACAGCCCACTATATCCACTACCCTGCCCTCTCCCCCTTGTCACTTCATTGAAGACCTAACCCAGAATGACCTGACCCCCCTACCCCCGCCCCCACAAATCCACTTACCCCGCCCTCCCCCTCCGACCTCAATGTAGACCTAACACCCAGATTTGACACTCCTCCCCCCCCGACCAACATCCACGTACCCTCCCCAAACCCTTCGCTCATTGTAGACCTAACCCAGATTGACCCTCCTCCCCCCCCCGCCCTCATACCACTAACCCTCCCACCCCCCCCTCCTCAATTGTAGACCTATACACCAGATTGACCCTTCCTCCCCTCACCGCCACATCCACTACCCTCCCTCACCACCTCCTCATTGTAGACCTAACCCAGATTGGACCCTCCTCCCCCCACCCACTATCCACTACCCCTGACCCTGACCCCCCTCACTCATTGTAGACCTAACCCAGATTGACCCTCCTCCCCCCGCCCACAATCCACTACCCTCCCTCCCCCTCCTCATTGTAGACCTAACCCAGATTGACCACCCCTACCCCCCGCCCACATCCACTACACCCTCCCTCCCCCTGCCTCATTGTAGACCTAACCCAGATTGACCCTCCCTCCCACCCCGCCCACATCCACTACACCTCCCTCCCCCCTCCTCATTGTAGACCTAACCCAGATTGACCCCTCCTCCCCCCGCCCACATCCACTACCCTCCTCCCCCCTCCTCATTGTAGACCTAACCCAGATTGACACCCCCCTCCCCCCCCCCCGGCCACATCCACTACCCTCCCTCCCCCTCCTCATTGTAGACCTAACCCAGATTGACCCTCCTCCCCCCGCCCACATCCACTACCTCCCCTCCCCCTCCTCATTGTAGACCTAACCCAGATTGACCCTCCTCCCCCCGCCCACATCCACTACCCTCCCCTCCCCCTCCTCATTGTAGACCTAACCCAGATTGGACCCTCCTCCCCCCGCCCACATCCACTACCCTCCCTCCCCCTCCTCATTGTAGACCTAACCCAGATTGACCCTCCTTCCCCCCGCCCACATCCACTACCCTCCCTCCCCCTCCTCATTGTAGACCTAACCCAGATTGACCCTCCCTACCCCCCGCCCACATCCACTACCCTCCCTCCCCCTCCTCATTGTAGACCTAACCCAGATTGACCCTCCTCCCCCCCGCCCACATCCACTACCCTCCCTCCCCCTCCTCATTGTAGACCTAACCCAGATTGACCCTCCTCCCCCCGCCCACATCCACTACCCTCCCTCCCCCTCCTCATTGTAGACCTAACCCAGATTGACCACTCCTCCCCCACGCACCACATCCACTACCCTCCCCTCCCCCTCCTCATTGTAGACCTAACCCAGATTGACCCTCCTCCCCCCCCGCCCACATCCACTACCCTCCCTCCCCCTCCTCATTGTAGACCTAACCCAGATTGACCCTCCCTCCCCCCGCCCACATCCACTACCCTCCCTCCCCCTCCTCATTGTAGACCTAACCCAGATTGACCCTCCTCCCCCCCGCCCACATCCACTACCCTCCCTCCCCCCTCCTCATTGTAGACCTAACCCAGATTGACCCTCCTCCCCCCCGCCCACATCCACTACCCTCCCTCCCCCTCCTCATTGTAGACCTAACCCAGATTGACCCTCCTCCCCCCCGCCCACATCCACTACCCTCCCTCCCCCTCCTCATTGTAGACCTAACCCAGATTGACCCTCCTCCCCCCGACCACATCCACTACCCTCCCTCCCCCTCCTCATTGTAGACCTAACCCAGATTGACCCTCCTCCCCCGCCCACATCCACTACCCTCCCTCCCCCTCCTCATTGTAGACCTAACCCAGATTGACCCTCCTCCCCCCGCCCACATCCACTACCCTCCCTCCCCTCCTCATTGTAGACCTAACCCAGATTGACCCTGCTCCCCCGCCCACATCCCTACCCTCCCTCCCCCTCCTCATTGTGACCTAACCCAGATTGACCCCCTCCCCCCACCACTCCTACCCCCCTCCCCTCCTCATTGTAGACCTAACCCAGATTGACCCTCCTCCCCCCCGCCCACATCCACTAGCCTCCCTCCCCCTCCTCATTGTAGACCTAACCCAGATTGACCCTCCTCCCCCCCCGCCCACATCCACTACCCTCCCTCCCCCTCCTCATTGTAGACCTAACCCAGATTGACCCTCCTCCCCCCGCCCACATCCACTACCCTCCCTCCCCCTCCTCATTGTAGACCTAACCCTGATTGACCCTCCCCTCCCCCCCCCCCGACCACATCCACTACCCTCCCTGCCCCTCCTCATTGTAGACCTAACCCAGATTGACCCTCCTCCCCCCCGCCCACATCCACTACCCTCCCTCCCCCTCCTCATTGTAGACCTAACCCAGATTGACCCTCCTCCCCCCACCCACATCCACTACCCTCCCTCTCCCTCCTCATTGTAGACCTAACCCAGATTGACCCTCCTCCCCCCCACCCCACCACATCCACTACGCCTCCCTCCCCCTCCTCATTGTAGACCTAACCCAGATTGACCCTCCTACCCCCGCCCACATCCACTACCCTCCCTGCCCCTCCTCATTGTAGACCTAACCCAGATTGACCCTCCTACCCCCGCCCACATCCACTACCCTCCCTGCCCCTCCTCATTGTAGACCTAACCCAGATTGACCCTCCTCCCCCCTGCCCACATCCACTACCCTCCCTCCCCCTCCTCATTGTAGACCTAACCCAGATTGACCCTCCTCCCCCCGCCCACATCCACTACCCTCCCTCCCCCTCCTCATTGTAGACCTAACCCAGATTGACCCCCCTACCCCCGCCCACATCCACTAGCCTCCCTCCCCCTCCTCATTGTAGACCTAACCCAGATTGACCCTCCTCCTCCCGCCCTCCTCATTGTAGACCTAACCCAGATTGACCCCCCCCCCTACCCACCCCTCACGCTGCTATGAGTGATTCTGGGGCCCTGGAGCGGGACCTTATAGGAGCATAGGTCATCCTGAGTGGAAGGGGCTGCATTTGGATGTTGAGTTGACCGATAGTTTTTAGATTCTGCCATTTTCTGAGATAACAAAAGGAGCATAGGTCGTCCTGAGTGGAAGGGGCTGCATTTAGATGTTTAGTTGACCGATAGTTTTTAGATTCTGCCATTTTCTGAGATAATAAAAGGAGCATAGGTCGTCCTGAGTGGAAGGGCTGCATTTAGATGTTTAGTTGACCGATAGTTTTTAGATTCTGCCATTTTCTGAGATAATAAAAGGAGCATAGGTCGTCCTGAGTGTAAGGGGCTGCATTTAGACATTGAGTAGACCGATAGTTTTTAGTTTCTGCCATTTTCTGAGATAAATACATTAGGTTATTCATTATAATCTACTTTACCTTTGTTTAAAGGAACTTTCATCTTTAAATGGCTAACCAGACGGGATGGCTGAATGAGTTGAGCGTCCGTCTCCCGGTTATGTGTAATCGTGGGATTTCTAACCCACGGGTTCGCGCCCTGGTTTAGTCAAACCAGTGACATAAAAATTGATACTTGTCACTTCCTAGCCAGGGCGCTCAGCATTGGTGGGATAGGGCAAGGACTGGTTGGCTCGGTGTCAGGATAATGTGACTGAGTGAGATATCCAGTCATGACCCAACTTCCCATTATCCTGATACTGGACTATCCAGTTCTTGCCCTATCCTACTAATGCTGAGCGCCAGGCTAGGTAGCAACAACTATCAGTGTTGTAAGTCATAGGTTTGACTCTGCTGGGATTCAAACTTCCGACCTTCCACACACGAAACCTGCACTGCTACCGATTCAGCGTGACTCGGCTGGGATTCGAACTCCAGACCTTCCGCACGGGAATCCTGCGTTCTGCCGATTATGCTACTGCGTTCGACATCGGAATTTTACACCTTAGGTAATGATGGCCCATTGCGTAGATAGATACGTTGGGTTGGATATCATTGATTCCCGTCTTGTGGATTGCTAGCGTGAGTTGGGGGGGGAGGGGGGTTGTATGGGGGGGGGTTGTAGGGGGGAGGTGGGGGTATAGGGGATAGGGGGGGTGTAATCTAAGCCGAATTAAACATTTACCAGCCCACAGCTACAGTGAGGAGGAGGTGGTTTCTGATTGGCTGTCGGCCGGCCAGTCTGTCGGCCGAGTGGATCCGTCGGCCGGTCGGCTGGTTCGGCAAGTAATGAGGATTTGGGGAGCAGTATCACTAGCGAGTAACAAGTGCTGAAAATCACAAACAAAATTGAACCCATTTTCTTTTATTCCAAATCCGAGTTTCGCTTCCCTCAATCCCCACAGCCTTTGATACGCGTCGCTTCCGAGCCTGGCGCTCGACATTAATAGGATAGGGCAAGGACTGGTTAGCTCAGCGTCAAGAAAATGTGACTGAGTGGGATATCTGGTCATGGTGCTGGCGGCCTGATTTCCCAGTGGGGTGCAACTATAAAACCGCCATGAGTTTGCACTGTCACGGGTCGATACCCGTCCTGATATGACATTAGATGTTGACAGCACATAATACTCCAACCAACCAACCAACCAAACATTATCATTGGTTAAAATGCTTTATAACTTAAAAGACCTTTTCCTTAGATCTTGCTGCATGGTGAACTGCTACCCATCATAACATTAGTTCTTCTATTACGGTAAGAGGGTGGGATTTGATGGTGGAAATTGACAATTGTTGATAACCTGGTACGACGAGTAGCCTTGCGGCACTAAGCTGCATAGTCCGATGAAAACATAACATTTTCAAAACCAAAACAATTATCTAGATTTGAATCTACAGCCATGTTCACACCCACAACTTTAGGCCGAACTAGATAAGGCGAACTAGATGAGGCAAACTAGGCGTGAAAGTGAGTCATGTCCACACTTGCAGTACTTGGGTCGGTTTAAGGCAGAAATCAATATCTGCGCATGAGCGAGTCCATACTAACCAGCGCCAATTTTGGTTAGTCGACGTCGCCATGAGAGAGTGTGGGTTCAACCTAGATCTGTATTGACTGAATCGTATTGTTTTGGAATGATCAAAACTTCTGCTGGGCAGTGAAACCCTAAAAATATATCATGAACAAAATATCTGTGCATAGCTAGCTCTATCATAGACCAAATTATATAATATGTGCTTTTGATCGACCGGAAAATCAACAAACTCAGGTCTCGACTGCGCATGCTTGTGACGTGCTTAAGCCACCTCAAAGTAAACCACTGCCATCCACACAGGCAAGATGGGCCGACGTAAGCTAGTTCGCTTCATCTAGACCACCTCACGACGTGGTGTACTTTAGGCGAACTAGATGAATCGACTTAGCCCTAATTCGCTTCAGTGTCGCGTCCACACGGCCAATGTGAGTCGAACTAGATAAGGCGAACTAATTGAGGCGACTTAACACCCGTGTGTGAACATGGCTTATATATATCTAACTTAGCTACTGATGCACTTATTAAACATTGACCGGCACATAAAATGGACTACTGAGTCAATTAATAGAACATGTTACCGCAGAAGCCTATGGTGCTAGAGTTTTGGCAAGCTTGCCAAAATTAATTTAGCATGTTTCCATTACAAATATCTCAAAAGTTAGCGATTTAATATAAAAGTCCCTTCAAACTAAAGTAAGGTAGATTATAATGAACAACCTAATATGTTTATCTCAGAAAATTTGAGAAACTCAAAACCATCGAACTATGGAACTTTAAGAAAGAGAGAGTTTGGGGACACATAATGTAAATAGGCAGAAATTAAAAAACGCCCAGACCCAGTTTGTGGCTCGCACCCTGGATACTGGAACCATGCATGGACGCTCTTCTTAAGAGTGTTTGGGTTGGTAGATGGGGAAGAGTGAGTGGGAGTGGGAAGAATTGGTTGATTGTTGGAGCATTACGTCCTGATAACATCTAAGGTCATTTGAGGATGGGTACCGACTTGTGACAGTGTGCACTGATGGGGACTTTATAGTGTTTCCCCACTGGGAGACCAGGCTGCCAGCACAATGACCCGATATTCCACTCAGTCACATTATCCTGATAGAGAGATCAGGCTACTGGCACCATGACCTGATCTCCAACTCTGTCACATTATCCTGACACTGAGCTACCCAGTCCTTGTCATATCCTATTAATGCTGAGTGACAGGCTAGGAAGTGACAAGTATCAGTGTTGTAAGGCATTGGTTTGATTCGACTGGGAACTGAACTCCCGATATCCCACACGCGAGGCCAGCGCTCTATTGATTCAACCAGCGCCCGCGCCCGGTGGGGAGAAGGGTGTGTGGGAAGGAGTGAGTAGGTGTGGGGAGAAAGTCCTCAGAGACGAGTCAAGAATTGTGTGGTGTTCTCTGTGGCGGAGTGGTTAGAGTGTCTGACTCTAGGTCGGACTCCTAATCTGAAGGTTGGTGGTTCGATTCCCCATGCCCCCATCTCTGCCAATTTGGATTTCCACCGCTCTGTATAACTTACAGAGTCATCAAAGGCCAGTTGCTCTTATACCATGTCTATGTGGTGTGGGAGGTTAAAAATCCCTTGGGTCGGTTAAAGTGTAGGCTCGGGCTTTCTATCGACAAACTGTCTAATGGTGAAAACAAGCCTATTCAGGCTTATCCATGATAGGCAGTATGAATCTATAAAAAAAAAAAAATGAACGCAGACATAATGACGAACTAGGCGATTTGAAACAGGCAAGGAGTTGTCTGATAAAGAAAAAGTAAAGGAGAGACAGGAGGGATAGATGAGATGAGAGACCAGATGAGAGACCATGAGGAGCAATAGGACCAGGAAGTGAGAGATGGAACTAGATGAGAGAGAGGTCGACATACAAGAAGGGAAAGAGAGACAGGCAAGATCGAGATAAGAGATGGCAAGAGAATGGAATTAGGTTGTGGCAATAGATGATGGATGTATGTGATGGAAAGTGGGGAGGAAGAGGAGCGGACGAGGAGGACGAGGAGGAGGAAGAGGTGGAGGAGGAGGGGCAGGAGATGGGGCAGGAAGAGGGGCAGGAGGAGTAGCCGGAGAAGAAGAACTGGAGCTGGAGGAGGAGGAGGAATAGGTGGAGGAGGTGGATGAGGAGGAGGTGGAGGAGGCGGGGCAGGAGAGGAAGAACGGGAGGTGGAAGAGGAGGAGGAAGAGGTGGAGGAGGTGGAGGAGGAGGGGCAGGAGAGGAAGAACGGGAGGTGGAAGAGGAGGAGGAAGAGGTGGAGGAGGTGGAGGAGGAGGGGCAGGAGAGGAAGAACGGGAGGTGGAAGAGGAGGAGGAGAAAGACGTGGAGGAGGTGGAAGAGGAGGAAGGGGAGGAGGAAGAAGGGTAAGATATGGAAGGGGGGTAGAGGAGAAAGGGGTAAGGAAGAGGGGGAGGTGGGGCAGGAAAGGGGGGGGAGGGGGGGAGAAGGAGGGAGGGAGAGGAGGAGATGGAAGAGGAGGAGGAGATGGAAGAGGGGGAGGAGTAGCAGTAGCGAGAGGAGGGGAGAAGGATGAGGAGGTGAGGAGAATGAAGATTTGGAGGAGGAAGATGAGGATGTGGAGGAGGAAGATGAGGATAAGGACAAGGGTGGAGGAGGAGGGGGTGAGGAGGAGGAGGAGGAGGAGGTGGAAACGGAGTGGGGGAAGGAGGACGAGCATCGGGAAGAGGGGGAGGAGAAGGAAGAAGAGGAGGAGGAGAACGTGGAGGAGGATATGGAGGAAGATGAGGGAGAGTAGAAGGAGAAGAATAAAGGAGGAGGAGGCAGACCTATGTTATCCAAGTGCTGCCTGCTGTGCTGACTAGGCTGCAGCACATAACAGAGGCACGCTTTGGTCGGAGTGCTGACTGTGGGGTACACACACAGTCTGTAGCACTGTGGTGGAGAGCGAGAGTGAGAGATGGCACAGCCCCTGTGGATTCTAGTGAGACACACGAGGAAATGGCGATGTAATGTGATGGATTGTAAGCATTGGCAGATTGAGCTTAAAGTTGCATAGTCCGATGGTTTTGAATTTCTGTATTTTTTCTGAGATAAATATATTAGATCGATCACTAGTATCTACTTTACATTGGTTCAAAGTTACTTTTATTTTAAATGGTAAAATTTGGAGATATATGAGTGCAAACTGATATGACCTTAGATGTTGCTAGGATGTAAAACGACAACAAACAAACAACAACAAGCAAGCATGGACAATTAGTTTTGGCAAGCTCTACATTTGATTTGCCATATATAACTTAGATACTGATGCACTTATTTAGCATTTTTTCTGCGTAGAAGGCAATACTGAGGCAATTTAACAGAACCTGTTACTGCAGAAGGCTATGGCATCAGAGTTTTGGCAAGCTTGGCAAAACTAATTTCCATGTTTGCATTCAAAATATCAAATTAAGCCCCAGTCAAACCTACCCGGACGAGCCCCGGATTTTTAGGTGGACCACCCCCGGACCAGTCGCCCGACTGTCCCAGACAGCCCCGGATAAAATCGCTATTTTGGTCATTTTTGGCCTCGCGGTCACACCTACCTGGATGAGCCACGGACTAACCCAGGACCAGAGGCCGGATCGCCCCGGACTGAGCCGGATCACCACACGGACTACCCGGTGTGTCCACGGAGTAGTCCCGGACTTGAAGTGGACTTGCTCCATGACAATCCATGGATAATCCATGCTCATCCGGCTTGTCCGGGTCTTATCCGGGCAGTCCAGGAGTTGTCCTTGGCTATGTCTGGGGCTGGTCCGGGTTAAACCGTGGCCGTGGACGGTACACGGACTACCCCCGTAGCACCCCCGGCTACCCAGCCACCCCAGGATTATCCCCGGATCATCCCGGATGCTGCCGGATCGAGCCCGGATCGCAAAATGCCCCGGACAGCCCCAGATGTTTTAAACATTTTAAAACATCCGGAGCAGACCTCAGACGAGGCCGGACCAGCCATGGATCACCAAGGATCACTAAGGACCAGCCACGGATGAGCCACAGATCATGCCGGATCACCATGGAGCACGCCGGATCATGGTCCGGGGCTCGTCCGGCCCCTGATCCGGGTAGGTCTGACTGGGGCTTAAAAGTAACTTTGAACTAATGTAAAGTACATACTAGTCATCGATCTAATATATTTATCTCAGAAAAAATAATAAAATTCTAAGCCATCAGACTATGCCACTTTAATTCATTGAACACAATAAAATGTTGCAGAAACTGAAAACTAGCGGACTATGTGGCTTTAACTATTACCGGTACCAGTGTGGCACAGATGCAGGAGCAGAAGATGCTGCCGATGTTGATGCTGAAGTTCTGCAGTGTGCCATGTTCATCATGTACAGCTGCGTGTGGAGATGCATCTGTCTCCCAGCTCTCCTCCTTCCCGCTCTCAGCTCCCCCCCCCCCTCCCCCACACCCACATACCCGCACCCCAACCGGAAGTTGGTGATTTACCGCCTACAACCAGCGAATGATGGTGAGCCTTGCACTAGGGGGGCAGCGTAGGGGAGGAGGGGATGGGAGGAGGAAGGGGAGAGGAGGAGGAGGAAGAGAAGAGGAGGAGGAGAGGGGTTGGTTGGTTGTTGGAGTTTTATATCCTGGCAACATCTAAGGTCATATAAGGAGAGGGGAGAGTGGAGAGAGGGAGGGGAGAGCGGATGGAGATGGGAGGGGGAGGAGGGGAGCGGAATGAGGGGGAGGAGTGGAGAGGAGAGGAGGGAGAGGAAAAGGAGGGGGAAGGTAAGGGGGGAGGAATGTGAGGAGAGTGGAGTGAGGAGGGGAAGGGACGTAGGGGAGGAGTGGAGAGGAGAAGAGGAGAGGGGAAGGGGTGGAAGGAGTGGAGAGGAGAGGAGAGAGGGAGGAGGAGGGGAAGGGAAGAAGAAGGGGAGGAGTAAGAGAAGTAGGGGGTAGAGAAGGAGGGGAAGGAAGGGGGGATGATGAGAGGGAGGAGAGAATGAGGGGAGTGGAGGAGGGGAAGGGAAGAGGAGGGGGAGGATGGAGAGGAGAGGGAAGAGGGGGCAGGAGGGGAGGGGAGGGAAGAGGATGGGAAGGAGGATAATGGGACGGAGGAGGAGGGGGGAGGGGACGGGAGTGGAGGGGAGGAGAGGGACGAGGGGGGGGAGAGGGGAGGGGATGAGAGGAGGGGGGAGGAGGGAAAGGGGAGGGAAAGAGGGAAGGGGGAGGAGGGGGGAAGGGGAGGGGGATGAGGGGAGGGGAGGAGGGGGGAGCGGAGGAGGGGAGGAGAGGGAGGGAGGGAGACGGGAGGGAGGGATAGCAGAGGAGGGGGGGGGAGAGGAGGGAGTGAAGGAGGAGGGGAGGGTGGGAGAGAGAGGAGAAGGGCGGGGGAGGAGGAGGGAGACAGGAGGGGAGGGGATGGGGGGGAGGAGGACGGATGGGAGGACGGGGGAGGGGTGGTGGGAGAGGGAGGGAGGAGGGGGGGAAAGGAGGAGAAGGGAGAGGGGAGAGGAGAGGAAGAGGAGGGAGGGGGAGGGAGAGGAGGGAGGGGATAGGGGAGTAAGAGTCGGGCATAAGTGAGGAGCAAGATGGAGGTAGAAGAGGAAGGCGGGGTAAGTGCGAGAGAGGGGTGGGGGGTGGGTATGAGTGGATGCGGTCTGCTGGGGGGGGGGGGGTAGGGACGATGATAACTGAATTCACCTGAGACCGATTTGTGGGGGGTTTAAAGTGAATTGGGATGCTTTGTGTTGTACCGTTTTCCTATTTCAGGAAGTTTTATTTTACCATATATGCAGATATATCGTCGATAAGGAATGCGATAGGTCAGAAGGGGAGAGTGAGGGCAACTGCCTAAGTATCTTGGCCTGGCTATGGTGCGGGCCAGGACCGAATAATGTAGTGAGTGATCTTTTCTGGCACCACCGAAGACTAGTATAATAAGGGCCGAGGAAAAGTCTTCACCTGTTCCTCTGCCCCTACTCCTCCCACAGTAATCGGCTGGAAAAGCCTGGATTAAGTCATCTACTACCACAACCTCAGGTCCGCCCGTGGCGCCACCTGTCCGTCCATGAGTCAACGACCCTAATGTATATATATATATATATATATATATATATATATATATATATGTGTATGTATATATATATATATTTATATTGCTATGTGTGGTCTACACTTTTATATTGCTGCGAGACATGGACTTTGAAGAAAGCAATAACAACAAAGCTCGAGGCATTTGAAATGTGGCAATACAGAAGAATGTTAAAAATTCCATGGACAGCAATGATAAGCCACGTGGAGGTCCTAAGAAGAATGAAAATAAGGAGACAGATAATACAAACGATCAAAAACAGAAAAATTAAATACTTTGGCCACATGATACGACACCAGGAATCACAGAGAAGAATACTGGAAGGGAAGATAGAAGGGAAAAGACCAAGAGGGAGAAGGAGAACAACATGGATAGACAACATCACTGAGTGGACAGCAATGAGCTATGCGGAATGCGTGAGAGGAACGAATGACAGGAAGAGATGGAGGTCCATTGCAGCCAACCTTCTTCGAGAAGACGGCACCCATTGATTGATTGATATATATAAGTTAAAAATTGAATGCGTTAAGGCCAGGCGCAGCTGGCATACAGTGCACATGGCCGCTCACAGGGGGCGCCACCGTGGTCTATGTCATAATAACAGGGTCAGCTAGATAGGATAAGTGCTAACTATTACATAGGGAACTGAAGATCGGTAGTGTCCTTGTTTATATTCCCATAATGGATTATAGAGCACATATATATATATATATATATATATATGAGTCAGCCTCACGAAAATGGGCCAATTGGTGCTTTATTTAAGATATTGGCATCGCAATTCTTAAAGTGTAGTGCATTTCTTTGTTTTATATTAAATTATCCTAGAAACAAATAAGGTTGTTGTATTTCTCTACCTTTACATTCAGGATAAATTTAAGGACTTTGCAACACCTCTGTCAATGCTAAACTATAAGTATGCCGATCGATGCCGACATCCAATGCTCGATGCCGACAACTTTAACAGATGTCGGCGTCGCAATTCTTAAAGTGTAGTGCATTTCTTTGTTTTATATTAAATTATCCTAGAAACAAATAAGGTTGTTGTGTTTTCTCTACCTTTACATTCAGGATAAATTTAAGGACTTTCCAATACCTCTGTCAATGCTAAACTATAATTATGCTGTTTGACGCCGACATCCAATCATCGACGCCGACAACTTTCCCCAATTGGCCTCTTTTCGTAATCCTGACTCATATATATATGTATGCATTGTAATCTGTGTGAGCTTATATGAAGAGTTCACGTGCAAAACCCGACAGATCCATTTTCAGTAGTTCTGTGTCAAATAGACTTTGTTGTGCTTTACAACTAAAGTCTGTCAATTTCATATCGGGTAACGCCTTACATAGGGGATGTGTTGGTTTGTGTGGAAAAAAAACAGATTTCATCATCGGAATGATGCCAGCTTCAGCTCATACGTGGTAGTCATGGTTTCAGTTTGTGACGTCATAGTCTCGCGAGACGTGATCGTGACGTCAGAGTCTCGTGCGGCTGGTTCTGGGTGAGACCAGTAGGAGGCCAGATGGCGGAACACTCCAGGCGGCGCCACCGTAGGGCTCCTCGTTCGCGCGCAAATTACCCATGTTGGCGAACCACCATGAACAATGCCAAACTATATATATATATAGTTTGGCAAGTGGACAACAGTAACAAATGAAGAAAACTGGCTGAAACGTCATCTGTGCTGCTCCGGCGACCTTTATGGTTAAGGCATTGATGATAGTGATATATTTTTATCTATGTAAGTTGGCATGCATTTCGAGTTATAGGGTTGAGCTTATTTACCCAGTGAGGTCACTTATTTACCTCTATTCGGCCCTCGCTGCCCAGCTCCCCTCCCACCTCCTCCCTCCCCACCTCCCCTCCCACCTCCTCCCTCCCTCCCCCACCTCCTCCCTCCCGCCTCCCTCCCTCCCTCCTCCCACCTCCTCCCGCCCCTTCCCTTCTCTCCTTCCCCTCTCCCCTTCTCCTCCTCCCTCCCCTTTGCATCTCCCTCCCCTCCCTCCTCCTTCCTCTCCCCTCTCCCTTCTCTCCCCTTCAACTTCTACCCTCGCCCTACCCCTCCCTCCTCCCCTATCATTCCCCTTTCCCCTCCCCCTCCCACCTCTCCTCCCCTTTCCTCCCCTCCTTCCTCACCTCTCCTCACCTCCTCCCCCCTTCCCGCTCCTGCTTTTTCTGCTCCAAACCTTCCCCATCTCCTCCCTCTCCCTTCCCATTCTCCCCTCCAAATCTCCCCCCTCCCCGCCCCCTCCTCCCTCCTCCCCTCCCTCCTCTCCTCCTTCCTCTCCCTCCCCTCCCTTCCCCCTTCCCCGCTCCTCATCCCCTCTCCCCCCCCCCCCCCCCCCCCCTTCCCCTCTCCCTCCCCCATCACTTCCTCTCACAACCAATTTGCCGCTCTCCTGGGTGGGCTTTTCGCTCCGACCTCGTCTATTTGTATGGATGGCCGTTCCACCGCTAGGTGTGCTTACCGGCCGATCCCACCGCGGGGTATCAGGGGCGTGGGGCATGGTAGAGCACCCTTGGGTGGGGTTAAGTGGGCGCCCACGTCGTATCCTCAATGCACAGGACCGAAAACCCGGCTAAGGAGCGCCGAGGCGGGAGACCGGGGGCGAGAGAAGGGCAATAATCAACCAACCACAACAAAAAAAAAAAAAAATGAAATGAGAAATATCCAAATATGAATGGGATATTTAGATTCGGTTCATCAAGAGCTTTAAATTGATATGCAACATTGCATATGTAGCATTTAGATTAACTCAACAGGCAATAATGGGTGGCCGGGATAGTGGGGGATGGGGGACCTCTGACTGTGCCAATATCACGCAGCCATAGAAGGTACACACATTTGCAATGAATTCTACTCAATGGCAGATGTGGGTGATTCCCTCACAGCGTTTAAATAATGGGTATCTGAGGGGGGAGGATGGGGGGATGGGCTAGACGGAAGGGGTGGGGGGAGGGGGTCTGTCTCCAGGGTGTGATGATGTGTGTTGGAATCACTGGGATGGTGTTGGCTGTTTTGATCAAGGGGGTGAGGGAAATCAATTGTGGGATTAGCAATTACAACAAAACAAATAAAAGCAATGGACCTTGCTTGGTTGATTTGAATTATTAGTGGGCACTTATGGAAGGATGTATATATTCAGTTTAGGGAAGATTTGATATTGCCAAGTAGCCATGTTTTGAGTTCTGCTGGTTCTGTGACAAAGCATGTCGAGGTGCAGCTTCAGTGTACGCACCGGAAGGTGGGGGAAGTGGTGAATGAATACACACGCGCACAAAGTTCTACTCCATCGAATGTGAATTACTTGGGGCGAAAGTCTAACAGCAATCTACATTTAATACAAATGTATGGCAAGAACTGTGCCAAGTCTGGTCATCAGGGCCTGTATGCAGGAGTCGGTGGTAGCGGCTTTTGGTGTTACAGCCTATTACCGGGTAGCTATCACCGACGTCGGGAACTGTGTCAAGTGGTATGCAGGAGCGCGTAACACTTTGATTATAGCTACACGTGAAGTTATTTATAGATTTGGGAAATCCCTCTGCGTTTGTAGCCATATATTAGGCTCAAATCTATTAAATGCTATCATATTTAACAGAATTACATACGCAATAAGTGATATTTCATGAAATTAACCCTAAATTCGAAGCAATATTAATCCTGCCGCCGGAACAGCGGTGATATTAATATTTTCGAATCGACGAATGCAAGCAACCGCCCCCGCCGCCAGTATGGAAAGCGACGTCGATGCGGCGGCGGAGATTCGAAAATATAAATATTAATATCGCCGCCTTTGCGGCGGCAGCTTTAATATTGCTTCGAATTTAGGGTTAATTTCATGAAATTTCACTTATTGCATATGTAATTCTGTTAAATATGACAGCATTGAATAGATTTGGGCCTAATGAACTCGCTATACCTCCTATTTGTCAGGGGTAGGGTAACACCGGTTAAGATTTTGGTGTTAGGCCTATCACCGCCTCGTGCATACCATTTTTCGCCCCTATCCTGGAAATTCCCTCCTACCACCGTTTTGGCTCGCTACCACCGAATACCACTGACTCCTGCATACGGGCCCAGGAGGCTTGTGGTGGTAGGTGCAAATTGAGTTTAAAGTGTTGGGTCTATAGTGCAAGGATGAATGATCGGGTGGATTTGTCAGTTTTCTACAATTTTTTTTATATTCACCTATTAACTTCACAGATATGACAACAATTGTGTAGTTTGAATCCCATTCTTATACGACATTAGATGTTGCTAGAACATAGAACCCAAGAAGAAAGAGTTAGGCATGGGCGATAATACAGTCACAACAAGGAGAGTTAAAACCTGACTTCCGTCATTTATCCTGCGATTCCCTGGCAGTGCTAATCCTATGGTGGTAATATCAGCGTTTTCGCGGAAATTCACCATTGGTTCTACTAGGATCTACCAGGTGGCACCAGGGTTGCGGCCTAATTTATGTGGTAGTTTTCACGCTATGGATTGGTTCTGCCAGATCCCGCTAGGTTGCGCCACGGTCTCAGTCTGATTTCCGCGTTTTTCGCCGGAGACTGCTTTCATCCCTGATAGTGAAAGGATAGGAGTGGGAGGGGGACCAGTCACAACTTCCGGTGTAAGCTGAATCTGACCTAGTTCCATTCCACTGACTATTCAATGCAGATTCTCCTAATACCCATGTCACACTACAACGTAACGCGGTAACATGAGCCGACGTAGATGAATTTTGGTCATTCCGTTGAGTTACATCGGGTTATGTTACTCGTACGGTAGGCCTACGTCGAGTTAGGTTGTGTTACATCGACACTCGTCAAGGTTTTAGACATACCCAAAACTGTAAGCTGAATCTGACCTAGTTCCATTCCACTGACTATTCAATGCAGACTCTCCTAATACCCCTGTCACACTACAACGTAACGCGGTAACGTGAGCCAATGTAGATGAATTTTGGTCATTCCGTTGAGGTACATCGGGATATGTTACTCATACGATAGGCCTACGTCAAGTTAGGTTGTGTTACGTCGACACTCATCAAGGTTTTAGACATACCCAAAACTTTCGATGTAGCTTAACATAAGACAATGTGTGGCTTATACGTTAGCATACACAATGTATACATTAGACATACGTCGAGTACGCTAGACATACATTACACATATGTTATACATATGTTGAACTACGTTGAACTACGTCAGGTTTAAGTCAAGCCGGCAGAAATGTGCAGTTCGCATATTGACAACATATTGAAAACATATGGATAATGTACGTCTAACGTATGGATAACGTATGTTTGGCGTTTCTCCACCATGTTTTGAAGTATTTAACGTATAAGGCATACTTCTGGTGATTGAATAACATCTGTAACATTCACCGACGTTCTGCGAGCGTTCCGTGAGCATTTTTTTTAATGTTCTCATGCGTTGACATGCATTACCCCTACGTTGGATCGACGTTTCGCCTATGTCCACTACGTTGCACTGACATCCAACTTGGCCCTGAAACGGAGAGAATTTTTACGTATCTCAATGCAAATAAGTGATTTTTACGTTGCCCACTCGCCGGCCTGTTACATTGTAGTTTGACAGCGGTATTAGAGAGCGCTTACTCTCTCTGTTCTGACTGTATCATCACCCACCTCACTGTTGATATCTGCTCTTTTCCCCTCGCTGTGATCTCTTTCATCTCTGGATATATTTCTATCATATAGACACATATACAATTATAGCCGTACATCAATATATCTTATATATATATGATATCTACATCTATATATTTAATTATACAATGTATATATATATATATATATGTATATATATATATATCTATATATGTATAAATCGTGTGCCTGTTTATTGGGGGTTTATGTTAAAGCAACATCTAACATGAGTAATAGGGGCGTCACTACATTGTCGCACTGTAAGCATGTGGGAACAATTCTCCCCCTCCCCCCCCCCAATGCTAAATCTGTTATAATATGCACTTTTCTATATTACTAGATTTACCATAAGCAAGGATGTACCTAGACTGTCTCACCTTTAACTTAAGGATATGCACTTTTTGTATTACCAGATATGGTGCTATCATGATCAGGGACATAGCAACACTGTCGCACTCTCTGAATATGCAACCAATTTAGTGTCCACACTTTTTTATATTTCTGGCTACACCCCTGTCTTAGGTCATAACAGGAAGAGTACCGACTTCCGACAGTGCACCCTCATGGTGACTTTATAGTGCTGCCCCACTCGGAGGCCATGCTCCCAGCATCATGAACCGATATCCCACTCAGTCATATTATTCGGAAACTGAGAAAGCAATGTTTGCCCTATCATACTAATGTCGAATGTCAGACTAGGTAGCTAGTGTTCATTTGTTTATTGGGGCGTTACGTCCTAGAAACATATATCGTCATATCAGGATCGGTACTGATTTGTGACAATGTGCAGTCATGACCACAAATGGCCAGGCCTGTCCATTCCCTGATGTTGTCAGGGTCGAAACACATGTGAAGATACGTAATTCAAGGCTTTTCAAGGTCCATACACATGTGAAGATATGGTATTCAAGGCTGTTTCAAAGCTTTTCTATGTCCATACACATGTGAATATATCAAATTCAAGACTATTTCAAAGCTTTTCAAGGTCTATACACATGTCACTATATAGAATTCAAGACTATTTCAAAGCTTTTCAAGGTCTATACACATGTCACTATATAGAATTCAAGACTATTTCAAAGCTTTTCAAGGTCCATACACATGTGAAGATATGAAATTCAAGGCTGTTTCAAAGCTTTTCTATGTCCATACACATGTGAATATATCAAATTCAAGACTATTTCAAAGCTTTTCAAGGTCTATACACATGTGAAGATATGGTATTCAAGGCTGTTTCAAAGCTTTTCAAGGTCCATACACATGTGAAGATATGAAATTCAAGGTTATTTCATAGCTCTTCAAGGCTGTTGTTGATAGGAATTCAAGACTATTTTCATTTGGATTTCACGGGGGAAAAAACAATGGCGAATGGCGATTTGGGACTAATTTATAGATCAGTGGGGATGACTAATTACCAAAAAGTAGGTTAAATTCAAGTGTTTTCAAGGCCTTCAAAAATTCAAATAGGACAAATGAAGTTCAAGACTTTTCAAGACTTTCCAGGCTCCGTAGGACGCTGTGTTGTCTTCCAACGTCTTTCTTTGGACATAACAATACACCACGCTATGTCTGCTGGGAGGATACATCAGTTCGCTGCAATCTGATTGGTCCTTTCCTATAGACTGCTCACCTTACAGGGATTGCCTCAGACACCACCGGGAGGTCAACTCATGCTTGTTTGTTGGGGTTTTACATCCTAGCAACATCTAAGGTCATATCGGGACGAGTACCGACTTGTGACAGTGCGCACTCATGGGGACTTTTTAAGTGCTGCTCCATTGGGAGACCAGGCCACCAGAACCATGACCCAATATCCCATTCATTCATATTATCCTGACACTGAGCCGACCAGTCCTTCCCCTATCCTATTAATGCCAAGTGCCAGGCTCGGTAACGAGAAGTATCAATTATGGAAGTCATTGGCTTGACGTGGCCTGGTTTTGAAACTACCAACCTTCTGCACAAGAAGCCTGCGCTCTACCATCTGGTTGGGTGATCAGATGGGATGGCCGAATGAGTTGAGCATCCGTCTCCCGTTTTGGTAGATCGTGGGATTCGAACCCTGGTCGAGTCAAACCCATGTCTTAAAAATTGATACTTCTCACTTCCTAACCAGGTGATTGGCATTGTTTGGATAGGGCAAGGACTGGTTGGCTCAATGTCAGGATAATGTGACTGAGTGGGATATCAGGTCATGGTGCTGGTGGCCTGATTTCCTAGTGGGACAGCACTATAAAGTTGCCATGAGTGCACACTGTCACAAGCTGGTACCTGTCTTGATATGACCTTAGATGTTGCCAGGACATAAAACTCCAACGACCAACCAAGCAATCCTATAGCCAGTTAAGCTAGTGACATTCATCTGCAGAATCTGGAACCACTCTGTTCGGGTACATTTCCTGAGTGCCTATGATTTCACATGCTATATCTCCATAAAGAATGCCTGGAAAAATAATAAAATGCCTGATTATATTCAGATATTCATATCGCAACAGGATTCAAGCTCTTATCATTGTAATATATATATTTTTTAATATATTGTATTTTCCTCTTGGAATGTCACCACTGCTCTCTTCACCTATTACACCACTCCAGTTAAGGTAGTGACATCTAGTGGCAGAATGTGGCACTACTCTATTCAGGTACTTTCCAGCTTAACTGGCTATTGGGTGACCTGAGTAACGCATTCACGCTGATTGGCACTCCAATTCCTGGCACATGCGTACTGCGTACAGTGTCTGGAGAGGGTGGTCGATGGATGGAGAGGCTTCCATCAGTAATTGGCATTGTTTTCCTAATTGCCTAGATACAGCAGGCGGAAGAAAAACGTGGGCAATTAATGCGCTTAATTAGAGACTTTGGGGGAGGACTGCTATGTTCGGATGCAGGCAATGTTTTCAGTGTTGCTGGTCATTGTTGGCGTGGGGGCACAGAGAACGCGAAAAGCGGAAGCGGTGAAAATAAATACACAACTTTATTCAAAACTCAGTCAAGATATTCAGGGTCCAGGCCACTCAATCAGGCCATCAGCACCATGAACCAATATCCCACTCAGTCCTATTATCCTGACACTGAGTTAACCACTCCTTGCCCTATATTATTAATGCCACGCGCCCAGCTAGGAAGTGACAAGTATAAATTTAGTAAGTTATTGCTTTGACTCGATCAGGAATTGGACTCTCTGTGTCCCGCATGGGAGACCTGCACTCAGCCGATTCGGCCACCGCACCCGGTCCGGTTGTGTGGGTGCATGAGGTGTGGCGTTATAACATTGCTAACAAACCGATCTTATTTTACGAAATAATAATAATAATTATAATAATCAAAATAAATGAGGCTGTTTTGGTTATTCATAGTAATAGATTCAGTGCTCTTAGATCTTAGAAATACAGAAGGCTTCTATAATAAACAAACTGTTATGTAACTCATATTGATAGATGTAATGTTTCAATCTTGTGAAACAGAGATCATACAATTGAATAATATTCATGCAGTAGTTCATAGTGCCAGATAAAATATATTGACCTAATTTCATCTAGGCCATTCTCTAAAATTGGGAACTAAAGTGTGACATGGAAACCAAAAGTGAAAACCTTCCAAATAATTGAAGAAAACATTCCAAATAATACCAGAATTCATGTTCCTATGATGGTTTACATATTGCACATATGTCAGCGTTGAAAAAACAGCTATTTCACTTTTATATTTTGATCTTATACAAATTGAGCAATATGCTAATATCACTTGTGTAACATGGAAATCAAACACACATCGGGAACTCCATTTTAACATACACAACAAATTCAAACAAGATTTCATTGATTACAGTTACACAAACAAGATTATGTCTTACAGGAAAAAAGTTGAGCAAAAGTTGAAAAAACATTTGGGTTAATTCAATGGTATTGATGTGTAAATGTTCACCTTTTCACTTTAGCACAAAATGATGCAAGCAAACTTCCGATACAATTTGTGGGATAGATTAAATACATGCAGTATTGGTAACATACGTAAAACACAGAGGGACCAATAATTATTTGACTTGCGACCAATATGAGAATGAATTAATTACGACCAACCAATCAATATATACATATGCATTTATATATACACCAGCTAGCCCTCCTCCAGTTTTGATAGGTCGTGGGATTTGAACTCACAGTTTCCAAACCTGGTAGAATCAAACCAAGGACTTAAAAATTGATACTTGGCTCTACCTAGCCTGGCGTTAAAAATTGAGACTTGTCACTACCTAGCCTGGTGTTAAGAATTGATACTTGTCTCTACCTAGCCTGGTGTTAAGAATTGATACTTGTCTCTACCTAGCCTGGCGTTAAAAATTGATACTTGTTTCTATCTAGCTTAGTTTAACAAATTGATACTTGTCTCTCTACCTAGCCTGGCGTTAAAAATTGATACTTGTCTCTGCCAAGCCTGGCGTTAAATATTGGTATTTATCTCTACCTAGCATGGCGTTTGGCATTACTAGGATAGGGAAAGGAGCAGTGGAATGAAGCACACCAATTGTCCTCGATTGAAATTTCTCCTGCTGAATCAACGAATGCACCGAGGACGAAGACAAAGATGCTTACTCAAAGGTGCACTTATTCGTTTAATCGTTGCTCCTGGGCTTTGCCATTCCGTAACAAAAAAACCTTACATAAAAAACAGCAACAGAAACATTTTTAACGTCCACACACCTCCACCCACCCACTCCCCTCACTCCACCTCCTGAACCCCACCCACTCCCCTCACTCCACCTCCTGAACCCCACCCACTCCCCTCACTCCACCTCCACCCACTGCCACCCACCCCAACCCCACTCCCCTCACTCCACCCCCTGAACCCCACTCCCCTCACTCCACCTCCTGAACCCCACCCACTCCCCTCACTCCACCTCCTGAACCCCACCCACTCCCCTCACTCCACCCCCTGAACCCCACCCACTCCCCTCACTCCACCTCCTGAACCCCACCCACTCCCCTCACTCCACCTCCTGAACCCCACCCACTCCCCTCACTCCACCTCCTGAACCCCACCCACTCCCCTCACTCCACCTCCTGAACCCCACCCACTGCCCTGCACTGCAACTCAATAACAACCACCGACCGCACCCACTTGGTGGTCGAATCGGTAGAGCGCGTGCCTCGAGTGCGGGAGATCGAGCGTTTGATTCCAGGTCGAGTCAAAACCATTGACTTATACAGTTGATACTTGTCACTTCCTAGCCTGGTTCTCGGCATTAATAGGATAGGGCAAGGACTGGTTAGCTCAGTGTCAGGATAAAGTGACTGAGTGCGATATCGAGTCATGATGCCAGCGGCCTTATTTCCCAGTGGGGCAGCACTATAACGTGGCCCTTTTTGCGCAGTCACAATTACTGTCCATCCTAATATGACCTTAGATGTTGCCAGGATGTAAAACGCCAACGACCAACCCACTACGCCCACATTCATGACGGCCCGTGAAGCTTTGTCCTAGTTCCCTTTCCTCACGCAATCTGCTGGGGGCGCCACCTGCGTCCCGGTGGCGCGGGTGCTCGTGAGCAGGGTGAAGGTCATGACCTACTTCTAGAGGCCAGAAGGCAGGTTCATTCATAAATAAGGCCTGTATGCAGTAAGTAGTGGTGCTGGCAGCGGAACCTGGCGGCAGTGGCACAAACTACTGCCATGTGCAATGGCGTGTTTTTCTAAACGCTGGGTCGGCAGCTGGTTAGTTGGTGTAATATATTCTTGCGGTGCTAGTATACAAAGGAAAGCTTGTTTTATTTAATGACGACTCTAGAGCGCATCGATTTTCATCATTGGCTATTGGACGTCATACATACGGTCATTCTGACATATTTCTTTGGAGGAGACCCGCTGACGCCACATAGGCTACTCTTTCCGATAAGCATCAAGGGGTCTTTTATTTGCACTTTCCCACAGAGAGGACATCCTTTGATGAACCAGTTGTGGACCACTGGTTGGAATGGAAAATAATTCAAACTGAAAATGGATCTAATTAGAAAGATCGATCCGATGACTGACAGCTTCACAGGTGGACACTCTACCGCCTGAGTTATGTCCCGCTCCCTTACTAGTATGCAAGATGATGGGTAATGGCTGACATATTGATGGCTGAATTGAGGTTTTACATCCTACTAAATGACCAGACGGGATGGCTGAATGATTTGAGATTCCGTCTTTCGTTTTGGTAGACCATGGGATTCTAACCCATGGCTTCGAACCCATGTCAAGTCAAGCCAATGACTTAAAAATTGATATTTGTCGCTTCCTAGCCAGGTGCTCGGCATTATTAGGGCAAGGACTGGTTGGCTCAGTGTCAGGATAATGTGACTGAGTGGGTTATCAGGTAATGATGCTGGCAGCTTGGTCTCCCAGTGGGGCAGCCCTATACAGTCAGCATGAGTGTGCACTGTCATAACTCGGTACCTGTCCTGATATGACCTTAAATGTTGCTAGGACGTACAACTCCAACAACCAGGCAACCAACAGTATATTTACAGAGTAATATGCCAATAAATAAAATAATGGGATAAGTATAGACCAGATATACTCGAGTATACTAGTATAAGAGTTGGTGTAACTTAAGCTGTGTTTACACAGGAAATTGTGAAGCGATTTAGGCAAATCGATTTATATGAAGCGATGTAGTGGCGCGTTTACACGAGCGAGTTTGAAAGTGTGTTGGCAACCGAGAACCAGCAGCCTTAGTGTTGCGCCTGTAGCCGGCAAGCACTGCTATTTGTTTAGTTTACACACGTCGATTCGACGCAGATGTAGCTGCTATGTTAATATCGCTTCGAATTTAAGGTTAATTTAATTAAATTTCATTATTTGAGTCTGTAATTCTGTTAAATATGATCGCATTCACTAGGTTTCGGCCTAATCGGGCCCTAACACTGCCAGGCACCAGCGATTAGTTACTACTGATCCTGTAGCTGGCAAGCACTACTATTTTATACTATCGCCGCCCGGGAACCAGCTGAATCGATTCATATAAACTACCTCGCGACATGGTTTATATGAAGCGATTTAACTCTCCCGTGTAAACACGGCTTTAAGCATATACAGCTTCAAATAAATCATAATCAAAGACTGATATTTCTCCAGAGTATGAATATTCAGACTTTGTTGGAAAAACAAAAGCGATCAATAATATTACAAATAAGGTTGTCTTGAAGAATTTTTAGGATTTTTGAATTTCAGATAAGGGAATATGGACCTGTAGTTCCTCTGGTTTGACCAGACGAGATGGCCGAATGAGTAGAGCGTCCGTCTCCTGTTTTTGGTAGATCGTGGGATTCGAACCTGGCCATGTCAAACCAATGACTTACAGATTGATACTTTTATCTTCCTAGCCTGGCACTCGGCATTATTAGGATAGTGCAAGGACTGGTTGGCTGTATCAGGATAATGTGACTGAGTGGGATATCAGATCATGGTGCTGGCGGCATGATTTCCCAGTGGGGTAGTAATATACAGTCACCATGAGTGCACACTGTCATAAGTCCGTACCCGTCCTGATATGACATTAGATGTTGCCAGGACGTAAAACTCCAACAACCACCGAACCAACTTTTTGGATTTCAGAATTACGGATAAGGGAACATGGACCTGTAGTTCCCTTTGGTTTGACTCGGCCTGGAAGCCATCATGCTGGTTGTCAGGGCGGAGAGTTCACACATGTAAGTAGTGTATGGAGAGTGGTGGACAGAGCAGGCTGTAGGCTGCGCTGAGGGAAGCCTCAGGGAGCCATTGTGGGCATAAGCACAGATAAACAGTTGGTTGGTTGTTGGAGTTTCACGTCCTGGCAACATCTAGGGTCATATCAGGATGGGTTCCGGCTTGTGACAGTGCGCACTCATGGTGACTTTATAGTAGCTGTCCCACTGGGAAATCGGGCCGCCGGTACCATGACACGATATCCCACTCAGTCACATCTGGACACTGAGCTAACCAGTCCTTGCCCTATCCCATTAATGCACAGCGCCAGGCTAGGAAGCGACAAGTATCAGTTTTATAAGTCATTGATTTGACTCGACAGGGAACCAAACTCCCGATTTCCCGCACGCGAGGCCTGCGCTCTACCGATTCGGGCGCCGCGCCCGGTGGCACAGATAACAAGACAGAAGAAGTGGAGAAGTGGAGAAGAAGAGCGCAATATTCCCAGGCGCAGGCTTATATTATCGGTGCACAGGACACCACTCATTTTGTTTATCGCACTGTTTTACAGCAAAAGATGTCTGACATGGGCAGAATGCCATGCGCCAATAATAAGAATATCAAGAAATCGCAATAAACCATCGATTTGCAATATAGTCTAAAATGGATACTTCATGTTGCTACTTGTGGCTTTACATCCTAGCAACACATGAAGCTGTGTAGTCTGATGAAAACATCAAATTTTCAAAACCAAAACAATGATCTAGATTTGATTCTACATATCTAACTTCGATACTGGTGCACTTATTAAACATTTATACACCACATAGAAGAGAATGCTAAGTCAATTTAATAGAACCTGTTACTGCTGAAGTCTATGCTGTCAGAGTTTTGGCATGCTTGCCAAAATTAATTTTGCATGGTTACACTTCAAATATCTCAAAGGTTAGCCATTTCATATAAAAGTTACTTCAAACTAAAGGTAAGGTAGATTACAATGACTGACCGAATATATTTATTTAAGAAAATGACAGAAATTCAAAATGATTGAACTCTGCAAAGTTAAGGTCATATCAGAAGGGACAAAAACGGTGATTAGTATATATTAGGATGAGTAATTGGTTCAAGAGTTTTAATAGGCTAGTTCGTCATTCCAACTGCGCATGCGCTGAAATTGGTGTCGATAGCAAAACAAAGGCATACGCCCATTGAGTTTGCCGATATGCATAGGACAAAACTTCGATTGTATTCAAGTACAGAACAATTTGGTGCAAACATGGATTCATGCTCGCAATATAATAGTAAAATGATATAATGAATATCATTAATTAAGCATTTGGGGTTACGAAACATACAATTCCCGACAAAACAATCAGTAACTTTACAGGTTGATGTTTACACCCCATTTTAAATTCTTGTTCTAAATAATAAAATTTCAAATGTGTGAACAGAAACTTGTTTCAAAGAAATATATAACCAATGCCTGACTAACCATACCCATTTTCTAGCTCTATATATGTTATTAACCATTGCATATAAATAAAAACATGAATAAAATAAGTAAAAGTGACTCTGACTATAGTTCTAACACTACTAGTCTGGGTGACCAGATTTGTCTAGATCTAAATGCACATGGCATAAGATGTGCTGATTAGATTTGTGTAAATGCAATGCTAGATAAAAGATTAACATTTTACTTTATTATATATATATTTTAGTTGGTATTCTACGTTCCAAACTTAAGCTGAAATGAGCTGAACCTAATGCATTCCATAGCTACACTCACTGCTTCAACATGAGCCATGTGCTTCTTGTGGGTTTGTTTTGCTTCCCGAGATACCACAATGCACCGCGCGGCTGGAATCATGAACTAGTCTATTAATCAAGTTGTGTGTGTGTGGGGGGGGGGGGGGTCCATTTGGTGTATATGTATAACTTAATAAAGTGGAGGTGTGAAGGTGCGGATGGGTGCGTAGAAAAGCGGTGCGGTGGTGAGGGCGGTGAGCAGCGGATGGATTGAGGAGGTAGCCATCGAAGGCGAGCAAAATTGGCCAGGTGAGGTGGAGCGTGATTGGCTGTTGGCGTTAGTGGTCAGCCAATGAGGAAGGACGATGCATGCGTGTTGCTATTGACAGGGGCCCTACGAGGACTTTGTACTTTCTTGTCTCTTGTATGTCCCCAGCAATGATAGCGAATGACCACCCACCTTGCTCATTCAATCCCATGTGTATTTTCCAAGGTTGGTTTATACCCTTGTTGTTGTTGTTGGATGGCGTTTTATGTCCCGGCAAAATCTAACGTCATATCCGGAAGGGTACCAACTTTGGACAGTGCACACTCATGGCAACTTTACAGTGCTGCCCCACTGTGAAATCAGGCCACTGGCACCATGACCAGATTTCCCACTTAATCACATTATCCTGACACTGAGCCAACCAGTCCTTGCCCTATCCTATTAATGCTGAGTGCCAGGCTAGGAAGCGACAAGTATAAATTTTGTAAGTCACTAGTTTGATTTGACTGGGAATTAAACTCCCAACCTTCCACACAGGAAGCGTGTGCTCTCACAGTTTCGGCCATTGCGCCCGGTACATTTATAGCTTTGATTTATGAATATTTGAAATTTTAATGATAAGTAGCTTTTACCAGTGGGTGCGACATGTAGCTCAGAGCATATGTGGATTGTCATCGAATTATATTACCTTATATTACCAGAGTGGGATATATCAATGCTGGGCAGATCATATAGGATTACTGTTGTACCATGTGAGACACAAGTGTGTTGTGTCACACCAGTGCATGAGTCAATCAGTGATCCGCAACCAACTGATATCCTGGTAAATTCGATATAAGCATTGTCTGTACAAATTTGACTGTAAGCTGACATTAAAGCCGCAATAACCTGATTGAAAAAAGTTTGTGTTATTTAACGACGCCTCTAGAGCACATTGATTTTATCATCGGCTATTGGACGCCAAACATAAGGTGATTCTGACATTTTTCTTTGGCGGAAACCTGCTGCCGCCATATAGGCTACTCCTTCCGATAAGCAGCAAGGGGTCTTTTATATGCACTGTCACAAAGACAGGAAGCACATACCACATCCTTTGATTGAACAAGTTGTGGACAACTGGTTGGAATGGAAAATAGCCCAAACCGCAAATGTGTCAATTGAGCAGTAACCTGATTGAAGCAAGTTATTATACACGTATAATGGTTTATACATCATAGACAGATATATGATCATATCTGGGTAAGTGTTTCAGTTAAGGAAGTGTCATGTTTTCATCGGCATATGATGGGAGAGACTGAGGAGTAGATGGAATCTTCGTGCCTTTTTATACTCATATAATGGTTTATATAGTAGATACAGACATAGGATCATATTGCGTAAGTGTTTCAGTTAAGGAAGTGTCATGCTTTCATCGGCATACAATGGGATAGACTGAGAAGTAGATGGAACCTTCCGGCCATTTTATACTCGCATAATGGCTTATACATAATATACAGACCTAGGATCATATTGCGTAAGTGTTTCGGTTAGGTAAATGTCATGCTTTCATTGGCATATGAAGGGAGAGACTGAGAAGTAGATGGAACCTTCCGGCCTTTTTATACTCGCATAATGGCTTATACATAATATACCAATATAGGATCATATTGCGTAAGTGTTTCAGTTAAGGACGTGTCATGCTTTCATCAGCATATGAAGGGAGAGGCTGAGAAGGCGATGGAATCTTCCGGCTTTATTACACTCGCATAATGGTCTATACAGCATATACAGATATAGGATCATATCGCGTAAGTGTTTCAGTTAAGGAAATGTCCTACTTAGATCAGCCTATGAACCATAAACAAAAAAGAATCTAACCGATTTATAAGACCTGCCTCAGGAAACCTATGAAGATGAAATAGACATTCAGTGTGTGAACTTCTGGTACTGTCTCTCTCTAAATGCAGCATCCATTAGGTGTCCGAAGTTAATGGCATTGTATGTGATCTCTCAACAACTTCCCCTGTGTGTGTAGCAGCAGGTAGCGAACTTCAGATAGATTTGAGAATTGCAAAGCGTAATACAAAAGTTGCCTTCCCATTTCATCATCGGTACGAGAACAGAAGAGGAGAACGTGGAGGTGGGTGTGGAAAGAACATAACTTTATTCCCAATGACAGGTAGGATCATTGATGCACAGACCAGTTTGAATTCAGTGAGGAGGTGCTTTGCTAAGAAGGAGGTCTGACTGATATAGTGCAAAGTTATGCAGAGGTAGTATGGAGAGGGAAGAAAGGGGAGAGGGGGAGAAGGAGAGAGAGGAGAGAGAGGGGGAGAAGGAGTAAGAAGGAGAGAGGGATATGTCATTTAAGATATTATCATCTCCATACTCCCCTTCGCTCCCTCTTTTCTGCACTCTCGGTCTTTCCCTCCCCTCCCCCACTCTCCTCCTTTCCTCTCTCTCCCCCGTTCCCCTCTCTCTCCCCCTCTCCCCTCTCTCTCCCTGTCTCCTGTCCCTCCCCTGTCTCCTATTTCTCCCCTCTCCCCTCTCGCCCCCTCTCCCCTCTCTCTCCCCTGTCTCCTATCCCTCCCTTGTCTCCTGTCTCTCCCCTCTCTCCCCTCTCCCCCTCTCTCTCTCCCTATCTCATATCCCTCCCCTGTCTCCTGTCTCTCCCCTCTCTCTCCCGCTCCCCTCTCTCTCCCTGTTTCCTATCCCTCCCCTGTCTCCTGTCTCTCCCGCTCCCCTCTCTCTCCCTGTTTCCTATCCCTCCCCTGTATCCTGTCTCTCCCCTCTCCCCTATCTCCCCTCTCCCTTCTCTCTCTCCCCTGTCTCCTATCCCTCCCCTGTCTCCTGCCTCTCCCCTCTCTCCCCTCTCCCTGCTCTCTCTCCCCTGTCTCCTATCCCTCCCCTGTCTCCTGTTTCTCCCATATCCCCTCTCTCCCCTCTCCCTTCTCTCTCTCCCCTGTCTCATATCCCTCCCCTGTCTCCTATCCCTCCCCTGTATCGTGTCATTCCCTCACTCCCCTCTCTGCCCATCTCCCCTCTCTCCCTGTATCCTATCCTTCCCCTGTCTCCTGTCTCTACCCTCTCCCCTCTCTCCCCTCTCCCTTCTCTCTCTCCTCTGTCTCCTATCCCGCCCCTGACTCCAGTCATTCCTCCCCTCCCCTCTCTTAGCCTCCCCCTCTCTCTCCCTTGTATCCTGTCTCTCAGTGCTCTCCTCTCTCCCCTTTCTCTCCCTTTCTCCTATCATTCCCTATCTCCTGTCATTCTCCCTCCCCTCTCTTGCCCCTCCCCCTCTCTCACTCCCTTGTATCCTGTCTCCGCCCCTCTCCCCGATCTCCCCTCTCTCCACCTCCTCTCCCTTTCTCCCTCTCTTGCCGCCTCTCTTCCACGCTCTCCCTTTGCTTCCCTTTGTCCTCCCTATATCCCCCCTCTCCCTCTCTCCCTCTCTTCCTCTCTCCCTCTCTCCATTTAATCTCCATCTCCCCCTCCTTCACCCTTCTCCGCTCTCATTCTCCCCCTCTCACACGCTCACCCTCCGGCTCTCTTCCACTGTCATCCTCTTTCCTGCTCTTTCGTTCCCTCTCCATCTGTCCATATGCCCCTGTCTCTCAATCTCCCCTCTGTCTTCGTCTCACCCTATCTCCCCTCACCCCCATCCGTCCATATCTCTTCCCCGTCCCTTTCCTGCCTCTTTTCCTCGTTCTATACGATATGTGTAATATATATAGCATGAGCAGCTCATCCTACGACTAACACAGCAACCAGTGATCCCAATAAGTAACTTCCGGGACTCAGGTTCAATTATTAATTTGGCCTGTCAGCTTGTTAGTTGAACGCACGCTTGTTAGTTGAACGTACCCCGTTGTACCAGCAGCTCATTAATACATTGTGTACACGAAAGTATCTGTAATGTATATATATTATATACAGTGTGTATAATATATCTGATATATAAAATATAGTATATATACTATATATAACATATATAATATATATAATATAATATATTATATATAATATATATACGATTATAATATATTTGACCCACTCCGGTAATATAATATACATTTTTAAGGATGTGGTACAGGCAAGAATCTGAATCGTGACAGCTGAATAGGCCAGGTGGCAGCACCAGGCAAGGCAGAGAGCCGGTCCATTCACCTGAGTTGTTAAGTGTCAATAGTTGTGAGGTGCCAAGCAAGGTGCCAAGCAGAGGCACAGTTCAAGAGTAATCCGTTTACGGATAATTATACTTGTATAATGCTTATACAGTATATAATATATACCATATTTTATATTTATAATATGTAATATATATAATGTGTAATATATATATGTATGATTTATATAGCATATATCATATAATATATATAAAATATATAATATATATAACATATATAATATATATAATATATGTATAGTTTATAGTATATATATAATATATGTAATATATGTAATATATATCAAATATATACAATCCCATGTGGTTGGTTAGTGTAGCGGTGCCCTGAGCAGCTCCCTGACCGAATCACCGCTACTCGCCTGGTGACGTATCATCAATCTCTACCACAGAGACAATGCATCCTGCCCGCCCCCCTATCATACCCAGGAGAGTCAGGCGACCTTTGCTTTTTTCTGAAATATCGCTGGTTTTACACCCCCTCCTTTCCTCACCGGGTGTATCTGTATGCCTGACACCTTCACACCCTCGCACATGGGCACCTCATTATATACCACTAATAGACGGGATCATGGTTCCGACTGCGCATGCGCTGAAAACGGCGTTGGCAGCAAAGCAAATGCGAATGGCCATTGAGTTTGTCGATACACATAGGGAAAAACTTAGATTTTATTCAAAATGAATAGAAATACATAACAATTTGGCATAAACATGGATGCACACATGCAATATAATGATCTGATGAATATAGCTAAGACAAAACTAGCCATAGTTCAACATTTTGAGCTAAGAAACATACAATTCCACACAAAACAATCAGTGATATCCACACCACATCTTGTTCTAAATATTAAAATGCCAAATGTGTCAACATACACTTGTTTCAGAGAAATATATAACCAATATCGGATTAACGCTACTCATTTTCTAGTTCCAAATATCTCATTAACCATAGGATATAAATATAAACATTAATAAAATAAGTAAAACTGACTCTGGCTATGGCTCTAACACTAATGTTAAATGGCAAATGTGTCAACATACACTTGTTTCAGAGAAATATATAACCAATATCTGATTAACGCTACTCATTTTCTAGTTCCAAATAAGTAAAACTGACTCTGGATATGGCTCTAACACTAATCTGAGTGCCCAGATTTGTCTAAATCTAAATGCACATGGCATAAGATGTGCATATTATATTGATGTAAATGCAATGCTGGATAAAAGATTAATATCTTAATTTATTATATATATTTAATAGTTGGTATTCTATGTTTTAAACAAGAGCTGAGATGAGCTGAAACTAGCACATTTCATAGCTGCGCCCAGTGTATTAATTAGCATGTGCCATGTGCTTCTGGGGGGGTTGTTTTGCTCTGAGACATCCCACAATGCACCGCACCGCTGGAACGGTGATGTAGTTTATATATTCATGGCTGAACGGGAAGTTGGCTAACCGGAAGTTGGCCAAAAACCGGATGTTGGCTAACCGGAAGTGTATTTTCCCTTCCGCCCACCCCATCCTTTCACGCCTCTCGTTCTTTCCTCTTCTGCTTGTGTTTACTTGGTTTACCAGTGGTGTCATAGTGGGGTGTAGAGTCACCTCTGCATTATTAGGATACAACCACCACTGGTTGGGTCAGTGTCAGGATAATGTGACTGAGTGGGATATGAGGTTATGGTGCTGACAGCCTGGTCTCCCAGTGGGGAAGAACTATAAAGACGCCATGAGTGTGCACTGTCACAAGTAGGTAGCAGTGCTGATATGCCCTTGGATGTTGCCAGGATGTAAAACTCCAACAACCAAACAATCATCACCACTCCCCTATCCTGTCCACCACTACCACCATCACGACTGTCATCACCATCACCACCATTGTCATCACCATCATCACCACCACTATCAAGTCGGTACCTGTCCTGATATGACCTTAGATGTTGCCAAGATGTAAATCTCCAACAACCAAACAGTCATCATCACTACCCTACCCTCACCACCACCACCACCACCACCATCACCACCATTGTCATCAAAATCATCACCACCACTATCAAGTCGGTACCTCTCATGATATGACCTCAGATGTTGCCAGGATGTAAATCTCCAACAACCAAACAGTCATCATCACTACCCTACCCTCACCACCACCACCACCATCACCACCATTGCTATCACTGTCATCACCAGCATCACCACCACTATCATCATCACCACCACAATAATAATCATCACCATCATCGTCATCATCATCATCATCATCATCATCACAACCACAATCACCGCTACCACCACCATCATCTCCAACTTCATTCTGCCTACTTTCTGTCCATGTGTTTTTCTTGTTATCACATGTTTTGTCGTTACTGCTGTTTGCGTATACTTATAATTCTAATATTCCATTTCTCCTCCCTCGTTCTTTACTACTCATCTCGCTCATCCTATTCCCCTGTGGGGGTATTTAAAATGTTATTCACATGTATGCCATTTTTTAACACCGTGTGTGATCAGGTGATATGTATTTACCCAAGTTGGAAAAATGAATATGAAGGTTAATTATAATATATCTGATACATGATATATTTTCTGGTATTTAGAAAAAGATGATTTCTGTAACCAACACCCCACCCCCTCTGGCGGCAGTGGCAAGAACTCCCATTCTGGGTAGACCTTCAGATCTTATGCACTGGATAGTAGCCAAAATCACAGACACATGTTTTGTTTGACGCCCCCCCCCCCGCTCCCTTGCCCTTCCATTCCCTTCGCCTCCCTCTCTTCCCCTCCATCCCTCCCCTTTCATTCCCTTCTCTCCCCGTCCCCTCCCTCCCCCTGCCCCTCCTCGCCCTTCCCTTCCCTACCCCTCCCCACTCCCTTCCATTCCCTACCTCCCCTCACATCCCCTACCCTCCACTCCCTTCCTCTTCCCTCCCCTTTCCTCCCTCCCCCCCTGTTCCCCTCCATCCCTTCCCGTCCGCTGCCTTCCCTTCCCTCCCCTCCCCACCCTTCCCCTTCCCTCCCCCCCTTCTCGCGTCCCCTCCCCCCTCCTCCCCCCCCCCCACCCTCCACTCACTTCCTCCAGCCACTGCACTTCCATGCCCCCCCCCCCTCTTCCTCCTCCTCCCACTCCTTCCCCACCACAACAACTCCTCTGCCATCCGTGATCCAGTTCCTTTTCGCTCCTTCTCCTACCCCTTACCCCCCCCCCCCCCCCCCCACCCACCCCTTACTCCCCCCCCCCCCCTACTCCACCTGCACATCCTTCGTCGACCGGCCAGCACCGGGACGCGGTTCCCGGCAACCGGGCAGCACTGCGCCGACTCCGTGACCTACTTAAACGTCGAGTCGCGTGCGTCCGTGGCGCCTGCCGCGGTCGGGCTATTATCGGGCGTATATAAACTTAATGTGGGCAGCCCGTCAATGATGAGGTCTCAATTACTTAGGCCAGTGCTCACCGTCGGGCGAGCACATTTCCGAGGCCATTTGCCCCACTCTGCACGCACCGCTTTGCTACATACACACACAAGAAAAGCACCAGTGTCTGGGCTCGAGGTTGGCCATTAGATTGTCTTGCCATGCGAGTTCTACTAGTCTCAGAGTCACTTCTCTCAGGGGGATGTTGAAGAGCAGGAAGAAAGGGGCGTGCTACAAGGTTAAACCTGAAGTGTGGAATTCCGCACTGACCCACCTCATCTGAGTCAACTTAAAGCTGTCAGAATGTTTGGGTGCTTGCCAAAATTAATTTGCCATGTTGTCACTTCAAATATCTCCAAAGTTAGCCATTTAAACTAAAAGTCACTACAACCAAAAGTAAAGGACATTATAACGATCAATATAATTTAATTATCTCTGAAAATTGTAGAAATTTCAAACCATCAAACTTGCCACTTCTTCCACTCTTCAAAATCTCACCAAGAGAAGTGGCTCTGAGTCTGAGACAAGAAGAACTTGCATGGCAAGACAATCTAATGGCCGACCTCGAGCCCAGACACTAGTGCTTTTTTTTGCGTGTGTATGTAGCAAAGCGGTGCATGCAAAGTCGGGTAAATGGCCTCAGAAAAGTGCTTGCCCGACGGTAAGCACTGGCCTATGCAATTGAGACCTGCAAGGTAGATTATCCCAATCAACATAATACATTTATCTAGAAAGAATGTCAGAAACTTGAAAAAAATCGGACTATGCTACTTTATAATCGGACAGCACCCATTGTTGCGGTTGGAGTAGTGACAGCGGGGACATTTCCAAAGCCCAGCCTGATAGGGCTGCTTACCCGACACTTCCTGCTATGAAGGGTACTGTCTCCCTCGTTACTTACCTTGCATTTATCAGCAGAGTAGCCAGGTTCCCGTCATATACCTGCAGATTTATGGAGCATTTGTTGAAAGCTTGGGATGGGTGGGGTACTAAGCTAAGCCATATACACTTTCAGTTCTCTGAGTCTCAATTTTTGTTCTTCTTCTCTTTCTCTCTCAATCCCTGGAGTTCATCCCATTCAATATTCATGCCAGTTTATAGAATAGGCAAAGTAAAATACTTCAAAGTTGCATAGTTGTGGGTTTGAACCCCGTCCGTGTCAATCAAATCAATGACTTACAAAATTGATGCATTTTGCGACATAACCTAGATTGTGGTAAGAACTGCTCTGCTCAGTATTAGGATAATGTGGCAGTGGTGTGTGGGTGTGTATTGATGGTGGTCTGTCAGTGTGTGTTGACAGTGGTGTGTCAGTGTGTTGACAGTGGTGTGTCAGTGTGTGTTGACAGTGGTGTGTCAGTGTGTGTTGACAGTAGTGTGTCAGTATGTGTTGACGGTGGTATGGCAGTGTGTGTTGACGGCAGTGTGTCAGTGTGTGTTGATGGTGGTGGGTCAGTGTGTTGATAGTGGTGTGTCAGTATGTGTTGATGCTGGTGCATCGGTGTTTTTGATGGTAATGTGTCAGTGTCTGTTGTCCCAGTGTGTATTGGCATTGCGGTGTTGACAGTGGTGTGTGTTGACAGTGATGTTTTGGTGGGTGTTTATAATGGTGTCAACACACTCTGGTGTGTCAGAGTGTGTTGACAGTATTGTCTCAGTGTGTGTTGACTGCTGTCTCAGTGTGTGTTGACAGTGAGGTGCCGGTCTGTGTTGAATGTGTTGCCCCAGTGTGTGTTGACGGTGGTGTGTCGGTGTTTTTTATGGTAATGTGCCAGTGTGTGTTGACAGTGGTGCGTTGATGGGAGTGTGTCAGTGTGTGTTGATGGTGGTGTGTCGGTATGTGTTGACAGTGATTTCATTGTGTGTTGACAGTGGTGTCAGTGTGTGTTGACAGTGGTGTGTCAGTGTGTGTTGACAGGGGTGTGTCAGTGTGTGTTGACAGTGGTGTGTCAGTATGTGTTGACAGTGGTTGCAGTGTGTGTTGACAGTGGTGGCAGTGTGTTTTGACAGTGGTGTGTCAGTGTGTGTTGACGGTATGTCAGTGTGTGTTGACGGTATTATGTCAGTGTGGGTTGACAGTGGTTGCAGTGTGTGTTGACAGTGGTTGCAGTGTGCGTTGACAGTGGTGTGTCCGTGTGTGTTGATGGTGGTATGTCAGTGCGTGTTGACGGCGGTGTGTGTGTGGTGACGGCTTGCTTTACTTTATCTCCCCTCTGAGTGCACGTTCGCCAGTGCCTGTGTGTTTACGTATGCGCTGTGTGTCCAGCCTTCTGACCATATCAGTTAACGGGCGACATGGGAAGGTGGGTGGGTGAATGGTGGTTGAATGGGGAGGTCCTCTGTAGAAGCAAACCCGAGTGAAGAGCACACTCCCAGGTCGAACCTGTCAAAAACTGGGCGCCTGACAGATATGGATTGGGACCTCGTTGAAGTGTTTGCTTTTGAGCAACATGTAAAAATATACGGTCTTTTGGTCATGATAAATGAGCATGGAATCATATCAATATCTCGGGCAACGGAGTTGGGGACCATTGTTATGTAATAGCGATGCATGTGTGTCCACTCGCTGTGTGACATATAAATAACTGTGTGGAAATGTTATGTCACGCAGTGACCAGAATTGCGGTATGATGTTCGGATATTAAGATATGGTTATTAAATATAGAAATGTTCCCTCCATGCACCAGGAAGAGTGCAAATGGAGGAGGAGCATATATTAATGTTTATTGTAACTGTATGACAATGACTACTTGTTACCAAAGCACCACTGGGTAAGCATACCCAGCCATTCTGCATATATTATGGACACCACCTGCATAGGGGTTGAGTAACAGGTGCCCCTCTTGGGCGCTGCCCCTCCCAGGCTGCAGAGGTGTCTGATTGGCTGGCTGTGTGAGCCCAGTCACCCTTGTAATCCTTGCCCTTTCTAAACAGAGACACTAACTCTAGAGATAGCAACAAGAAGCAGTTCACGACTGAGCTGTGTGTAACACCCATAGGAATTAGGTTCAATGGGCTGTAGGCACTGAATTAGACTGAACAAGCAGAAACTCCCGATAGTAATCAGTATAAGATGAGTAACTGCGACGGCCAGCAGTAATTCTTCAAACAGTTAAGTTTTCAAGTTGCGTCCATTTTTTTTTTTTTGTTTACAAGACTCTGTACTGAGGGTTGGTTTATTGTTTTTTTCGCAGCGAATACCAGGAAGTTCTGAATTTTCTTTTACAGAATACATTTTCTTCGTCAGCTTATATTATATATATATATTCTGCAAAAGAGATATACACACATATGTATGTACAAGTATATATGGGTCACTCTCCTGAAAACTGGTCAGCATGGGATGGGATTTTAAAACATCAATAAAAACCTTCCTACTTGTTTTTTTCCTTATACTTTTCATATTCATGTTCAGATTTGATGAAAGAAATAAGGGAAATAAAATAAACTGTGTGCAACTTTGGTCCTTTTAGTTATGACGTGTTTTTGTACCAACAAACCCCATTTTACAGTCAGCCATTTGTAACATGACATATGGGACGTGGTTGAATCCTTATTAACATCTTGTATTGCATTGATATATCAAACAACACAGTTCCCAAATAAAAAAGGAAGTATTTATTAACATGTATGTATGCTTAAATTAAAAGAAAATTAAATTTGATGTCTTCAGAAATAACATTACAAATTTCCATCACATGTGTAACCAGTGGTGTCTGGATGCCACACAAATATTGTACACTAATTATTCTGTGAATAAAGAATGGCTGGGATTACTTTAAAAAAAATCAATATAAGCTACATATTTCTGTATATTATGCCAAGAGTAATATGCTTCTCAGTATGAAATTATTTAATTCTACTTAGATTGTTATTAAACAGACTGTGTGGTGTCCTAAACATGTGTTACGTCAGAGCAACACATGTTATACTGCCATATGACATAGCTTAATCAGGGACTACACCTTTATTTTTTATCTCATCAATTTATTGTTTACATAGATGTAAAGAGGAGATTGCCAGCTTTCATTTGCAACAACAAAATATTGAAAATTCAAATATTAGATGTTAACTCTCGATATGACATTTCTGGCCAGTTTCAGGAGAGTGACCCAGATGCATTCCCACTCTTTTGTGCATTTTGTTATTAAAACCACCAATTGGCCCATTTTCGTGAGATAGACTCATATATAATATATATATATATATTATATATATATATATGATGGAAATTCCGTTAAGTTATATTCGGATAATTTCTTCTGCAGCATGTACATTAACGGAATATAACTTAACGAAAATTCCAGTTACATATATATTAATATATGCATACATAAATATATATTTATATAAAGTTAGGCTACGCTCTGGAAGACAGAACAACATGGGTATGGGTTGATCAGTCTAATACTAGTCTCTGGCTAGGATAACTGCCTAACCGGTTACAAAGCTTGGAACCCCGGTGCGAACTGGCTGAATAGTGGGGCGCAGGGCATGAACACGCGATGGCGCTGCAGTAGCAGACGGAGGGATTGATCCCATCAGGCCATATTAGGCCAAACCACCTTAATTTTCGTTGTACATGCGAATAATTTACTAGGCAGTAATAATTCACACAATAATCAGAGATGAGCCGCTCCGCCTTTTTATACATTGATAAGTGATTATCCTATCTATATATATATATATACTCCATCTTCATGACGCCGACGTGAGCGCCCCCACCCGGCGTCCAACCTCATTAACAACGGCCCTCCATTCTCTTGTTAGGCGCAGCCAAACATACAACATTCCCATGGCAATCGATTCAAAGAGAATCGTCTGACTGGGTGAAAAATACCCGACTCAAGAAATACAACTTTAAACTGGTGGTTTATTCGTGGAAAATGTACTTCAACAGCTGTACAAATATCCACTCATCTGAGCTAATCTGCAAACAGAAGGATCAACCGAACTGGCCATCTGTGGTTAAGCTCGACCCCGAATTGACAGTGTTATTCTAATGAAGGGAAAGCTACTAGAAAGTTCTCTCGGTTCTTGCCTTGCACTAGAATATTGTTTATACACCTGTTACACTCTGGAGACTTGGTATGCAGGTATTGCAGGTATAGCAATACCTCAAGGAGTTTGACGCCCCTGCCTTGCAGAGTTGTAAACCACTGCCTTGTGGTACAAGTTCTTGACAGAACCGAAGGCTAATGGAGCAAACCCTAAACAGAAAACCATGTCACTGTGGCAGCATTAAGGGCGGTTGATGTATGGAATTCCCAACATCTCCCAACCAGCCACTGCAGGGACAAATAGTTTTGCGCCTGTCTTGACATGTTCTTGCCGGTGTGAAACCTCTATTTACTCCCCAAGAGAGTGCCACTGGTAACTTGCAAAAGCCAGCAGCACTTCAACACTTTTGCAGGCAGCTTTCATGAAATGTACAACCGCACAAAACACCATACCGGCTCGGTCGTCACCCGGGGATGATACTCTGGAGATACGCTTCCAATGTGTGACACGAGTAGGGGGTGGTGCTCAGCAATACACCCGACAGCTGAGAGGTGGGGGGCCTCGAGAGATATTCATCCAGTGTGTGGCGCGAGGTGAGGGGGGGGGGGCTGCCCAGCAATAAACCTGACAGCTGAAAGGGGGAGGACCAAGACTCCGCCAAGGCGCACAGAGGAAATATAGGGTGTATATGTTACCCTTGCATTTATACTCGTATAATGCGCTCATCATCATCATCATGCTGTCGGTCGCGATGCGACAAAGAATGCTTTCACTACTTGACTGCCGCTCTCCATTTAGCTCTCTGCTGTGAGAGTGATGTCCATGAGTCGGTCTTAATGTCTCTCAGCTTCAGGTTTCTCTTGATGGTATCCTTGAACCGGAGATGAGGGCGCCCTCTCTTTCTGTAACCAGAAGACAGTTGAGAATAGAGGATCTGCTTTGGTAGCCTGTCTGATGACATCCTCATGAGGTGTCCAGTCCACCGGAGATTCGTTTTGATTGAAAGATCTTCCATAGAGGGCAGACCCATACGTTCGAGTATTTCCTTATTTGTCACTTTGTCCTTCCAGGTTAGCCTGGATGCGCTACACATCATATATCTGTATATCTATATTATACTCCTCACTTGGGCGGTTTGTAACCTTATCACGGTTACTGGCTGCAGAACTGCAGGAATTAGGGAATCGGCCCCGATAAATCGGTCCGTTCCTCGGTTGAAGGAACCTTCAGTTGGGGGCGGTTGTAGAAGCGGGGATTTCTTTACAACAATCTGGCATCTGTGGTGTTCTCTGTGGCGGAGTGGTTAGAGTGTCTGACTTGTTTTCTAGGTCGGACTCCTAATCTGAAGGTCAGTGGTTCGATTCCCTGTGCCCCCACCTCTGCCAATTTGGATTTCCACTGCTCTGTATAACTTCCAGCGTCATCAAAGGCCAGTTGCTCTCATACCATGTCTATGTGGTGTGGGAGGTTAAAAATCCCTTGGGTGGGTAAAAGTGTAGGCTCAGGATTTCTATCGACAAACTGTCTAATGGTGAAAACAAGCCTATTCAGGCTTATCCATGATAGGCAGTATAAATCTTCAAGAAAAAAAAACAACAAAACAATTTAACGAAGAGTCGTTAGGGCAGACTCGGGTTCACTCCGGTCTGGCGGTTGTGTTATATACTTGGATAGGAACCTGATGCGACTTGACAGTAGGCGTCCACTCTATACCTAAAGGTTCCAACTCTCGTGAGTGCCACACCGTTGGAACTTTGTCTCCCAACTCCCATAACCACGGCCTCCTCACCTCAGTGTCTGTGTATGTGTGGGTGGGAGGGAGGCTGAGAGCGCGGGGTGTGGGGGGGCGGGGGGGGGGGCGGGGGGGTGTAGTCAGTCCTCATCCCATGGCCAGCACCTTATCCTTTCTGTACGGCTGTGATCAAGGAAGGCGTTTGTCATTCGGCGTCATGGCGTTTGAACAAAAAGCAAACATTTCTCGCCGTGAATATGGCCTATGCTGCCGACATGCCGTAAAGCAACCACCAATCAATCAATCAATCAATTCGGCGTCATGGCATATTAATCATGTCTTTGTTGTCCAGTCAGTATCGCCAGACTGGCCGATGCTACGCAGTTGCAGTCGGTGGGGTGAGGGGTGTGGGGGGCTGGTGGGGGTGGGGGGAAGGGGATCGTCAGCCTGCGCTTTACTGATTAGGCCACCACGTCCTGCACACACCCTCATTTTCATCTGGAGCGCTTTGCCAGGGCCGCGTTCAGGGTACGCCTCGGAAGCGCCTAGGAGAAAGTCCGGAAATCACGCTAGTCTCAAAGGCATATAGCTGTCGGTTGCCTCAAATATGGTCGCCTCAATAGGGTGCAGCCATTTGCAATTGAAAGCAGAGCTCTGATTGGCTGAAATCACTGAATCTAACAGCCATTTTGGAGGCGTTTTTTGCCTCCTACCTGAAGAGCGAGCTGTCTCAGAGTCGACTCTGTGGTGCACCCTGAACGCAAATTGGCCAAAAAGATGTTGTGGAACCGTCTCGGAGTCGCCTCTGAGTTGTACCCTGAACGCGGCCCTGGTGAAGCATGTAGCATGGATCAGGGTGCGGGGGAGGGAGAGGGGGGAAGGGGGGAGGAGGGAGGGGGAGTGAGGGGGGAAGGGGGAGGGAGTGGCCGCCATTTTGCAGACAATCGGCGCCGCCTGCATGAAGCGGTGGGGTGGGGTGTGGGGTGGGGTGGGGGGGGGGGGGCGCTGCCGGCTCGCCCCCTGCCGGGGTTGCCCACAAAGAGGCGCCAGCCGTTACAGGCCAGTCACGTGACGGCCACTCTGCACCAACACATCACCGACAAAAGAGCGGCACACCTATCGAAATGGCGCCCGGGTTGTATGCCCGAATCACCGCAATGTTGTTTGGTTGATTGTTGGAGTTTTACGTCCTGGCAACATCTAAGGTCATGTTTAGTGTTGTAATGTGATGTTAAACCTCGAGTAACCAACGTATCACATACGATACAAACATTTCCTGATCACCGTAGCCAAACCAGCTGTTGTTAATTTACTTTTTTATCTACCAACCACAGTACCATCTATGATATATTTGTAGCACTATGGTATTATGCTTATAAAAGGGTGAATTAATAACAGCGGGTTTGGCTATGGTGATCAGGAAATGCTTGTATCGTGATACATTGGTTACTAGAGGGATGCTGCTAGAATGGGTGTGTATATATACGTGAAATGGACAAGACTATAATCGAGCTGTGGCTGGTGCGGGCTTGGGGTGAGCAACCCGCATATTTAAGTGTGAACTGCTCGCCAAGATGAACCTGCATTGGCTATCAAATGCGGGGAAGGGTTTACTGCTGTAACTCATTGCTGGGAGACTCGCCACGGCATCCCAGCTTACTCTCCTAGCAATGTAGAAGGTTTGAGTCGCCAGGTTTTGTGTGCGCTCTGATGTTTTAGATGATAATCTGGCTTTAAATACAGTAATCAAAAGTATCTTGACTTTGGGGAAGTTTGATGGAAAGTATTTATTCGCATGACTGACTTTGGAAGAGTTTAGATGGTGTTTGGTAGGAACAGTAATACAGTTGTGAGCTCCTAAAACTGTGACTGAGAGGTACCTTGCATTCCTTACCCTATCCGAACAGGTCCCTTATGATATTAACCGCTATGGTCAATGCTTTATCGATAGTTCATGTTAATACAGCTCATATGAGCGGGTTCTTGTATGGACGTAAGGAGTAACTTGGGGATAGTAACCACCACACTATTACGGAGGGGTAGAATAATGGATAACGTCGCGGGTGTTTACATTGACAGTGGTGGCGGAGTATACCATTAGCCTTGACATAGTTCAGGAGAAGGAAATCGGGAACGAGAAAGATATGCAGGGATAGAAGCTGTGCGGAATCATTATAGAGTTTGTCAACACCCATGGAGATTGGCATTAATTGGGGGAGCGAAAAGTGGGGTTACAACCAATGCCGTGAAGGAGGAGGAGAGCCGGCAGCCCGGAAAGACGACGACGTCAAGAAGAATTAATTATGAATGAACCAGCATATAAGAAATACACTGGTTAAACTGGTGCATGACGGGTAAATGCGTATATACCCGGAGTATATGTGTGCGAGTGACAGTATTCGCAGCACTGGAGAGGTGGGGGTGGTGGTGCCACCTGTCCCACAGTGAAGAGGGGTCACCCATAAAGTAGTAGACATCAGGGCGGCCACTAAGGAATATTCCCTTACGTGCCTTTATACTCGCATAAGTTTTATACATCACATATTAACCACACGCCTAACATATATAATATATATATTTTTATATATATATATATATATATATATATATATATATATATATATATGTTAGGCGTGTGGTTATATATATATATACATGGTTAGCTGCAAAATAGACAGAAAGATGTCACAGAGTTGAATCAAGGTTATACACTCCTCTGGTACAAGTATAAACCCGAAGACCCGACTTAATAGGGCGTGTCCCCAAAACCAATGACATGAACCACAACAGATGCCAAGGCTGAGCCGACTCTCAAGGCTCAGTCACACCTTACCGGATTGGGGAAATGGATAGAAACCGGACACTGTCTGGTGAAATATGTCAATGTGCGGTTTATATATGGTTGGCATCTGGCGTTTCCGTTCTCTGTCCGGTGGTGTCCGGTGTGTACAGTGGCAAGTTTTGAACATGCACAAAACTTGTACCAGACACCGCCAGACTGACGTGTATGGTTGGTGTGCATTTTAAGTCTGTTTAGTCCATTTTGTCCGGTTCATGTCCAGTATCCATCCGTTACATCTCCAGTTTGCTTCCTGCAGAGTCTGTTGACGGTGTTGCAGGAATTTGGTCTGTCATTTTTTTAATATGTTTTCGGCACGCCCGTGAACAGTCCGGTACGTGTCCGGTCGATGTTCGGTCCATCCGTTTGACATTCAGTTGTGGTCCGATTATCATCCTGTGGCTATTCATTAATGTACGTTCCTTTTCCGTTCAGCGTCCATTTCATCCGGCGGCCTTTGACCCGATAGCGTAACATTTTGACACATTTCAGTACATTTTGATACCAAACACCACCGGACTAGAAAATTCTTTGTCCGGTTGTGTCCGGTACTCAATCCGGTAAGGTGTGACAGAAACTTCATGTTATTTATACAATGTTTAATAAGCGCACCTCTATCTAAATTGGATTTTTTTAAAGGGGCCGATACAATTGTTTAAAGATATCAAATCTAGGTCAGTGTCTCGCTTTCATCAGACTGTGCTGATTTAATTCGCCCAGGTCTGCTTCTATGACCTTGGGATTTGGTGGAGCTTGCATTTGACAATACTTGCCATAATTTATAGGGATGGGGTCCATTTGTAGTATAACATGGGATACATTGGTTTGACTCGGCAGGGATTTGAAAAAGAAAATTAGTTTTATTTAACGACATCTCTAGAACACAGATTTTTATCATCGGCTATTGGACATCAAACATTTGGTCATTCTGACACATGGGTCAAAATGTCCGACCATGTTCTAAAATGGGCTGTGGTCGGGGTAGAACGTGGCTGCAAGACAATTTTGGGCATGCTCAAAGTTCTGGAGCACCATTCACTTCTAGCCCGTCCATTTCATTCGTAAAAAGACCGGAAAAAGTTGCTACTACATCCATTCTGTTCGCACACAGTTTAAGTCTGTTCAGCAACATTTTCAAGAGCGTAGTGAGAACTAGTTTGGTGTAATGGGGGTATTACCGATTGTAGAACTAACAGAATCACAGAGGGTAGGAGGATGTGGGAGAATGCTTACAAACAGAGAAAGAATGCATGCAGTAGATAGCTACACAACATCTGGAAGTAATAAAACAAGGGCAACCATGAGACTATTACTGTCTATCGGCGACAACAAGTCGTTAGACTTAACCGTTATGGGCAGCATAAGTACGCCATCACCAAAAAAAGAAAAAAAATGTGTATGTACGTCTTCTCTTCACATGGTGGCTGTTGTTTGTTTTTGGGAAGTTTTCAGTCGCATTGGTGCGCTGAAGGCTGCAAATCTGCAGCACTGAATGGGCACTGCTGAAAGCGGTCCCATGTGGTCGGGAGTTGGCTTCCAATGGGTAGTGGTCAAAGAAATTGGGGAGGGGGGGAGGGAGCGGAGGAAGGAAAAAGGCAGCCTATGAGCCCAACCACAATTCACTGAGAGGGCAGGGGGAGGGTGGGTGGTTGGTGTAGTTTTACGCCCCAGTATGACCCCAGGCCATACCAGGACGTGCACCGACTTGTGACAGCGCGCACTCATGGCGACTTTATGGGAAAGCAGGCCGCCGGCACCATGACCTGATGTCCCACACAGTCACATTATCCTGACACTGTGCATCCAGTCCCTGTCCTGACCTCATAACGCCAAGCGCCAAGCAGCAACAGGTACCTATTTTATAAGTCATTGGTTTGACTCGACCAGGATCCAAACTTCAGTCCCTCCAGATTCACTGGTATGCACAGTAAGTCCGGCCAAGGCCAGAGGAAGAAGTGAAGTGAGGATGGAATTAGTTAGGCAGTGGGTGGGGTTACATGGTGGCAGATAAGAGTGTCTCTTCTGACAAATCCGTCATTGCATGCCTCCGTTACTACGCGACTGCATCCAAAGGGGGTTATTCCATGGTGTAAGAATAGTCACTGAGAGAGAGATGTGGCCTGGCTGGATCGATGTGGGGAGCGGTGTAGCGTGGACAATGGGGTAATTGTCTCGTCACCAATCACCCCCAACTCGGCTCTGCTTGTCAATGTGTCAGAGTGCACAACCAAAAGGCTGCCATTGCCTCTGACCTCCTACACCGGGCCGCAATCAATCAACGAGCCATTAATCAGGTGGTAACATTGGTAATTGATATTCTACACCGCACACGGCGCATGGCAGGAACAGCGTATTGCGTATTGCGTATTGCGTACTGCGTACTTCTCCCCCTTCTCCTCTCTGCGTTCTAACTGCCACACACACACACACCCCACGCGCATACACCCACACCCACACTGGTGGTCCGCATATGGATGTGTGTATTATGGGGTAGGGAGAGTGGGTGGTTGGGTGGGGGTGAAAGGGGTTGTGGGTGAGGGGTGGAGTGTTTGTGGGTTGGGGGTTGGTGAAGGTGCGGGATAGGGTGAGTGGTGGGTATGAGGTGTGGGGGTGAGGGGGGTGAGGGTGGGGTGGGGTGAGGGCTGGGGGTGTGGGTGAGGAGGGTGAGGTGTGTGGGTGAGGGGTGGGGTGATAGGTTGGGGTGAGGGTTGGGGTGAGGTGTGGGGGTGAGGGGTGGGAGATGAGGTGTGGGGTGTGGAATGGGGGTGAGGTGTGGGGGTGAGGTGTGTGAGTGAGGAATGTGGGGTGAGGTGTGGGGGGTGAGGTGTGGGGGTGAGGGGGTGGGGTGAGGGGGGTGAGGTGTGTGGGTGAGGGGTGGGGTGATAGGTTGGGGTGAGGTGTGGGGGTGAGGGTGTGGGGTGAGGTGTGGGGGTGAGGTGTGGGGGTGAGGTGTGGGGGGTGAGGTGTGGGGGGTGAGGTGTGTGGGTGAGGTGTGAGGGTGAGGTGTGGGTGTGAGGTGTGGGTGTGAGGTGTGGGGGTGAGGAGGTGGGGTGAGGGGGGTGAGGTGTGTGGGTGAGGGGGGGGGTGATAGGTTGGGGTGAGGTGTGGGGGTGAGGGTTGGGGTGAGGTGGTGGGGTGGGAGTGGGGGTGAGGTGTGGGAGTGTGGAATGGGGGTGAGGTGTGGCGGTGAGGTGTGGGGGTGAGGATGGGGGGTGAGGTGTGGGACTGAGCTGTGGGGGTGAGGGGTGGGTTGAGGGGTGGGGGTGAGGTGAGGGGGTAAGGTGTGGGATGAGGCGTGGGGCTGATGTGTGGGGGGTGCTGGGTGGGGTGAGTGGGGGGTGACGGGTGGGGTGGGTGGGGGTGGGTTGGGGGTGAGGGGTGGGGTGAGGTGGGGGTGAGGGGTGGGGGTGAGAGTGAGGGGTGGGGGGTGAGGGGTGGGTTGAGGGGTAGGGGTGATGGGTGGGGGGTGAGGGGGGGGGGTGAGGGGTGGGGGTGAGGGGTGCGGGTGAGATGTGAGGGGTGAGGTGTGGGGGTGAGGTGGGGGGGGTGAGGGTGGTGTGAGGTGTGGGGGTGAGGTGTGGGGGTGAGGTGTTGGGGTGAGGTGTGGGGGTGAGGGTGGTGTGTGGGGTGGGGGTGAGGGGTGCGGGTGAGGTGTGAGGGTGAGGAGTGGGGGTGAGGGGTGAGGTGTGGGGTGAGGTGGGGTGGGGGTGGGGGTGGGGTGGGGTGGGGGGGGGGTGGGGTGAGGTGTGGGGGGAGTGTAGGGGTGAGGTGTGGGGGTGAGGGGTGGTGATGAGGTGTGGGGGTGAGGTGTGGGGGTGAGGTGTGAGGGTGAGGTGGGGGTGATGGGGGGTGCGTGTGGTGGAGTGTGGGCGGCGTCACGCACTAGCGCCTGCGGGAGTGTACTTGACAAAGCCGGTTGCTTCGATAGGTGGTCGTATTGTTTTGGGGCGTTGTGTAGGTAAAGGTGTATGGCTGGGTAGGGATATATGGTATGATACACATAGTCGCATATGTGTATATATAACCCATGTCAGACTTACAATACATCCCATGCTGTGCCAAACCGACGTCGGTGCACCGCCACCTAGCGGGCTGGGCGTGCTGCAGTGTACTGCGCATGCCTGTGGGTGTATGGGGGTATGGCGGTAGGTGACCGGGTGGGATGTGGGGATGGTGTGTGGGTGGAGGGGTGGGGTGTGGGGATGGTGTGTGGGTGGAGAGGTGGGGTGTGGGGATGGTGTGTGGGTGGAGGGGTGGGGTATGGAGATGGTGTGTGGGTGGAGGGGTGGGATGTGGGGATGGTGTGTGTGGGTGGGGTCTGAATGGTTGTTGGTTGGTTATAGGAATTTTACATCCTGTCAACTTCTAAAGTCATATAAGGACGGGAACTGACTTATGACACTGCGCACTCATGGCAACTTTATAGTGCTGCCCCACTGGGAAATCAAGCTGCAGGCACCATCACCCGATATCCCACTAGATCAATTTATCCTGACACTGAGCTAAACCAGTCCTTGCGCTATCCTATTAATGCCAAACGCCAAGCTAGGAAGCGACAAGTATCAATTTTGTAAGTCATTGGTTTGACATGACCAGGATTCAAACTCTTGACGACCCGCATGGGAGGCCCGTGCTCAGGAGCGGGACGTAGCTCAGGTGGTACAGTGTCCACCTGTGAAGGTGTGGGTCATCCAATCGATTCTGCTCTAGTATGGGCTATTTTCCATTCCAACCAGTGGTCCACAGCTGGTTCATCAATGGCTGTGGTATGTGCTGTCCTGTCTGTGGGAAAGTGCATATAAAAGACCCCTTGCTTCTCATCGGAAAGAGTAGCCTATGTGACAGCAGCAGGTTTCCTCCTAAGAAATATGTTGGAATGACCATATGTTTGACGTCCAATAGCCGATGATGAATATCAATGTGCTCTAGAGCCGTTGTCGTGGTTTCAAATCTCTGGCAGTTTCAGGTCTCCGCCTGGCTTCTGCACATACGTCAAAATCGAACAGCATCGTCTGTGCATGTGTCAACATCGAGCCAGATTCAAACCGTCTCCGATCGCCGCAAATCGCTGCACTCATACTGTCACTATAGTGTCAGTGTCACTAACCTTATAAATTTAATATAATCTTTTCGGTAAACGTGTTTTCTATATGTGTACCAAGCGATTTGTTTCTAGGTGGTGTGGTTTTAGAGATATTTCACTTTTTCTGTATGAAGATTGCTCACGTCCATTGACAATGCCTTGAGTTTGCCGGTACGCGCAGTGCAAAACATTATTCAAAATCAATAGAAATCCAGAACCCTAACCATATCAATTTAATATAATCTTTTTGGTAAACATGTTTTCTATATGTGTACCAAGCGATTTGTTTCTAGGTGGTGTGGTTTTAGAGATGTTTCACTTTTTCTGTATGAAGATTGCTCACGACCATTGACAATGCCTTGACGATGCTGTTTGATTCTGACACATGCGCAGAAGCGATGCGGAGATCTGAAACTGCCGGAGATCTGAAACCGCGACACCGTCGTTAAATAAAACAAACTTTTTTGGGGAGGCCCGCGCTCTACCGATTCTGCGACCATCTTGCTCAGTCGTAGTGGGGGGTGGGGGTGGGGGTCAGGGTGGGGTTGGGGTGGTGGTGTAGCGTATTTAACCCCTACACCTTTACGTAAGACACCAGGCATCAGCCCCAGTCCAGCCATCTTCTGCCACTAACAATGTTTATTCTAATCTCGTCTCACGGAACCTGCTTAGCGACTCACCGGGCAGAGGCTTCGCGGATCAATGCCATTAGCAGCAAGCAGTTACGGGTGGCAGCCTTCAACTTAAAGCTCGGCATACACTCACGGAGACTTGCGACATCGGTAATGGTTTTGGGTAAATACCTACAGCAATCACTCCCCCCCCCCCCCCACACCCACGCGCCCACATAGACTCAGATCGCCGATGGTTGGACTTTGATTTATTTGTTTTAGGATTATGTTGCTTTTAATATATGGGTCATTCTTTAAAACTGGGGACCACATATTTGGTTTCCACATTACGATGCTGATAATTTGTTCTTTCTTTTATTGATTGCAAGTCAAATAATTATTGTATCCTCTGTGTATTAAGCAAGTTAGCAATAATACATTTATTGAAGCTATCCCAAGAAAGAAATTAAATGTTTATTTATATGATTTTGTGCTAATGTGAAAAAGTGAAAATTTATACATTTTTTTCAACTTATTTTTCTACTTTTTTATTGTAAGTCACAACCTTGTCTGCTTAAGAGTAATCAATCAAATCTTGTTTGACTATGTTGTATATGTTAAAATGAGGTTCTGGATGTGTCTTTGATTTTCATGTTACACAAGTGATATTAATGTATTGCTCAATTTGTGAAATTCATTTTTGTCAACTCTGACATATGCACAACATGCAACTCTTCATAGGACATTGGATTAGGCTATTATTTGGAAGGTTTTTTGCTATTATTTGGAAGGTTTCTACTTCTGGTTTCCATGTCACACTTTTGTGCCCAGTTCTAAAGAATGACCCATATATATGTGCTCTATAATCTATTATGGGAATATAAACAAGGACACTAACTCTCTTCAGTTCGGTCTATTATAATACATTTACCTAGGCTCTACTGCATGGCATCAGCGAGCTATGTAGTTCCAGATTTGGCCACACCGGAGCCACCTGTCGTAGGCCTGACACTAGTCCGTCTTGTATGCCCGCTGTCGCTGGTCTGTCTTGCCTGCAGACCCACTGGTACGGTCTATATTTAAATAGACTGGTCAGTGAAAAAAATATCACCACTCACTTTGTCATCAGTTGGCGATCAGTATGTGATTGTGACTGATAGCCAACTAATCACCAACCTATGAAAATGCTTTACAATCTCCGGGTGACCATTTTGGTCACAAGGAGGTTGCAGGTTCAGCACCTGCAACCTCCATGTGACAACAATTACCATTAGGAGGTCAGCAACCAGTGAGGACTGATTTGAAATCACTTAGCAATCGCGTGCAACTACTTGCGATCATTGTTTTGTGACCACCCGGTTTTTGGGTGGTCGCGAATGGTCGCAAGCAGTCGCAAGCATAGTATTAGCGAATAGTCCCAAGCATAGTATTAGCGAATAGTCGCAAGCAGTCGCAAGCATAGTATTAACGAACACAGCAACTAGATAACTTTAACAACAACAACAAAAGGACACACTGCTCGACACTCCCAGCTCTCACTTGCACTGCCTGGATTGGTGCATAAATGCTGCTCTGTGGGAGCCCCTGCAGTGTTGGCGCAGGTGCTTTCACATGAAGAACAAAAAAAAGTAGCCTGGTTTGGTGCCAAATACATTCTTGCATTTGGAGCTGTTGCACTTTGACCCTGCCCTAGAACCCTACCGTTTCTTAGTCCGTGTATATTGGCATTGAGGTCCCTCCCTCGGAGTCAATGGTCTTGCATTGCTTCTTAAGCGGCTCTCACACATCACCAGATTGGGGGAAACGGACAGAAACCGAACAAAGTCCAGTTTGTGTCCGTTCAAGTTTTGCACAAAATTAGGAATGGATGCCGCCGGACTGACGTTTACAGTTCTTATCTGGATTGAGTTTGTTTCGTCCATTGGCTGTCTGTTTCATGTCCATTTCATGTCTGTTCGTAGACCCGATGTTGCAACACTTTGACACATTTTAATACATTTTGATACTTATCACCACCAGACTAGACAATTCTGCCCGTTGCTCAATCCGGTGATGTGTGACAGCCGCTTTACCAAGGGCATGGACAATACAAAGCATGAGTTGGGAAATCCACCCATTGATTCTAATCAATGCCTCGTCTTTTTGGCAGCATTAGGGTTTGGTCACGTGGTTGGTAGTAAAGATTGTTTGATTTAATGACGCCTCTAGAGCACTTTGGTATTTATCGTCAGCTATTGGATGTCAAACATATGATCATTCTGACATATTTCTTAGGAGAAAACTCACTGCCGCCACATAGGCTACTCTTTCCGATAAGCAGCAACAACACTTTTATATGCACTTTCCCACAGACAGAACAGCACATACCACAGCTTTTGATGAACCAGTTGTGGACCACTGGTTGGAATGGAAAATAGTCAAAACTGCAAATGTGTCCACTGAGCAGGTTCGATAGGATGAGCGACACTTCCAGAAGTGGACACTCCACCGCCTGTGCTAAGTCCCGCTCCATGCAGTTTGTAGAAGCATGAAGCTGATGGTAGTAGAACTGGTTTAGTTGAATATTACAAGAAATATGACTGAAATTCAGCTATTGACAGTTATCCAGGTAGGTGGATAGGTTCTTTGTTTGTTTTGTGTTTTACATCCTGGCAACATCTAAGGTCATATCAGCACAGGTATCAACTTGTGACTGCGCATTCATGGTGACTTCATAGTGTTTTACCACTGAGAGATCAGGCTGATGGCACCTAGATAAAAGATTCACTAGGTACTTGTAGTACAGGGGTGAACGACAACGTAGTCTAAATACCGGCGAAAATAGCTTTAGTATGGAACAAGAAGTAGAATGCCTGGCACCGGTGTCAAATGGTTACTTATATCAGCACAGAGTTGGTGAAATGGGAGAGAATGCAAAAAGACAAGATGGCGGCCAGATAATGCTGTCGATTTCACTTTTAAATTGCAATAAAGTATATGTTTTATTATATTTTCCAACTCAAAAGTAGCGGGTAAATATGAAGACATATACAAAGAATAAATGTGGCTTCTTAGATTGTGAAATTAGGCTCTCATAAAGACTCATTTCAGTAGCCCAATTTGTCGACCGTTTTTATATAAGGCTGGTCTTCACCCGTGTACTGGAAGTACGGGATGCATCTTTTATCTAGATGGCAACATGACCCAATATCCCACTCAGTCACATTATCCTGAGCTAACCAGTGATGGCAATGGACAGATCAATTGTTTTGGTTAGCAGCTTATTGTGCAACATGCTCTTTAGAATTGGTATCATAGAGGATTTACACTACCACCCCTCCCTCTGGTGGCAGTGGGAAGAACTAATGTTGTCAGTAGCAGCTCACAGTGCAGCATATTCTGTGGAAATGGTCTCATAGAGGATTTCCACCACAACCCCACCCACTGATGCCAGTGGTAAGAACAAATGTTGTGGATAGCTGGCCAACGTGCATGTTCAGGCAAAAAGGTATATTGAAATTGTTGTCTCATTAATCAAAGTCATTAAATAGATTACTATTGAGAATGGTAATCTCTTACAGCTGCATAGTCCGATGAAGCATACATGTTTCAAAACCAAAACAATTACCTAGAATTGATTCTGCATATCTGACGTAGATACTGGTGCACTTATTAAATATTTGTCGCCACCTAGAAGGGAACGCTGAGTCAATTTGATAGAATCTGTTACTACAGGTTGTTGGTTGTTGAAGTCTTATGTCCTAGCAACATTTAAGGTCATATGAAAGGAGTGGGGGGTGATAGCCGAATCAATATGTTGGATTGTGTAGTAACCATGGAAACCTTCTTTATTTTCAGGTGAGTTCCCGATGAAGAGTGTGGTATTTAAATATGTTGTCTTCCATTCCTAAGACAAGGATTCCATGAGTAAGTATGTGTGATTGATTCTGTCATGGGGGTGATGAAAATGGGAAATATTGCACCTAGAGCGGGACTCGAACCCACATCTCTTTGCACTCCGGGCCAGTGTGCTAACCATTACACCACCGGCCCTGATCACACACTACCCACGCCACTGTCTTGGTTACTTCCTGAGAGGCATGCAACCATACATTCATTGCAGGTAAGAGTCACCCCCAGGTGAAATGAACATACCCAGTGGGATATCAGGGAACCCGGGTCTACTAATTGTTGTCTTGATCACTCAGGAATAGCAGAAGTTGTGGTTCAAGTCCCACTCTAGGCCTGATGTTCCTGTTTCATTGCACCACCCAATGGTGCTATGACCAGGATTCTGCCCATGTTTTGCACTGTATAGTGTTGATCCTTCCGTGTGTCTGACATTGTACTTTAGTATGCTACCTGGCTATGTGTAATTGTAGCGATGAGACTTGCAATTCCAGGGTCATGTTTGTAATGACGTGCACTTACCTCCCCAGGTGAAATGTCACATACACGGGTAGGAGCGCGTAGGGTTATTATATCAGTGAATCTATAGATAGGTTAATGGTTAGATCACTTAGCTTAGAATGGCAGAAGTATGGGTTCGAGTGCTGCTCTAGGCGCACTGTTCCCTTTTGTTTCCAGTTCTTTCTCAAGGATAATGTGACTGAGTGGAATACTGGCACATGCAGCACTATAAAGTCAGAATGAAGGCGTACTGTCGCATACCGGCACAAGTCTTGATTCATGTCCTGAGATGTTGCTAGGATGTAACACCCAAATAAAGCCTCTGGCGAACCTGTAGCATTTGCAACGTGTTGGTTGCTGCTTGCTTGCTTTGCTTGTTGTTGTTTTACGTCCTAGCAACATCTAAGGTATTATCAGGACGGGTACCGACTTGTGACAGTGTGCACTCATGGCGAGTTTAATAGTGCTGCCGCACTGGAATACCAGGTTGCCAGCACCATTACCTGATATCCCACCCAGTCACATTATCCTGACACTGAGCCAACCAGTCCTTGCCCTATCCTAATAATTCCGAGCACCAGGCTAGGAAGCAACAAGTATCAATTTTCACGTCATTGGTTTGACTCGACGAGGGTTCAAACCCATGACCCCATGGTGTAACAAAACGGGAGGCGGACGCTTTAACTCATTCGGCCATCCCGTCTGGTCCAAGGATAATGTGACTGAGTGGAATACTGGCACATGCAGCACTATAAAGTCAGAATGAAGGCGCACTGTTGCATATTGACACAAATCTTTATTCATGTCCTTAGATGTTGCTAGGATGTAACACCCAAATAAAGCCTCCGGCGAACCTGTAGCATTTGCAAAGAGTTGGTTCTATATCAGCTTACTTCCTGGCAATAAATGTGTCTGTTTGGGGCTTCATGTTCTACTCTAGCAGTATCTATTATGTTAAGGTCATTTGAGGAGGGGTACTGACTTGTGACAGTGCACGCTTATGGTGACGTTATATTGCTGCTCAATTGGGACACTGGGGCATTAGCAGTTTGTTGTTGTTTTACGTCCTAGCAACATCTAAGGTCATATCAGGACGGGTACCGACTTGTGACAGTGCGCATCTCTTGGTGACTTTATACTGCTTCCACACTGGGAAATCAGGCCACTGGCACCATGACCCAATATCCCACTCAGTCACATTATCCTGGCACTGAGCTAACCAATCCAGGTCACTAGCAGTATCACCATCAGCCGATATCACATAATCCAGATACTGAGCTAGCCAGTCCTTACCCGATCCAATTAATGCCGACCGCCAGGCTAGGTGACGACAAGTATAAATTTGGTGTGAGTCATTGCTTTGACTCGGTCCGAAGTTCGATGTTCAATGCTGTGACTTCCCCCAAGGGAATCCAGCCAGCCAGTGCTCTTGTGGATTCACCTGACCCTGCACCTGCCAATAAAAGCCGGCCTTTCTATCTTCGGGTCATGTGACCCCCCCCCCCTACCGCTCCTCGCAGATTGGCTCTCTGGTTGCTCAGGTAACAGGCGTTCCACTGACCTTTGATGGTTGGGAACAGCGTTCTCAATATTAGCACACACAATACATTGTGATTCACCAATACCGGGGTAGGACGCGTACACTCCATGTACTACTATTGAAATTTGAATAGGGCGGGTAGTACAAGTAACTTCTATTGAAAATGGTAATCTCTTAAAGCTGCATAGTCCGATGAAGCATACATGTTTCAAAACCAAAACAATGGGGGACCTCCGACTTTTTAGTTCAAATTCCTGCCGTTCGCGTCTCCACTGAACGAGTGGGCCTATTCGGCAAACTGTCACACTGCAAACCCAATGACTATGAGCAATCTTCATACAGAAGAAGTCAAATATCTCTAAAACCACAAGACCTACAGACAAACCACTTGGTATACATATAGAAAACATACAACGAATACATTATATTAAATTTCTAAGGTTAGGGTTCTGTATTTCTATTAATTTTGAATAAAGTAAACGTTTTGCACTGGGCGTACCGCCAAACTCAGTGCATTGTCAATGGCCGTGAGCAATCTTCATACAGAAGAAGTCAAATATCTCTAAAACCACAAGACCTACAGACAAACCACTTGGTATACATATAGAAAACATACAACGAATACATTATATTAAATTTCTAAGGTTAGGGTTCTGTATTTCTATTAATTTTGAATAAAGTAAACGTTTTGCACTGGGCGTACCGCCAAACTCAGTGCATTGTCAATGGCCGTGAGCAATCTTCATACAGAAGAAGTCAAATATCTCTAAAACCACAAGACCTAGAGACAAACCGCTTGGTATACATATAGAAAACATACAGTGAATAGATTATATTAAATTTATAAGGTTAGGGTTCTGTATTTCTATTAATTTTGAATAAAATATACGTATTGCACTGCGCGTACCGGCAAACTCAAAGCATTGTCAATGACCGTGTAGGCCCACTAGTACCGATGCGCCACCAAGTGTCGGAAAATGAACTACGCCACATGTCCCCCATTATCTAAAATTGATTCTGCATATCTGACGTAGATACTGGTGCACTTATTAAATATTTGTCACCACCTAGAAGGGAATGCTGAGTCAATATGATAGAGCCTGTTACTACAGGTTGTTGGTTGTTGAAGTCGTATGTCCTAGCAACATCTAAGGTCATATCAGGACAGTGTTTTGTTACTACAGAAGCTTATGGTGTCAGAGTTTTGTCGTGCTTGCCAACATTAATTTGACATGTTCGTGCTTCGAATATCTCAAGACTTAGCGTTATCAAATAAAAGTTACTTCAAACTGATGTAAGGCCGATACTAACAATCAACTTAATATGTTTACCTCAGAAAAATGACGGATACTCAAAAACCATCAGACTATAAGGTCAAGAGTTTTAATCATAGCCGAATCAAATCAATGACTTACAAAATTGATACTTATCGCTACCTAGCCTGGCGCTCACCATTAATAGGATAGGACAAGGACTGGTCAGTTCAGTATCAGAATAATATGACTGTGTGGGATATCGGTCTGGTGGCCTGGTCTCCCATTGGGGTTGAACTATAAATTCACCATGAGTGCACACTGTCAAAAGTCGGTACCTATCCTGATAATACCTTAGATGTTACCAGGACATACAACTCCAACAACCAACCAACGCCATGAGTTTGCACAGTCGCAACTCTGTACTGGTCCTGATATGACCTTAGATGTTGATGAGACATAAAACAACAACCGGAGTTGGGGGATGTTAATTACAGTAAAACGGACTAAAACTATCCAGTTTAGGCAGCGCGAATTGTTGATCCCTGTTGCTAAAGTGATGAATCGTGAGTTGTGTGCAAGTTTTTGGGGGGAGCGAAGAGACAGCTAGGGTGCGTGGTGAGACGCACTTCTCCGTTGTTACCTAAACAGTTATTGTTGATTTTTTCCTTTATGACGAACAGTGTAGGTCATGTTGCGATTCGCGCTGCCTTATTGACAGGTTTTAGGGGATTGTTAAGGAAGAGTCAGTTAACGAGGTTGGATTCCGTGCTGTCCAGGGAGGACTTTAAATTCTTCAGTTGGAGGATGTTAATTACAGTAAAACGGACTAAAACTATCCAGTTTAGGCAGCGCGAATTGTTGATCCCTGTTGGTAAAGTGATGACTCGTGAGTTGTGTGCAGTCTATTGGACTAGGAGACACTTTAGGGAGGTCCCTGTGTTGGACGCTTTACCGGCTTTTCAAGTGCCTTCACCTAAGGGTGGGTTCAAGCCTTTAGAATATCGAGCGTTGAATTGTGCGATTAAATATTTTGCTGAGTGCGCAGGGTTGCAGAAGGAGTTATTTTCTTGTCATTCGCTTTGCAGGGGGGGTTGTATGTTTCTTTCTATGCAGGGCTCTACATTAGAGGAGTTGAGGACTAGGGGAGATTGGACCTCGGATGCTATTTTTTCTTATATTGCTTCTCCTCTCCCAGAGCAGATTTTAGCTGACATGAGAGTCGCTTCGGCCTTGTCGAGTTATTAGTTGGCTGGGGGCGCTGGGCGCCATTGGTGGTTATGCCAGCCAGATACGGTATTCAGATGGTAATAATAAACTGTATTATCCACATCCGCTCTTGTGTTGTCCTTAGCGGGTCTACAGGTAGTATATATGTGTATATGCTAGTGTAGGTACCCGCGGGCATTGACGAATGTATATATGAGCTGGGCCATCTTCCGGCGTTTCGAACGCGCCGGCTCCGCGCTAAGCATTATGCGCCCGCTGCTCGCTAGGTGGCGTTCCAGTAGTCGTATATAACCACGGCGCTCGGCCGGCCCGGCGCCTTCCTGATACGCACCCGGCCTGCGCGCCGGTCAGCTCACCCGAGAAAAAGTTTTGTTTATTTGATTCGGCGGTTATGCCAGCCAGATACGGTATTCAGATGGTAATAATAAACTGTATTATCCACATCCGCTCTTGTGTTGTCCTTAGCGGGTCTACTCAATGAATAAACTATATTTACAAAAAAAAACAGCATTTTATCCATCAGAAGACTTTGATCATGATGGCGATCATAAGCATTCAGGAATTGTTTGTTTGTTTCACGTCCGAGCAACATCTAAGGTCATATCAGGACGGGGCATTCAGGATCCTTCATTGGTGATCCATTCAAAATGAACGTCGACTAATGTACTCGGAGAAGGATGCCCCTAGCGGTCCCGTGCGTCACATGACATGACGTGACGTCACGTGACGTCACGTGAAGTCAGATGACCTGAAGTGACGTGACATGACGCGACCTCGGGTGGGCGCGCCTCCTGTAATCGTAGACCGATATCTTACCGGAAATACGTCACGCCAGTCAAAGTCGGCGTCTCGCGGCCACTTCCGGTTCCGGAAACATGCGCACACACGGGCACTCTAACATCTGTCATCAGAAGCGGGTGTGGGGGAGGGGGTGGGGGGGTAGGAGATGGGGGTGAAAGGGATGGGGTGGAGGTGGGGTATGGGTGTGTGGGGGAAGGGGGGGGGAGTGTTTTGCTAGTGTCAATGGCAGGCACAGCAAATGCTGCTGAAGGCCTGACCTTTTCTTCTTTTCTTTTTTTATATCACTCCTGCTTTTTTGGGGGGATAGAGAGTATGTGGGGGGGTTTGGTGTTTTGGTACACTGTGGGGGCTACCTTTGGTACATGATAGGACTGTTTTCATACACTGCAGGACCTATTTAATACATTGCGAGACTGTTTTGATGCACGTCGTGTTCCCTGTGGCGGAGTGGTTAGAGTGTCTGACTTTTTTCTAGGTCAGATGCCAAATCTGGAGGTTGGTGGTTCGATTCCCCATGCCCCCACCTCTGCCAATTTGGATTTCCACCGCTGTGTATATAACTTACAGCATCATCAAAGGCCAGTTGCTCTCATACCATGTCGATGTGGTGTGAGGTTCAAAATCCTGTGGTTCGGTAAAAGTGTAAATTGGGCTTTCTATTGAGAAACTGTCTAATGGTGAAAACAAGTCTATTAAGACTTATCCATGATAGGAATTATAAATCGTCAAGAAGGTGTGGCTGGTTTGGTACACTGTGGGGATATTTTTGGTACATCGCTGGAATGTTGCAGTGCACTCTGAGATTGTTTTAGTACACTACAGGGCTCTTTTGGTACGCTCCAGCTCGGTCTTTGTATTTTGTGGGACTTTTTGGCGCATGCGCACATCCTTCAGACTCGGATTGAATAAACGAACACGCTTCTCCACACTCGGGGTGGAAAAAATGGTGGCTTAATCCCAAACTTTATTTTGTTTAATAACCGATATAACTACAGCAAAATAGGATTTAAAGTATTTTATGATTGCATAGTTTAGTCATATTTCCATTTCATTAATCTGGGTTATTAAAAAAAACACCATGAAGCACTGGTACTGGTAGCTGTTATTGTGTAAGACGGTATCAGCACAAATGTGACGTCATCGTTCCTAGCCACCCCCAGCCAGGATGTGGGTTACTGGGGTCGGGACTTTTTGCTCAGGGCTCATGTTTTTTAAAAACTCGACTCCCGGTGTTCTTTTTGAAATTCTAGCAACTTGGGTGACCCGAGTCGCCCGGGTCGTGTTAATCGAATACGGCCCAATAGACTGTTTTGGTACACACTGATTCCTGCCTTGGTACACTACAGTGTTGATGGTAGCCTCCCTAAGACTGTTTTAGCACAGTGGTGATATTCAACATCGACATCAAACCTTACATCCTCAGCGCCATAGACTTAAAGTTAAAGAAAATAAATGGAGATATTTCCAAATATAACATTCAAAGCCAACCACTCATTGTCCTGTACACTTTGAAGTTTAAGGTTCCCTGCAATCATGACGACTTAGAGTTCTTTCTTGACTGCGTGAGACATTTCTGTGTATGATCCGTCCAAACCATCTGTCCCAAATGTCAGTAATTCACAGAAGCAATAGACTACATCACGGTTCCGACTGCGCATGCATTGAAAATGGCGCCGGGAGCAAAGCAATAGAATATATATGTTTTGACCCTACTCCTGCCCTCTTCATGTAGGCGTGTGGGTTTTTGTTTGTTCGCGCTTCATTACCTAGTAGCATTTAAGGTTAAATCATAACAGGTTTCAACTTCTGATAGTGACCAGCCTGGATGGCCGAATAAGTTGAGGGTCCGTCTCCCGTTTTGGTAGATGGTGGGATTAGAACCCACGGGTTCGAACCCTGGTCGAATCAAACCGATGACTTAAAAATTGATACTTGTCACTTCCTAGCCAGGCGTTCGGCATTATTAGGAGAGGACAAGGACTGGGTGGCTCAGTGTCAGGATAATGTGACTGAGTGGGATATTGGGTCATAGTGCTGGCAGTCTGGTCTCGCAGTGGGGCAGCACTATAATGCCAACATGAGTGCACATGGTCACAAGTCGGTACCCATCCTGATATGACCTTAGATATTGCCAGGATGTAAAACTCCATCAACAACAACTTGTGACAGTGCACACTCATGGTAACTTTATAGTGCTGCCCCACTGGAAGACTCCACCACTAGTGCCATGACTTGATATCCCAGTCACGTTATCCCGATACTTAGTAAACCAGTCGAGGTTACCGTATGTATCAAAGCTGAGCACCAGGCTACGTAAATAACAGGTGTCAATGCCCATGGACCCCCCCCCCCCCCCCTCATCCACATTTGACAAACAACTATTATAACTCAATGACTCGAGACCCACTACCACTACTCGAGACCCATTGCCACCATTGAATAACTACATCTACATTGAATAACTACATCTTCAACCAGCAATGCACACAATATAAAACACTCTACATGTACAACATGACACCATTACAAGACTAACCGTTATTAAAACCAAATCTAACTGATATATACAAACACAGTATATGATTTAACCACTAGTGTAAATTACTGCACACTCCATCTTGATGCATATACCTTGCACTATGTTGAGTACCGATTTTGTACACTATACAGCATAGGTTGCTCCCCCACTTTCTTTTTATGTTCAGAATGGGTTGTGCTGTACACAATGCAACACATTCCACTTCCAGTATGTACAGATCAAATGCGATCACTCCAACGGCTGGAAGACCAGTGCCTCGGCGCTGACAAAATATGTATTCAGATGAATAAAATATTTACAAAAAAAAAAGAAGAAATGTTGCCAGGCATTGGTGTGAATCAGTTTGGGGTATATTAAACCTGCAACTTCCTAGACAGGAAGCCAGCCAGCGTAATTATACTCCAGTCACACTACTGCTTGCGACCAATTGCGACCACGTTGCAACCACAAAAAAGGGGTTTGTCGCAAAGAGGCCGCAACTGATCACAAAATTGTCACAAGGTGGTTTCCTGTGGTCTCAAAGTAATCACAAAGTGGTCCTTGGTGGTCACTGGCCTCCCTGCGACCAAAATTGTCACAAGGACGTTGCAGATGTTGCGCTAAAAACCTCCTTGCGACCAAAATAATTGGCCAGAGGTCGGCAACAATTTTCATAGGTTGCTTCTGTCGCGCAAAGAGGTCGCCGGTGACTGTGGGTTCTTTAGTCCAAAGTGATCGCAAAGTGGTCGCAAGCCATCGCAAGCCATCGCAAGCCGTCGTGTGACTGGGGCTTTAGTGATCTTGCTGATCTTTGTGATTCAGCCGTCCCCCTCCAAGGCCTCGTGTGGTGTTAATAAGATAAGTGGTGTGTTTGGTGGAATTTCTGGCGGCAATTTGCTGACGGTATTAACTATTTTTAAAAAGAACTCAGCGCAATCAAGTCAGCCCAGTGACAGGCGTCCTTAAATAATTTAATCGGTCTAGAAGGTCAGGAAGTTGTATTAATATTTTTTTCTTTCTTTTCTTTGTATTTGGCTTAAAGCTGCATAGTCCGATGAATCGTCACCTTTTCCAAACAAAAATAATTATCTAATAGTTACAAATAGTTACAAAATAAATTTGCTGCATACATTTGGAAGAATATCCTGCAACGAAATTGTAGTTTGTTGTTGTTTTGTTTGCTGTTGTTTTGTTTGTTGTTGTTTTGTTTGTTGTTGTTTTCCGTCCTAGCAACATCTAAGGTAATATCAAGGTAATATCAAGGTAATATCAAGGTAATATCAAGACAGGGACTAAATTATATTTCCAGTGTCTGATTAAACCAGGATACACTTAGTTATCCGTTAAAATGGATCTGACTTGTTTTCAAAACAAGGATAATTGTCTAAAATTGATTCTACATATCTATATTAGATAATGATGCAGTTATTAAATATTTGTTGCCACATAGAAGGGAATACTGAGTCAATTGAACCTGGTACTGCTGAAGCCAATAGCTTCAGAGTTTTGGCGTGCATGCCAAAACTAATTGTACATGTTTAGACTTCAAATATCTCAAAACTTAGCCATTTAAATGAAAAGATCACTTCCAACTAAATTCAGGTAGGCTATAACAATCAATTTAATATGAAGAGTTCAGACGCAATACTTAGTAAATAGCAATCCAAAAATTGAGCAAAACATTGGAATCAAACTTCAATAATTTTGTTGTTAATTTCTATTTTTTGGTTCATTGCTCCATAATCATGTGATCATAAAAAAAGTGGAATTATTGAGAATTAAAATAATTTGTAGGTAAGTCTTTTATTTAACCTACATTTTGGGATCGGCATTTATAGGGATTTGCGCCTGAACTCTTAATAGATTTATCTCAGACAAATGGCCGAAACTCAAAACAATCGGACTATGCAACCTAAACAATATTTTAAAAATAATTCGCTCAAAACATTTGGAAGAACTTCCTGCAGCGAAATTGTAAATTAGGTGTTGCTTATTCCAGGTGTCTGATTAAGCCAAAATACAATTATTTATCTGGTAAAATGAATTTGACTGTTATTTTCCAGCAAATACACTTGTTTTTTTTCCATTATTCCTGTGAGTCGTCAATCAATTAGTACTCTGTAACACACGCACATTAAAACGTGGGTAAGTTGTTGGTTGTTGGAATTTTACGTCCTGGCAACATGTAAGGTCATATCAGGGCGGGTACCAACTTGTGACAGTGCACGCTCATAGCAACGTTATAGTGCTGCCTCACTGAGAAATCAGGCCACCAGCCCCATGACCTGATATCCCACCCAGTCATATTATCCTGACATTGAGCCAACTAGCCCTTGTCCTATCCTATTAATGCCAAGCGCCAAGCTAGGAAGTGACAAGTATAAATTTGGTAAGTTATTGGTTTGACTCAAATGGAAATCAAACTCGCAGTGTCATTGGCAATGGTGAAGGTGGGGAAGCGATCATTCCTATGCCCAGAATTACCCATGTTGTGGATCAACATGAAGAAACATTCGCAGTCTAGTTTCTCTCAATATCAGCTTCGTTCAGAGTGTTGACTGCTTGTTGCTGAGATTGTCTTTCTCCATCACAAACCAGTGATCCACAACTGGTTAATCAAAGGATGTGGTATGTGCTGTCCTGTCTGTGGGAAAGTGCATATAAAAGACCCCTTGCTGCTTATGGGAAAGAGTAGCCGATGTGGCGGCCTCCAAAGAAATATGTCAGAATAAACATACATTTGAAATCCAATAGCTGATGATAAAAATGAATGTGCTCTAAAGGCATCGTTAAATAAAACAAGCTTTACTTTTTCTCTGTCGCTGTTGGACAAATCTAGGATGGTCTTACATCACTTGCTGCACCCCCCCCCCCCTTGCCCCTCTACCCCACATCGTTTTAGGCATAGCATACACCATCCCTGTAGCATCTATCGGTGACAAAGACAGAGTGTTGCTTGCCCCATCATCCTTAACCCCTTGACCCCTTAACCTCTTAACCCCTGCTTCTCACACAGCCGGGAACCAGCGGTGCTCAGAGGCAACCTGAGATCGATGGAGAAAAGAATTGTTAAACAATCTGAATAACTAAATTGTTATGGATTAAGGTCATTTCTTTTTACTGGAAACATAAATAAAGATTGTGGTTGAATAAAACTCAACCTCAATAGCATCACGAGGTTTTCAGTTCAAATTGATGAGTTTAGATTATACTGTCTATGTAGTGATATATCAACCTGTCTCAAAAGGTGATAACTCTTCTTTTTTTTTGTTCATTGTAACGATTGACACAAAACAGCACAGAAACGGTTACACTGAAAACACACGGACATTTACTTCAAATCAATATGTATTCTATTGGAATTATGTTTGTTTGTTTGTTTGCTGTTGTTTCACGTCCTAGCAACATCTAAGGTCATATCAGGATGGTTGGAATTATGAAACACCATGTAAAAAACAAATCAGTTTAACCTGAGCAAATGCATAAGCAGATAGTATGTTGATCGTTACAATGGACAAAGGTTTGTCCCGTATTGCTTAGCACCTTTTGAGACAGTGTCATACATATTTCTGATTATTTGACTATATTGCCAGAGCAATGAGCTATGCGGAATGTGTGAGAGGAACGAATGACAGGAAGAGGTGGAGGTCCATTGCAGCCAACCTTCTTCGAGAAGACGGCACCCATTGATGATGATGATTGCCAGAATGTGGATGTGAATGTGGGTGTGGAGGGTATATCATTGTCGCTAGATAAAGCGGCATAATTCAATGAAAGCGTACCATTTTGCAAACCAAATCGCAGATTTGATCCTACATACACAACTTAGATATTGATCCATAGTCCGATCGCGTTTGAATGTATGTCTTAATTTTTAGATAAATATATCCAATTGATCGTTATGACCTACTTATCATTGCTCTGGAGTCAACTTGATGGAAAATGCCTAGTTTTGAAGCAATTTGAGCTGAAAGAACCTAAAATACTTTTGACAAGCTTTCCAAAATTCTTCTAGCTATGACGCGAATTGGCGTTTCATGATGACCACATGATGTGGGATGACCTAAAACAAAAAAAGAAGCCTGGTCACCTAGCAGTTTCCACTGATGGCGCCATTGCACCATCATTTGTTTGTGGCATGTGATGTGATGTGGGCTGACCTATTGATGTAACTCATGGTAGGTCATAGGATTTGAACCCATGGGTTCAAACCATGTTTTAAAGATGCATGGTCTGATGAAGCATTTACACAAAAAATTGGACCACATACTTACATTTGATCTCATATTTCCAAACTCAGATAGGACAATGTTAGACTGAAAATCTGAAGATACCCAGTTTTTTTGTGTGTGTATGTTTTTTGTACATCAGATGATTAAGTTGGTGAATTTTCAGTCACAGAAAATTTGATCTTCCTATTTCCTCTGCTCCTTTCCCTATCCTAGTAATGCCAAAAACGAAGGTAGGTAGGGACAAGTGTAATTATTTAAGTCATAGGTTTGACTCGACTAGGATCCAAACATGGGGGTTCGAATTCCATGACCTACCAACATGGGAGGCGGGTGCTCTACTTATTCGGCCACTCTATCTGGCTTCAATGAACTGTCTCACTGGGAGACCAGACCAATGGCACCGTGATTCAATTTCCCACTCAGCCACATTAGCATATATTTAATTTGAGTCACATAGCACAATTAATCGAATTGGGTATAAATATTAATTTATCGGTGTATTTGTGCATCTGTAAATATAACATAACATGATACGACACCAGGAATCACAGAGAAGAATACCGGAAGGGAAGATAGAAGGGAAAAGACCAAGAGGGAGAAGGAGAACAACATGGATGGACAACATCACTGAGTGGACAGCAATGAGCTATGCGGAATGCGTGAGAGGAACGAATGACAGGAAGAGATGGAGGTCCATTGCAGCCAACCTTCTTCGAGAAGACGGCACCTATTGATTGATGATTGAAATATAACATAAAAGTAGCAACCAGATAGGATTCAAACTAACCAGAAGGGGTGGCCAAAATCATTTAGCAGCCACTTCTCATTTCGGTAGGACACTGGATTCAAATCCCTGGGTTTGAACCCTGGTCAAGTCAAACCAATGACTTTAAAAGGTATACTTGTCACTACCTCACCTGGTATTCAGCATTATTAAGATAGCGCAAGGAGCAGTGAAATGATGAAGACCAATTGTCCATGATTAATCAACTAATGTACCAAAAACAACAAACTGGGTTCCTTCAGATTTTCAGTCGAACATTTTCCCATCTGAGTTTTAAAAAATAGGATAAAATGTAAGTATGTGGTTTGGTTTTGAAAAATTGTTATGACATTGCAACTTTATATCAGCCCAGGCTATGGTGCCAGCAATACTACTACTGGACATCCTGGAACCTGACTAGGTACTTGGAATGAGGGCCAAGGCTGATGAGGAGACAAGATTTACTTAATTGGTTAATGGCTTCCCTGTGTGATGGCTTTCTCAAAGTAGGATGAGGTAGTAAATTCACTGATTATTCTATATATGCTGTCACAGATCACTAGTTAATGCACCAATATCTAAGCTGGATATATATAATCAAATATAGATACATGTTTTGGTTTTGAAAAATAAATATTATGTTGATGCATATGGGAACACAAAATTCTTTTTTCTTGAAGATTAATACTGCCTATCATGGATAAGTCTGAATAGACTTGTTTTCACCATCAGACAGTTTGTCCATAGAAAGCCCCAGCCTACACTTTTACCGACCCAAGGGATTTTTAACCTCCCACACCACATAAACATGGCATGAGAGCAACTGGCCTTTGATGACGCTGTCAATTATACACAGAGGTGGAAATCCAAATTGGCAGAGCTGGGGGCATGGGGAATTGAACCACCAACCTTCAGATTAGGAGTCTGACCTAGAAAAAGGTCAGACACCCTAACCACTCCGCCACTGAGAACACCACGAATTAATTAAATCTTGGTGGTGGTGGGCAGATCACTGGTAACCATGGGGACCAGGAATGCTGTATCCCTATTGGTGGAGCTAAGAATACTTGTTTCCCATTGGGGGAATAGGGTGGGGTGATACTCTATACTGAATCCATGTACCATATAAATAATAAACCAGACGGCTTGACTCTCTCTCTTCTTTCACACTTTATACTCTTCCTTTCTCTTTGTCTGTATTGATTACACAACCACAGATTCGAGCCGTAAACCTTACACACTGGTGACCACGACAGGTGGTAAATCTATTAGTTGGAGGAAGGATTCAACTTTACATACTTGATGGAGACCTAGTCTTTACAACACGGTGATTTGGAGTAACTTTCAGTTCTGACAGGGGTGTTCTGGGGTAGCTGTCACCTGTGACAGGGGTGTTCTGGGGTACCTCTCACCTGTGGCAGATGTGCTCTAAAGTACCAGTCAACTGTGGCAGGGGTGCTCAGGAGTACATCTCAACTGTGGCAGGGGTGCTAAAGAGTACCTGTCAACTGTGACAGGGATGCTATAAAGTACCTGTCATCTGTGAAAGGGGTGCACTGGAGTACCTCCCAACTGTGACAGAGGTGCTGTGAAGCATCTGACAACTGTGACAGGGGTGTACTGAGGGACCTGTCAGCTAGTTTTCTTGTTATTAGTTTATCTTTGTTGGTTGTTGTTCCTCTTAGTTTTTGGGTGGTTAATCCTTGGGGTGGGTGGGTGGGTGTTTTATTAAGTTAAGCACTCTGTCACACAAAAACCTGGTGCCCTCAGCTTCTGTTACAGCAAACCGTGGAGCAGGAGCAAACCAACCACGAGAACGCCCCAGGTGGCCACACTAACACACCTGTCATGGCGTCATGAGAAGTAGGTGGGGGTGGGGGTAGTGGGAGTGGGCGGTGGGGGATCCTGAACATAAATTCTCAGTTTCCATCGGGCATTATCCCCAGCCACCGCTAAGCACATTAATATCACATAGTGAATACCTAAGAACCTTCTCATCATCATCATCATCATCATGCTGTCGGTCGTGATGCGACAAAGACTGCTTTCATTACTTGACTGCCGCTCTCCATTTAGCTCTCTGCTGTGAGAGTTGCTTCCATGAGTCGGTCTTAATGTCTCTCAGCTTCAGGTTTCTCTTGATGGCATCCCTGAACCGGAGACGGTGGCGCCCTCTCTTTCTGTAGCCAGAAGACAGTTGAGAATAGAGGATCTGCTTTGGTAGCCTGTCTGATGACATCCTCATGAGGTGTCCAGTCCACCGGAGATTCTTTTTGATCAGAAGATCTTCCATAGAACCTTCTATAAGAAGATCTTCCATAGAACCTTCTATAGCTATTCAAAATCCTCCTAAGCCTGGTAGCTAGTTAAAGTTGCATAGACTTATGGCTTTGAGTTCATCCCATTTATTTCCCCCCCAAGAAGATAAATGTATAGACTAGATCGTCATTCTAGCCACACGGTACATTGTGTGATGCATGGAAGAAAAACAAACCTGCGCGAAGCATATGGCGAATGCTAAGACACTGGGTGCAGCTATGAAATGTGCCATTTTCAGCTCATTTCAGCTCTCGTTTGAAACATAGAATAGCAACTAAAAATAGGTATATAATAAATTAATATGTTAATCTTTTATCCAGCATTGCATTTACATCAATCTAATCAGCACATCTTATACCATCTGCATTTAGATTTACACAAATCTGAGCACTCAGACTAGTGTTAGAGCCATAGCCAGAGTCAGTTTTACTTATTTTATTCATGTTCTTATTTATATCCTATGGTTAATAACATTTGTTGGGCTAGGAAATAAGTAGGGTTAATCAGACATTGGTTATATATTTCTTTGAAACAATTGACATTTTAACATTTGACATTTTAATATTTAGAACAAGAATTACTAATCAAGAGTAATGTAAACATCACTCATCAGCCTGTAAAGTGACTGAAATTGTATGTTTCTTAGCCCAAAATGCTTGATTATGGAGAGTTTTTTGGTCCATTAGTTGTTTAAGCGGGGGAAATTTCAGTCATAGAAGACTGGTCTTCCTCATTCCACTGCTGGTCGAGTTGTGTCTTAAACATATAGCTAGGTGCTCGGCATTATTAGGATAGGGCAAGCACTGGTTGGCTCAGTGTCAGGATAATGTGTTTGATTGGGAGATTGGGTCATGCTGCTGGCGGCCAGACTTTATAGTGCTGCTCCCAGTGGGGCAGCACTATAAAGTTGCCATGAGCGCACACTGCCACAAGTCGGTACCCATTCTGATATGACCTTATATGTTACCAGGACGTAAAAGTCCAACAGCCAACCATCCTACCTGACTCATTGGTTTGACTCGGCCTGGATTCAAACTCCCGACCTCCCGCATGGGAAGCCTGCGCTCTACCGATTGGGCCATCGCGTCCGGTGAAGGTGGTATGGTAATTTGAGAATTGATGTAGTCACAAGTGATGTCAACCAGCACGCAATGATGCCTGTGTGTATCTTGAACCGCGTTTAAAGTATTTATTTAGGTGAACTTGGGATTCTCTTTCTCTTTCTGTTATTTGTCCGGGAGATGCGCTGTAAGTAACCTAATAGGGCATCGGTGGCGATGAGCCTTGAGCCTGAACAAGAAATGCGCCAATCCCCCCAGTAATGACAGGCATACACCAACCGACTTGGTCAGTGCTTGCGAATGTCTTGTATGTAACCTAATAGCGCATTGGTGGCGATGAGCTTTGAGCCTGAACAAGAAATGCGTCAATGTCCCCAGTAATGACAGGCATACACCAACCGACATGGGTGGGGCGCTTGGATGGTCAATGTTCACAAATGTCTTGTACGTAACCTAATAGCGCATTGGGGGCAATGAGCCTTGAGCTTGAACAAGAAATGTGCCAATCCCCCCAGTAATGACAGGCATGGGTGGGTGCTTCGGTGGTCAATGCTCGCGAATGTCTTGTACGTAACCTAATAGAGCATTGGGGGCAATGAGCCTTGAGCTTGAACAAGAAATGTGCCAATCCCCCCAGTAATGCCAGGCATACACCAACTGACATGGCTGGGGCGCTTCGGTGGTCAGTGCTTGCGAATGTCTTTATGTAACCTAATAGCGCATTGGGGTGATGAGCCTTGAACATGAACAAAAAATGCGCTAATCCCTCAGTAATGACAGGCATACCCCAAATCACATGAGTCGGGTGCTTCGGTGGCCAGTGCTCGCAAATGTCCATTAATGACAGGCGTATGCTAACCAACATTGGTGGGGATGTTTCGGTGGTCAGTGCTCGCGAATGTCGCACATTTCACTGGTTGTTGTGGTTGCTTCTTGTAAATAACAATACCTTGTAGGTAACAGTGCGGCATTGTCGGTGCCAGCCCTTAATGGGGCACCCGTGGAAGGAAGTCAGGTGTGGGGTGGGCCAAATCACTCCCGATGCAGAGATCAAACAAAACTGTCAAGATCAAACAAAACTATTCGCTCTTCAGTAGTAGCATCCGGAAGGTATCCACCGGACATGGTCTCTCATCCTCCGCTAGTTCCGTGTTGAAGATCACTCGACACACTGACCTTGTGATCTCTGTCCAATCAGAGGCGATCAGGGCATACTGGCTGGTGTGTCCATTTGAACCCAACTCACCACAGAGCTATGCCAGCTTCGCATACTTGTCAGGGGCAATTATCAAGATCAGGTACTCTACAGAATCTCCCAGGTGCTCTCGAACCTACCAGACGGGATGACCGAATGAGTTGATGGTCCGTCTCCCAATTTGGTAGATCATGTGATTCGAATCCATGGACGCTCCAACAAACAAACAAAACAATTAATCTGGTATAATCCGGTGAAATCATATTTTCAAAATGAACACATGGATCTGGATTTGATCCTACATATTCAAGTTGGTCTTCCTCATTCCACTGCTCCTTGTCCCATCCTGGTATCCCCAAGCGACAGGCTAGCTAGCGACAAGTATAAATGTTTTAAGTCATTGATTTGACTCGACCAGGGTTCGGAACGTGGGAGTTCAAATTTCACGACCTACCACCTACCAAAGAAGGAGGCGGACCCTCACCTCATTTGGCCATCCTGTCTATGACGATATGATAAGTATCGCCCCACCCCATTAGAGTGCTCATATTTGTGTTTGTTGGCGGGAAAATGTATTGGGTAGGTAGTATGGAGTGTGAAGGCCCGGTCACATAGACATTAGTGGACATCGTTGAACGTACTTCTCCGTCATGCTAACTTTGTAATAACGTAGGTGGGCCGTGAGTTCTGATTTAATCTTTGGACATGTTAAAAAAAGCGCTACATTAGGGGCTGAATTTGCATGCATGATGCTAGCATACTCTAGCGTATGCTAGCATACTCTAGCATACTCTAGCATACACTAGCATGCTCTAGCGTACTCTAGCATACTTTGATGAAGCCCTGGTCACATAGCCGTTAGTGGACATAGGTGAATGTAGTGGAGGCTAACATAGTTGAACATAGTTGAACATAGTTGAACGTAGTTGAACGTAGTTGAACTTAGTTGAACGTAGTTGAATGTAGTTGAACGTAGTTGAATGTAGTTGAACGTAGTTGAACGTAGTTGAACATAGTTGAACATAGTTGAACATAGTTGAACGTAGTTGAAGGTACCAGCATCCATACCGTAACATATTTATCCATACCGTAATGTATTTATCCATACCGTAACGTATTTATACACACCAAAACCTGCTGTGCCTTAACGTTTTTCACCATAGTTTAACGTACTTACACCACGTTTGATCCACATTAATCTATCCTATGTTCAACTACGTTCAACTACGTCCACTAATGTGTATGTGACCGGGCCTTGAGTGTGTTGGTGTGCGGGTGGGTGGGTGTGTGGGGGGGGGGGCGAGGAGACGGGTTAGTGTCCTTATGCGTTTCTCCTGCGGCCATAGCGTGCGCGGCACAGTAACCAGACACTGTGATGTCAGCGGTAGTCAAAGAAAGGCCTCACACCGTGGCAACTTCCGGCTTTGCAGGCTTGATATGGAACATGGTGTGCTGTCACAAGAAGCCGGTGGTGGAAATATGCCAACACCGGCAACGCCACCTCTTCACTGCAATGCCACCTCACATAAGAGATCAATCAATCTGCAGGGTGTCATCTTTCAAAAGGTTCGAACCCTGGTCGAGTCAAACCAATGTCTTAAAAATTGATACTTTTCGCTTTCAAGCCAGGCGCTCGTCATTATTAGGAGAGGGCATTTGGGTGCCAGGATAATGTGTCGGAGTGGGATATCAGGTCTTGGTGCTGGTGGCCTGGTCTCCCAGTGGGGCAGCACTATAAAGTTACCATGAGAGTGCACTGTCACAAGTCGGTACCCATCCTGATATGACCTTATATGTTGTCAGGACGTTAAACTCCAACAACCAGCCAACTTGTTCAAAAGTTGGCTTGACAAGTTAACAATAATACTTATACATCACATAAATTATCTATATATGTGTATGTGTATATAGAACAAGTGTAAATGAGGTTTCCTGCGTCCGTTTTAGAGACGTAGAGTACCGGTGGTGGCGCCACGAGTCATGAGCGTGAGCGTGAGGTCGAGGAAGGTAAAGCAGAGAATAATCGCTACAATGTATATAAACAAGTAATTCCCTTCCATGCCTTTATACTCGCATAATACGTTATGCATAACATATATTATAGGTAACACCGAAAGTTGTTTTCAATGCTGGGCAGTTATCGGTCTGTGTTTCTTAAGATTATGGTTTGTGGTTAGTGATCTATGTTAGTTTTTTTGGATTTTCTTGGTAAGAGTCTTCCTCTTTTAATTTGTTTCTACACTTAATGCTAGACTAGCCTACTCTATTTACATGTTATAGGCTTGTACGTAATAGGTAGTTGGTTTATGTTTGGATTTGATGTTATCTGGCTGTTTTCTGGCAGGGGGTTACCTCTCATGGGCTGTCCAGCTGAAGGAGGTCAGGAGTTCGAATCCTGGTCGAGTCAAAGCAATGACTTATACAATTGAAACTTGTCCCCAGCTAGCCTAATACTCAGATATGTGTTTGTGCAGTTCCAGGGCCTTCATTATTGTCATGTGAATGAAGTTGGTGTTACTTGTTGGCAACTTTTTACTGCACTGACCTTTCAGGCAAGGAGCCACATAGAGGCATACCTCGTTATACAACATATATATATGTACAGTAAAACCTTTCTAAATCGACCGACCATGGGACCGACTTTAAGCGGTCCATTTAGGGAGGTGGTCGGTTTAGATAATTAGAATATCCTTACAATAGTATTTTTGGGACCCAAATAAAGCCACCGATATATGGGAGTGGTTCGATCTGTGGAGGGGTTGGGATAAAGAGGTGTTACTGCATATATATATATATATAAATATATATGTATATATATATATATATATATATATATATATATATATATATAAATAGTTTGTTTGTGAATGAGAAGGAAAGACTCGGACTTGGTTCAGTTTTGACTGTGAACAGAGTGACAGTTCGTTCACGGTGTAGAGGAGGCGGGGAGGATATAATGCCTGCTCTGCAGTTAGAGAGAAACATTAAGGGGCTGCCATTATTTATATCCACATAATAAATTATATAGTACATATATATATATATATATATATATATATATATATATATTTGTAAATAGGGCTATATATATATGGATTATATATGTGTAGTAGTATGTTAAGCCCTCTCAGGTAAGGAGCCACCTAGAGGCATAACTCAGTGTACAACATATATATATATATGGGTATTTATATATGGGTTATATATATGTAGTAGTCTGCACTGTCCTCTCAGCTAAGAAGCCACATACATAGTTGGGCGTAGATAAGGTGAGTGTATCACGGAGCCTAGATAGTCTAATGGTTAGAGTGCTAGACCAAGAATAGCAAGAAATGTTTGCTCTAAAGCTGATCCATGTACAATGTTTCCCATTTGCATTACCCCCAGAACAAAATGTATGTTCTAACGCCCTGTAAGAACATTGCGCACTCATAGCGATATTATAGTGCTGCTTCATTGGGAGACTGGGCCACTGGCACCATGACCCTTATATCCCACCCATGCACGTTATCCCAATACTAAACAAACCAGTCTGTGTCATATCCTATTAAGGCCGAGCACCAGACTAGGTAGCGACAAGTATAAATTCGGTAAGCCGTAGGTTTGACTTGGTTGGCGTTTGAACTGATGACCTCTCACATAGGAAACGAGCCAGTGCTCTTACTGATTCCCGCGCCCCGCCAGTCGGTCGCTAGATGAAGTAGTACGAAACGTACAGCAATAGGTTGTATGGATCCATACATCATGCGCATGGCGGCTTTTAGTACACAACAATGATAAATGAGCCCACAAATATGGGTCTCCCGCAGAGGCTGTTTTGCCACACCACACTTTGTCACTTCAGCCTGTGCAGTCATATATTCTTTGTTAGATAAAAGATTCACCCGTTGTAGTACACGGGTGAAAACCAGCCTTATATAAATACGGGCGAAAATAGCGTTAGTATGAAAGTGAGGCTCCAGTATGGAAGTGAGGCTCCAGTATGTGGCTCCAGTATCAAATGGATACTTCTATAGGCACAGAGTTGGTGAAATGGGAGAGAATGCAAAAAGACAAGATGGCGGCCGCAGAACGCCGTCGATTTCACTTTTAAATCTTATTAAACTAGATATTATATTATATTTTTCAACTCAAAAGTAGCGGGTAAATAATAAAACATGTGTAAAGAATAATTGTTGCTTCTTAGATTGTAAAATTAGGCTCTCAATTCTTTGACCCACATTTTCGCCACCTTTTACATAAGGCTGGTTTGCACCCCTACTGCAGCAGTACGGGGTGAATCTTATACCTAATTCTTTGTGTGCTTATTTAGAGTGCATACGCGATAATAATAAATAGGTATGAATAGTTTGCCAATTGTATTTGTATATGTATGTAAATTGTGTAGTGACATTTCTCATTCGCATGACCGCCACTGTGGGAACAAAATTATGTTGGCATGGTGATCCTACTATCCAAGAAAATGTCTAAGTGAATATATACCTATACACTTATGTATATGGGTCATTCTTTAAAACTGGGCACCACATATTTGGTTTCCACATTACGATGCTGCTGATTCGTTCTTTCTTTTATTGATTGCAAGTCAAATAATTATTGTATCGCCTGTGCATTAAGTATGTTAGCAATAGTACATTTATTGAAGCTATCGCAAGAAAGAAATTAAAAGTTTACTTATATCATGATTGTGTTAATGTGAAAAAATGAAAATTTACACATTTACACCATGCATGTAGGCAAACTTTTTTTTCAACTTATTGTTCAACTTTTTTCTTGTAAGTCATAACCTTGTCTGCTTAAGAGTAATCAATAACATCTTCTTTGACTATGTTGTATATGTTAAAATGAGGTTCTGGATGTATCTTTGATTTTCATGTTACATGAGTGATATTAATGTATTGCTCAATTTGTACAAGATCAATTCAAAAAGTGAAATTAATTTGTTTCAACTCTGACATATGCACAACATGCAAACCTTCATAGGACATTGGATTAGGCTATTATTTGGAAGGTTTTTTGCTATTATTTGGAAGGCTTTCACTTTTGGTTTCCATGTCACACTTTTGTTCCCAGTTTTAAAGAATGACCCATATAGGTACATATATATATGTCACTGACATAGAACCAAACAGGTCTTTGGGATTTGAGTGCTTCGGGAGAAAACTTTGGCAGCAGGGAGATGGATGGTTTTCTATAGGTGGTGGTGAAGTCTAACTTCTCGAATGGTTATGATTGCTAAAGTAACTAAGCAGGGTATCAACGTGGATTTGAAAAATGCCTGGTTACGCAAACTATTCATCACAAGGTTCTGCATTCAAGAAAACCCTGGGGCCCTACTTCACTAGCTAATGCCCCATGAGAAATAAACATGACTGAAGTATCGCAAATGCTGGCATCGAACAGTTATGAATATTCCCGATAGGATGAACACATCCTGACTGACTGATGATGATGATGATGACATGTATGATATACACTTATGTATATATGTAGATATTCACATATACACACATATACATGTACATATGTGTGTCATTCTCTGAAACTGGGCACTACATATTTGGTTTTGATGTTACGATAGTGGTAATTAATTAATTCTTTTTTGGGGGTAGCAACTCAAATAATTATTGTTGCCTCTGCGTGCTAACCATGTCTGAAATACTACCTATGTTTAATCTATCCCATAAAATATATAAAAAGGATGCTATTATCTGATTTTATTTTGTACTAAAGTGAAAATTTGAATATGTACACTGACACCGTGCATTTACCAAATGTTTTGAAAAACCTTGTTCAAGTTTCTTTTTTTAACATGTAATCTTATTTGCTTAAGTGTAACCAACAAAATCTTGTTTGACTTTGTTGTGTATGTTACCATGATGTTCTGTGTGTCTTTGATTTCCATGTTATACAGGTGATATTAAAGCTGCATAGTCCGATGAAGCATCAAGTTTTCATTCTACATATCTAACTTAGATACTGATGCACTTATTAAGTATTTATTGCCACATAGAAGGGAACACTGAGTCGATTTAATAGATGTGTGGGGTCGAGTCAAACCAATGAGTTAAAAATTGATACTTGTCACTTCCTAGCCTGGCGCTTGGCATTATTAGGATAGGACAAGGACTGGTTGGCTCAGTATCAGGATAATGTAATTGAGTGGGATGTCAGGTCATGGTGCTGGCGGCCTGGTCTTCCAGTGGGGCAGCAGTATAAAGTTGCCATGAGTGCGCACTGTCACAAGTTGGTACACGTCTTGATATGACCTTAGATGTTGCTAGGATGTAAAACAACAAACAAACAAACAAAAAATCAAATATATATCAATGTGAACCCATTCTAATGTTGGTCATGATTTTGTTGTGGCTTCAATGAGAAAATCCAAAATTTAAAAATTGGTCCTTTAGCAAGGCATTCCATGATTATAACCAGATAACATGCTTGTAAGAGCAGAGTGGGTTTGTGTGAGGGTTTTGTCCACCATTGTTCATATGCTACTTCCCCTCGATGCTTGTAAGAGCAGAGTGGGTTTGTGTGAGGGTTTTGTCCACCATTGTTCATATGCTACTTCCCCTCGCCCCCTAGCCCCCATCGCCGCCCTCTCGCCCTTCTTCCTCCCTCAACTGCTATCTATCTAGCCAGCAATTAAGGTGGTGACCGGTGTCGCACTTTCTGCCATCCGCCAGTTTCCGCGGTACGCTTACACTCAAATGCATTGTCAATGGCCGTGAGCAATCTTCATACAGAAAAAGTGAAATATCTCTAAAACCACACCACCTAGAAACAAATCGCATGGTACACATATAGAAACCATCTTTTCCAAAAAGATTATATTAAATTTATAAGGTTAGGTTTCTTGATTTCTATTAATTTTGAATAAAACTAATGTTTTGCACTGCGCATACCCTCAAACTCAAGGCATTGGCAATGGTCTTCAGCAATCTTCATACAGAACAAGTTAAATATCTCTAAAACCACACCACCTAGAAACAAATCGATTGGTACACATATAGAAAACATCTTTACCAAATACATTATATTAAATTTATAAGGTTACTGACGATGCTGTTCGATGTTGACGCATGCGCAGAAGCGATGCATACCGCGGAAACTGGTGGACGGCGGAAACTGCGACACTGGCCGTGGTTGCCCAATCAGAAGAGCGCAGGCTTCCCGTGCGGAAGGTCACCAGATCGATTTCTGGTCGAGTCAAACCAATACCTTACATAATTGATACTTGTCACTTCCTAGCCAGTGTCAAGATAATGTGTCTGAGTGGGTATCAGCGCATCGTGCTGGTGGCATGGTCTCCCAGTGGGGCAGCACTATGAAGTCACTTCCTCTCTTCCCCCCTTCCTCTCTTCCTCTCTTCCTCTCTGCCTCTCTGCCTCTCTTTCCTCTTTTCCTACTCCTCTCTTTTCTCTCTTTCCTCTCTTTCCTCTCTCCCTCCAGGCACTCTCGATGCCTTCCCCTCCGCTCTCCCGCCACCCTCCACCATCTCCCCACCACCCGACACCCACCCTCCCCTCCTGCTGGGCATGGCCTTATTGGTAATGGGATCGGTGCTGCGGTGAATGCAGTTTTCTTTGCCTGTGTCACGACCCGTGCATAGAAAAGAGCCTCCGCCCCGATAAGCGACCGGCGCGCTTTGTCAGAGAGCCGGAAGGGGGCGGGAGGGCGGGGGCCAGGGTACGGGGAAGGTGGGGGGGAAGGCGGGCGGCCGGTGTCGCAGTTTGAGCGCCCTGCCAGTTTCAGCTGACTGTCAGTTTCATGCGCATGCATCAAAATCTAACAGCATCGTTACTAACCTTATGAATTTAATATAATATTTTTGGTAAAGATGTTTTCTATATGTGTACCAAGCGATTTGTTTCTAGGTGCTGTGCTTTTAGAGATATTTCACTTTTCTTGTATTTTCTGTATGAAGATTGCTCACGGCCATTGACAATGCCTTGAGTTTGACAGTAAGCGCAGTGCAAAACATTAGTTTTATTCAAAATAAATAGAAATCAAGAACCCTAACCTTATAAATTTAATATAATGTTTTTGGTAAAGATGTTTTCTATATGTGTACTAACCGATTTGTTAATAGGTGGTGTGGTTTTAGAGATATATCACTTTTGCTGTATTTTCTGTATGAAGATTGCTCACGACCATTGACAATGCCTTGAGTTTGAGTGTATGCAGTCAGCTGAAACTGGCAGGGCGCTCAAACTGCGACACCGGGGAAGTGTGGGGCCCAGGAGCTGGCCGGCGAAGAGCGGCGCGGGGCCGGAGAGGGGGGAGGGAAGGCGGGGGCCGGGAGAGTGGTGGGGGAGCACCGGTGGCCGGGAGGGCGGGGCCGAGTGGAGGGCAGTGGGACGGGGGGGGGGGGAGTGGGGGAGAGAAGGGGCAGTTTGGTTACAGGGGCGGGAGTGTAACTGTAAGGGCTTTACCAAGAAAGAAAACGCTGCAATATCTAGGTCATTTCATCATTTGCCGTGTGAAGTGTGAGATTTGCTTACGCCCAGTGGGTAGTGGTCAGCCACTTCAGTGGGCAATGCACTGTCAGTTTGCAAAGCATCTTACGTTGTAAGTTTAATCAATTCGCAAAACCAAGTTCCGTTAATGCCATGGGGCAATAGTGTCGTCACTTATTGATTGATTCATGGATTTGTTTTTTATTCATTTATTTATTCAGTTATTCAGTTATTTATTGAGTTATTTATTCATTTCTTTTTTCATTTCTTTTTTTCATTTCTTTTTTCATTTATATATTGATTATGTATTGATTTATATATTGATTTATGTATTGATTTATGTATTGATTTATGTATTGATTGATTGATTTATATATTGATATATGTATTGGAATATGTATTGATGTATGTATTGATTTATGTATTGATTGATTGATTGATTTATGTATTCATGTATGTATTGATTTATGTATTGATTGATTGATTGATTTATGTATTCATGTATGTATTGATTTATGTATTGATTTATGTATTGATTTATGTATTATATATGTATTATATGTATTGATTTATGTATTGATTTATGTATTGATTTATGTATTGATTTATGCATTGATGTATGTATTGATTTATGTATTGGTGTATTTATTGATTTATGTATTGATTTATGTATTGATTTTTGTATTGATTCATGTATTGATTTATGTATTGAATTATATATTGATGTATGTATTGATTTATGTATTGATGTATGCATTGATTTATTTTTTCATTCATTTATTCATCCATTTATTTATTCAGTTATTTATTCATCCATTTTGTTATTCATGTATTTATTCACTGATCTAAATTAGTCCGAAATCGCCAGTCTCCATCCTTGTTTTCCCCTGCTGAAATCTTGATGAACATATTCTTGAATTTACTATATACAAAAAAAACACCTTGAAAAGCTTTGAAATAGCCTTGAATTCCATATTTTCACATGTGTAGGGACTCTGTGGTGGTACCCCCACACCTCCCCCCATCGCCCACCTCCCCCCACCCCCACACCCCCACCTCACCGCTCCCAGGAGCTGGTTGGCATGGCTCGGTAACCGACCGTCAAATGCCTGCTGCCGGTAATCAGTTTGACCGACACAGCCCAACAGAAACCAATCGTGTCGAATGTTTTTTGCCGGCGCCTGCGCAGTGGTTCTGTTAATAAACGACTTCCGGTCACGTTGTGCCTGCAGAGGGAGGGAACCTCTCCCTCCCCCCCACACACACACCACCACATCCCCCCCACCCCGCCACCCGATCTAATAACCAGCCCACAATAGGCCAGTGTGGGGTGTGGGTGGGTGTGGGGTGGGTGGGTTTGGGTGGAGTGGGGTGAGGGTGGGGTGGAGTGGGTGGAGTGAGGTTTGGGTGTGGGTGGAGATGGGTATGGTGTGGGTGTGGGTCGTGGTGTTGGGGTGGGATGTGGATATGGGTATGGGTGGTGGTGCGGGTGGTTTGGGTGGTGTGGGTGGTGTGGGTGGTGTGGGGTAGGAGGTGGGTTTGGGTATGGGTACGGGTGCTGGTGTGGGTGTATGTTTGGGTGTGGGTATGGGTGGTGGTGTGGGTGTGGGTTGAGTGGGGTGTAGTGGGGTGAGGTGTGGGTGGAGTGAGGTGTGGGTGTGGGTGGAGTGATGTGTGGGTGGAGTGGGGGGTGAGTTTGGGTGTGGGTAAGGGTGGTGATCTGGGTGTCGGTTTGGGCGTGTGCATGGGTGGTGGTGTGGGTGTGGGTGGTAGGGTGGGTGGGGGTGCGGGGTGTAAATGTAGGTGGGTTGTGGGTGAAGTGGAGGGGAGTCTGGCGGGGTGTCAGTGTGGGTATGGTTGGTGGAGTCTGGGTTCTGTGTTGCTAACTATTACCCGACTATTATCATCAGCAAGATAATAATAATAAAAATCACAATCAGCACCGCCTACATTTATGGCTACCATCGAGGGCGTTCTCCTGCCACCACCCTTAATCATCATGAACAAACCATCAACACCGAACATCCTACACAACTATCAACCTGTTCAAACACATTGAACATTATATAAGACAGACGAAATGTCTTGTCAACTATAAACTTACCTTGTTTTATAAGAGAAAAAATGTAACCCTCAACGGTTATTTGAGTTGCCCCGAGTATACACTTTCTACTCGGTGCTGCTCCCCATTTTTGCATGAACTACAATGACTGGTGCTGTACATTATACAGCAGGAGCCACTCCCTTAATTCTACAGGATCGGTGCTCTAACTACTAATAAAACATTGATAAAACTTAGATTATATAGACTGTCAATTCCAATAGTAAGATGGCTGGAAGACCAGTGCTCCGACGCTGACAAACGTCATATTCAGATGAATAAATATCTTACCAAAAAAAAAGAAAAAAAAGGTAACATGGTAGACAACCATTACCAAGGTAACGTGATGGACAGCCGTTACCGAGGTAACGGTATGCACATCCGTTACCAAGGTAACGCTATGCACATCCGTTACCAAGGTAGCGCTATGCACAGCCATTACCAAGGTAACGCTATGCACATCCCGCCTCTATGGACTCCGATGAAAGCATCAAATTAAAAAAAAAAAAAACACTGACCTAGATTTGATCCTATGTATTGAAAGTAGATACCGGTGCACTCGTGAAATATGTATTGCCGCATAGAAAGGATACTATTACATGAATTTAGTAAACACCTGTTTTTCGTGATGCCTATGTTGTCGGAATGTTTACATGCATGGCAAATTTAATTACTTCAATTATCTCCAAAGTTAGCCATGTATAATAAAAGTGACGTCAAGCTAAATAAATTAAAGTAGATTATAATAACCAACTCTAATATATTTGAAGAGTTCAGGTGCAAAACCATGTACATGCCAATTTAAAATTGGAGATAAACATTGGAATCAAACCTTCAAAAAGAAATTTTCTAAATTTTATATTCCTACTTTTTTGTTCATTGCTTCATAATTGAGTGACATGAGACCGGATCAATATATAGTGGCAGTTTTCTTTTCTTTTCGGATTGTTACAGTATAGAGTCGTAGTGTTTTGATTTAAGAGTTTGAGGTTCCAGGCACTTATCCCTAACATGAGTCTAGATCTTAATAGTTGGGTTGGGTGGGTGCTGGATTTTGAGCCGGAGAAGTACAGATCCGATCAAGCGAGATGCTCTGGCCGAAATGAACTTCGAGCAGTTCAGGTCAGAATTATTTAAACTTTTACTCCAGGTGGCGTCTCGATCGGCGGCCATTATTAGTTTGAATCTAAGTTGGTAGGTGGCAGGAGTGATAGCGTCCATAGTAACGAATGCTGGTTCGCGCGCTGAATTACCCATGTTGCGAATCAACATGGACAATCATGTGATCATATGAAAAGTGCAATTAGTGAGAATTTAAATTATTTTCAAATAAAATATCTCTGATTTAAACTATATTTTTGTATTGGCGTTTACATGGTTTTGTGCCTGAACTCTCCATTTGTCTAAAATAACCCGACAGAAGCTCTCAAACATGGAATGATGCAACTTTCACTTTAATATCACGTGTTATTCAAGTCATATTTGAGTAGACTAGCGTGCATTGGTCTGAATGGAACATCTGGACATTTTGTTCATGTTCCTTTGTTTATTTTATTTTCCTTTCCCCGTTATTGTGTTATAGATTTATTGCGTCTAGATATAACGAGCCTTCTCAGGGCCTAATGTGCTGGCATGTCTTGGAGAGAATGTGTTGCGTGGATTGTAATGGACAGACCTGACACCCATTTTTGGTTGTTTAAAGTTGCATAGTCCGATGGTTTTGAGTTTACGCTATTTTCTGAGCTAAATATATTAGAATTATCGTTATGATCTACCTTACTTTAGTTTGAAGTAACTTTTATTTTAAATGGCTAACGTTTGAGATATCTGAAGGGTAAACATGTAAAATTAATTTTGGCAAGCACGCTAAAATTGTTGACACCATTGGCATCTGCAGTAACATGTTCTATTAAATTGTTTCAGTATGCCGTTCTATGTGGCAACAATGTCTTAATAAGTGCACCACTATCTAAGTTAGATATGTAGAATCAAATCTAGGTAATTGTTTTGGTTTAGAAAATTTGATGTTTTCATCGGACTATGCGGCTTTAAATAAGATAGAATAAGCTCCAGTTCTTATCGAATGCCTCTATAATGAAATGGCAAACCTGCCAAATGTATCAAATTTCCTGACCTAAATCACTCATCTAGATTTTGAGTGGGACGTAGCTCAGGCGGTAGAGTGTCCCCCTATGAAGGTTTGGGTCATCCGATCGAATCCTGCTCAGTGGACCCATTTGCAGTCTGGGTTATTTTCCGTTCCAACCAGTGGTTCACAACTGGTTCCTCAAAGGCATAGTGCTGTCCTGTATGTGCACAGTATGTGCACAGTAAGTGATGTTCTGTCTGTGGGAAAGTGCATATAAAGAATCCCTTGCTGCTTATCGGAAAGAGTAGTCTATGTGGCGGCAGCAGGTTTCCTCCACAAAGAAATATGTCAGAATGACCATAAGCTTGATGTGAAATAGCCGATGATAAAAATCAATGTGCTCTAGAGGCATCATTAAATATAAAAAATATTAAATATTAAAAAATCATCTAGATTTTATCCACCATATCCAGATGAGATACCCATACACCCATTAAGCATGCATCGTTTTTGTTGTTGTTGGTTGTTGTTTTACGTCCTTGCAACATCTAAGGTCATATCAGGACGTGTACCAACTTGTGACTGTGAGCACTAATGTCGACTTTATAGTGCTGCCCCACTGGGAGACTAGGCCACCAGCACCATGACCTGATATCCCACTCAGTTACATTATCCTGACACTGAGCTAACCAGTCCTTGTCCAATCCTATTAATACCAAGTGCCAGGCTAGGAAGCGACAGGTATTAATTTTAAAGGCGTTGGTTTGTCTCGACCGGGAACTGAACTCCCGTTTTCCGCACGCAAGGCACGCGCTCTACCGATTAGGACACTCTGCCCGGTTATATATCAATATTAGGATAATGTGACTGTGTGTGATATTGGGTCATGATGTTGGTGGCCTGGTGTCCCAGTGGGGCAGCACTATAATTTATAAAGTCACATCTATGAGTGTGTACTGCCACAAGTCAGTACCCAACCTGATAATAAAGTGATGTGACATAAGGTTTTGTTTGTTTGTTGTTTTACGTCCTAGCAACATCTCAGGCCTAGGGTGTTGTCAGGTTGTAGAACCTAAACAAACAACATTATTTTCAACCGGAAGTGTACATGTTTATCTATATAGTAAGTACTGCTACGAGGCTAAGCTAATTCCTAGATAACATGATGATATTAAGTGATCCTCAGTCTAAAACACAGGTATGTGTATACTATATAACCCTACTATCTGTATATAATGCCACACACGGTAACTGTTTTCGTGGAGAATGGCACTGTGCATGACACATGCGCATATAACACCACCACCACCACCACCACCGCGCATGGGCAGGGACGTGTGAGTGCGCAATATAGACCTTATCTAGACGATCAGGCGATTCGGAATGCTAGTCGGTGTTTGAAACAAAAATTGTCGTGTGCTGAAATCTTTTAAAAGATTGACCCTATATGTAGTAATTTTCCACTGAAAGTTATCGGTGGTCAGCCATAGATTGTCATGTGTGTGGTTTGTGTGGGATTCCGTTTGTTTCCGAGGCGGTGGGCGATAGTTTGTGGAAGCAGACGATGATCTGAGCGGTTGGCTCTTTCCTGCGACGCGGACCTTAATGCTGGGAGAGCGTAGACCCATAGGGCATCTCGCCCGTGGTTCGCTTCATCTATAATGCAGATACATAAAACCCAAACAGCCTCCCCCCTCCACACTCCCCACCTCCCCACCTCCTCACCTCCCCACCTCCCCACCTCCAGACTCCCCATCACCCCCTCCTCCTCCACACACCCACTCGCACAGCATCACTGCCAGCCAGACACCGACACTGCCACCGCCATCACCGCCGCCACCATCACCACTCCCTCGCTTACCACCACCACCATTACCACCACTAGCACCATGAGTACCACCACTACCCCCACTACCACCATCACTGCTCCCACACCACCACCACCAGCATCATCACCACCACACCCATGCTCCACCACCACCACACCCGTGCCCGGGCACCACTACCCCTTGCCCCACCACAATCATCACCATCATACCACCATCACGACCACGACCACTACCACCACCATAGCTGCTCCAACACAAACACCATCATCACCACCACCCCGCTGCCGCCCCCCGACACCACCATCACCACCACAATCACTGCCCCCCCCACCACCAACACTTCCCACCACCACCACCACCACCACTAGCATCACCACCAACCAGCATCACTCCCCCCCCCCCACCACAACAATTACTACCACTACAGCACCACCACCACTGCCCCCAACACCATCACCATCATCACCACCACCACTGCCCGTCCTGATATGACCTTAGATGTTGCTAGGACGTAAAACAACAACAAACAAACAAACTACCACCACTGCCACCACCACACACCACCACCACTACCCAATCACCACTACAACCATCACCACCACCACTACCAGCATGGCCACCACCAGCACCACTCCCATCGCCACCACCATCACCACCACCGCCATCACCACCACTGCCTCTACCACCACCACCACTGCCTCTACCAGCACCACTACCATCACCATTGCCCACCCCACCACCACCACTGTGCCGCCACCACCATCACCCCCATCACCACCATCACCATCATCACCACCACCACTACCCCTTCCCCCACCACCGCCGCCGACATCACTGGACCGGAGGCCAACAGACCAACCCATCAGCATCACCACCCGACCCACCTCACACTCCCGATTACTAACATTTCGTCGATAAAAAAAGAAAGGTGTAATTGTGTTCCTTGTTTTGTAATGGATAGGCAGGCTTTGGGCGTCTTATATTTCATTCAGATTGACCTGAGAGGCCAAATTCACATCTGATTACAGTTAATATCATGCTCTTTCCTAGATAAAAAATGGCGGGCAGAGTGACTGAGTGCAGCCAGACAAGTTACAGCGTTTGCAGGCAGAGGGCGACACAATCGGCCCGGTTGCATAATACTAGATGAACAATTAATAACGGATCAGTACAGTTGATGACTTGGAATATAATATGGAGTGAAAGCTTCCGATTACTTATACTTGTATAATGCTTAGTTATAGATAATATATAATCTAACAACATATGAAGAGTTCAGGTGCACAACCATGTAAACGCCAATCCAAATATGTACTTTCAATCAAATATGTTTACCTGAAAATAATTTTAATTCTCATTAATTCCACTTTTCATATGATCATATGGTTATGGAGCAATGAACGAAAAAGTAGGAATATAACAAAAATAACTTGTTGAAGGTTTGATTCCAATGTTTATCTCCATTTTTGGATTCCCATTTACGTTGTTTTGCGCCTGAACTCTTCATATATTTATTAAAAGAGTTAATATTTTAGCGAGGTGGAGTGTTTATTCCATGGTACACTTGTACCCTGCAGCAAAGCCGGCCTCCTCCCCAACAGCTCAGTCATAATACCCGTTTTAATTTGGAACGGCACTGGCCGTTGCCATGGAAACACAGGTGTCGGGCCGAGGAGGGTAATAGTCAGCCGGCTTTCTGGGGTCTGTGAAGTCGTCTGCTCCGGGTTGTAAAAAGGGCGGGAAAACCGCCTGAGGAGCGCAGCCGACTTTTAGAAGGCCATGACCCAGTTAACAATGTGACGTTTGGTGAGCGTGCATAGAGTGCATGTCACGTGTTGTGTTTGTGGTCGCGTGCTTGTGCGCATGCTCGTGTGACCAAATGTATGTGCTCAATGTGGCTTGTGTAATTCAAAGATGAAATATGTTTGTTTGATGTTGTTTTATAACCCAGAGCCATTTCAAAGTTAAGGCAACACAGTTTCTCAAACATAAATATATGGAACAGTCTCCCACAAAATGTTATTGATGCCGAGTCAATAAATTCATTCAAGAACAGATTAGAAAAAGCATGGGCTGATGATCCAGGGAAATTTGACCCCTTATTCACCACATGCTACTAATTATTCCTTGTGTTGCTTATTTACTTGCACTCAAGCAAACATGAGAGACAAATAAGTGTTCACGCTTCCTGTCTACCATTCGCTATTTCGCATATATGGTGATATGAGGACGGGTACCGACTTGTAGCAGTGCACACTCATGGCGACTTTATGTATATAGTGCTGCCCTCACTTGGAGACCAGGCTGCCGGCACCATGACTTGATTGATATCCCACACAGTCATATCCTGATACTGTCCTAACCAGTCCTTGTCATATCATATTTAATGTTGAGCGCCAGGCTAGGTAGCGACAAGTATAAATTTGATAAGGCATTGGTTTGACTCGAATGAGAATCGAACTCGCAACCTTCCACACGGGAAGTCTCTCCTCTACCGATTAGGCCACCACATCTGGTCGAAGACGAAAGACCGATCACTAGTATCTACTTTACATTAGTTCAAAGTAGCTTTTATTTTAAAGGGTAAACTTTTTAGATATTCTGAGTGCAAACATGGAAAATTAGTTTTGGCAAGCTTACCAACATTCTGACACCATAGACTTCTGCAGTAACAGGTTCTGTTAAATTGACTCAGTATTGCCTTCTATGTAGAAACAAATGTTTAATAAGTGCATCAGTATCTAAGTTAGATATGTAAAATCAAATCTAGATAATTGGTTTGGTCTTGAAAATTTGATATTTCATCAGACTATGCAGCTTTAATGTTGGCAAGCACATCAAAACTTGGGCACCATGGGCTTCTGCACTAATAACAGGTCACATGACATGGACGCTGTATTCCTTTCCATGTGAATGTTCCATACAGACACATCTAATAAATATATCTTTGTTGTGGGGGTGATGAAAATGGGAAATATTGCGCCTAGAGCGGGACTCGAACCCACATCTCTTTGCATTCCGGGTCAGTGTGCTAACCATTACACCACCTAGGCTCCCTGAGATCAACACACTACCCACACCTACCTGTCTATGTGGTTACTTGCCTGATAGGTCAGTGCAGACTACTACAGTATCAAGTAATCTTATATCTTTATATAATGGCAGAAACTTAAAACCAGCTGGCTATGCCAGTATAATTTATGTAGAGTAGATTATATCGAGTAATCTAATATGTTTATGTAAACAAATATGGGAGAAATGGTAGAAAGTCAAAACCAGCGAAGTATGAGAGTATATGTTCTTTCCAACCATTCTGCAATATAGAGTCGATGGTATGAAGTAATCTTATAAGTTTATATAATGGCAGAAACTCAAACCCAACAGACTGTAAAATATTCCTATATACGGCATAGGGGGGAATGCAAATGTTCTATAACTGATCGCTGTACGTGACCAGGCGCATGTATGTATATATATGTAAGGATGGTGGTGCCTGAGTGGGATGTAAATAGACATAGTGGTGCTGGCAGGTCTGGGTGTGAGTGCATTCAGGGCCTACCCCCTCTGCTGGGATAGTGATCACCACACTCAAGGGTCAAGGTTGGTGGTGGCCAAGGGGGCCATACAGCTTGGTGGTGGTGAGCAGACTACTGGTAGCCATGGGGACCAGGAATGTTGGATCCGTATTCGTAGGGCCAAGAATGCTTGTTTCCTATTGGGGGAAAGGGGTGGGGTGATACTCTACAATGAACCCATGTAACCATATCAATAATAAAGCAGAGGGCTCGACTCTCTCTTCTTCTTTGCACTTTATACTCTTCCTTTCTATTTGTCTGTATTGATTTCACTATAGCCTGCCTACACAACCACAGATTCGAGCTTTAGCCATTTTACAAGACTATGTAACTTTAGGTTCTCCCCAACTATTCTACGCACCATAAAACACCCAACCAGACACCATTATGAAGAACGATGCCATTTAAGGTTCGATTGCAATGCCAAAAGGTGATGTAATTTTAAAGTGCTTTCAAGCGGCTAATTCAGTCCGAGTTTGGGAACTTGTCAATCTGGATGAAATTGCTAGTTATCCGATCTAGTGGTGGACTTGGGGGTGTGACCCTGAAACAGAGGTTACAGCTTAGAGGAGGCTGCCCTGGGGATGGGGAGAGGGGGAGGGGGGTGAGGGGGGGGGGAGATTGAATGGGGATGAGAGGGGGGGACATGTGTTATGCAATTACATCCATCTGCGCTAACAATAAAATGAGATAACTTGTGACAGTCCCCACTCATGACAACTTTATAGTGATGCCCCACTTGGAGACCAGACCACCAGCACAATGACCTGCTATCCCACTGAAGTCACATTATCCTGCCACTGAGCCAACCATTCCTTGCCCTATCCAAAATAATGCCGAGTGACTGGCTAGGAAGCGGAAAGTATACATTTGTAAGTCAGTGTTTTGACTAGACCAGGGTTCAGACCTGTGTGTTGGAATCACATGATCTACTCAAACGGGAGGTGGACGCTCAACTCATTCGGCCATCCCGTCTGGTGTTGTTGGCGCAAAGTGAATTATTGGTAACGCTCCCCCCTCGAGCAGCTCATCTCCCCTACCAACGCCCCCGACCCCGGGCTCCCCGCCCCTCAGCCCCGGCAAACGCCATCAAGGTCAATCGGAGCTGCGCAGAGCCGCTCACACCGACTCAATCGGACCCTGATTAGATATTAGCGCGAATTACGCAGTCCGCGATGAGAGCCTTCCACCACGGCCCTGATTGAAGTGGATGTATGTGTGTGTAGCGGTCAGAGGGGCGGGGGGGGGGGGGGGCTTGAGTGGTGTTGTTTGTTTTTGGGGAGTTTTCAGTCGCATTGGTGCGACGAAGGCTGCAAATCTGCAGCACTGTATGGGCACCACTAAAAGCGGTCCCATGTGGATGGGAGTTGGCTTCTGATGGGTAGTGGTCAGAGAAATTGAGGGGTCGGAAGGAAGGGAAAAGGCAGCCTAGTAGCCCAACCACAGTCCTCGCAGATGGCTGGGGGAGGCTGGGTGGTTGGTGTAGTTTTACGCCCCAGTAAGACCCTAGGCAATACCAGGACGTGCACCGACTTGTGATAGCGTGCACTCATCGTGACTTTATAGTGTTGCTTCACTGGGAAATCAGACTGCTGGCACCATGACCTGATGTCCCACACAGTCACATTATCCTGACACTGTGTGCCCAGTCCCTGTCCCGACCTCATAATGCCAAGGCCAAGCAGCAACAGGTACCTATTTTATAAGTTATTTGTTTGAGTCGACCAGGATCCAAACTTCAGTCCCTCCAAATTCACAGGTATGCCCCCCCATCTCTGCCAATTTGGATTTCCACCACTGTGGATAACTTACAGCGACATCAAAGGCCAGTTGCTCTCATACCATGTCTATGTGGTGTGGGAGGTTAAAAATCCCTTGGGTCGGTAAAAGTGTAGGCTCGGGCTTTCTATCGACAAACTGTCTAATGGTGAAAACAAGCCTATTCAGGCTTATCCATGATAGGCAGTATAAATCTTCAACAACAAAAGTCCAGCCAGGGCCAGAGGAAGAAGTGAAGTGAGGATGGAATTAGTTAGGCAGTCGGTGGGGTTACCTGTTAGTTGTTAGTGAAAATTAGTGGTTAGTTGGTAGTGGTGTCAAAGTCAGGTAAGGGGACGAGAGGGCCTGCTAGTCCTCGGTGTCAGGGTCTGGGAGACTGACAGCGTTGATGATATCTGCGTTCTGGTGGTAGAAGTGAGCAAGTGCATTCCATGATGACTTGGAAATCCTGGAGAGGATTGCCAGAGCAGCCCTATTGTCGCTGAGTTGGCGGTCAGAGTCCTCCATGAAGTCACTCACTGATGGCAGATCTGTCAACGGCACCACATGAGGTGAGTATGTGGGCCACATTGAAGATCTTAGTGCCGCAGGGACAGCGCTGTTAGGGTGGGAGCTTTAGTGGTGTGGTTCTTCATCGGTGGTAAGGGGTGGGCTTGGGAGGGAGGGATGGCAATTATTAATGATGTTGTCCTCAACTTCTCTGTAGGTAGAAATGAGGTGGGGCATTTTATTGATGTTCTTCTTTAAGGTAAGGGGTGGGTGGGAAGGGAGAGGTGGCGTTTTTGGTGGTGTTGTTTTACATAGATGGAGTGGGTGTGGAGGGAGTTGTAATGGTGTTGTTCTTAGTAGGTAGTGGGAGGAGGTAAGGAGAGAGGGGTGGGAGTTTTAGTGGTGTTTTCTTTCTAATGTAGATTATGGTGAAATTGTTGTTGCAAATAGTTTACGCGAGATAAAATACCACTTTGTGGTTTGTGTATTCACCGCCTCCCTTAAAGTTGCATAGTCTGATGGTTTTGAGGTTGTGAAATTTTCTGAGATAAATGCATGAGGTTGATTGTTATAATGTACCTTACTTTAGCTGGAAGTAACTTTTATTTTAAGTGGCTAACTTTTGAGATATTTGAAGTGGAACCATCGACAATTAATTTTGGCAAGCTTGTCAAAACTCTGACCCCATAGGCTTCTGCAGTAACAGGTTCTATTCAATTACCTCGGTATCCTCTTCTATGTGGTGACAAATGTTTAATAAGTGCACCAGTATCTAAGTTAGATATGTAGAATCAAATTTAAATAATTGTCTTGGTTTTGAAAATTTGATATTTTCATCGGACTATGCAGCTTTAATCGACTAGCATGTAAGTTGAAGCTGAGACCTTGCGTGCTGGGTCGCAGCTTCAGAACACACGTAGTGTGAGTTTCTGATGCAGGGTGTAATGGGTCGGGCGGGTGGGGGGGAGGGGCACTAGGTGAGGAGGGGGGTCGGTGGATAGGAAGGGGGAGTTGGGTGGGTTGGGTGGGGGGTTGACAGGTGTAGGTTGGTAGAGTGGTGAGGCTTTTGAGGGTAAGGAGAAGTGTAGATAAAAGATTCACCACATACTCACAGTAGCGGTGAACGTCAACGTCATCTAAATATGGGCAAAAATAGATATAGTACGGAACAGTAAGTAGAAACTTTGGTTCCAGTATCAAATGGCTATTTGTATCGGCACAGAGTTAGTGAAATGAGAGAGAATGTAAAAAGACAAGATTGTCACGATAGAATGCCATCGATTTTAATTTTAAAGTATATTAAACTAGATGTTTTATTATATTTTCCAACTCAAAAGTAGTGGGCAAATATGAAGACGTATATAAAGAATATATGTTGCTTCTTAAATTGAGCATTTATCAGCTCATTTACCCAGCATGTAGATATTTTTCGCCAGTTTTTCGAATGGGTTGGTTTTCACCGCTACTACGGGGTGATCTTTTATCTGGGAGAGGTGGTGAGTTATAGCCCTGTCACACTACGACGTATCTCGCCGGCGTGCCGCCAACACACAAAATCACTTTTAATCGTCGAGACACATAAAACTTTTCAGTGTCAGCGCAACATATTGGTAGCGTGTTTTGGCGCGCCGTCCTGATTTGACCTTAGATATAGCTAGGACATAAAACAAGGTTATGTGTGGAAATGACCCTCATGCGTGTGCGGCGTCAGTGGAAAAAAAGTATACGTATCTCCAACGTGCTTCTAACATATCTCGATGACCCCCATACGTCGCCATAATATTGGCACCCCCGCGTTGTCGCGCGTTGTCGCGCGTTGTCGCATGTCCAAAGTTTTGTGCAAGCACACAACTTTGCCGATACCCTGACGAGTCTCGCCGACCGTCGCCGTCCATCAACGAAATCCAGATGTCTCCCGACGTTTCGCCAAAAACTGACACACGTTAACGTGCATTGGCGAGAAACATCGTAATGTGACAGCACCATTAGATGAATGAAAAAGAAGTTTGTCACAAATGTTGTTTGGAGTGAATTGAGTTTAGTGTTTTGATCTTTGAAAGGGAAAAGTTCTTTGAAAATGGAGCATTGTAAGATGGATGCATTGTGTTGACAGCGCATTTTCACATTCTGAACGCCCACGCTGATAATATAGTGATATAACCGTCTATATATAGTACAGTTGTGTTTGACACTGTGGATGCGCACACTTTGATTTAACCAAAGACCCTATAATACTAAGACGGCTCACTCCCTATCTCTCCCATGGTAATGTAAATTTTGCAGTGCGACCTTGTGGTGGGTTTGATCAGCCTGGCTGCTGGTTGGTGTTTCACATGTAAACACATACAATTATATTATACATGAGATAGGTAAGTATGATTGTTTGTTTGTTTGTTGTTGTTTTACATCCTAGCAACATCTAAGGTCATATCAGGATGGGTGTAAGTATGCATACACATCAATATGAAATTGCTATGAAGAAATACACATCATCATCAGCATCATCATCAGCATCGCCATCATCACACATCTTTCACATTCATATATACATTTATACATATAATATAACACCTGTTTAACCAAGAGAACAGCCAGCGCACCAAGTGGTGGGTTTGATCATTTTGATTACACAGTACAGGCCAAGTGAGCCGTCTTAGTATTATAGAGTCTTTGGTGTGTGTTTGTGTGTGTGTGTGTTGGTGTGAGTGTGTGTTGGTGTGAGTGTGGGTGTGGGTTAGTGTGTGAGTGTGAGTGACGGTGTGGGTTAGTGGGCGTGTGTGGCGGGGTTGGTGTGGGTGTGTTGGTGTGTGTGTGGGGGGGGGGGGAGGGTGTTAGGCAAAGTGGTAAAATCCTGCTACACTTCAACGCCATGTCCGTCACCTACTCCCCTCCATCCACTCCCACGTATTCTATTCTCGGGCTTACTATTCCCTCCTCCCCAGCACCTGTTATTTCTTCTTTTTTTTTGCTTGTCTTTCCCTTATGTGCTGTTCTTGCTTTTCTAGCTTTCCTTGAATTTCTTTCGTTTAAAAAAATTATTTTGTTACTTTTCTTGCTTTACTTTGCTTTTCTTGTTGTTCGTGCCTTTGTTGCTTTCCTTGACTTTCATTGCCTTTCTTGTCTTATTTGATTCTCTTGCATTTCTTGCTTTTCTTGGCTTTAATCCTTATCTTCGTTCTCTTCTTTTCTTCTTTTTCATTTTGTATTTCTTCTTTTATTCTCTCTTTTCTTCTTCCCCTTCCTCTTCTTCTTTTTCTTCTTCTTCCCATTTTCCTTCTTTTTTCCGTTTTCGTTCTCCATTTTCTTTCTTCTTCGTATTCTTCTTCTTCTTCCTCCTCCACTTCTTCCTCTTTTTCTTCATTCTCTTCTTCGTCGTTTTCCTTGTCTCCTTCCTATTTCTCTTCCTTTTCTTCTACTGCTACTGCGGCTTTTACGCCTCAATCTCATCCTCTCAGTTTCCCTCTCCTCTTCTTCGCCTCCTCACCCTGACTCCGCCATCCGTCTCTGTCCTGTCCCTGTCCATGTCCATATCCATATCTATGCCCCTCTGCTGTCCCTGTCCATATCCATATACATATCTATATCCCTGTCCCTGTCCCTGACAATGTCCCTCTCCCTGACAATGTCCCTGTCCCTGACAATGTCCCTGTCTATGTCCATGCCCCTGTCCCTATCCACGTCCCTGTCCCTGCCCCTGTCCCTGTCACGGATCCTTCCCTTTATCCCACGGCCCTGACATTCTCTTGATATTCCCCCCCCCCCACCTCAGTGTCCTCCACCCGCCTCCTCCCGCCTCCTCCCGCCTACCCCCCCACACCTAGTACACCCACCTCCACCCACCTCCATCAGCCTCCACCCGTTCTCCCACACGCACTCCACCACCCAGCATCACCCACACCCATTCACCTGCACACCCTCCTCCTCTCACTCACCACCACACCCACTCCCACTCCACACCCACTCCCCTCCACCCACCCCTACCCCCCACCCCCACCCCTCCACCCACAGCCACCCCACACCCCTCCACCCACTCCCATTCCACACCCACTCCCATCCACCCACTCCCACTCCACACCCACCCCACACCCACTCCCTCCCCCCACTCCCACTCCACACCCACTCCCATCCACCCACTCCACACCCACCCCACACCCACTCCTCTCCCCCCCACCCACCCCCCCCCCCCCTCACTCCCCTCAATCCACCCCCCCCCCCCCCACTCCCCCCCCCCACCCCCCCCCTTCAACCACACCCAAGTCAGGTGACGCACAGACAGACACTGCGCGTAGAAACATAGTCCCTTCAGCTGCCCTATGCGCGACGTGGGGGAGAACGCCGAGTGGACCGGAAGTAAACAGGTCCCGCCGAATCAAGCGGAGGAATCTGCGCGACATTGTGGTCGTGACTGCGTTTTAATGCACCACCGGTTTAAGGGGTCTGTAGTACTAGTAAGTAGTGTGCAGGCGACCAGACGGGATGCCGAATGAGCTGAGTGTCCGTCTCCTGTTTTGGGAGCTCGCGGGATTCGAACCCATGGATTTGCGGGTTCGAACCATGGTCGATTTAAACCAATGACGTAAAAATGTATACTTGTTACTTCCTAGCCAGGTGCTCGGCATTATTAGGATAGGGGTATGACTGGTTGGTTCAGTATCGGGATAATGTGACTGAGTGGGATATCAGGTCATGATGCTGGCGGCCTGGTCTCCCAGTGGGGCAGCGCTAAATAGTCACTTTTGACAATGAGTGTGCATTATCACAAGTCCTAATAAGACCTTAGATGTTGCTAAGATATTAAACAACAAACAAACAAACAGAACCTCTCAGGCAAGGAGCCACATATAGTCAGGTCGGCGTGGATAGGGTGATGACAGTAGGGAGCCTAGGTGGTTTAATGGTTCGCACAATAGCCCGCAATGCTAGAGGTGTGGCTTCGAGTCCTGTTCTAGGCACAATATGTCTCCTTTTGATTATATTTCTACGACAATGAGCTATGCGATGTGTGGTTGTTGAATCTAACCTGTGTATAAGCCATATACAGTATGACCCCGTTAAACCAAGCTCGGCTAAACCAAACGATCGGATAATCCAAACTCTTATCAATGCCCAGGCAAAATACTACCATTTACATATAAAAAAGTTGGTTAAACCAAAGTCGGTTAATCCAAATTATCGGTTAATCCAAACAAAGTTGTCAGACCCAGGCCACTGCCGGTACGGTTAAACCAAACTTGCATGTGCTTATAAGGTCATCTGACACCCCACCAACTTTTTATATGATAAATGGTAGTATTTTGACAGTCCGCTGAAAAAAAAGTTTGGATTAACCGATCGTTTGGTTTAACCGAGCTTGGTTTAACGGGATTTATGCTGTATATATACATAAAAAACAATAGTCAAAGTGTCCACATACATTATTGTATATTACATGTGCAATACATGCTTACCCAATGTCAAAGTCAAAGCCAAAGCTCGATTAGACAATGATCGGTTAAACCAAACAAATTTCTAGGGTCCATTCAAGTTTGGTTTAACAGGGTTATACTGTAGTAGCAAATTCCAGGGGGACGAGTGTCGTGGCCTGCACTGACCTCTCAGGCAAGGAGTCAGGTGGGCGTGGATAGGGTGATTACAACCAGAACGGGACTTTTGACAGACTTGCCAACACTACCTTACATGTTTTGGCTTCAAATATCAATTTGTCATAAAAGTTAGTTCAGACTAAAGTTGCATAGTCCGATGGTTTTAAGTTTTTGCCATTTTCTGAGATATATACATTAGATTAATCAGTATAGTCTACTTTACTTTAGTTTGAAGTAACTTTTAATTTAAATGGCAAACTTTGGAGATATTTTTTAATTTTGGCAAGCACGCCAGAACTCTGACACGATAGGCTTCAGTAGTAACCGGTTCTATTAAATTGGCGCAGTACACGCTTCTATGCAGCAACACATGTTTAATAATTGAACATGTTTAATAATAGAAAATTTTATGTTTTCATCGGACTATGCAACTTTAATGATAAGTAGATTATAATGATCAAATTTATATGTAATGAAAAAACTTGGCAAAAAGTCATGCGGACTATGCAACTTTAATAAGTGCACCAATATGTAACTTATTTTTGTAAGCTACAACTTTAATAAATATACCAGTATCTAAGTTTTGTTTGTTTTTTTGTTTGTCCATTAGTTGTTTAAGCAGGGGAAATTTCAGTCATAGACGACTGGTCTTCCTCATTCCACTGCTGGTCGATAGAAAGCCCGAGCCTACACTTTTACCGACCCAAGGGATTTTTAACCTCCCACACCACATAGACATGGTATGAGAGCAACCGGACTTTGATGATGCTGTAAGTTATACACAGCGGTGGAAATCCAAATTGGCAGAGCTGGGGGCACGGGGAATCGAACTGCCAACCCTCAGATTAGGAGTCTGACCTAGAAAAAAGTCAACTCTGCCACAGAGAATGCCACAGAATGTGCACCTTTAATAAGCTACTACACCAATATCTAAATTGAATGTGCCAATATCTAAGTTGAATATGCAAATTTAATAAGTGTGCCAGTATTTAACTAGGAAGTGTAGGATCAAATCCAGATACATTTTTTAGTTTGTTTGGTAAAACGTGGTGCATCCATCGTTTTGTTTCTTTCTTTCTTGGAGTTTTAAGTCCTGGCAACATCTAAGGTCATATAAGGATGGGGACCGACTTATGACAATTGACAGTGTGCACTCATGGCGACTATATAGTATTGCCCATGTGGAGACCAGACTGCTGACACCATTATCTAATATCCCACTCAGTCACATTATCCTGACACTGAGCCACCCAGTCCTTGTCCTATCCTACAAATGCCGAGCGCCAGGCTACATAGCAACAAGTATCCATTATTTAAGTAATCGGTTTGACTCGACCAGGGTTCGAACCCTACTTTCGGATCCCACGATCTATCAAAACGCGAGATGGACGATCAACTCATTCGGCCTGGTCTCTTTAATAAGAGCACCATTATCTAAATTGAATGTGCGCCTTTAATAAGCAATTGCACCCATATCTAAGATGGAAGTCTACCTTTAATAAGAAAATGTACCAATATCTAAGTTGGATGTGCACCTTTAATAATAATAAGTAACTGTACCAATAGTTGGATGTGTACCTTTAATAAGTAAATGGAACAATATATAAGCTGGGTGTGCACCTTTAATAAGCAACTGGACTAATATATAAGTTGGATGTGGAACTTTAATAATAATAAGTAACTGCACCAGTATCTAAGTTGAATGTGCCCCTTTAATAAGCAACTGCACCAGTATCTACGTTGAATGTGTAAAATCAATTCCAATGGAAGTCTTTTGGGTTTGGGTAAAATTTGAAGCGTTCATTTGACTGTACAGCTTTAACTGTGGCAGGCTTTTGTGTTGAGGGTGGGTTCGAGTCCCACGATCCATCAAAACGCGAGATGGATGCTCAACTCATTCGGTGTAGAAGTATCTAAGTTGAATGTGCACCTTTAATAAGCAACTGTACCAATATCTAAGTTGGATGTGCACCTTTAATAAGCAACTACACCAATATCTAAGTTGAATGTGCACCTTTAATGAACAACTGTACCAATATCTAAGTTGGATGTGCACCTTTAATAAGCAACTGTACCAATATCTAAGTTGAATGTGCACCTTTAATAAGCAACTGTACCAATATCTAAGTTGAATGTGCACCTTTAATAAGCAACTGTACCAATATCTAAGTTGAAGTGACCTTAATAACAACTGTACAATCTAAGTTGGATGTGCACCTTTAATAAGCAACTGTACCAATATCTAAGTTGAATGTGCACCTTTAATAAGCAACTGTACCAATATCTAAGTTGGATGTGCACCTTTAATAAGCAACTGTACCAATATATACATTGGGTGAATAAGCAAACGTACCAATATCTAAGTTGGATGTGCACCTTTAATAAGCAACTGTACCAATATCTAAGTTGGATGTGCAACTTTAATAAGTGTATGTAGACTTCCACCATCTGACTCTAACTTAAAGTTGCATAGTCCGATGGTTTTGAACTTCTGTATTTTTTTCTGAGATAAATATATTAGATCGATCACTAGTATCTACTTTACATTAGTTCAAAGTTACTTTTATTTTAAATGGTAAACTTTTTAGATATTTTGAGTGCAAGCATGGAAAATTAGTTTTGGCAAGCTTGCCAACACTCTGATACCATAGACTTCTGCAGCAACAGGTTCTGTTAAATTGACTCAGTATTGCCTTCTACGCAGAAACAAATGCTTAATAAGTGCATCAGTATCTAAGTTAGATATGTAAAATCAAATCTAGATAATTGGTTTGGTTTTGAAACTTTGATATTACATCGGACCATGCAGATTTAAGTTGGATGTGTATGACCAAATCCAAGTGAAGTTTTTTTGGGGATTTTGATCAAATGTGAGGCGTCCATCGGACTGTGCTGCTTTTAACTGCGGCTGGCATTGTGTGTGTGTGGCGGCGGGGGGGGGGGTGGTGGCGGGGTTGGGGGGGGGGTGTGTGCGTCGTGAGCTGCGAACCATGTTTTGCTCTCTTTAGGCGGTTGGTGACCTGAAGCTGCCTGTATAGGCAGCCCGCCCCTCGCCTCAGTCTGCCCGATTAAGTCGTCGCTTAACCGACCCCTAATCACCGGAACGCGCCCACGTGACTTCGCTACTGAAAGAGGGCCGCGCCATAGTTAGGACGCCCACCACCAGGGGGGCAGGCGCGTGGCGCTGATTACCAAATACACCCCCCTACACCACCACCCGCGACCCCACACACCCCACCTACCAGTACCACCCGGCACACCACAGGACGCACATCCACACATCCACACCACCCACACACCCCACCTCCCACCCCCACCCGCCACACCACACACACACAGCCCCACATCTACACACTACGGCACACCCCACCAAGCATCCACACCACCACACATCCACACCACCCAACACCCCGCCTCCCACACACCCCACCTCCCACCCCACACCCACCTCCCACCCGCAACACCACAGCACACCCACCCCACATCCACACCAGCACACCCCACCTCCCACCCCCACCCGCCACACCACACACACACAGCCCCACATCTACACACTACGGCACACCCCACCACACATCCACACCACCACACATCCACACCACCCAACACCCCGCCTCCCACACACCCCACCTCCCACCCCACACACCCCACCTCCCACCCGCAACACCACAGCACACCCCACCCCACATCCACACACAGCACACCCCACCTCCCACCCCCACCCGCCACACCACACACACACAGCCCCACATCTACACACTACGGCACACCCCACCACACATCCACACCACCACACATCCACACCACCCAACACCCCGCCTCCCACCCCCCACCCCCACCCCCACCCCCCACCACCCCACCCCCACCGCAACACCACAGCACACCCCACCCCACATCCACACACAGCACACCCCACCTCCCACCCCCACCCGCCACACCACACACACACACCATCCCACAGCTACACACACACAGATACCGCCACCGCCACTGCCACCACCACCACCTACACTGTTGGTGTTCCCTGGCTTTTGTGTTTGGTTCTTGGGGTTTTACATCCTGGCAACATCTATGGTTATGTAGATAACAGATTCACTCCTACCTACCCCACCGAATCGGTTGAGCGCAGCCATCCCGTGCCGAAGATCGGGAGTTCAATTCCCAGTGGAGTCAAACTAATGACATACAAAATTGATACGTGTTGTTTCCTAGCCTGGCGCTCAGCATAATCAGATAGGCCAAGGACTGGCTTAGCTCAGTGTCAGGATAATATGACTGAGTGGGATATGGGGTCATGGTGCTAGCGGCCTGAATTTCCAGTCGGGCAGCACTATAAAATCGTCATGAATGCGCACTGTAACAAGCCGGTACCCATCCTGATATGACCTTAGATGTTGCCATGATGTAAAACTCCAACAACCAACCATCCAATACCACACAGGAATCAGCTGATTTGGCCACGGGGCTGTTTTTTAGTTTTAGCCTCTCCCTGGCTACTCTGTGTAAAATATATGTCGGCTATTGCTGATTTAGGGCAGTATTCCCCCAGATACTTAATTTGAATAATCCGATGAAAACATCATATTTATTAACCCATATGCTGACCCAGATTTGATCGTTAATGTCCTAATTAGGTACTTGGTGCAGTCATTAAGCATTTATTGTTGTTTGCTGTTCCCTGTAACATGCTGCCATGATTCTATGCTGGTAAATTGGGTAGGGCTTAACTTGTATAATTGCATGGTGTCGATGTGTAAATTTTCACATTTTCACTTTAGCACAAAATCCCCAAATCATACCTTTGAGACTTTTTGTGGGACATATTAAATACATGTAGTATTGCTAACATAGTTATCACACATATGTAACAATAACGATTTGATTTGCTATCAAGAAAGCAAAATATATATCACCATCGTAACATGGAAACCATCTATTTGGTACCCGGTTTCAGAGAATGCCCCAAATACTACTACTAATAATGCCAGATGGACCATGCCCCAAATACTACTAATAATAATGCCAGATGGATCCTGCCCCAAATACTACTACTAAAACTGCCAGATGGACCATGCCCCAAATACTACTAAAAATTATACCATATGGACCATGCCCCAAATACTGCCAGGTGGACCATACCACATATACTAATAATAATGCCAGATGGATCATGCCCAAAATATTAATAATAATAATACCAGATGGACCATGCCCCAAATACTACTACTAATAATACCAGATGGACCATGTCTGAAATGCTACTACTAATAATGCCAGATGGATCATGCCCCAAATACCACTAATAATACCAGATGGACCATGACTCAAATACTACTACTAATAATATCAGATGGACCATACCTCACATACTACTACTAATAATAATATCAGATGGACCATGCCTCAAATACTACTACTAATAATGTCAGATGGACGATACCCCACATACTACTACTAATACTAATATCAGATGGACCATGCCTCAAATACTACTACTAATAATGTCAGATGGACGATACCCCGCATACTACTACTAATACTAATATCAGATGGACCATGCCTCAAATACTACTACTAATAATGCCAGATACCAATCTCTTAGCTTGATTGGTCCACATCCAGTTGGTGAAATATGTTTTAGCGCGCCACCACGCGGGTGTGAACAGAACTAGCCGAGCATGGTTTCTGTATACAGGAAGTGGCCCCAGTATACCTGCCACCTGCGTGCCGGAACTACAATCAGAGTGTATCAATGCGCCACGGTTGGTTTGTTGGTTGTTGGAGTTTTACTTCCTGGCAATATCTAAGGTGATATCAGGATGGGTGCCGACTTGTGACAGTGCACACTCATGGCGATTGTATAGTGCTGTCCCACTGGGAGACGAGGCTGCCAGCACCATGATCCAATATCACACTCAGTCACATTATCATGACACTGAACCAACCAGTCCTTGCTCCCTCTTAATAATGCCGAGCGCCTGGCTAGGAAGTGGCAAGTATCATACATCATACGTGAGTTTTCAGGTTTCTCTTGATGATTGAGAGACGTTAAGACCGACTCATGGACGCAACTCTCACAGCAGAGAGCTAAATGGAGAGCGGTAGTCAAGTAATGAAAGCAGTCTTTGTCGCATCGCGACCCACAGCATGATGATGATGATGATGACGTGAGTTTTGCACTGCACCATAACCAAAACATTATTTGATTATTTAAAAGTCCAATATTGTATGCTCAAGTTTTGTGTTGCACCATAACACACACATTAATCAGTAATTGCACAGTACAATTGTTTGTTTGTTGTTGTTTTACGTCCTAGCAACATATAAGGTCATATCACGACGGGACAGTACAATATGGTAAGCATGACTTTTTTGCTAAGCCATAACTCAAATATTGATCAGTTATTGAACAGTTCAATATGATATGCACAAGTTTTGTGTCACACTTAGACAAAAATATGAATATGTTTTTGAACAGTGCCATATTGTATGCACAACTTTTATGTCACACCATAGTTAAAATATTAATCAGTTATTGAACAGTACAATATAGTATGCAGACATTTTGTATCGCACTATAACCAAAACATTAATCAGTTATCGAACAGTACAATATGCTACGTGTAAGTTTTGGTCACACCATAATTATAACATTAATCAGTTATTGAACAGTACAATATAGTATGCAGACATTTTGTATCACACTATAACCAAAACATTAATCAGTTATCGAACAGTACAATATGCTATGCGTAAGTTTTGGTCACACCATAATCATAACATTAATCAGTTATTGAACAATACCATCTTGTATGCGCCAATTTTTGTGTTGCACCATAACTAAAATATTAATCAGTAATTGAACAGTACAATATGGTATGCATAAATTAGTTTAAGTCATAACTAAAACATGTATCCATTAGTGAACTGTTTAATATGATATGCACAACTTTTATAACACACCATAACCAAGTTTTCTATCACACCATAGCAAACACAATAATCACCTATTAAACCATACAATATGGTATGCATCAGTTTTTTCATCAAAGCATAAGTAAAATACTAATCAGTTATTGAACAGTACAATATGACATGCACAAGTTGTGTGTCACTGCATGATGCAAACATTATAATTAATCAGTTTTTGAACATTGCCATCTTGTATGAGTGAATTTTGTGTCGCACCATAACTAAGTTATTAATCAGTTATTGAATGAGCTTTGTCAGTGCCTGCGCATGCAATTGCTGCTTCAGTGAATAGATGGACCGTCGCCTGGCAAGATTGCAACAGACTTGTTTGTACAGTGTCTCCTTTCATATTTTAGCGGCAAGGGAACAAACAAAGAAAAAAGACCAACAAATGTAGAAGAAGCAAAGCCAAAGCCGCGTCTTAGCTCGATGATGGTGCGTAAATTACTCGCTAGGTGACAATATCCACGCGCCTTGCACTCAGCTAATAGACCTATTTCATATGACGTCAGCATGGGTATTTAGGTCAGTGCATGCGCTGCTTGGCTGCAGGACGATACACTGTCACACTGCAAACTCAATGGCTATGAGCAATCTTCATACAGAAAAAGTGAAATATATCTAAAACCACACCACCTAGAAACAAACTGCCTGGCAGACAAACAGATAACATGCTTAACAAACAGATCATATTAAATTTATAAGGTTTGGGTTCCGGATTTCTATTAATTTTAAATAAAACTAATGTTTTTGCACTGCGCATATCGGCAAACTCAATGCATTGTCGACGGCCATGAGCAATCTTCTTACAGAAAAAGTGAAATATCTCTAAACCACACCACCTAGAAACAAACCACTTGGCACACAAACAGATAACATGTTTACCAAACAGATTATATTAAATTTATACGGTTTGGGTTCTGGATTTCTATTAAATTTGAATAAAACTAACGTTTTGCACTGCACGTTTCGGCAAGCTCAATGCCTTCATTCTGCAGCCAACCTGCGCATGCGCATACACAATGTTTGTACACATTGAAAGGGGTCTATTGCCACCGCAGCACCACGTGATTGGGCCCGATGTGGTGAGTCAGGGGTGGCATCCCAGCCACCTATTGTTTTACATCCTAGCAACATCTAAGGTCATATCAGGACAGGTACCGAATTGTGACAGTGCACACTCATGGCGACTTTCATAGTGCTGCCCCACTGTGAGATCAGGCCGCTGGCACCAATACCGGATATCCCACACACTCACATTATCCTGATACTGTGAAAACCAGTCTTTGTCCTATCCTATTAATGCCGACAGCCATGATAGTTAGCAACAAGTATCAATTTTAAAAGTCATTACTTTTACTCGGCTGGGATTCGAACTCTCGACCTTCCGCATGGGAAGCCTGCGCTTTACCCATTCGGCTACCACCATCCGGTTAGCAGTTTAGCAGCGTAGTGCAGTCAGTAATAAGACAACTTTTTTTGTTTGGGGGGGGGGGGGGTGAGTGGGGGCGGAGTAACCTGTATAGGGAAATGCATATTATATTATTAGAGATATAACTACACATATCCACCGTCTTCCCATGCGATAAGTTGTTGGTTTGAATCCTGGCCGAGTCAAACCGATGACTTCAAAAATTGATATTTCTGTCTATATTGCCTGGTACATGTACTTGGGGTTACTAGTAGCATAGAGTAATGTCTGGTTTTCTCAGTGTCCAATCAATGTGACTGATTGGGATATTGGAACCAGACGGGATGGCCGAATGAGTTGAGCGTCCGTCTCCCATTCTGGTAGATCGTGGGTTTTTGGGTTCGAACACTGGTCGAGTCAACCCAATGACTTAAAAATTTATACTTGTTGCTTCCTAGCCTGGCGCTCGGCACTATTGGGATAGGGCAAGGAGCAGTGGAATGAGGAAGACAAATTGTCCACAATTGAAATTTCCACTGCTTAATCAACTAATCTACCAAAAAACAATATATCAAGTTAGGATCCCCATGACCACGATCTCCTAGAGGGCAGCACTATGAAGTCAACATGAGTTGCGCATTGTCACAAGTCAAAACCTATCATGATATGACCTTGATATGACCTTGAGATGACCATAGTTATATATCTGTATTATTGTAGCTTTGCTTTGGTGTGTAGTGGCAATACACGATTTCCGCGATGCATGAGCAGAGCGTAATCCAGACTGGACTTGTGGGTCACAGAGTCTGTGGAGAGGCAATTGAGACTGTTAACACTGGATTCATATTGAGCAACTGACACAGTCTTTTTGGCACAAATGTGGATTTATAGAGAAAACATCATCATCATCATCATCATCATCATGCTGTCGGTCGCGATGCGACAAAGCCTGCTTTCATTACTTGACTGTCGCTCTCCATTAAGCTCTCTGCTTTGAGAGTGATGTCCATGAGTCGGTCTTAATGTCTCTCAGCTTCAGGTTTCTCTTGATGGTATCCTTGAACCGGAGACGAGGGTGCCCTCTCTTTCTGTAACCAGAAGACAGTTGAGAGTAGAGGATCTGCTTTGGTAGCCTGTCTGATGACATCCTCATGAGGTGTCCAGTCCACCGGAGATTCTTTTTGATCAGAAGATCTTCCATAGAGGGCAGCCCTGTCCTTTCGAGTATTTCCTTATTTGTCACTTTGTCCTTCCAGGTTAGCCTCATGATCGAACACCACAGATGTCGCATCATGAAGGCATGCAGCTTTTTCACCTGTTGTATGTACACTGTCCAGGCCATGGCTCCGTATAGTAGGGTCGATAGCATGATTGCGCGGTAGATCTTGCCTTTGACCCGAGTGGACACATGGTGGTTGTTCCGGACTCTCTAGCGTAGTCGGCCGAAAGATGCGCTAGCCTTGGCCATCCTCCTCTGTATTTCAGCATCAATGCGTCCATCACTTGATATAGTGCTTCTGAGCTAGGTGAATTCCGGAAAAGAGTTCAGCTTGTTTCCATCAACCATGATATCCTCCTCTCAGGTGCTTGTAGAGTTGGGTTGGTACAGCGCCTTCATCTTTTTTATGTTAATCTTCAGGCCAAACTTCTTTGATGCATCGGAGAAAGCGTCCACTATTTTTTGGATCTCTTCAGCAGAGTGGGAAACCAGTGCACTGTCATCTGCGAATAACAGCTCTCTCACCAGTATCCAAGTAGTCTTGGTCTTCGCTCTGAAGTGTGCGACGTTGAATAGGTCAGCGCTCTGTCTGGACTGTATATAGACGCCATCCCTCATGCCTCGGAAAGCCTGGTCGAGCATTGCTGATAGGAAGATGGAGAAGAGCATGTGGGCTAATACACAACCTTGCTTGACCCCATTGGTAACCCCGAATGATTCCGAGACTTCCCCTCCAACACTAACATTTGCCATCATTCCCATATGTAGAGCCTCAACCATAGTTGTGAACTTCTCTGGGCATCCATACTTCCTCAGTTCATTAAAGCTGCCTGCAAAAGTGTTGAAGTGCTGCTGGCTTTTTCAAGTTACCAGCGGCACACTATATGGGAGCAAATAGTGGTCTCACACTGGCAATAACATGTCCAGACAAGCGCAAAACTATTAGTCCCTGCAGTGGCTGGTCGGGAGATGTTGGGAGTTCCATACATCAACCTTGATGCTGCCACAGTGACATGGTTTTGTGTTTAGGGTTTGCTCCCTTAGCCTTCGGTTCTGTCAAGAACCTGTACCACAAGGCAGTGGTTTACAACTCTGCAGGGCAGGGGCGTCAAACTCGCTGAGGTATTGCAATACCTGCATACTAGAGAAACACATACTCACCATTTTTTAATTATTTTTGATAATTATAGCTGTATCCTATTGAGTGATTGATTGTTTGATTGAAAAGCTCAATCATCAGTGTAAACAACACAGTGACACAGTGTCGACCCACAACACAAGTGTCATTGCCTATCACTAGGTGCCATACTAATCGCAGAAATTGTGTACAGTCATTAGGAATGGAAGATCAGTGCATCGGCTCTGACAATATGTTATTCAGCGGAATAAATATACACATGAACGCAAAACAAATTGGTGCCAGGACCGAAAAGTTGTTGCAAGGAACTAAACAAGGAGATATAAAGATGGCTGGATTTTTAGTGAAATGGAAACACTCACCCACCCACCCACCCACCCTGCCTCTCTCTCTCTTTCACTTTCTCGCTTTCTCTCTATCTTTCTTTCTCTTTCTCTTTCTCCCTCTTTCTCTCTTTCTTTCCCATTTGTTCTCTCCCCTCGCTCCCTCTATCTCTCCATCCCTCCCTCTCTCTCCCTCTCTTTCCATCTCCCTCTCCCTCCCTTCCTCCCTTCCCCGTTTCAATCCCTCCTTCCCCCTATCTCGTCCGCTCTCTGTCTATCTCCTCTCTTTCTCGCTATCTCTCGCATTCTCCCTCGTTCTCTCTCTATGTATTTCCCTCCCTTCCATCCCTCCCTCTCTCCCTCCTTCCCTCCATCCCCCTCTCTCCCTCTCTCCCTCTCTCCCCCTCTCTTTCCCTATTTCTCCCCTCTCTCCCTCCTTCCCTGCTTCCCCAGCTCTCTCCCTCCCCCTCTCTCCCCTGCCTCCCTATCTCCCTCTCCCCCCCAACTCCCCCTCCCTCCCTCCCTCCCTCCCTCCCTCCCTCCCTCCCTCCACACCAACACATTCATTCGCCCACACCGACGGGAGCGCCACACCTACCCCCCCCCCCCCCCACCCCCACCACCACCACCACCAGACTCCGCGCGGCGCACTTTGGCGGGCTGAATGTAGGGGGCGCTATTGAGCTTTTTGCCGCTTGGGGGAGCCACCAGCGGGGTGTGAAACGACATCAGCCTGAGTGCACACACGGACCGCGCCCTATCGGGCGGCGGCGGCACCTCTCCGACTTTCCGCCCGCCCGCCCGCCTCCTCCACGGTCTTGGGCGTCTTTTGCACACAGCACCCTACCTGTCCCCACTCCCCTCCAACCCACGCCACCCCCAGTCGCCCCGTCGGTTCAGCCCACACATAAATGCAGAGGGTTATTGCGTACTCGCCGTGTGCAAGGTGGGCAATGTAAATAGGTCTGTAAACATGTCTGCCTGAGCTGTATGTGATGTATATATATATAACATATTATGCGAGTATAAAGGTGCAGAAGAGAATTATTATTATTATTATTATTATTATTATTATTATTATATTGTACTGATTAATCTATGTTCTGTATCCACAGCTTGATGCCCAACCGGTGGTGCCACCACCGGACCTCATATTCCCTAATAGACGCGAGAAACCGCACTCGCACCAGAGGATTTGTTCTAATATATATATAAATATTTATATATATATATATATATATATATATATATAGTGCCTGGTAATCAGTCATATATATGTGTGACTCTGTAAGACCCAACACTGTACCGGTGGTGCTCTCTGTGGCCTTCTCGCCTCCACCAGATGTAGACCAGTGTCAGTGGCACCGCACTCGTAGAGCTATATACATATATGTGATATATAATATATTATGCAAGTATAAAGGTGTGGAAGGGAATCACTTGTTTATATATTGTACCGATTATTCTACATTCTCCCTCCTCAACCTCACGCTCGTGACTGGTGGCGTCACCGACGGTTCTCCTCGTTCCTAGCGGAGGCGGCAAAAGCTGTCACTCGCACTGTAGGCATTTTTTTGGCTTTCCATGCAGAAGATCGGGAGTTCGAATTTCAGCCGAGTCAAACCAATGACTTGGCTCAGTGTCAGGATTATGTGACTGAGTGGGATATCAGGTCATGGTGCTTAGCTTTGACCTGTGCTGTGCACGGGTTAAATCTAGTGTGTGATGTATAAGCATTATACAAGTATAATTAATTGGAAGCTTTCACACCTTATTATATTCTAAGTCATCTACTATACTGATCTGTTATTAAATTGTTCATCTATTATGCAACCGGGCCGATTGTGTCGCCCCTTGCCTTCAAACGCTGTAACTTATCATGTGGTGCTCACTCACTCTGTCCGCGATTTTTGTTTGAGTATAATCTAGTTGTGTTTAGTTTTAATTAACTTATTTTAAATGGTTAAATATGAAGATTTTGGACGTGAGAGTTCATGCCAAAAGAAATATTGGAATGCATTTCGAAATGCTGCATCCTGCAGGGTTCAAGGGTGACTGGTGTTATTAAAATGGTTGATTGTTTCCTGAAGGCCCAGTCAGACCTTACCGGACTGAGTACCGGACACTACAAAGAATTGTCTAGTCCGGTGGTGTTCGGTATCAAAATGGAACGAATTGTACCGAAATGTACCATATGAAATGAACGCTAAGCGGACAAGGAACGTACATTGACAAATAGCCACCAAACGATTACCGGACAAAAACCGAATGTCAAACGGATGTAATGGATTGTTCACGGACGCGCAGAAAACATATACTGACCGAATTCCTGCAATAAAAAAAATACCCCAAAAACCCCACTGTCAAAGGACACTGCAGGAAGCAAACCGGAGACGTAACGGATGGGTACCGGACATGAAATGGACAAAATGGACAAAACAGACTTAAAACGGACATCAATCATACACGTCAGTCCGGCGATGTCGGGTACAAGTTGTGTGCATGTTCAAAACGTGTACCGGACACCGCCGGACACCACCAGAGATAGAACGGACATGCCGGATGGGTACGATGGGGCTTTATGGGCAGGAATAAATGTTTGGTCAGTTCAAAAGCAACTAAGTTGAACAATGCAGGATCAAATGTAAATAATTAGTTTTTTTTGGTAGAAAGAAACAAAACAAAAAACAAGCTTTTGTTGGACAATGCCACTTTAAACCATGCCAAGTTGAACATATAAGATTACAAATAACTTATAAGTAATTCAATTTTTTTTTTGTTAAAAGAAACAATTGGTTTTTATTGGACAATGCAGTTTAAACCATGCGAAGTTGAACATTTAGGATTAAATCTAAGTAATTTTGTGGGTTCTTTTGTAAAAGGAAACATAATGCTTTCATTGGATAATGGAGTTTTAAACTATGCGAAGTAGGATTAAATCTAAGTACTTTTCTTTTTGGAGGGGGGGGGTGAAAAGAAGCATGAATCTTTTATTCGACAATTTCGCTTTAACCCATACGACAGGCGGTATACAGCATGATTAAAGCTGCATAGTCCGATGAAACATCAAATTTTCAAAAACCAAAAACATTTATCTAGATGTGATTCTACATATCTAACTTAGATACTGATGCACTTATTAAACATTTGTTGCCACATAGAAGGGAATAATGAGGCATTTTAATAGAACCTGTTACTGCACAAGCCTATGGGGAGAGTTTTGGCGTGCTTGCCAACATTTATTCTACATGTTTGAACTTCAAATATCTCAAAGGTTAGTTATTTGAAATAAAAGTTACTTCAAATTAAAGTAATATAGATGGTTGGTTGGTTATTGGAGTTTAATGTCCTTGCAACATTTAAGGTCATATCAGGACGGCTACCGACATGTGACAGTGCGCACTCATGACGACTTTATAGTGCTGCCTCACTGGGAAATCAGGCTGCCGGCACCATGACGCAATATCCCACTCAGTCACATTATCCTGACACTGAGCTAAGCAGTAAGTAAGGTAGATTATAATGATTAATATAATATAATTATCTCAGAAAAAAGACAGAAGGTCAAAGCCATCGGACTATTCAAACTTAAGCTAAAGTTGATGATGACACATGGGCTCAGGTTGAACATGGGTGTGGCAGGTAGTGGCAGGTGGTGGCAGGTAAGTGCAGCAGTGTGGTGTCGGCCTATTTCTACACCTGCACACCATCCCACCTGTACACCACCTCTAAACCATGCGGTCTTGTTATTCCTAGACCAAAGGAAGCAAAGCTTGTTTTATCTAACGACACCTCTAGACCATATTGATTTTCATCATCAGCTATTGGACGTCAAACATATGGTCATTCTGAGTTATATCCTTGGAGGAAACCCGCTGCCACCACATAGGCTACTCTTTCTGATAAGTAGCAAGGGGTCTAGCCTGTCACTCGGCATTAAAAGGATAGGGCAAGGACTGGTTAGCTCAGTGTCAGGATAATGTGACAGAGTGGGATATCGGGTCATGTTGCTGGCAGCCTGATTTCCCATTGGGGGCAGCACTATATAGTCACCATGAGTGCGCACTGTCACAAGTCTTTACCCGTCCTGCTATGACCTTAGATGTTGCAAAGATGTAAAACTCCAACAAATCTAATAGTGCAGTATGTAATGTAAGGACAACAGCTCCCGTAGGATTTTTGTGCTAAAATTGATTTTTTTTGCAGTTCTGGCTTCAATAGGGTTCAGGCTAACAGAAAATGATGGGGTCCAAATTTTCAGACCCCTCCCCCTTTCGTGCGGGGTCATTTCCATTTTCAGACCCCCCGCAACTGGCCATTCACCTATCTCCGGAAGTTATTGACCGATTTTCATACTTGAAGTGTCGATTTGTAGGTTTTCAGGTAAGCTGAGTTGATTTGTAGCACTTACAAAGCAACCGAAAGTTTCCTTCTTGACCTTCTGGTCAGTATATAGGGTCTTGCTCCATATCCTCAACATGTATGATCAGATTTTCTCAATTTGTGAGACTTTTGTGAAGAACTCTGACCTGATTCATTGCAAAGTTCCTCTGGGAGAGTTATTGAAGTATTTGCTGGCAAAACTCTCAGATCCGACATCGAAATTCCGAAGAATCAGTATGCTATTCATCGATGTCCATATCTGGAGTATCCTCCCAAATAGTATTTGCACAGTCACCGCCATAGCATTTACAGAGTGGAGTGCAGGGCAGGCCATTCTTCAAGCAGCTACACCTAATTCCCTTGCACCCTGCTTTGCAGCCACATTTGACGAGTTCAACTATAGCCCATGGGGCAGGCAAGGCAAGACATCTCACTGGAACATACACCTCTTTCTCCAATTTCCCTCATTTTCTACAATTATCTGGGTATGATTTGTCCCGCATTGTGATGTAGTTTGCAGGGATGATATGTGGAAGCAATGCAGCACGAGTTGGTGGAAGCATCTCGCCTTCCAAGTTCATTGACCGGAACAACTCCCACTTGAGTGATGGTAGGGTTGTTGGACCTTTTGAACTGTAGACGCGAAATGGAAATACATCCTAATGCCTTGAAGCAGTCAATGGCAGGGTCATCTTCATCAAGCTTCAGGTATGCATTAACTCAATTGAGTGATGAATCTTCATTGCATTTGCTTTTGATCTCAATGCAATCTGTCCAGAGAGCTGGTAATGTTCTGTACGTTCGGAAGATCTGGAAGCTTTTGGGAAGCTCTCAAGATAGTCGTCAACGAGACGAGCAATGTGAGGTGTTGTCGTCACGATTTGATCAAGAGCAGCTTCATCTCTACTGAGTCCTACCATACCACCATGTCCCTTTAGTTTCTTTATTTCCTGCTCGAGGGCCTGAACCGTGCCAAGATGCGTGAAGGGTATCTCCGATTTTGCAACGACGAAGTTAGCGGACATCAATGCATTCCATGTTTCAGGCTCGTCCTCTTCCAGTGCATTCATTTGTGCAAGAAGGACAGGCATCAGTCGAGCGTAGTTGAGGAGATCATGTGCGAAGAAATACTTTATGAGGTCCTCCAAAGAAGCGAGCTAACTCTGCCAGTCACCTGAGCGGCAAGAGCTGATGAACTGAAGAAGGCTTTCCACCTGGTCAAGATACGCTGACAGAAACTCGGCAAACTCTCCGATGCCCCTCTCCTCCTGTGATTTCACATTTCCTGAGTACCATGATCTGACATCTTCATAGACCTCTATCATATCAGGGTGACGTGAATTAAGCTTGTCCTTCAGAGTTATGCACTGGACACAAACTGGACCTTTTGAAAGGGTGGATAATATGGCATCAAACCGCATCATCATAATTGCTAGTCTGGTAGTGATGCAACCAAAGATCCCACGAAGAGCTGCTGATGTGTATGCACCACTTTCAATGGCACATGTATCCAGGCCACTGCCATCGACCGTTTTACCAAGAGCATGCAAAGTGGCAAATGCAATGTGGAGAGCTCCTGCTCTCAAGATCCAATTGGTGTTCCCAACTGACTGTTGAATCTTCAACGCACGTGAGTATAGGTCAAGGTCAAGCGTTATCAAAGTTTTCCTCTGTGGACCAACGACAGTGGCAGAGATTCCCTGGGTTAACTGAAGAACAGTGTAAAGAGTCCCATAGTCCGTGGGCGAGGTCTGGAATAATGGAGCAATCACCTCTACATTTGTGCGTGTTGGGCTCTCAGAAGACTGGGATAACAGCAGAGATTTGGTAGCAGCCCAAGTTGGCATCACATCTTTCTTTACCATCTTTCTTTACCAATTTCTCTGGTTGGTGTACGTGTTCCTTGACTGAGAGTATAGCGTCGTCTGGAGCGCTGTCGTTAGGATAGTCTTCCTGATTTGATTGAACATTACAGCCCTGGGTTGTGGCCATCTCCATGTTTTCATCAGTTCCAAGGTAGTTTGCAAGTGCCCAGGTGTGAGTGAAATCTTTGAAAAGTATATTCTTCCCCTTTCCCATTTTGTAGACCTCAAATCTCAATGGGGTTATTTTGATGATTGGGTCATGCACCATGTTCACTTCAAAGGCCAGATGTGTCTGTGAAACAAGCTTTTCTGGTATTTCAAGTGGTCGGTTCATCAACTCCCCATCTTCATCTTGCTTGAACATAACAATCACTGTTCCATGGAAGGTTCCTTGCACAGTCGGTGTGTCTTCCAAGAGGTCAATATTATCTATCGCAAACCATGTGTTCAGACCCTTCTTGGCAAAGTCTGGAAGACAAAATCCACCATCCTCCTTCATTCGCTGGAGAACACACTGCTCAACTCGTTTCTTTAAGTCAATGATCTTCAGGTAGTCACTTCCGACATAGACAGCTGAGAGGTTCTCGATGATATTCTTGTCGCGCACTCTAGAGTGAACAGCCAGGGGAAGACTGATGGAGAGAGGGGTTTGGACCATTTGTTGGAATGCACTGTCTTTCTTCGGCTGGTGTTTTACCTGGCTATCAGTCCGAGTATTCTGAACTAGAATTTGGCTTGTGACGTCAACAGTTTTGTCCACCTCCTGGCCCCATATTCCAGACACTTTGACGACATCACTACCAAAGAGCAGGTGGCTCAAGAAAAACTGTAGTAAAGACGGATTTTCAAAGTTATTGAAGTTTCCTGTGAAAGACCAACTGCGTTGTTGCATCATCTCTTCTCACAGAAGTTTGGCGACCGTCCTGAGGTGACCAACTTTTTCACTATCATCCAAAATTGAGTACCTGAGATCCTGTATGATGAACCGAGAGTCAGCAAAAATACTTTCTGCTGCTTTTGAAGTGCCCACAATCACCTCAGTACGCTTAAATCTCCCAAAACTAAGAAATCGGATCATACATGATGAGGATACTTGCCGGTGTCCAACCGGAAGGCACATGAGTCAGAGTCAAACCCTAACTTGTCAACCGGAAGTGAAAACCTACACTTCCGGTTGCTTTGTAAGTGTCATAAATCAACTCAGCATACCTGAAAACCTACAAATCGACACTTCAAGTATGAAAATCGGTCAATAACTTCCGGAGATAGGTGAATGGTCAGTTGGGGGGGGGGATCTCAAAACGGAAATGACCCCCCACGAAGGAGGGAGGGGTCTGAAAATTTGGACCCCATCATTTTCTGTTAGCCTGAACCCTATTGAAGCCAGAACTGCAAAAAAATCAATTTTAGCACAAAAATCCTACGGAAATACATAACATACCGCACTATAAACCAGGCAGTCCTATTATTCCAAGCCAAACATTGATGCTTGCCACTATAGCAATGTGCACCTACCTCTCAGACAAGGGGCCATATCGACAGACAGGCGTGGATAGGGTGATTACATCCTGGAGCCTAGTTGGTGTAACGGTTAGCGCATTAGCCCCCGGTATGACAAGAAAGTGTCGGTTTGAAAACTGCTCTTGTCAAAATATTTCTCATTTTCATCACCCCCTGCCATGACACTGGTTCCCGTGATCAGGATCATGTAGACGCTATGCACTGAATGGTTGGTGAACCTACCTTGTGTATGTATATATCTATTCCAAGTGCATTGTCTATGTGTATGTAATTGTAAGCTTTCAACAACTTATGGACATAAACCATTTAAAAGACTTACAAATTCAGGGGGACGATTGTAGTAGTAGTCTACACTGACCTCTTAGGCCATGAGGCACATACTGACATAGACAGACAGGCATGGACAGGGTGATTGCATCCTGGAACCTAGGTGGTGTAATGGTTAGCGCATTAGCCCCAAGAATAGAAAGAAAGTGTCGGTTTGAAACCTGATTTAGCGCAATATTTCCTATTTTTAGCACCCTTGCCATGACACTGCTTGATGTGACTAGGACCATCTGCAAGCTGTGCAAGCTGTGCACTGTGTGTTTGTTGAACCTACGTATACTTCTATCCAAAGGGCACAATGTACTGAAGAATAATTACCTTAAATGTTGCCTAATTGACTGTTCTTTTTTTTATTGCAGGTGAGTCTACTTGATTAATGTTTGTAACCATCGCGGTAGGTCAATTTCATTATCAAGTACACATTTATACATGTGAAGTGGGCGAGACTACACTTGAGCTATGACCATTGCGGGCTTGGGCTGAGCAACCCGCATTCTGAAATGCGGGCTGCTCACCGGGACAAGCCCGCATCGGCCATCAAATGTGGGGCTGGGTTTACTGCCGTAAAGCGTTGCTAGGAGACGTAGATTGCGACTTTCCTAGCAATGGTGGAAGGTCGAGCGCTCGGGCTCAGACCCATCGGATTTGTTTCTGCACGCTGTGATGTTTTAGATGAGATTTGGCCCTTTATTGTTAGAATTCTGAATTGTTTTTAAGTTAATCATGGTGGGAAAGGCTGAACTTATGCACATTTATTATTATTAGCGAATTGGATTGTACCGTAGTGTTAGGAATAAAGCTGTGAGCTCTTAAAAGTGATTGGAACATTCCTTGCATTCTTTACTATTCTCCAGTCTTTACGTATATTAACCACTATGGTCAAATTGGTATTGATATTCGAGTATTCTATATGTAATTAAGGGCCTTCTGCCTGGTAGGCCTTAAGCAGCCGATCAACCCTTCTGCGGGGATATAATAGCCACATTATTAATGAAAACATGAAGCAACGTAATGACACTTAACTGAGTAAAACATTAACGTAGGCTGTTTATAAGTGACAGCGGCGACACAACATAGGATGCCGGCCTAGATCTGGATTAATTAAAGTATATCAACACTCGCAAAATGGCAGGGAGGAGAGCCAGTTAGTTGAAACAATAAGTAACATCTTTCTTATTTAAATGCGGGGAAGGGACAAAACCGTATTTCTGTGGTACTCTGGCTGTCCGCCCTTAGCCCAGGATTCATAGTACGAAGGCTGTCGACCTGCAGACTGGACGAGAGGCAGCGGCGGCCCACGGCAGGCCCAGGAAATTCACTCGGAAATCATTATGGACAAATTAACACATTAGGTTCGCCTTAGGCAGGGGCGAAATAGCCGAATGGTTAAACTGGTGCCGGTCATGCTGTCAATCGCGATACGACAAAGACTGCTTTCATTACTTGACTGTCTCTCTCCATTTAGCTCTCTGCTGTGAGAGTGATGCCCAGGAGTCGGTCTTAATATCTCTTTGTGTCGGTTTGAAAACTGCTATTGGCAAAATATTTCACGTTTTCATCACCCCCTGCCATGACACTGGTTCCTACATACATGTCTATATATATTCATATATATTCATATATATTTATAAATATTCATATATATTCATATATATTCATATATGTTCATATATATTCATATATATTCATATATATCCATATATATGAATATATATGAATATATATTCATATATGCATATACAGTGAAACCTCTGTAAATCGACCGACTATGGAACCGACTTTAAATGGTGCATTTAGGGATGTGGTCGGTTTAGGAAGTCTTTTTTTTATCATTATAATGGTATTGTATGGGCGATCGTTTGGGGCCCAAATAAAGCTATCGAACTAGGGGAGTTGTCGATGTGTGGAGGTGGTCGATTAGAGAGGTTTTACTGTATACATATGCATATATACATAAAATATACATTTATATACATACATATATATATATATATATATATATGAGAGGGAGAGGGAGAGAGAGAGAGAGGGCGAGAGAGGGAGAGAGAGGGCGAGAGAGGGCGAAAGAGAGGGATACATTTATGCCTCCCTTGAGATTCATATAAAAGTGAGAAATGGCCAGATTTGTGTCAAATGATAGAACAAGAAATGAACTCTGATTAAATATTGAAGTGGTTAAATTTAACTCGCAAAATAAAAGCTAAAATTGCAGGCGGCAATACATTCCCGTCGTTCCTAAGTACTCTTAAATATGTACACATGTGAGCAGAATGTGGCACGTCGGCCCATTTGATTTGTTGTTATTTTTGTTGATGTTAAAGCTGCATAGTCCGATGAAAACATACAATTTTCAAAACCAAAACAATTATCTAAATTTGATTCTATGTGTCTAACTTATATGCTGGTGCACCTATTAAACATTTGTCGTCACATATAAGGGGATATTGAGTCAATTAATAGAACCTGTTCCTGCAGAAGCCTTTGGTGAGAGTTTTGGCAAGCTTGCCAACATTAATTTAGCATGTTTTTTGGGGGTAAATATGTTTATTCTGTTGAATAAGTCTTTTGTCAGTGCCGAAGCACTGGTCTTCCAGCCATTTTTCAATTCAGGGTTATTTAAACAAAAGGTATATAGAATAAGGTATACAATAACTGTTGAATACACAATTTGCATCATGTAAAACAATGCAATTCAGTAACCCAAAAGTTCCATGGCAATATGGTAACAGTAGTGTCATATAACTAGATCAATATTAGTCAGATCAATGTGAGTATTTATATAGTATTTAGAATGTAAGCAGAAGTTATCTTCTGTATTCAGTTGGTAAAGTTGTAGTAAGTTTTAATGTTCAGTTCCAGTTAGGCAAGTGGTATATAAATGTCAGTTTGTTAGACATATTCTAGTGTAACTCTAATGTAGTTAGTTTAGTGTAGTTTCCATTTCAAATATCTCAAAAGTTAGCGATTTAAAATAAAAGTTACTTCAAACTAAAGTAAGGTAGATTATAATGAACAACCTAATATGTTTATCTCAGAAAATGTGAGAAATTCTAAAAACATCGGACTATGCAACTTTAATTAAAGGTGCATAGTCCAATGTTTTTTAAATTTCTCCCCCCCCCCCTGAGATATATGTATTAAATTGATTGTTAGAATCTAGCTTAATTTAGTTTGAAGTAATCTTTTAATTTTCAATGGCTAAGTTTTGAGATATTTGAAGAACTAACATGTCAAATTAGTTTTGACAAGCACGCCAAAACTCTGATACCATATGCTTTCGCAGTAACAGGTTCTACTAAATTGTCTCAGTAAATTCCGTTCTATGTGGCAACAAATGCTTAATAAGTGCACCAGTATCTAAGTTAGATATGTAGAATCAATTCTCGATAATTATTTTGGTTTCGAAAATTTGATGCTTCATTGGACTACAAAGGGTCGCTAACATTCTAAGTGTCCACAAATATAAGCTGCAATTTATTAGCGAATTTCGAAGTTACCATTATTAATCGTTAAGTTACTTTTATTAATTAGATAGTTACTTTGTTAGTTACTCAGTATGTTAATGTGTTTGTTATTTCAGTTAGTTATTGACTTGGTTTGTTAGTTAGTTTTCGCCTTAATTTGCTAATTCGTTAGTTAAACTAATGTATTTATTTTACTTAATTAGTTTAATAGTTGGTGTGTTTGTTTTGAGCGGGTGGATTTTGGTCTTTCCTCCTTTTCACTTCCAATGCGTTTCTCTAAAAGCCGGAACATTTTGTTGGTAATTGCTGAAACCTTAGACACAAGAGAGAGAGGGAGAGAGAGAGTGAGAGAGTGTGCGTGGGCAGGACATAATGGGAGAGTAAGCGAGAAGTAACGAGAGCGACAGCAAGAGAGGGAGAGAAAGAGAGAGAGGGTGGAGAGAGAGATTGAGAGAAGGGAAGAGCAAGGGAGAGAGAATGAGAGAGATGGAGAGAGCGGGAGACAGGGATAGAGAGGGAGGAAAGAGAGGGACAGAGAAGGGGAGAGAGAGAAGGAGCATGAGGGAGAGAGGGGGAGAGATAGGGAGATAGAAGGAGAGAGAAAGAGAGGGAGAGAGGGAGAGAGTGGGTGCGTGTGGGAGATAATGGGAGAGTAAGCAGAGGTAATGAGGACGACAGCAAGAGAGGGAGAGAGAGAAAGAGGGAGGGTGGAGAGAGACGGGTGAGAGGGAGGAGAGAGATGGTGAGAGGGAGAGAAGGGGAGAGAGGGAGGAGAGAGATGGGGAGAGGGAGAGAAGGGGAGAGAGGGGGAGAAGGGGAGAGAGGGAGAGAGAGATGGAGATAGAGGGAGAGAGAGGGCGAGAGAGAGGGAGAGAGAGGGAGAAAGAAGGGAGAGAGGGAGAGAGAGGGAGAGAAAAAGAGAGAAAGACGTCCGGCTCCGATTAGAGATGCACAACTTTTAGCGTCCAATTATTTCACTTCCGGTGGTTTCAGGCATTTCCGAATTCTTTCTCTGCTGTTTCAAGCAGTCCCGTCTTACCGTAACAGGCACTTAATGCCAGCGACAGGCGGGATGTTCCGAAATAGTATCTGCCCATTAGTATCCGCATATTAGTAGCGGAAAGAACTGAAGGGAGTGTGTACTTAGTGTTGTTATTGATGTTGTTGTTGTTTCTTGTCGTGTGTGGTTATTTTTGTTGTTGTTGCTGGTGCTGTTCTTCTTCTACATCGTGTCGTCTGCTTCCCGAAATGGGACATACAATCCAAGTGGAAATAGATTAAGAGCAGTCCGCCATATGAGGGGCCGTAGATTGGATTTAATCACAGAGCAGTAGTTAACAGGCTCGTTAAGCCAAGCCTTCACCCTCATAATTATATTACCACCGCTCACTACGAATGCCAGGGTAGTACACATTACCAGACCAGATGGGATGGCCGAATGAGTTAGAGCGTCCATCTCCCTTGCTGGTAGATCATGGGGATCGTGGGTTCGAACCCCGGTTGAGTCAAACCAATGACTAAAAATTGGTGCTAGTCGCTTCCTAGCCAGGCGCTCGGCATTATTAGGACAGGGCAAGGACTGGTGTGCTCAGTGTCAGGATAACGTGACTGAGTGGGAAATACCAGGTCATGGTGCCGTCGGCCTGGTTTCCCAGTGGGACAGCACTATAAAGTTGCCATGAGTGCGCACTGTCACAAGTCGGTACCCGTCCTGATATGACCTTAGCTGTTGCTATGATGTAAAACAACAAACAAACAAATTACCAACAGCGGTGTGGGATCTGTTTTCTACCTCTTTGTGCCTTTGCTCGCTGCTCTCTCTCTCTTGACCTCTCTACCATACCAGTACCTCTCTCTTACTGCACGCTGACATCACTTCCTTCATGTTTTGTGCACCTTCCACTCAACATTCCCCTAGTTATCTCACCACCTCTTTCTTTGTCTTCGATTTAACTGTTCTCTGTCTTCTCTGTCTGTATCTCTGTCTCTGTTAATGACTGAGTGTCTATGTAGGCTCTCTCTCTCTGTTGCTCTCTATGTCTGATATATGTATATCTTTGTCTCTCTGTCTACTTCCACTGTCTCTGTCTGCTATCACTTTCACTGTCTCTCTATATGTTCTCTTTCCGTCTGTCTCTCTGTCTCTGTTGCTCTCTATGTCTGATATCTGTCTGCCTTTGTCTCTCTGTCTACTTCCACTGTCTCTGTCTGATATCACTGTCCCTGTCTCTCTATCTGTTCTCTTTCTGTCTGTCTCTCTGTTTCTGTTGCTCTCTAGGTCCCATATCGGTCTGTTTTGTCTCTCTGTCTACTTCCATTGTCTCTGTCTGCTATCACTGTCTCTCTATCTGTTCTCTTTCTGTCTGTCTTTCTCTCTGCTTTTGTTGTTTGTATCTGTCCCTGTCTGCTATATTTCTGTATCTCCCTGTCTGCTCTCGTTCTGTTTCTTTCACTGCCTGCTCTCTTTTTGTCTCTGTCTTTCTCTCTGTCTGATCTCTCTCCGATCTGCCTTGTCTCCTATATTTATCCTATGTCTCCTATATTTCCCCATGCCCACTCTCTCCATCCGCCCTTCGTCCATTCTCTTCTCCTCTCCTTCTTCTTCTTCTTCTTCTTCTTCTCCTTCTTCTTCTTCTTCTTCTTCTTCTTCTCAATTCTCCTACCCCCACCCTTATATCCCCACGCTCACTCTCTCCCACCTCCTTCCCCTATTCTCTCCCGTTTTCCTTCCCATCTCCTCTGATCCTTTCTCTCCACAATTCCCCCACCTGTTCCCTATTCTCCCCTCTTCTTCTCCCCTCTCCTTCTCAACCATCAATGCCCCCACCCCAACCCTCCCCTATTTACTCAATGCTCATGGTAGCTCTCTCCACATGCCTTCCTCCCTTCTCTCCTTCTCTTCACCCTTCTCCTTCTCATAACTCCCATCTTCTATATCCCCAGGCTCACTCTATCCCCATCCTCCCCCCTTTCACCTCTCCCCTCCCCCTCCCCTCCTCCGCTCCCCCCCCCCTCCCCCTTCCCACCATCTCTACCACCTCCTCTGGCCCTTTCTCTTCCCATGCTCCCCCTTTTCCTCATCCCACTTTTTTTTTTCCTTCTTTTTTTTTTCTTGAAGATTTATACTGCCTATCATGGATAAGCCTGAATAGGCTTGTTTTCACCATTAGACAGTTTGTCGATAGAAAGCCCGAGCCTACACCTTTACCGACCCAAGGGATTTTGAACCTCCCACACCACATAGACATGGTATGAGAGCAACTGGCCTTTGATGACGCTGTAAGTTATACACATTCTCCTCCTTATTCTCCTCCCGTCTCTTTCTCAATTCTCCCACTTCGCCCCTAATTTCCCATGCACACTCTCCCCACCATCTCCTCTCCCCTTTCCATTCCCCCATTCTCCTCCCCTCCACACCCATTCTTTCTCACTGCCTCTAGCCCATTCCCTTCACCTCTCACCCTTTCTAAAAATAGACCACCTGACTACCTCTGCCAGCAAAGTACTCACTCTGAGGAGCCACCGGTGACAACAACCGATCACTGGGTGGAATGCCTGGTGGGGGCATCTTACTAACCAATCAACCAACCAAGTAACTAACTAAAGGCCCTGTCACACTATGATGTAATGACGTCAGCATAGGGAGAACATGAAAAACGTTGAACTTCTCGGCGTAGTATGCAAATTTTGGCACAAGTTGAACGTGGATGAAGCGTAGTTGACGAGAGCGTAACGTCGGTAAAGCGTAGTGATAGCATCGTTGAACGAGAGAGGACAACGTAATTACGCTGACGGGACGTTATTAACGTTATTCGATCGCCAGAACTATGTTGCTTTACGTTACCTTATGTTACTTACGTCATGAAACGGTGGCCGTTATCCCAACATTTTCACTATGCGGACTGCATGTTCCCACCACCTTTAATGTGGGTCAACGTAATGCAACGTAATGCAACGTAGTGCAACATAGTGCAATGTAGTGCAACGTAGTGCAATGTAGTGCAACGTAGTGCAATGTAGTGCAACGTGGTGACCAGCGTTTGACTAACGTCCGCTTAACGTCATTGACGTTTGCCGAACGTGTACAGAACGTACGGTGAACGTAAACCCAAACATTCTAGTTACGTCGAAAGTTTTGAACAGGTTCAACACTTTGACGCGCGTCGACGTAACACGACGTAACATGACGTAGCTCGACGTCAGTCTATCGTCATTCTGACGTCATCATAACGTAACCCAACATACATCAACGTAATGACAAAACGTGATCATGTCAGGCTTACGTTTGCTCGTTACGTTGTAGCGTGACAGGGGTATAACCAACAAATCACCGACAGTGCTTATTGGGCCTATATACACATACCATGTAACTAACCAACAAATCACAGACAGTGCTTATTGGGCATATATATATATATACACATACACATAAGTACTGACGTGGGGCAGGGATGATATTTCTTCCGTTTTTAAGCGGATTTCCGGGTTTTGTCACAGCCTGAGGGCATTTTGTATATAGGTGTAAACGGAAATTTGCCGTTGGGATAATAATCTCGGCTTGATTTCCGCTTTTTTTTGTCTGAAACCAATATCATCCCTGTGGGAGTAATGAAACTGGGAAATATTGGGCCTAAATCAGGAAATCGAACCCACACCTCTTACATGCTTCTGGGCTACCGTGCTAACCATTACATCACCTAGGATCCCTAATGCAATCACCCTAATCGCACCTTCCTGTGTGCAGTAAGTGGGTCCTTGCCTGAGAGATCAGTGCAGACTACTGAACTTGTCCCCATGGAAATGTTCGTCTTTTAAATTGTCATTTAATGCTTACAATAATTATTACATACATACAGGTAATGCATTTACACAGACATACGCAGGGTAGGTTCAACAACCATACAACGTAGCTTGTACAGGATCCAGGTCACAGCAACCAGTATTGTTGGAGTAATGAAAATGGGAACTATTGTGCCTAGAGCGAGAATCGAACACACATGGCTTGCATTCCGGGCCAGTGTGCTAACCATTACATCACCTAGGCTCTCTGATGTTATCACCCTATCCACACCTACCGGTCTATGTGGCTCCTTGCCTGGGAGGTCAGTGTAGACTCCTACAAGATCTTTCCTCTGGCACTGGAGTCGACGTATAGACTGTGTATACAATACACAGAATGTATCCGCAATGGCCAGAAGGAATGTTCTTTACTTAGGGGTGGGGGTGGGTGAAGGTGGCGTTGGGTAGGTTTGTTTGTTTGTTGTTGTTTTATATCCTAGCAACATCTAAGGTCATATCAGGACGGGTACCGACTTGTGACAGTGCACACTCATGGCAACGACTTTATAGTGCTGTCCCACTGGGAAACCAGGCCGCCGGCACCATGACCTGGTACCCCACTCATTCACATTATCCTGACACTGAGCACACCAGCCCTTGCCCTGTCCCAATAATGCCGAGCGCCTGACTAGGAAGTGACAAGTATCAATTTTTAAGTCATTGGTTTGACTCAACCATGGTCGAATCCACAACCCCACGATCTACCAGCACAGGAGAAGGGCGCTCTAACTCATTCGGCCATCCCGTCTGGTCAAAAGAGGGGGGGGGGGGGGGTTATCAGCGCAAAGTGGGTCATTCTCTGAAACTGGGTACTGCATATTTGGTTTCCACATTACGACGGTGATAATTAATTATTTCTGCTTTTATTTTGTGAGTAAGTCAAATAGCTATTGTTTCTTCTGTTTTTTAAGCATGTTAGTAATACTACATGGTCCGATGAAATATAATTTTGTCAAAATTAAAACAAATACTTACATTTGATCCTATATATCCAACTTAGCTACTGGTGTATTAGCTAATGATTTGGGACATCATATACAGAATAACCAGTGAATTTATAACCTGACCCCTTTAGACACTCACTTTGAAACACGCATTATGCAGGGAGGCCATTAACCAACTAGGCCAATCTCGTGTTCTATAAATATAATTAAACAATTTGGGTGATTTAAATTTGTACATTTGTCAATTATAATTGCATCTTCCATCAGGACTATGTATGGTATGAGGGAGGATGCGACATGGATGACATAACAGTAAATAATGCTATGATGGCAGCAACTGTTCTGGTAATGAGTTATCATTTGGATGGGATCTATCGCAAATGCGCCGGGTTCAGGGCTTAACGCTATGACGGCAGCAGCCGTTCCGCAGCATGTGCTTTGGCGGATGGCTCGTGATCACAGAGCATGAAGTTTGTCATAGGTGAGTGTAGAAAGTGATATGGTGCTATGATCCCAGGCCGTCCTCCAACGCATACACTGTGGAACGGTGCATTTGCGATGGATCCTATCCAAACGATAACACATAGGCACAACCAGAATGGCTGCTGCAATCATAGCAATAAACCCAGAAGCCTGCACAATTGCACCGGATCCCGTCAAACCATTAATGATCAGGCCCGGCTGAATCATAGAATGTCCAGTTTGGTGGGTGGTTGCATAGTTTGATGTTTTGAAATTTCTGCCATTGGGACGATGTCAATCATATACCGATGTATATGTGATGTTGGATATTCGATGCTACTTGGTCAAGTCGATAGATATAAATCAAATTAACCTTTCTACAAAATTATATTTTGTTAAAAACCCTAGTGCCATGGGCCTATGGCACTAATCCGTTCCCAGAATGTTCCATCCCCAAACAGAAATACCTACCTACAGTCCTGTCATGTTGCAGGATTAGTAGGTCATCTCACATCATGTGGTCACCGTTAGATGACCATCTGGGTCATAGCCAAAGGACTTTTGACAAGCTTGACAAAATTATTTTTGTTTTTTTCAGCTCAAATTACTTCAAAACTAATCATCTTTAATCAAAATCACTCCGGGCTAATGTTTAGTAGCTCGAAACGATCAATTTGATATATTTATCTAAAAAATAAGACAAACATTCAAATGCCATCGGACCATGCAACTTTAATCTATCCCACAAAATGTATCAAAAGTACGCTTGTAAAGTTGTATGATTTGGGGCTGAAGTGAAAATTTGAAAATTTACAAATCGATACCATACATTTACCCAAAACTTTTCTAAACTGTTCTTCCTTTTTTTCAACTTTTCCCCCAACTATTTTCTTGTAAAGACATAATATTGATTGCTTAGTGTAATCAATAAAATCTTGTTTGAATTTGTTGTGTATGTTAATATACTGTTCTGGATGTGCTTAATTTTGCATGTTACACAAGTGAAATAAGTTATTATTGCTCAATTTGTATAAGATAACAATTAAAAAGTGAAATAGTTGGGTTTTTTTACGCTGACATATATTCACAATATCTAAACCTTCATATGAACATGGATTTTGCTATTATTTTGAATGTTTTCTGTTATTATTTCGATGGTTTTCCACTTTCAGTTTCCATGTCAAGCTTTAGTGCTCTGTCTCAGTTTGTTTGGTGTTGTTTTACGTCCTAGCAACATCTAAGGTCATATCAAGACGGGTACCGACTTGTAACAGTGCACACTCATGGCAACTTGTATAGTGCTGTCCCACTGGGAAACCAGGCTGCCTGCACCATGACCTGATATCCCACTCAATCACATTATCCTGACACTGCACCAACCAGCCCCTGCCCTATCCTATTAATGCCAAGCGCCTGTCTAGGAAGCGACAAGTATCAATTTTTAAGTCATTGGTTTGACTCGACCAGGGTTCGAACCCACACCCCCACGATCTACCAACACAGGAGACGGACGCTCTAACTCATTCGGCCATCCCATCTGGTTCTCAGTTTCAGTGAATGACCCAAGTACATAATATGTACATAGTTACATATTTAATTCCTGCTATAATCCTCCATTGCAGGCCTCATCAATCTGATGACTATAGTTAGAGAAAAGTGATATCTGACTGGTTAATAGTCATAATAGATTTTGTTTGATTTGTTTTTGTTTTTCATTAGTTCTCCATTTATCATTTGGAATACCGTTTAAAGCTGCATAGTCCGATGAAATATCAGATTTTCAAAACCAACCCATTTATCTAGATTTTATTCTACATATCTAACTTAGATACTGATGCACTTATTAAGCATTTGGTTCTGTGTAGAAGGCAATACTGAGTCAATTTAACAGAACCTGTTACTGCAGAAGGCTATGGTGTCAGAATTTTGGCAAGCTTGCCAAAACTAATTTTCCATGTTTGCACTCAAAATATCTCAAAAGATGACCATTTAAAATAAAAGTAACTTTGAATTAATGTGAAGTAGATACTAGTGATCGATCTAATATATTTATCTCAGAAAAAATACAGAAATTCAAAACCATCGGACTATGCAACTTTAATAAATTGTATAAACAACATTCCTGCAATGTTGAAGCATAACAACATCTAATAAACGCCTGGGTGATCTGATGTGCATTTTTTATTGTTAAATTCTCAAGACTGTGCCATATGGGTTGAATGACTTGGACTTGGACTCACTTAGTGATAATTAGTCCAGAGAGTTCTGTTCATCTTGAACAATTTCAGAGCGTGTGCTGTGTGTGTGAAAGAAAATCGACTAAATAGGTCAAACAATTGTCATGGGGGGAAAAACACCAACTAAATAGGTCAAATAATTATTGTCATGGGGGTGATGAAAATAGGAAGTTTTACACCTAGAGTAGGATTCGAACCCATGCGTCTTGCCATGTTAGGGCTTGTTTGTAGCCATTACACTACCTAGGCTCCCTGATGCAATCACCCCTCCATGCCTACCTGTCAATGTGGTTCCTTGCCGGAGATGTCAATGCAGACTACTCTTGACCTTACTATAAAAATGTTCTATCTGACAAAGTGACCGACTCGGTGTAATGGATGTAAAAATGTTCTATCTACAAAAGGCTATCATGCAGTTACGCAACTGTTTCTCAACTGGTATTTTTCACTGAGCTATATTTAAAATAATATTGTTCTATCTGCTTTGCTATCATGCAGTTGCACAGCTTCAGTCCTCATTATCTTGAAAGCACCATTTTGTCAGATAGAACCGTTTTATAGTAAAGTTGCGTACTAGTACTACACTCGTCCCCCTCAAATTGTAAGTCCGTTAAATTGTTTTTGTCCATGAGTCATCTAATGCTTACAATCACATACATACAGGTAACAGACTTACCTATATACATACAGGACAGCTTCAACAACCATCCAGAACATAGCTTATACATGATCCTGGTCATGGAACCAGTGTCATGGGGGGGGGGGGTGATGATAATGGGAAATATTGTGCCTAGAGCAGAATTTGAAACTGGCATTTCTTACCATTCCTGGGGTAGCGTGCTAACCATTACACCACCTAGGTTCCCTGATGTCAGCACCCTGTTCTCACCTACATGTCTGTGTGTCTCCTTGATGGAGAGGTCAGTGTAGGCTGGTACCCATCACTACTTTCCATTCCTGTGGTAGCGTGCCAACCATTACACCACCTAGGCTCCCTGATATCATCACCCTATCCACGCCTACCTATCTATGTGGCTCTTTCCCGGAGGGGTCAGTGCAGTCTACTATTACTAAGTATTAGTAGTAGTAGTAGTAGTACATAATGATAATTTTGTTGATGGAGTTTTAGTTTTACTTCTCAGTACTATTTCCCTTCAATTTTACTCGGGGGGTACAAGCGGGCTCAAATGACATTTTCTTTGTAAAACTCGGCGTTTTCGAGCATGCGCAGTGAGTGCGTATTAATTGTCTCGTCTCGTTGTCTCTCGCGAAGTCCCACCTGCGTCCCTACCTAGCCTAGCGTCGTTATCCTACTGTTTCACCGCCATCTTCTGGGACCCGTGTCACCATCGTTTCGACTATTAAAACCTCGTTCTAGTTTCAGCTGTTCAGGGCTAAATACACCCCTAAATATTGGAGTGGGTTTTGTGTGCGTGTGTGTGCACATTCCTTCCTTCAATCATTCAATCATTCCTTCCTTCAATCATTCAATCATTCATTCATTCATTCACGGAGTTTACCATTTGAAATTGAGGTTATTTGTCTTGTCGTGAAGGAACCTTTAAAATTCCTGTTAAAAGTAAGAGTTCCTGTCCGGTGTGGTCTGTTTAATTAGGGTTTTCGCTGCTTACTTTGTGGTACATTGTGGTACGTGGTGGTACACTGTGGCGCATGGTGGTACATTGTGGTACATTATGGTGCATTGTGGTGCATTGTGGTACATAATAGTGCATTGTGGTGCATTGTGGTGCATTGTGGTACATTGTGGTGCAGTGTGGTACATTGTGGTACAGTATGGTACATTATGGTACATTGTGGTATATCGTGGTACATTGTGGTGCATTGTGGTACATGGTGGTGTATTGTGGTACATTGTGGTATATGGTGGTACATTGTAGTGCATCGTGGTGCATTGTGGTGCAGTATGGTACATTGTGGTGCATTGTGGTGCAGTGTGGTACATTGTGGTACATTGTGGTGCATAGTGGTACACTGCTGTACAGTGTGGTGCATTGGGGTACATTGTGGTGCATTGTGGTACATGTTGGTACATTGTGGTGCATTGTGGTGCATGGTGGTACACTGTGGTACATGGTGGTACATTGTGGTGCATTGTGGTATATGGTGGTACATTGTAATGCATTGTGGTGCATTGTGGTGCATTGTGGTACATTGTGGTGCATTGTGGTGCATGGTGGTACATTGTGGTACATTGTGGTGCATTGTGGTACACTGCTGTACATTGTGGTGCATTGGGGTACATTGTGGCGCAGTGTGGTACATGGTGGTACATTGTGGTGCATTGTGGTACATGGTGGTACATGGTGGTGCATTGTGGTACATGGTGGTACACTGTGGTACATGGTGGTACATTGTGGTGCATTGTGGTGCATTGTGGTGCACTGTGGTACATTGTGGTACATTGTGGTACACTGTGGTACAATGTGTTGCATTGTGGTACACTGCTGTACATTGTGGTACACTGTGGTGCATTGTGGTACATTGTGGTGCACTATGGTGCATTGTGGTACATTGTGGTACATGGTGGTACATTGTGGTACATTGTGGTACACTGTGGTACATTGCGGTACAGTGTGGTGCAGTGTGGTACAGTGCGGCACATGGTGGTACATTGTGGTAGATGGTGGTACATTGTGGTGCAGTGTGGCGCACTGTGGTACATTGTGGTACAGTGTGGTACATTGTGGTACATTGAGGTGCATTGTGGTGCATTTTGGTGCACTGTGGTACATTGTGGTACATTGTGGTATATTGTGGTTCATTGTGGTACATGGTGGTACATGGTGGTACATTGTGGTACATTGTGGTGCATTGTGGTGCATTGTGGCGCACTGTGGTACATTGTGGTACATCGTGGTACATTGTGGTACATTGTGGTACATGGTGGTACACTGTGGTACAGTGTGGTACATTGTGGTTCATTGTGGCACAGTGTGGTACATGGTGGTACATTGTGGTACACTGCTGTACAGGGTGGTGCATAGTGGTACATTGTGGTACATTGTGGTACATTGTGGTACATGTTGGTACACTGCGGTACGTTGTGGTACATTGTGGTGCAGTGTAGTGCATTGCGGTACATTGTGGTGCACTGTGGTACATGTTGGTACATTGTGGTACACTGCTGTACATTGTGGTGCATGGTGTTACATTGTGGTGCATGACGGTACATTGTGGTACATCGTGGTACATTATGGTACATTAAAGCTGCATAATGTGATGCTTTGGTGTTTTAGTAATATTTCCTTATCCTTTTTTTTAGATAAATATATTAAGAGTTCGGGCACAAAAACCGTTCTATATACCGGGTCCGTACAGAGCCTGGCAAATCTTGAAATGTCTCAAACTTCATTTGTGCAATTTCAAGGCCTTGAAAAGCTTTAATTTCATTAAACTGTCCCCACTCATCTTAAGTAGTCTGAAAGCGCTATTCACCATTGTTTTCCCCCCTGAAATCTTAATGGAAATAGTCTTGAATTTCTATCAAAAACAGCCTTGAAAAGCCTTGAGTTCCATATCTTCACAAGTGTATATATCCTGTGTGTATAACAAATAGACGAAGCTTGTTCAACGGAATATGCCCGGTTAGGGTGACTGATCAGTGAAAATGCGCAATCTTCTACTTCACCACCACCCCCACCAGCACCACTACCACACACCACCATAGTCATCAGCACCATCATCAACATCGTTACCACCATCACGACCCCCACCACTATCACCACAACCATCACCACCGCCTCCCACCACTACCATTACCATCACCATAATATCACAACCACCATCACCATCACCACCACCACCATCACGACAACTACCAACCCCACCATCACAAAAATCACCACCACCACGACTACCACCACTACCACCCCCATCACCACCACCACCCTCACCACCACTACCACCTCCACCACCACTACCACCTCCACCACCATAGCCTTCCATCTAGTTTAGCCTGCCTGTCCCCACCCATTCATTGCCCAGCATGCACCGCGACCAGAGCTTACCCAATGTGCCACTATATCACAGTGCGCATGCGTGCTCGCCAATGGGGTTTGTGGATCCGCCAAGCTTGCAATCACATTAACCATCTGTTGCTATGCTTGTTTAACCGTCAGGCTATTCCGCCCCCGCTAAAGGCAAGCCTTCGTGTTAATTTATATAATTATTTCCATGGGAATTTCTCGGGCCGGCCGCGGCCGCTGCTGCCCCTCGTCCCGTCTGCAGGTAGTCCGTGTCTGTCGGTGTACTTCTCGGGCTACAGTCGGCTAGCCAGAGTATCGCCTAAATACGGAGGTTTGCCTCCGCCCGTAATATGTTTAGTACAAAGCGATTATTTAATCGGTGTCCACTACTGGCTGGTCTACTCGCCTTACAGTGTATTTGATATGTTTGAATTGATCCAGAACTAAGCAGAGGCGCTAGTGTCTCTGCTACTGTCACTGGACAATCAGCCTACGTTAATTTCTTATTTTAGCCAAGAAGATCTATACGTTAATTCCGTTAATATGTCTGTTCCAATCTCCCCGCAGATGGGCTAAGTAGCTGCGTAAGGCCTAGTTAGGCTCAAGGCCCTTAATTATATATATATAAAGTATTCCAATGTTAGATTCGACCATAGCGGTTTACTCCATAGAAAACTGGAGGACAGTAAAGAATGCAAGGAACGTTCCAATTTACTTTTCCAAGAGCTCACGGCTTTGTTTATTCTTAGCCAAACTAACATTCGAGTAACGTACATAGTGTAGAAACATGTTATCAACCCTTCCCCTACAGTTTTAATGTGAAACACTTTGGAATTTAGATGAAATAGGCCTAAAATCTCGGCTAAAACATCAGAGCGTCATAAAGTACGTCTTGATCGGTTCTGGCCCCGAAAACGCCCGACCCCCCGTTGCCAGGCGCGACGCTATTCGCGTCTCCTAGCAACGCTTTGACAGGCCGAAAAACCCCGTCGCCGTGAATGTTTGGCATTCGCGGTCTGCCATGGCGAGTAGCCCGTATCTCCAAATACGGGTTAATGCGGGCGCACAGCCCGTGAATGCCACCAGCTGGCAGTCTCGCCCACTTCATTGTATGTATATATATATATTATATATATATAGATATATTATATATATAGATATATATATATATATCTATATATATATATATGTGGAGAGTTCAGGCGCAAAACCACGTAAACGACAGTCCACAAATTGAGATGAACATGGGAATGAAACCTTCAAAAATTTAATTTTGTAATCTTTCTACTTTTTCGTTCATTGCCATAACCTTGTGGTCGTAAGAAAAGTGGTATTAGTGAGAAGTAACATTATTTTCTGGTAGAAATCTGTTATTTAAACTACATTTTTGGATTGACGTTTATGGGGTTTTACACCTGAACTCTTTATGCATTATTAAGATAGGGCAAGGACTGGTTGGGTCAGTGTCAGGATAATGTGACCGTGGGATTTCACGTCATGGTTCTGATGGCTGGGTCTCCCAGTGGGGCAGCACTCTAAAGTCACTACCAGTGTGCGCTGTCACAAGTCAGTACCTGTCCTGATATGACCTTCGATGTTCCTAGGACATAAAACAACAAACAAACAAAACTATATTTACATGTGTGTGTGTTTATGTATATGAGACTGTCTCAAAAGGTGCTAAGCAATATGGGACAAAACTTTGTCCATTGTAGCAATCAACATTCTGCATTTGCTCAGGATAAACTGATTTGTTTTTTACATGGTGTTTCATAATCCTAATAGAATACATATTGATTTGAAGCAAATATCCTTGTGTTTTCAGTGTAACTGTTTTTGTGCTGTTTTGTGTCAAACGTTACAATGGACATAACATGTTGAGTTATCACCTTTTGAGACAGGCTCATATATGGACGGCAATAATTATTTTCAAACTGTAGCAGAGTAGACGATGGTTGGTTGTTGGCAACATTTATGGTCATCTGAGGAAGGGTACCGACTTGTGACAATGTATTTCTGGGTGAAATAAGACCCCAACAGTCAGACAAATAACCCAGTGCGTAACAAAAAGCGTAGCACTTCGCAAAGCTTGGGCGTTCCCAGGTATATAAAAAAGCAACAATAACTGAAGCAATGTTTCCCAAAGCGCATGTATTGCCGGATTAAAAGGAGAGAGAGGGAGAGAGGGGAGAGAGAGGGAGGGAGAGAGGGAGGGAGAGAGGGAGGAGGAGAGAGGGAGGGAAAAAGAGGGAGAGAGACAGGGAGAGAGAGGTAGAAAGGTTTAATCACCACAACCAGACAACTGCTCCGATTGATACCTATATATATGTGAGTTACACAGCATGATAGCACGCTGCGAGTATGGTGTGATAGAGGACTCACTGTTGCATGACCGGTTAATAAGTGGTGTCAAGTGTGACAGAAACAGGTTGGCCAGAACACACCAATCAGCTAACACCCAACACAAACACATTTCACACATACAGGCACAAAATAACAGCATAAAACGGCAAAGGTGACAGCATCATAATGCCACAAAAATTGCAATCACACATATTAGCGTTTGATACATGAAACCCACCAAGGCATTACAAAGAGTAGACAATTAGCGAGAGATTACGTTTTTTGGCCAGGCCTGCAAGGGCAAATAGAAGACACGATATCGCGTTGCACGATATGCCAGAAATTCCAAAACAGACAATAAAAAGAACCACTACATCCACACCAGATTCCGAATGCCCCGTACGAATAGGTAGGAGTAGACCTATTTTACATAGACAACAGGACAGTAGTAGTTGACTATTACAGTAAATACCCAGAAGTAACAGAGTTACCCATAACTACGAGCATAGCAACAATAGCTGCATTGGTCCTAATGCTTGCATTGCGTTTGATTCACGGCGGAGGAGGAGTGCCTCCCCCTGGCCCACCTCCAGCCTTATAAGTGGCTCCCCAGCCTCCTCCAGTCACTATGCCTCCACGCCTTGCCAGACACACTCCTCATTATTTTATTTTGGCTCTCCTCACCTCCACGCTGCCGGTGCCTCCATGCCTCCGCGACCCACACAAATCACCGGCATACACCCGCCATGCCCCAGGGACGAGGCCGACGCACCGCACGCCGCGGACCCAGAAGGGGAGCCAACACCCCTCCAACCTCCACAGCCGACTCTGCCTCCGCGACCTCGGCTCCCTCCAGCCCCCGGCAAGCCGCCCGGGAGGAGGCCCCAGACTGGGCGACAGCCGCCGATGCCCGCATGGGCGCCAACACCCTCGCCGTCGAGCGCCTCACGAGCCTGCTCGCCTCCGCAGTGCAGTGGGCACGCCCGGCCCCCGCGCCGGCGCCGGTGCCGGCGCCAGCGCCAGTGCCGGCTCCCCCACCTCCCTCGCCTCCCTCGGTACTGGAACGACTGGTGGAGTTCATGGAGGGGCTGACCCTATACGCCGGGGGCACCACCCCTGCGACACACCACCACATAGCCGTGCCCCCACGACGGCGCCAGGCATCCATCCCATCTACATGCGCCACATGAGGCACGGTGCCTCCGCGACCCAGCATCCCGCCTCCTGGACTCTCCTCACCTCGCCCGCCCGGGCCGCTGCTGACCACACCCCTGCCTCTGCAGACGACGACGCCATGAGCGAGATCCTCGAGTCCGTCGAGGCGCAGAATACTGGACGCCGCGGAAGTATACCATACGGTTACATCTTTCCCCATGACCTGATCGAGCGAGGTCCCGAGGGGAAGGCAGTAAAGAGGGGGGGAGGCCACCCTGGAGGAGTACAACCTCACCCTTCGGATGCTCGAATCGCATCCCGCTTTCCCCTCGGACTCCATACCGGGCCTCCTCTACCACAACCTCACCGTACAGCGAGACTGCATGACCCATCCCTGGCTGATGGTCCGGCACTGATCGGAGACGATTTTTGCATGGGTGGCCGACTGACGGATGGCTCGACCCCATCGCCATCAACGCTGTCCGCCTCGACATTATCACCGCCCCCACAACTTTCGTCTCCACCTTGGCGGCCGATTGCGTAACCTTCCCGCTCCCCGCCAGCATTGTACCACCACCACCACCCCTCACACCCCTGCCACCCCTGCTGCCACTCGCAACTCTGCCACCCCTGCTGCCCCTGCCACCCCTGCCGTTCCCCACCAACAGTGCTCCACCACCACTACTCGCCACCGAGCCCCTCCCCCCACCTACACCCGCACCTGGACGTCCGGGCGGTTCACGCCTACCTCCCACGCCTCACCCCGTCTGGCGCCCCTCGCGCCCTCTCCTCCCTTTTGGCGGAGGGCTATTCGGGGCACCTCCCCTAAACTGGACACAGACACTTTTATCCTCTTCCCTTTCATTATTTACTTTCCACATTGACTTTATTATATCCTTCTACTTATCATTGTACATCGCTTATATCCTTCTGCTTATCATTGTACATTGCTTACTTCCCCCACTTTATATATAATAAGGTGTTTTATTTCCACTTCCTGCCTTGACTTCCTCCTTCGCTGCGTATCAAAGCAGCACTTTTGTAGACATGGCATTCCCAGAATGCTGGTCTCCGACAACGGTATAGAAACTTTGCAACCGAATACAGTTTTCAAACTGCATTTTCAAACCCACACTTCCCCCAGAGCAACAGACAGGCAGAGCGCCACATGCAAACAATTAAACAAATTATTAAGAAAGCAATACTAGAAGACAAAGACTCACATTTCATTACTAAACTACCACAACACACCCTTAACAGGCATAGATGCCTCACCGGCGCAGCTGCTGATGAGCAGAAGACTCTGATCCAAAATACCAGTCACCAAGAAACAATTGAAATCTACATTACAAAGCTCTAAGCATCGGCAAATAACAAAAATACAACAGACACAACAAAAAAATACAAAAAATACTATGACATGCATGCTGGCAAACAACACCCAAAGTTAGCCATAGACGAACAAGTCCGATACCTAACTCACATGGGAACCTGGGCCCTGGGGAAAATAACCAAAAGTAGCGAAACGAACGACAGAGATTACAGCTATATAATGACCGAGGGAAAACAGTAAAAAGAAATCGCTGTCACATAGTCAAAACAAAACACTCCGATCAAACTGCCATACAACAACAACCAGAAATAGCTGACCCACCTACACCACCGCCAGTCAGAGTGTCCAGCTTCGGACGGAGGATAAAACCGGTAATACGATTAGATATAAATAAGCAACACAGAAGATATTGAATCATTCAAAATAATGAACATCCGAGTGGAGTATCTAGGAGATCATTAACAATAAAATTAAGGTTTAAGTTTACAATAACTTAATAGAGTATCTATACAACGTTGAAAACAAAATCAAATTCAGGATAAAGAATTGTTACATTGTTAGAATTAAGTATCTCAAACCTATATTATTCCTCATAACATTAAATTGTTATCAAATGGACAAAGATACACAATGCAAAATGCACGTAACTGCAGCGATTGTATGAACAAGGACTTTCATACCACAGACTATGATAACGAGTTCATGTGGAGAACCGGGATGCGACATCGCAGCCAAAGCATTATGTGTTAGCCTTAAGGGTCATCAGGGCCACAAGTACTCATTGTTGGAAAAGGGAGGATGTAATGGGGCTGTCGCAGTACGATGTTTCTCGCCAATGCGCATCGACGTGTGATTTTTTTGCCGCAATGTCGGGATACGTCAGGAAGCGTTAGGCGCGTGTTAGGCACGCGTTGGTATTCGTTGATCTAGGGCGACGGTCGGCGACGGTCGGTGGTGCGCGTCAGGGTATCGGCAAAGTTTTGTGCTTGCACAAAACTTTCGACGTGCGATGACGCTCGGGTGCCAACATTATGGCGACGTTAGAGGGTCATCGAGATACGTTAGAAGCGCGTTAGAGGTACGTATACTCTTTTTCCAATGACGCCGCGTGTGCATGAGGCTCGTTCCCACACGTTGTGCCAAGCTGTTGCTTTTTTTTTCTGTTGTTGTTTTACATCCTACCAACATCTAAGGTCATATCAGGATGGCACGCCAAACTTTTTAGGTTTTTTTCGCACAACGTCGGCTGCGCGCTACCAATACGTTGCACTGACGCCGAAAAGCTTGACGTTTCTCGCCGATTAAAAGTCATTTTGCGCATTGGTGGCGCGCCGGCGAGAAGCATCATAATGTGACAGGGGTATTAGGTAGGCGTATACCGCTAGTTACTGGCGGGTACAGGTGAGCTGGACCGGAACCAGCGCACGGGTGACAGTCGTAAATAAACCACTTGATACACAGACATCGTCGCCTTCAGTCGATCCTTTACACTACCTCCTCCCTCCTCCCTCCTCCCTCCTCCCTTCTCCCTCCTCCCTCCTCCCTCCTCCCTCCTCCCTCCTCCCTCCTCCCTCCTCCCTCCTCCCTCCTCCCTCCTCCCTCCTCCCTCTCCCTCCTCCCTCCTCCCTCCTCCCTCCTCCCTCCTCCCACCTCCCTCCTCCCTCCTCCCTCCTCCCCCCCTCTACCCCTCTCCTCCCCCGCCTTTCCACCCCTCCATTTCCTCCTCCCTACCCCACCAACGAATCCACCTCTCTACCCCTCCATCCTCCCCCCCTCCCCCATTCCACACCCACTCTATCCACTCTTCCGACCATACCCATTTTTTGTGTGCGCACGCAGACACTCCCCTCCCCCTTACCACCCCCACCACCACCACCGCCAATATGGTTGGTTGGTTTTACATCCTAGCACCATCTAAGGTGACATCAGAATGGGTACCGACTTGTGACAGTGCGTACTCATGGCGACCGTATAGTGCTGACCCACTCGGAGAACCGACTGCTGCCACTATGACCCGATATCCCACTCAGTCGCATTATCCGGACACTGAGCTAACCAGTCCTTATCCTATCCTATCAATGCTGAGTGCCAGGCTAGGAACTGACAAATATCAATTTTGTAACAAATATAAAATATTGTCTTGTCGTACATTGTCTTTGGTAATAGCTACACCTGAGAGAGTGTGAGTGTGTGTGTGTGTGTGTGTGTGTGCATGTGTGTGTGTGGCTTCCATTGCGCAACTAACCGCAATATCATCCATAAGTGCGGATTCTGTAAGACGGGACGCTGCGCGTGGAAGCTCGGCATGCCGGTTAAGTCACGTGACTGATGACGTGGTGGAGGAAGGTTGACGAGGTATGTGTGTGTGAATATGCTGCATCATGCTGACTCAGCACTTATGGGGCATTATCAGTGTTGGGGGCCCAGGTGAAACTGAAAATTTGTCACTGGTAGACTTATCACAGTCGGCTGGGGTTTTACGCCCTGGCAACAATTATCTAGTGTGCATTCGGTGCAAAAGAGACGGTCGATGTCAATTTCAAATTTGGTTCGCTGTGGTTGTGATATCAATGTCTCACACGGAACAAGGCGAACAGGCTTATTTTATATAGCGGCTACAAAGTTCTAGTTTGTTGACAAACTCCCGTTTTATGCCTATCCCACTATAGGGAATACATGGTACCCTGTCATTGAGGTGAATGTCTCGCGATCATGTTTCAAACACAGGATAAAATCTTAAGGCCCTGTCACACCTTACTGGACTGGAGAACCGGACACTGTCCGGTACTGTATGGCAATGTCCAGTACGTGTCCGGTGGTGTCTGGCGGTGTCCGGTACAAGTTTTGAACATGCACAAAACTTCTACCGGACACTGCCGGACTGACGTGTCTGGTTGGTGTCTGGTATATCCGGTACCCATCCGGTACCCATCCGTACATGTCCGGTACCCATCTGTTGGTGTCCGGTTTGTCCGTTTTGTCCGGTACATGTCCGGTACCCATCCGTTACGTGTCCGCTTCTCATCTGGTACTCGTCCGGTATTCGTCCGGTACATGTACGGTACATGTACGGTACTTGTCTGGTCGCCTGGCGCCAATTGATCCAATTCCGCTCCATTTCGATACATTTTGTCACCGGAAAGCACCGGACTAGACAATTCTTTGTCTGGTGGTCTCCGGTGCTCAGTCCGGTGAGGTGTGACAATGGCTTTACCTAGTAATTGAATATGCTGAGACAGTGAAGTGTAACAACATATTGTTTCACTTGTTGATACCCTGGACCATGTGGACCCAATGAGCAATGATAAAATATTTACAATTAACCGCAGAATTTGTCTGTTGATGAACATGTCCTGGTCTCATCATATCTTTGTCTAACATTTGTTTGTTTCCTAAAAGAGCAGCCTGTACCTTATCTGTGTATCAGCTTCAGTGGTTATTGTTTACAAAGGGCGGTGGGAAGACAACCATTAATGGTTACACTGTTCTTACAATTGTTATTATTGTCAACAGCTCAATTTACATGGAAATGTGGAAATTGTGAATAAAAATATTAATGTCAATGCCTAGCGTTGTATTAGGAGGTGGTAACGACTTGAGACAGACAGCGTGCATTTATAGTGCTGCCCCCACTGGGATACTGTATCACCGGTACCGTGTGTTTCTTTGTTGTTCTACATCCTAGCAACATCTAAGGTCATATCAGGATGGGTACCGACTAGTAACAGTGCACACTCATGGCAACTTTATAGTGCTGGCCCACTGGAAGACCAGGCTGCCAGCACAACATGACCTGATATCCCACTCAGTCACATTATCCTGACACTGAGCACACCAGTCCTTCCCTGTCCTAATAATGCCGAGCGCCTGGCTAGGAAGCGACAAGTATCAATTGTTATGTCATTGGTTTGACTTGACCAGGGTTCGAACCCACAAACCCATGGGTTCGGATCCCCCGATCTCCCAAAACAGGAGACGGATGCTCAACTCATTTGGCCATCCCATCTGGTCCGGCACCATGTGAGGATATCCCACTCTGTCATATTGTACTGATTTCTCATCCCAACCAATAAGGTAGCAATAGGTGACAATTTGTCAAGGCTTTGGTTTGCCTTGACTGGGGATTTCAATGGGGCGGTGTCAGGTGCTGTCGTTGCGGTCAGAGCCCAGCATTACGCAGTGTCAGGTGCTGTCGGTGCGGTCAAAACCCAGTATTTTGTGGTGTCAGGTGCTGTTGGTGTGGTCAGAGCCCAGCAGTATGCTATGTCAGGTTCTGTCGGCGCTGTCAGTGGCCAGCATTAAGCAGTGTCAGGTGCTGTCGGAATTGTCAGAGCCCAGTATTACGCAGTGTCAGGCCATGTCGGCACAGTCAGAACCCCACATTACGTGGTGTCAGGTGCTGTGGCTGTGGTCACAGCGTGGTGTCAACTGTTGTCAGCGCGGTCAGAGCCCAGCATTGCTCGGTGTCACGTTCTGTCGGTGCGGTCAGTGTCCAGCATCATTCAGGGTCAGGTTCTGTCGGCGCAGTCAGAGCCCAGCATTGCTCGGTGTCAGGTTCTGTCGTCGTGGTCAGAGCCCAGCATTGCTCGGTGTCAGGTTCTGTTGGCACAGTCAGAGCCCAGCATTGCTCGGTGTCAGGTTCTGTCGGTGCGGTCAGTGCCCAGCATTGCTTGGTGTCAGGTTCTGTTGGCGCGGTGAGAGCCCAGCATTGCTCGGTGTCAGGTTCTGTCGGCGCGGTCAGAGCCCAGCATTGCTCAGTGTCAGGGGCTGTCGGTGTGGTCAGTGCCCAGCATTGCTCGGTGTCAGGTTCTGTCGGCGCGGTCAGAGCCCAGCATTGCTCGGTGTCAGGTTCTGTCGGCGCGGTCAGAGCCAAGTATTGCTTGTGTTCAGGTTCTGTCGGCGCAGTCAGAGCCCAGCATTGCTCGGTGTCAGGTTCTGTTGGCACGGTCAGAGCCCAGCATTGCTCGGTGTCAGGTTCTGACGGCGCGGTCAGAGCCCAGCATTGCTCGGTGTCAGGTTCTGTCGGCGCGGTCAGAGCCCAGCATTGCTCGGTGTCAGGGGCTGTCGGTGTGGTCAGAGCCCAGCATTGCTCGGAGGCAGGTGGGCGTGGCGCTCGTCACCTGTGTGGTACTGTGTGTGCATTTATAGGACGCCAGCACTCCACCAAAGCGTTCCTTACTCACCGGTACACAAAGTGCTGAAAGCACCGAAGGCTCATCAAAACTTTGCCAACGATGCAGGATAAAGTTTTGCAGTGCCCATAACATGTTGAGCTGGTGGGGGTGGGGGGGGGGCAGAAAAAAAGAGAAACTAAAAACAGAAAAAAGTAGATTAACAAATAGTAAACAAGAAAAAAAAAAAAAGGAAGAGGAAAACATTGTTCCTGGAGCAGGATTCGAAACCACACTGCTGCCATTCCAGAGATAGTGTACTAATAATTAGGCTATCTAGGCTTCCTGATGCAATCAAAGTGTATTCAAACTAAAAGTAAGGTTGACCATAACGATGGATCTAATATATTTATCTAGAAAGAAATATTTGTTTAAATCGTCGAAATTCAATACTTAATATACCCAAAACGATTTTTTTTTTTAAATGGTGGAAATTCAATAGCTAATATATTTATCCAGAAAGAAATAATTTTAAAATGGTGGAAATTCAATACCTAATACTATAATAATACATTTATCCAGAAAGAAATATTGTTATATGGTAGAAATTCAGTACATAATATATTTATCCAGAAAGAAATCTTTTGTTAAATGTTGGAAATTCAATGCCTGATATATTTATCCAGGAAGAAATATTTTTTTTAATGGTCGAAATTCAAGACCTAATATATTTATCCAGAAAGAAATATGTTTTTAAATGGTGGAAATTCAATAACTGATATATTTATCGAAGAAAAAAAGAAAAAGTATGAAAATGGTGGAAATTCAAAAATATCAGAAAAAGTGACTTCAACATCCCCTCATTCACCAAGCCAGCTTTGCAACTCTTTATGGGGGATCATGTGCCTTACATCTCAGATACATCTGCCCTCTATTTAGTTGAGTACAGTCGCTGAACATGCCCCACTTGATACCTGGTGTTTTTGATTATTGTCTTCCATGGCAGAGACGCTTGAGGGCAACATCAATCGAGTGCTCAGGTGAAGGTGTGGCGTTTGCTACCTGTGAGCTGTTACTTTCATCACACCACAGATTTGTTTCTGAACTGAAATATTAACCCACATAAACTGTTTCATATCTCTGTGGTTTTTAGTTTCCGACATATTTTTAAGATGAATATATTTGGTTCATGCGACTGGACGCGGTGGCCTCAATTGGTAAGAGCGTAGGATTCCCGTGCGGAATGTCGGGAGTTTGAATCCCCAGCCGAGTCAAAGCGATGGCTTACAAAATTGATACTTGTCGCTACCTAACCTGGCACTCAGTATTAATAGGATAGGGCAAGGACTGGTTAGCTCAGTATTAGGATAATGTGACTGATTGGAATAATTGGGCTATGGTGCCAGTGGGTTGTTCTCCTGGGGTTATATAGCTCAGACACTTCTTCGTGTAGGGTTAAGCTGCCTTGTCGGGCGATAACTACGGAATGGCATGTCATTTATTTCCTGGTATTGCATGTGGCTCTACTACAGGATATATATATTTTACCTCAGTACTACCCTCTGTCTACTCCTAGTCCAGCGAGAAGGAAGCACATCCGGGTCCAGCAATTAGCATAATCTACTCACAACGGGAGCACATTTGTTGAGTACCTCTGGCAGTTTTCTACATTAACTACTAAACCAACCAGGTTAGTATCTTTTTTAACTGGATACATTGGTTCAGTTCATGTTAGCATTCACTTACATAACATTTAACAAACTTTTCCTTTAGTTTGGAATGTTTTACAGCCTTATTACGATTGTTTTGTAACGTTGTTAGAACAATGCAGCCTTTGTTTTATAATGCTACCCGTTGCCGAATGGACAGATGTTTGGCAGGAGCCACTTACATTGATAGGATTTATTCCTGTTTTTTTTTAGATTCCCCACATTTATTAGGCGTTCCTCCAAGTCCTGTAGTATTTTCTCCAACTTGTTGGCCACTAAAGCCACAGGTGGGAGAAGTTTATTGGACAGAGAGTTTGGGAGGGACCGCTACACTGGTCCCTATCCCTCGTTTGGTTTCAGTTGATTGTTCATACTGTCACATATGACAGTCTATTACACACACACGCCTGTGTTAAAAACAGTTTAAATACAGATTTAACACCATTATACACACTAGCTATTTTTTTACCATTTTTACCTGTGTGATATTCAGTTTGAAGTATGCCTAACCTTTGGTTTTGGTGCTTTACAGACTCCCAGCTATGGCTACGAAACAGAGTAAGCATGACGCACCTCAAGTGCTCAGTGAAGATGAAGCCCCATCACCACCGCTATGAGTACAAAGGTCGGCAGAACAAAGAGATTCTGAAGAGGCGGGGGGGTTCTGAGCCGGGCCAGGCTGACCTAGATGCATGACTTATGCGCATGGTTCAACAGAAGTTGGAGGAGATGCTCCCCTCCAAAGTGGAAGCTACCAGAATGGTGGAAGCCAGGAAGCCAGTGCAGGATTCTATGGATTCCTATTGGGAGGATCTTTCTGATGATCAGGACTCTTCTAACTGTGAGTCGGAGGAGGAAGTTGTTGTGGCTGCGCACAAACACAGACACAAGAATGAACAGTCTTCTGCTAGGGATGAGTTCACCAGGGCACGCAAGAAGAAGCCTCCGGTGAAAAAGGCTAAGAAGAAATCTAAGAAGAAGAGTAAGTCTTCCTCTTCAGATTCTTCTTCGGACTCATCCTCAACCAACTCTTACTCGGACACCAAAAGGGTGGGTAAATAGCCAAACCTAGTGGGAAGGTGGGCATGAAGTGTAAAATACTTTGGAGGAAGACCATCCAAGGCCACTTCCATACCTTTATGCTAGCAGAGGTTATCATGAAGCTGACGGAGCAGTTCTGGGGATTAAAGGTATCCCATAATTGGCCATCAAAGAGATGGATGCTGGGGTGAAGCTCAGTGAGGATTGCAAGCAATTTGAAGGGATCCTCCATATGGTGCACAAGGGTGTTCTGGCAACTCTGTCAGCCATCACGCCCATTGCAAATAGGATGATGATGGAGAACAAGTTCTCGTCCCTGTGTGAGGAGATGGATGCAGGGATTGTGCTGTTTACTCTAACCAGCAATTTCCTCTCTTACAGGCGTTTTTAAAACGTGTTCAAGGCGGTCTGCACCGATGCAGGAAAGGAAGTTGTGAGGTCCAAGGAGGTTTTGGACAATGACTGGAAGGAATTTATATTATTCCTTGCCCCCAAGCCGGTCAAAGGTAAGCCAGTGGACAAAATTAAGATGTTTGGTGGACAACTCCAATACTTGTTCAAGCAAGTGGGAAACACATGGAAGCGGACAAAAAGAAATCCCCAGACGCTAATCCTACCTGTTTCAAGAAAATGAGGCAGGATTTTCGAAACCGTCGGACCGGACAACAAGGAGGCCAGTTCTGAACAAACTACTGGTATTAGGCCAAGGGAAGGGGCCAGAGGCAGTCGTTCGGCTGGAACGATGGGAACAGACCCTTCAAGAGGGAGTTCAATGCCCAGAAACCATTCCCCCGCTCAGGGAACAAGTAGAAGTGGCAACGCAGACTCCAGTAAGCACATTTACAGCTAGTAACCTAAATAATTGCCTACTGGAATGGAATAACATTACGGAGAATTTAACTAGCCTTAGTTTAATGGAAGGAGTTAGAATACCACTTATGGAGGAGCCTATTAAAAATTGCATACCCTTTCCCTACCGATTTGATGGGTCAGAACGTGAGGTCATAGATTATGAGGTTCTCACATTTTGTGAAAAAGGCATTATAGAACCAGTACTTCATGTGACTGGGGAATTTATTTCTAATATTTTCACTAGCCCACTAATTTTGGACTTAAAAATGATGAACAAATTAGTAGAATACAATGCATTTTCACAAGGTTACTTAAACCGATATTTTCCCACATGGCGAGGAAAGGACATGTTATGATTCCTTATATTGATGACTCATCTATTGTTGCACAAACACAACACCATTGTCAGGCAGCAGTAGACAAACTTTGTGACATTTAAAACAATTTAGGTTTCTACATACTTGAAACTAAATCAGTATTGACACTAACAACAAATTTTAAGTTAAAAAGAAATGTGTTTTTGACACCACAGAAATGACCATTTCGTTAACGGAACAGAAAGTTGATAAATTTACAACAATGGCAAACCAATTATTACAATTGAATAAACCAAAGATAAGACAAGTTGCAATACTGATAGGAATTATGATAGCCTATGCGCCGGCTGTGCTGTATGGCAAGGCCCATATTAAATCGCTAGAAATAGATAAGAACTTAGCATTGGCTCGCTCTAAAGGGAACATTGAACGGCCCATGGCGATTTCGCCAGATGGCATAAAAGATATTATGTGGTGGCTTTCACACATTGAAAATTCCCACAACACGCATTAGAATGGGAGAGCCCAACACTACAGTTAAAACAGATGCTTCACTAGAAGGATGGGGGGCTCACAGAGATCCACAAAGCAACAGGTGGTCGGTGGATGGGAGATGAAATCTCGCATCACATAAATGTACTAGAGCTTAGGGCTATTTACCTAGGATTACGTAGTTCACCTACCTAAAAATCATGTAAGAGTATTAACAGATAATACGACAGCCATGGCTTACATACGTAATATGGGAGGGACTCGTTCCAAACCATGTAACCGTTTAGCCAAACTAATTTGGGACTGGGCAGAGGAATACGACATATGGTTAACAGTAGCACATATTCCAGGCTGTCAAAATAATTTGGCGGCAAGAAAAGTCTACATTTTCACGATCATCTAACACATATTCCAAGCAGTCAACATTTTCACGCTAGAATGCTCATCAAATCAGAGTATTTTCAACAACATTTGTGATAAATGGGGTAAAACAAACATTGACATACTTGCATGACGCAACAACAAAAAGTTACCCAAATATGTGTCTTGGCATCCAGAGCCAGAAGCCTGGAGAGTAGATGCATTTTATCTTATGTGGAATAATAAATTTTATTACATATTTCCACCATTTAGCATTATCAGCAGAGTGGCCAGGAAGATCAATATGGATCACTCAGATGCTGTACTGATAGTACCAGCATAGGACAGAGAACCATGGCTAGCAGCAGTAACCATAGAAGCAAAAGACATGCTCAGGTTTCCACGAGAAAGGAACAACCTACAACATCAAGGACCATTCACAAGTCCATGGAGACATGTCAACGACACCCCTTTTGGCATTCCTTTTTTAAGAAAACATTTAGAATAATATGGTTTAGACAAGATTACACAAGGGAGACTTATTTCACATGCCTGGAGGAAAGGAACAGTGAAATTGTACACAAGTTATTTAAAGAAATGGGGACGTCATTGTCTGATTAAAGGAGTCAAACTATTAAAGCCCAAATTGTAAGATTTCTATGAATATTAGAGGATGAAGGCTTAGGAGTTGGTGCAATTAATGCAGCAAGATGTGCACTTTCAATTATTACAATATTAAGAATAAAAGGATAAAAAATGAGATTAAGTAAAATTTTCCCTGGACTACGAGTAGCCAGAGGGTAGTACCGAGGTAAAATAGTATAGTTATATGAGTCTTACCTGGTACAGATGATGGATAACTGGTGTTTTCCCGAGGCACTAGCCTCAGATAATTGTGGGTCAGGGCCCGCCCGCCCTACCCTACCACGACTATCACATTTGCTTGTGCAGGATCCAAGTCACGCAAACCAGTTTCATGGGGATGATGAAAATGGGAAATATTGGACCTACAGGAAGAATCGAACTCATATATCTCACATTCTGGTGTGCTAACCATTACATCACCTAGGCTCCCTGATGTCATTTTCCTATTCACTCCCACCTGTCTATGCGGATCCTGGCGGGAAATATTGGATCTACAGGAGGAATAGAACCCACATCTCTTGCATTCTGGGCTAGTGTGCTAACTATTATACCACGTAGGCTCCTTGATGTCATCACCCTATCCATGCCCACCTGGCTATGCGGATCCTTGCCTCAGTACCGACCACTAGATATATGTATATATATGGAATATATATATGGAATATATATAGTTATATATATACAGTCAAACCTCTATTACCGACCACTTCCACAAATCGACCACTCCCCTATATTGACCGATTTATTTGGGTCCCAACAAAACCATTGTAACCATATTCTAACTCCCGAAGCCGACCACCTCCCTAAATGTACCACTTAAAGTCAGTCCCAAAGTAAGTCGATTTAGAGAGGTTTTACTGTATATATATATATGGATGTATAATGAGGAAGAAATACCCGCTAGGTGGTGACACAGTTTGAATGGAGTGGAGAAGGATGCCGCAGTTGACGCCAGGTGGCAGCATAAGTGTCCATTGAAATAATCTTAAGTCTATTGAGCGACTCTCCATCCCGCCGTGAATTGCCAATGTTACGAATAACATGTACAGTTCCATAATTGAGGAGGACCCAATGTTTTTTTATATCACTAACTGGATCCATTGCTGCCACTGCATGCAGATTAGTGGGTATGCAAGTATTGCAGGTATTGCAGAGTTGTAAACCACTGCCTTGTGGTACAGGGTCTTGGCAGAACCGAAGGCTTAGGGAGCAAACCCTAAACAGAAAACCATGTCACTGTGGCAGCATTAAGGGCGGTTGATGTGTGGAACTCCCAGCATCTCCCGACCAGCCACTGCAGGGACAAATAGTTTTGCCTCTGTCTGGACATGTTCTTGCCGGTGTGAAACCTCTATTTGCTCCCCGAGAGAGTGCCACGGTAACTTGCAAAAGCCAGCAGCACTTCAACACTTTTGCAGGCAGCTTTCATGAAACGACCGACTCATGGACATCACTCTCACAGCGGAGAGCTAAATGTAGAGCGGCAATCAAGTAATGAAAGCAGTCTTTGTCGCATCGCGACCGACAGCATGATGATGATGATGCAGATTAATATCTCCATGTGGCATTTATGTCACACAGCAATTAAAGCTGCATAGTCGCATGAAGGCATCAAACGACCGATAGTGAAAAGGGGAGAAAGATGTTTGTTTGTTTGTTGTTGTTTTACATCCTAGCAACATCTAGGATCATATCAGGACGGGTACCGACTTGTGACAGTGCATACTCATGACCCATGACCTGGTACCCCACGATCTACCAGCACGGGAGACAAATGCTCTAACTCATTCGGCCATCCCTTCTGGTTGGAGAAAGAAGACAAGGCGGACAAAGGAAGAGGTGGGAAGACAACATCAGGGAATGGACATGCCTGGAGCTCGGCAGTGCCCGAGGGCAGTTGAGAACAGGGTAAACTGGAGAAAACTGGTTTTGAAGTCATCTGTGGTGGCCCAATTATACGCGTCGTTAAGGGATTGATGATGATGATGATGATGATGAAGGTATCAATTTTTCTCTAAGCCAAAATACTTTGATCTTATATATCCAACTTAGATACCGGTGCACTTATTAAGCATATGTCACTGCGTAGAAGGTCATACATACTAAGTCGAGTTAATATAACCTGTCACTGGTGAAATCTATGATTTGATGTGCATATTTGTAATCTCGATTTATATTTGTAATCTCGATTTATCTCCAAAGATAGCCAATAATAAAAGTAACTTCAAACATAAAGCTACATAGTCTGATGAAGCATAACATTTTCAAAACCAAATCACTCGCATAGATTTGATTCTCCATATCTAACTTAGGCACAAATACAATTATTATAGCATTAGTTGCCGCTTAGAAGGGCATACTGAGTGCAATTTAATAGAACATGTTACCGCATAAACCTATGGTGTAGAGTTTTGGCGTGCTTGCCAAAACTAATTGTGCATGTTTGTGCTTCAAATATCTCCAAAGTTAGCCATTTAGAATAAAGTTGCCGCAAACTTAAAGCTAACAATAAATTTAATATATTTATCTCCGAAAAATGGCCGAAACCAAAACCATCGGACTATGCTACTTTAAGTAAGTTACATTATGAGCATTGACCTATTATCTTTATCTTAAAAGTATGATAGATACTCAAAACCATCGGACTATGCTACTTTAAGTAAGTTACATTATGAGCATTGACCTATTCTCTTTATCTTAAAAGTATGATAGATACTCAAAACCATCGGACTATGCTACTTTAAGTAAGTTACATTATGAGCATTGACCTATTCTCTTTATCTTAAAAGTATGATAGATACTCAAAACCATCGGACTATGCTACTTTAAGTAAGTTACATTATGAGCATTGACCTATTCTCTTTATCTTAAAAGTATGATAGATACTCAAAACCATCGGACTATGCTACTTTAAGTAAGCTACATTGTGAACATTAGGTAATACCTTTATTTTAAAAGTATGGTAGCCATTCAAACCTATCGGACTATGCACATTTAAGTAAGTTACATTATGAGCATTAACCTAATAGCTTTATTTTAAAAGTATGCTAGACACCCAAAACTATCGGACATCTAAGGGATACTGCAGGTAGAGGAGTCTCCAGGTCTGGCCTTGACGTTCACACTGTACGCTCAGTATTGAAGGAAATGTCACCTTGTTTCAAGTGAATGGTCAGACATGCTATTGCTTATGGCACCCATATGTTCTTGAGCTGAACATTCACATAGCCGCTGTATTGCTGTATTGGTGTACTGCTGTACTGCTGTATTGCTGTAGCGTTGTATTGCTGTAACATTGTACTGCTGTATTGCTCTAGTGCATTATTGCTGTAGCACTGTATTGTTGTATTGATGTATCGTTGTTTTGCTGTACTTCTATATGGCTGTTGCATTGAATAATTGTATCTCTGTACTGCTGTATTGCTGTAGTACATTATTGCTGTAGAACTGTATTGTTGTATTGTTGTATTGCTGTATTGTTGTACTGGTGTATCGATGTAGCACATTATTGCTGTAGTACTGTATTGTTGTATTGCTGTATTGTTGTACTGGTGTATCGATGTAGCACATTATTGCTGTAGTACTGTATTGTTGTATTGCTGTATTGTTGTATCACTGAACTGATCCACTGTACTGCTGTATTGCTGTAGTACATTATTGCTGTAGAACTGTATTGTTGTATTGCTGTATTGTTGTACTGCTGTATCGCTGTAGTACATTATTGCTGTAGCACTGTATTGTTGTATCGCTGTACTGCGGTATCGCTGTAGCACATTATTGCTGTAGCACTGTAGTATTGTATTGCTGTACTGTTGTATCGCTGTACTGCGGTATCGCTGTAGCACATTACTGCTGTAGCACTGTAGTATTGTATTGCTGTACTGTTGTATCACTGTACTGCTGTATTGTTGTAGCACATTACTGCTGTCTTACTATATTGTTGTATTGCTGTATTGTTGGTTGTGTAGCTGTAGTGCATTACTGCTGTAGCACTGCATTGTTGTATTGCTGTATTGTTGTGTTGTAGCACATTGTTGCTGTAGTGCTGTATTATGTTATTGTTTTGCTGTACTGCTATATTATTGGTGTGCTGTATTGTTGTGCTGTTTTGCTGTATTGCTATAGTGCTGTACTGATATATTACTTGTGCGCTGTATTGTTGTGCTGTACTGCTGTATTGCTACAGTGTTGTACTGCTGTTCTGCTATATTGATTGATTGATTGGTGGTTGTTTTACGCCGTGTCAGCAGCATAGGCCATATTCACGGTGAGAAATGTTTGTTTTTTGTTCAAACCATCGCTTTTACATGTAAAAGCAGAAATCAATTATGTGCCAATAGACACTCATTAAATTAGAAAGCTCACAATCATATATTTGTGGTCAAGGGAAACAAACTCCCATAGAAAAGAAAAGTTTTATTAATAATTGGTAGAATCTATTTAGTAAACTATATGAGGTGGTACAGTCCAGCTGCCCTCAAAAAGGCTAAAATGTTTTCCTGTTTTACCTTAGTAAAAAGGTCATGCATACTGTCTGCAGTGTAGAACTGTTGGCTGCTATATTACTTGTGTGATGTATGGTTGTATCGCTATTTAACTGTGTCACCGTATTGGATGTATTGCTGTATTGCTGAATCACTGTATTGCTGTAGTGTTATAAGCTGAGGCTGCGACCCTGTTTGATGGGTCGCAGCTTCAGTGTTTCCTCTGCGACCTGCAGAACTCGGAATACCTGTATTGAGTGGACGGATAATCCAGTTTCCCATTTGCACCTTCTCCGAGCTTGACGTGTGCACTGTCACAAGTCGGTAATCCGCCTTATGTGTTGCTAGGACGTGAAACCCATACAGGCAAACTTGCATATTATACCCTGGGAGTTGGAGAGTGACAATCAAATTTCATTCTGTGTTGTGCCACTTTTTTCTGTTCACTATAGAGTCCCCAGGTGCAATGACACACTCTCCATCCAAAGGTTCACAAGTTTCTTTTATTTAAGGACACCTGTAGAGTACATTGATTTTTATCATCGGCTATTGGGCATCAAACATATGGTCATTATGATATATTTCTTTGGAGGAAACCCTCTGCCGCCACATAGACTACTATTTCTGATAAGCAACAAGGGGTCTTTTATATGCACGTTCCCACAGACAGGACACCACATACCACAGCCTTTGATGAACCAGTTGTGGACAACTGGTTGGAATGGAAAATAGCCGAAACTGCAAATGTGTCCACTGAACAGGATCGATAGGTTGATCCACACCTTCACAGGTGGACATGCTACCACCTGAACTACGTCCCGCTCCTTCGTACAGAGGTTTGGTCCTATAGACTGGTAGAATTGCTGATTTTCCCTTTGAACGCTGCATGTCGCCTGCGTCTGTCACATGACCTGACAACATACACTCAGCCGCGTCAACAACCGTCAGATTGGGTGACAACATTGACAGTGTCATCATGAATCTCAAATCAATAGACGAGATCACCGAGTGTGCATGCGCTGAAAACGGCGTTGGCAGCAAAGCAAAGGCATACAGCCATTGAGTTTGCCGATACGCGATGGGCAAAACTTTGATTTTATTCAAAATTAATCAAAATGCATAACAATTTGGCACAAACATGGGTGGAAGGATGTAATATAATAATATAATGAATATGTTTAAGATACAACTCTCCATAATTAAGCATTTTGAGCTAAGAAACATACAATTTCAGTCACTTTACAGGCTGATATTTACATCACCATTGATTAGCCATAAGTAATTCTTGTTCTAAATATTAAAATGTCAAATGTGTCAACAAAAACTTGTTTCAAAGACATATATAACCAATATCTGATTAACCCTACTCATTTTCTATTTCTACATATGTCATTAACCATAGGATATAAATAAAAACATGAATAAAATAAGTAAAACTGACTCTGGCTATGGCTCTAACACTAGTCTGAGTGCCCAGTTTTGTCTAAATCTAAATGCACATGGCATAGGATGTGCTGATTATATTGATATAAATGCAATGATGGATACAAGATTAATATCTTACTTTATTCTATGTATGTTTTTAGTTAGGTTTCTATGTTTCAAACAAGAGCTGAGATGAGCTGAAACTAGCACATTTCATAACTGCACCCAGTGTATTAGCATGTGCCATGTGCTTCTCATGGGTTTGTTTTGCTTTGACACATCCCACAATGCACCACCCTGCTGGAATGGTAATGTAGTCTATTGAACAGACCGGCAATCTAAAGTGGTTGTTGGTGTTTTTACATCCTGGCAACATCTAAGGTCATATCAGGACGGGTACTGACTTGTAACAGTGCGCACTCGTGGCGACTTTATAGTGCTGCCCCACTGGAGAATCGACAGTGAATTCGACCCATGTTGGGAGCCGCTTAGTAACTGTGACTCGCAGTAGATGACATTCGGTGACGTTTATTGGTTGCTGGAGTTTTACGTCCTGGCAACATCTAAGGTCATATCAGGACGGGTACCGACTTGCGACAGTGTGCACTCATGGCAACTTTAAAGTGCTGCACCACTGGGAAATCAGCCGCCAACACCATGACCCGATATCCCACTCAGTCACATTATCCTGATGCTGAGCAACCAGTCCTTGCCCTATCCTATTAAGGCCGAGCACCAGGCTAGGAAGCGACAAGTATCAATTCTTCAGTCATCTGTTTGACTCAACCAGGAACCGAACTCCCGACCTTCCGAACACAAGGCCCCCGCTCCACCGATTAGGCCACCGCGCCCGGTGTATTTCTAATGTAGATTGCACTGAAATAATTGTACCAACAGCTATTTTACATTTGATACAGTATCACTTCATGTATATATCTGTATGTTCACCAGTACCTCACACGCTCAGTCATGCCAACTACAGAGCGCTAACTTCAGTCACCCCCACCCTGTCCTAATTCATCACCACATTAACCCCGCCCCACACACGCGCCCCTGTGTGCAGGCAGCAGGGCCCGCTGCCTCTCCACCAGTGCACCTCCGACACACCCACTGACAACACTGTGCGTGCTCCCACTGTGTATATACCCCGCTATGTTTGCCAAATTACACTGCATCAGTTCTCTGGATCGATGCAGTGTGCTTCATCCCCCACACTAGCAGGACGAGGAGCCTGATTAGTGGCCTGCTGGGCCCCAGCATTGGTATCTCAGAAGAGTCAAATTGTCGATGTCGCATCTACGCCATGTGGTGCTGACCATTAGGCCGCCCCCACCAGTTAAGCTAGTGACATCTCTCGGCAGAATTTGGAACCACTCTATTCGGGTACATTTCCTGGGTGCCTATGATTTCACATGCTATATCTCCGTAATGAATGCTTTGAAAAATAAGAAAATGCCTGATTATATTCAGATATTCATATCGCAACAGGATTCAAGCTCTTATCCTTGTAATATATATACTTTTTTTTTTAAAGACAACTATATTGTATATTGCTTCTGGAATTTCACCACCGCTCTCTTAACCCCTCCAGTTAAGCTTATGACATCTATCCGCAGAATCTCGAACTACTCTATTCGGGCACTTTCCAGCTTAACTGGCAGGGTCTATTAATGTAGCATCTAAGCATCATGTAACTTTTGCGCCTTTTGTTGGGGGAATCATTTGTGTGTGGCGCCACCTTGTGGATGGAAGTGACAGTGCTCATTGGGTGGGAGGTTAATCCTAGCCTCCTGCGCTCCATGTGTCGCTCCTCCAAGCAGCGCCCATCGTTCCCCCAGCCCCCGCCAACTGCCCTGCACTGCTACATTGCCATCACTACCACCACTCGAGCACCCTGGCGACTGTTGGTTGCTTCTGCAGATGGGATTTGCCGAATGAGTTGAGCGCCCGCTTCCTGTTTGTGTTTGGCCGAGCGTGTCGTGGGGTTCGACTCCTGGGCTGATTCAAAGCAAGGACTTAACAAATATTTATACTTACCGCTACCTAGCCTTGCACTCGGAAAGATTAGGATAGGCAGGGAGCAGTGGAATGAGGAACGCCGATTGTCCGCGATTGAAATTTACCATGCTTAATCAACTAATATACCCAAAACATCGACATATGCCAATGTGCGCATAGCAAACATGTAACATTCGAGTAACGCATATCGACATACACCAACATATTGGCGCAAGATCACCTATGTTGGCGGATGCTTGCGCGAAGCATTGTAGTGTGACAGGGATATTAGTTTGAAATTACATTTTCTTTGTATTAATGGCTAACTTTGACTGCAAAAGCTTCAGTGGTGACAGGTTCTACTAAAGTGACTTAATATTGTCATGGGGGATTGATGAAAATGGGAAATATTGCGCCTAGAGCGGGACTCGAACCCACATCTCTTTGCATTCCGGGCCAGTGTGCTAACCATTACACCACCTAGGCTCCCTGATATCAATACACTCCCCACGCCTACCTGTCTATGTGGTTACTTGCCTGAGAGGTCAGTGCAGACCACTACAGTATTCCCTTCTATCCAACAATACATTTTTATAACTGACACCAGAATTTAAGTTGCAATATGTAGGATCTAATCTCTGGAAATGTTATGGTTTTGGAATTTGGAGTTTTTTCTTTGGACTATGCCGCTTTAACTGACATAACCCGCCAATATATATATATTTTCCCGCGGTACAGTGAGGGTAGATGGGGAGGCAGTTGATGCGTGAGCAGACAGCTGGCGCTCCCAATCAGATCTAAGGTTAGCTAGGCTGGAAGAGATAAGCCCACGTCCAGTGTGCGCATGCCTCCATTAAGGCTCCTCCAGTCGATGACTAACGGAGGAGTTAGGGCTTCCAACCTTATTATACCGAACCCACCAAGGGGGAGGCTAAGGAATTAACATGTTTACATATATATATATACATAAACAATACCCACACTCATAGAGATTGAACATGAATTCAACAAAATCCAGCAAACGGAAACGGATATAGCCCCCTATGGGCGCCGCCATTAGTACTCCTGGTGAATAATCAAAATCAAGCAAACGGAAATCGTTCATTGAGCTTCGCTATGCAGCAAACAGGGTTGATGACAGCGATTGGTTAATAATATAGTCGAGAGCAAAACAAATGCTCTCTGCCCTTGAATTTGCATATATGCTTACAGTGCAAAACTTTGATTCTATTCAAAAGTAATAGAAATAAAGAACAATTTGTCACTAACGTGAATGGACAAATGCAATATTAATTCCGCGGAAACGACAACCGTATTCGATTATCACGACCGTGACTCGGGTCAACCGAGCCGCTAGAATTTCAAATCGAACATCGCGAGGGTGGGTCGGTCCTAAGCATTGCTTATTCATATTACTTGTATGATAGCTTATGCAGCATATATGTAAATATGTACTATATAATTGTATTATGTGTATATAATTGTATTATGTGTATATAAATTAAGAATGCCTCATAATATTTCAATTCCCGGTCGGTTGATATTTGTTGGTTCCTAGCCTATCACTCAGCATTAATAGGATAAGGCAAGGACTGGTTACCTCAATGTCAGGATAATGTGACTGAGTGGGATATCGGGTCATGGAGCTGGCAGCCTGATTTCCAAGTGGGGGGGGGGGGGCACTATAAAGTCACCATGAGTTTGCACTGTCACAAGTCAGTACCCATCCTGATATAACCTGAGATGTTGCCATGATGTGAAACTCCAACAACCTACCAACCAGCCTCCTAATATTTCTGGTCGCTGTCCTTCAGACACTGATCCTCGCATATTAAACTAACTCGATATACTGATAGTCGGTCATTCTCTGCATCCCGCCGACTCTGACCCTTGATCCACTTGATTCCAATATATACACAGTGAAACTTCAGTTTTTGAACGGTTTATTTAACAAAAAGTGCTTCGGTTTCAAAGCGCATTTTCGGTTTACGGGTAACCGTTACGGAGTTGAGTACTGCAAATAAACAGAAAACAGAAGTAAACCAAGATGTTAGAAGAAAGAATCCCGAATTTCAGTTATGCGTGGGGAAGGGGGAGGTGTAGTGGTGGGGAAGGGGAAGTTGAAGTGGTGGGGGAGGTGGAGAAGTCGTGGTGGGAGAGGAAGTAGAGAATTGGTGGGAAGGGAGAGGTGTAGAAGTCGTGGGGAGGGGGACGTGTAGAAGTGGTGGGGGAGGTGAAGTGGTGGGGAGGGGGACGTGTAGAAGTGGTGGGGGAGGTGCAGTGGTGGGGAGGGGGACGAGTAGAAGTGGTGGGGAGGGGGGTGTAGAAGTGGTGGGGGAGGTGAAGTGGTGGGGGAGGGGGACGTGTAGAAGTGGTGGGGGATGTGAAGTGGTGGGGAGGGGGACGTGTAGAAGTGGTGGGGGAGGGGGGTGTAGAAGTGGTGGGGGAGGTGAAATGGTGGGGGAGGGGGACGTGTAGAAGTGGTGGGGGATGTGAAGTGGTGGGGAGGGGGAGGTGTAGGGGTGGGGGAGGGGGGGGGGGAGGTGGGGGGGGAGGGTGGGGGGGTGGGGGGGGGGGGGGGGTGGAGAGGTGGTGGGGGAGGTGGAAGTGGTGGGGGGGGGGAGGTGGGGGAGGGGTGGGGGGAGGGGGGGTGGAGGTGGTGGGGGGGGGGTGAAGTGGGGGGGGGGGGGGGGGGGGGTGGTGGGGGAGGTGGGGTGGGGGGGGGGAGGGGGTGGGAGTGGGGGGGGGGGGGGGAGTGGTGGGGGGGGGGGGTGTGGAGTGGGGGGGGGGGGGGAGTGGGGGGGGGGGGGGGAGGGGGTGGGGGGGGGGGGGAGGGGGGTGGGGGAGGGGGGTGGGGGGGGGAGGGGGGGGGGGGGGGTGGGGGGGGAGGTGGGGGGGGGGGGGAGGGGGAGGGTGGGGGTGGTGGGGGGGGGGGGGAGGTGGGGGGTGGGGGGGGAGGGTGGTGGGGGGGGGGGGGGGTGGGAGGTGGGGGGGGGGGGGGAGGGTGGGGGGGGGGGGGGGGGGGGGGGGGTGGGGGGGGGGGGGGGGGTGGGGGGGGGGGGGGGGAGGGGGTGGGGGGGGGGGGGGGGGGTGGGGTGGGGGGGGGGGGGGGGTGGGGAGGGGGGGGGGGGGTGGGGGGGAGGGGGGGGGGGGGGGGGGGGGGTGGAGGGGGTGGGGGGGGGGGGGGGAGAGGGGGGGGGGGGGGGAGGGGTGAGGGGGGGGGGAGGGGGGGTGAGAGGGTGGGGGGGGGGGGGGGGGGGGGGAGGGGGGGGGTGGGGGGGGGGGGGGGGGTGGGGGGGGGGGAGGGTGGGGGGGGGTGGGGGAGGGGGGGGGGGGGGGTGGGGGAGGGGGGGGGGGGGGAGGGGGGGTGGGGGGGGGGGGGGGGGGGGTGGGTGGGGGGGGGGGGGGGGTGGGGGTGGGGGGGGGGGGGGGGGTGGGGGAGGGTGGGGGGGGGGGGGGGGGGGAGGGTGGGGGGGGGGGAGGGGGTGGGGGGGGGGGGGGGGGGGGGTGGAGGGGGGGGGGGGGGGGGGGAGGGGGGGGGGGGGGGAGGGGGGGGGGGGAGGGGGGGGGTGGGGGGGGGGGTGGGGGAGGGGGGGGGGGGGGGGGGTGGGGGGGGGGGGGTGGGGGGGGGGGGGGGTGGGGGGGGGGGGGGGAGGGGGGGAGGGGGGGGGGGGGTGGTGGGGGGGGAGGGGGGGGGGTGGGGGGGGGGGGGGGGGGGGGGGGGGGGGGGGGTGGGGGGGGGGGGGGGGGGTGGGGGTGGGGGAGGGGGGGGGGTGGGGGGGGGGGGGGGGGGGTGGGGGGGGTGGGGGGGGGGGGGGGGGGGGGGGGTGGGGGGGTGGGGGGGGGGGTGGGGGGGGAGGGGGGAGGGTGGGGGTGGGGGGGGGGGGGGGGGGGGGGAGGTGTGGGGGGGGGGGGGGGGGGGGAGGGGGGGGGGGAGGGGGGAGGTGGAGGGTGGGGGGGGGGGGGAGGGTGGGGGAGGGGGGGGGGTGGGGGGGAGGGGGAGGGGGGTGGGGGGGGGGGGGTGGAGAAGTGGGGGGGGAGGGGGGGGGGAGGGGGGGGGTGGGGAGTGGGAGGGGGAGTGGTGGGGGGGGGGGGGGGGTAGGGGTGGGGGGGGGGGGGAGGGGTGGGGGGGGGGGGTGGGGGGGTGGGGGGGTGGAGGGTGAGGGGGTGGGTAGAGGTGGTGGGGGGGGGGAGGGTGGAAGGGGGGGGGAGGGGGAGGGTAGAAGTGGTGGGGGGGGGGGGAGGGGGGGAGGGGGGGAGGGAGGGGGAGGGGGGGGAGGGTGGGGGGAGGGGGGGGGAGGGGGGGAGGGTGGGTGAGGTGGGTGGGGGGGGGAGGTGTAGAAGTGGTGGGGAGGGGGAGGTGTAGAAGTGGTGGGGAGGGGGAGGTGTAGAAGTGGTGGGGATGGGAAGGTGTAGAAGTGGTGGGGAGGGGGAGGTGTAGAAGTGGTGGGGGAGGGGGAGGTGTAGAAGTGGTGGGGGGGGAGGTGTAGAAGTGGTGGGGAAGGGGGTGTAGTGGAAGTAGAGGAAGTAGAGGGTGAGTTGGTGGGGTATGGGGAGGGAGAGAGGTGGAGGGAAGGAGGGGGGGGGTGGTGGCGATTAGACAAGCGCAGCGTAGATAATATGCATAGCTTAATGGAAAACTTGCATGCACCGCCCACTCAGCAGATGGCGCTCCGCACCCAGTCGCCCCCACTTCCGGCATCTCCTCGCGCATGTGCGCCGAGCGCGGCATGGGTTGAGCGGTGTGCGCGGTGTGCGCGGTGTGCGCGGCCGCCGTGCGCATGCTCGTCTCAGTTGTGGTAGCGGGTCAATATGGCGCACTGAAGGCACTGTGTCTGGTGGTGTGTGTGTGTGTGTGTGTGTGATTATGTGTGTGAGGCTTTCTGTGTATTGTGTGTGTCTGAGTTTATGTGTGCCTGTGTGCTGTCGCTCCGTGTGATGTGTGTCTGTATATGTGTGTGTGTTTGTGTGTCTGAGTCTTTGTATGTCTGTGTCTGAGTGTATGTGATGTGTGTCATTGTGTGTCCGTGTGTCTGTGTGTGCTTGTGTGTCTGATGGCCCTGTCACATTATGATGCTTCTCTCTGGCGCATCACCAACGTGCAAAATCACTTTTAATCATCGAGACACATCAAATTATTCAGCGTCAGCGCAACGTATTGATAGCGTGCAGATGACGTCTTGAGAAGAAAAAAAAGGTTTGGAGTGACGTCCTGATATGACCTTAGATGTTGGTAGGATGTAAAACAACAACAAACAGCCAAAGCAACAGTTTGGCACAACAAGCCTCACGTGTGCGTGGCATGTGCCTAGCGTTCGGATAACATTATTCCAGCGCGTTTAACGTATCTTGACGGGCCCCTAACGTCGCCATAATGTTGGCACCCGCGTGTCGTCGCATGTCAAAAGTTTTGCGCAAGCACAAAACTTTTGATGTTTGCCGACGTGCGCCACTGACCATCGCCGTTTTCAACGAATACCAACGCGCGCCTAACACGCTCGTAACGCTTCCTGACATATCCCGACGTTGCACCAAAAAATCACATGTGTCGACACGCGTTGGCGAGAAGCGTTGTAATGTGACAGCACCATTAGTCTCTGTATGTCTGTGTCTGAGCGTATGTGATGTGTCTCGATGTGTGTGCATGTGTCTCTGTGTGCTTGTATGTCTCTCTGTGTGGTATATGTCTGTGTGTGGTTGTGTGTATGCGTGTCTGGGTGTTGTTGTGTGTCTGAGTCTATGTATGTCTGTGTCTGAGCGTATGTGATGTGTGTCGCTGTGTGTGCGTGTGTCTGTGTGTGCTTGTGTGTCTCTCTGTGTGGTATGTGTATGTGTGTGGTTGTGTGTATGCGTGTCTGTGTGTGTGAGTGTCCTTGTGTATGTATGAATATTATGTGTTTCTTTGTGTTTGTGCGTGTTTCTTTGTGTTAGTGTGTATTTCTGTTTGTTCTCTGGGTTTCAATGTGTTATTCTGTGTGTGCTTCAATGTGTGTTTATGTGTATATTTGTTTGTGTATGTTTGTGCGTGCTGTGCATCTTCATGTGTGGACGTGTGTGTGGTTATCTGTGTGTTTTGCGTGTGCTAGTGTGAATGTATTTTAGTGCATGTGTGTGTGTGATTGCGTGTATGTTTATGTATGCTTGTGTGTCGATGTGTGTTTCTGTGTGTGTCTGTGTGGGTATGTGTGTGTTTGTGTGTTCATGTGCGTATTTCTAATCGTGCGTATGTATTTCTGTGTTTCTGTGTGTATTTCTGTGTGGTTATGTCTGTTTCTGTGCTCATGTGTGTGTCCGTGTGCGTGTGTGTTTATGTGCGTGTTTATCATTGTGTTTGTGTGTATTTCTGTGTTTCTGTGTTCATGTGCGTTTCTGTGTGTGTGTGTCTTTATGTGCGTGTTTCTCTGTGTGTTTCTGTGTATTTCTCTGTGTGTTTCTGTGTGTTTATATATGCTGTTATATGTTTATTTGTGCATGTATGCGTGTTTGTGTATATATGTGTTTATGTCTAATATCTATATCTTAGTGTACCTATGTCTGTATGTGTTAGTGTATAATTAATTGTCCACTTGCCTAAAGCCTAACACTTAAGCAGCTACGGTACAAACCCCAATAACATGAATATATTTCCCATGAATATAATCAGTAAAAGTAAAAGTAGAATTTTGGACTGTTTTCAATCCACAAACAGTTACAAGCCATAACCAAGAAGCAAGAAAACCAAAATTATTACTAAGACAACACTCAAAAGATTTATATAATATTGAATTAGTGCGTCCCAGCGGTGAACACAAGTGAAGAGTTCAGGTGCAAAACCACATAGGCGGCAATCCAAAATGGAGATAAACATTGGAATCAAACCTTTAAAAAGTTAATTTTGTTATATTCCTACTCTTTTGTCCATTGCTCCATAACCATGTGATCATATGAACAGTGGAATTGGTGAGCTTTAAATTATTTTCAGGCAAAAATCTTGTATTTAAACTACATTTTTGGATTGCCATTTATGTGGTTTTGCACCTGAACTCTTCAAGTGTTAACACACTTATCCGTTATGAGCAGGGTAAATAAATTCACCCACCCCCAACAAAGAAAAGGTAATATTATCTTCTAGTTGATTATAATTCCTACTGTTTTAACTATAAAAATTAATTAATTAATTGAAATTCAGGGTAGTGGTATACTTTATTACACCGGGCGGTGTCATGTACGGAATTGTCCCCTTGTTGTTGCACCCGTGTACTATATAGGGTGGCACCGGTAGTGTATATAGTGCTGGTTGTCGGGCATGGTACTTATGTTTTATTCACACACCTGTCCCATTTATTGTAACACCTGTCAGGATGCATCACAACCACACCCTGCTATTTGTGGCATGAAAGCCGAGATCTGGTATTGGTGACTGCATCCACTGATTTGCATATTTACAATATAATATATATATATATATATATATATATATGTATATATGTATATATATATATATATATATATATGTATTGGAGATATATATATATGTATTGGAGATATGCTATATGTTTTTGAAAAAAAAGAAGAGAGAAAGACAAAAGAAGAAAGAAGTGTTTAAAGACAATTACAGAATTATGCAATACCATGTGATGCATACCCACCAAGTGCATAATACATACGTTGAAATGGAGTTGTATGCAGTTACTATTACAACTAATAGTTCATTTATATTATGCTTCTATTATCGAACAGGATTTTCATGTGGTTATTATTGCAACTGATATTGTCATTTATGTACCAACAAATTGTACTGAACGGCCGGAAGACCAGTGCTCTAGCGCTGACAAAAGACATTATTCGCTGAATAAAATACATTTAGTAAAAAAGAAATTAAAAAAAATACTTGTGTACACCCTGGCAGCAGCACCATGACTTGATATCCCACTCAGACACATTATCCTGACACTGAGCCAACCAGTCCTTGTCCTATCCTAATAATGTCGAGCGCCTGGCTAGGAAGCGCTGAGTATCAATTTTTAAGTCATCGGTTTTACTTGACCATAGTTCGAACCCATGAATCCATGGGTTTGGATCCCCCGATGTCCCAAAACAGGAGTTTGACACTCAACTTATTCGGCCATCCTGTCTGGTGAACCGGTTCAGATCCAACTGGTACAGAACTTACTTGTACATCATTAACTGGTACATCACTGACTGGTACAGTACTGACTCGTACATCACTGACTGGTACATCACTGACTGGTACAGCACTGACAGGTACATCATTGACTGGTACAGCACTGACTGGTGCAGTACTGACACATACAACACTGACTGGTACAACACTGACTGGGACCACACTGACTGGTACATCACTGACTGGTACATCACTGACTGGTACAACATTAACTGGTACAACACTGACTGGTACAGTACTGACTTGTACATCATTAACTGGTACAGCACTGACTGGTACAGTTCTGACTTGTACAGCACTGACTGGTGCAGTACTGACTGGTACAGTACTCACTGGTACAACATTGACTGATGGATCAACTGCCGCTGGTTCCGGAGTGCATTCACGCTCTATACTAACTAGCCGTCTGCTCGACCAGACGGCCGCCCCGCCCACTGCCTGCCGACGTGAGCCACTCACAGGGCGGTCTGCGCTCGGTCTAAGTAGTATATGATGAGATGCATTCGTGACAGGCGAACTGGCAAGTGTGGCGAGGCAGGGTGGTGATGTGTGTGTGTGAGGGGAGGGTGGTGGGAGTTGTGTGTGAGGGGGAGGGTTTACCGTGGCGCGGTAGTGTATGTGTGTGGGGGCAGGGTGGTGGGAGTTGTGTGTGTGAAGGGGGTTGATGGGGGGACGGGGTCGGTGCAATGGGGGACAGGACTGGTGCCCAAAGGGGATGACAATAAGGGGGTGCACAGAGAGGAGGCTTTGCACAGAGAGGGTGACATATAGAGAGAGGAGGGTGCAAAGATATGATGCTACATAGAGAGGAGGCTACATAGAGATCATGCATAGAGAGAAACTGCATAGAGAGAAACTGCATACAGAGGCTGAATAGAGAGAGGATGCATAGAGAAAAAGTGCATAGAGAGACCGAATAGAGAGGCTGAACAGAGAGGGGATGCATAAAGATGCAAAATAGAGAGAGTTTGCATAGATATACTGAATAGAGAGAGGATGCATAGAGAGGCACAATATAGAGAGGCAAAATAGAGACTGAATAGAGAGGCTGCATACCGAGGCAAAATAGAGAGAGGTTGCATAGAGAGAGGATACACCCACAGAGAGAGAGGAGCCTGGACAATTGACTGGCGACTCGAGAGATGCCGAGCTTGACAGCCGACTGTGGGTGGTGAAGATCGCACAGATTAGGTGAGAAGGGAAGATAGGGAGTTTGTCAGATAGAACATCAGGGCGCAGGAGGTGGGGGAAAGCGTGGAATTGAGGGTGGGTGGTAGGGATGATTCTGCAGGAGTGACTGATACAAAGCTAGCGGAGTGTAATTCTGGGGGGAGAATCTACAAATATGACCTTAGATGTTGCTAGGACGTAAAACAACAACCAATAACAAATATGAATGCGGAAACAGCTACTATACATACGTATTCTCTCTCTCTCTCTCAAATTTGTTTCGTGGTCTGGGTGAGGACGCTTGGCCAGACAGGTTAATGTGTGTACATACAGGCAGTCATTTGTTTGTTCCGTCCTAGCAACATCTAAGGTCATATCAGGATGGGTACTAACTTGTGACAGTGCACATTCATGGCGACTTCATGGTGCTGCCCTACTGGGAGACCAGGCTGCCAGCATCATGATCCAATATCCCAACTCAGTCACATTATCCCGACACTGACCTAACCAGTCCTTGCCTTATCCTATTAATGCCGAGCGGCTGGCTAGGAAGCGACAAGTATCAATTTGATATAAGTCATTGGTTTGACACGACTGGGAACCGAACCCCTGACCTTCCACACACAAGGCCCTCGCTCTAACGATTCGGCCACCGCGCCCGGTTCAAAGCCAATTCAGTAAGATGAACCCAGATTTAATGCGACCCGGCTGTTTTCGCGTTGTAACGGGTTTTCACTGTACATCGTATTAACCCAATCCCTCCCCCCTTCACCCAAACACCGACTCCACAAATAGCCAGGTCCAATGGATCGACCGGTCCATGCGGAATATGGACGATAACGGCCTTCTCAGGGCAACGCCAGCTTCCGCCGCTTCACACCAGGTGACGTGACGAGAGTCACGCTTCACTGACCGACCCTTGGAGCCGTTGGGGGGGGGGGGTGCTGGAGGAGATTTGGGCGGGGGGTCGGAGGGGGGGGGGGCGTGTCCTGAGGGGGAACGCTAGGTTTGGTGTATTTATGGCCATCTTGCACGCACTTGTATGTCCAATACCAGGCAGTGTTTGCGTGGGAGGTGGCCTGGGGGGCGGGGGGGTTGACGGGAGTTGGGGGGAGGCAGTGCTCTGTTGAAAGATCAATACTCACAATTTCCACAGTAAATACGGGCCAGGAAGGATTGATCCTGCGACCGGGCACTAGAGGTCACAGCTTCAGTTTGCAATATATTATATAATATATTGTATATATATAGTATGTATATATATATATATATAAGTATGTATATTGTATATAATATATAATATGTTATGTATATTTGATATACTATGTATTGCATACATGATATATATTGTATAATATATATTATACATCATATATCATATTCATATATTACATAATATATTATATATATCATATATATTATATTATATATATTATATATTCATACATTACATAATATATAATATATATAATATATATCATATATATTGTAGATATTATACATATTGAATATGTTATTTATACTATATATATATTATATATTGTATATTTCATACATGTGTTTCCCATATTATTATAGTGTATATATTTTATAAATCAGATATAGTAGATAATATTTCATGTATTAGTGAAATACGATCTATATTATGTGCAATTTAGATACCTTATATATTATATATTCTGGATTATATATAATTAATACTCCGGATGGTAGTGTGGGAGGTGGTTCACTTACCACTCGCAGGTGGCGCCCCCTCACGGGGAAACAGGCAAATATAGTATATAGGTAGTCAGCTGTTTAAGAGGAATTGAGATGACGGGATATTATTGGCAATACTATATCATAAAGCAGACACATGTATGTATGTGTATATGTATGTATGCATGTATGTATGTGTATGTGTGTATGTATGTAGCTATGTGTGTATGTGTGTATGTGTGTATGCGTATATGTATGTATATATGTATGTGTATGTATGTGTATAGGCATGTATGTATGTGTGTATGTATATATGTGTGTTTACTTGTATGTATGTATGTATGTATGTGTGTATGCATGTATATGTGTATGTATGTATGTGTGTATGTGTATATTTGCTATGCTTGTATGTATATATGGTATGCAGGTATTGCAGGTATAGCAATACCTCAGGGAGTTTGACACCCCTGCCTTGCAGAGTTGTAAACCACTGCCTTGTGGTACAGGTTCTTGACAGAACCGAAGGCTAAGGGAGCAAACCCTAAACAGAAAACCATGTCACTGTGGCAGCATTAAGGGCCGTTGATGTATGGAACTCCCAACATCTCCCGAGCAGCCACTGCAGGGACAAATAGTTTTGCGCCTGTCTTGACATGTTCTTGCCGGTGTGAAACCTCTGTTTGCTCCCCGAGAGAGTGCCGCTGGTAACTTGCAAAAGCCAGCAGCACTTCAACACTTTTGCAGGCAGCTTTCATGAAATGTACACAGTGCACTGGTTGCCCACTCTGCTGAAGAGATCCAGAAAATAGTCGATGCTTTCTCCGATGCATTAAAGAAGTTTGGCCTGAAGATTAACATCAAGAAGACGGAGGTGCTGACCCAACCCAACTCTACAAGAACCCGTGAGGAGGAGATCATGGTTGACAGAAACAAGCTGAACTCTGTTCCAGAATTCACCTACCTCAGAAGCACTATATCAAGTGATGGACGCATTGATGCTGAAATACAGAGGAGGATAGCCAAGGCTAGCGCATCTTTTGGCCGACTACGCCAGAGACTCTGGAACAACCACCACATGTCCATTCGGGTCAAAGGCAAGATCTACCATGCAATCGTGCTATCCACCCTACTATACAGAGCCGAGTCCTGGACAGTGTACAGACGACAGGTGAAAAAGGTGCATGCCTTCATGATGCGACATCTGCGTTCAATCATGAGGCTAACCTGGAAGGACAAAGTGACAAATAAGGAAATACTCGAACGGACGGGGCTGCCCTCTATCGAAGATCTTCTGATCAAAAAGAATCTCCGGTGGACTGGACACCTCATGAGGATGTCATCAGACAGGCTACCAAAGCAGATCCTCTATTCTCAACTGTCTTCTGGCTATAGAAAGAGAGGGCGCCCTCGTCTCCGGTTCAAGGATACCATCAAGAGAAACCTGAAGCTGAGAGACATTAAGACCGACTCATGGACGCAACTCTCACAGCAGAGAGCTAAATGGAGAGTGGCAGTCAAGTAATGAAAGCAGTCTTTGTCGCATCGCGACTGACAGCATAATGAATATGTATGTATGTATGTATGTGTATATATTCTCTATGTGTATATAAAGTAACAGTTATGTGAGTGAATTAAATGTAACTGTCATGTTTTTGCAGCGACCCACCATCTTATCCCATTACACTAAACTTATTTTGGCTAACCCACTAACACAAACCCCCTTCATAATCTACTAATATGCCCTATCTAAGTACCCGCTTATCTACCTATTTACAATGTAATGTAAATGGACGGAAGACCAGTGCCTCGGCGCTGAAAGAAATGTATATTCTGATGAATAAACTGTTTGACAAAAAAACTAAATAATATACATTAATGTTCTACACACACATATGTAAATACATACACACATATATTTCATCATCATCATGCTGTCAGTTGCAATGCGACAAAGACTGCTTTTATTTCTTAACCGCCACTGTTTCGTGCGGTTGTGCATTTCATAAAAGCTGCTTGCAAAGTGTTGAAGTGCTGCTGGCTTTTGCAAGTTACTAGCAGCACTCTCTCGGGGAGCAAATAGAGGTTTCACACTGGCAAGAACACGTCAAGACAGGCGCAAACTATTTGTCCCTGCAGTAGCTGGCCGGGAGATGTTGGGAGTTCCCTTCATCACCGCCCTTAATGCTGCCACGGAAGCATGGTTTTCTGTTAGGGTTTGCTCCCTTAGCCGTTGATTCTACCAAGAACCTATACCGCAAGGCAGTGGTTTATAACTTTGCAAGGCAGGGGCGTCAAACACCCTGAGGTATTTTAGCAGATAGGTACTGCATTACCCGTATACACATATACTTACACACACATTTTATCGTCTAATATAATGGTGTTCTCTGTCAGAGTGGTTAGAGTGTCTGACATTTTTCTAGATCAGACTCCTAATCTGAAAGTCCGTGGTTCGATTCCCTGTGCCCTCCCACCTCTGGCAATTTGGATTTCCACCACTGTGTATAACTTACAGCATCATCAAAGGCCGGTTGCTCTCATAGCTGAGTCAGTAAAAGTGTAGGTTCAGGCTTTCTATCGACAAACTGTCTAATGGTGAAAACAAGTCTATTCAGACTTATCCATGATAGGCAGTATAAATCCACGAGAAAAAACCCAATAAAATAATGGGGTGAAAATGGCAATGTGTGCGCCCATATTTAGGGTTTGTACGTTGGTGGCGCTACCAGTCCCAGGATGTAAGGAAAGGTGCAAGTACATTGCAAGTAGTAATTGGTAATACATTAATATTGCATAGATAATTGATAATAATAATAAATTCCCTTCCACGCCTTTATACTCACATAATGCTTATACATCACACAGACACACACACATATATCTATCTATATATATATATGATGTATAAGCATTATGCAGAGAAATATATATATATTTATTTATTTCAAAGACATCATTATGTCCATCTCTTGACTTGTGTGGTAAATAAATATCTTCATTCTGCTGAATAAGTCTTTTACTTTAACGTTAGAAATTCCAAACCAAGAAAGAAATAGTAAACGCGTCACACATTTTCCTTTCCTGGCAATTCGACGATTGATTTTAAGGACATTCGCCCCATTTTCTTTTCCCGATGTTCGCCTAATGTGTGCACGGCCTTCTACTGCGCATGCTCAACTGCTATCAAGCCGATGAATGATGACTCAGCAATAATGCCCTGCAACTAGACTGGCGTTGAGGTTTATTAACATATCACCGTTAACAAAAAAATTAATAAAGAGAGCGAAAAAAGAAGTAATTTCCTGTATTTTGAAAACAACATCGACTAGTTTGATACCTCCACTGCAGAGGGAATGATGTGGTAATTCATTCCCTCTGAAGAGTTGGTTGCTTGTTGGAGTTTTAGGTCCTGGCAACATCTAAGGTCATACCAGGATGGCCCTCTGAATGGTCTCGAGGAGGATGGGGGGTGGGGGGGGGGGGAGTACCCACAATGGGACATAGAAAGAACCTAAGTAAGCAGCCATCCAAAGTTGTTAACATTTTCACCGTCGTACAAAGCGCACAATGGCGGGAGGGGGTGGGGGCCAGTAATGTACAAATTTTACCGTCTAATATAATGTTGATATTTAAATTATGCTAATGGTGTAATTTAAATCGTATGTAAAATGTTGATCTCTACTACTTTGCAGGGGAGGAGAGTGGGGTCAGGAAAGTAGTACTCGTTGACAACTTTGAATGGCCCCCCTAAGATGCATACTACAGGAATATCAAAGTTGCATAGACCGATAGCTTTGAATTTGTGCCAATGTTGCAATGTTTTTAGATATATATCGAACATTTTTAGCAGTAAGTGAATGAGGTTAGGAGTGGCCAGCGAGCGGCGGAAGGTGGCGCCACCGTTGGAGCTGAGGTTGAGTAGGTTGGAGTAGTATATGACCAGCCCCAGACTCCATCACCCGATCATGGCTGGGTGTAGATAAAAGATTCACCCGGTACTTGTAGTACACGGGTGAATGACAACGTAGTCTAAATACGGGAGAAAATAGCTTTAGTACGGAACAGGGAGTAGAATGTCTGCCTCCAGTATCAAATGGATATTTATATAGGCACAGAGTTGGTGAAATGGGAGAGAATGCAAAAAGACAAGATGGCAGCCGTAGAACACCATCGATTTCACTTTTAAATCTTATTAAACTAGATATTATATTATATTTTTCAACTCAAAGGTAGCGGGCTAATAATAAGACAGATGTAAAGAATAATTGCTGTTTCTTACATTGTGAAATTAGGCTCTCATTTCATTGACCTGTTTTTTCAACAGCTTTTACATAGGGTTGGTTTGCACCCCTACTGCAGCAGTACGGGGTGAATCTTGTATCTAGGCTGGGTGGAGCTGGGGGAGTGAGTATGGAATTCCAGGTTATTATACTTGTATTATTGATCATTACAAGGAAGAGACAGGACAATAGTAATTAGTTTGGAGAGAGCTCTTGACCTAAGCTCTGGCTGGTATACAAAAGACCGCTGTTTATTTCGATTTAAAGCAAATTTCGTGATGAGAGTGGGCCGAGAGGCTTGCTGACCAGATCGAGGCTGATGGCGGGGGAGGTTACAGTGGTTTCGGAGCAGGTCCCCCGCCCTCCAGGTCACTCAAACGGCACGCTCCTGCCCCCTCCCTAACGCAGTGTCATATGGGGAGTTTATATTCCATTCACAATGTTATTTGCATAACCTTTATACACCACATAATTCTTATATGGCATATACATATATATAACTCAAAACCCAGACACCATAGGCTTCAGCAGTATCCTCTTCTGTGACGCACCAAGTGCTTAATAACTGCACCAATATCTAAGTTAGATATGTAGAATCAAATCATTTGAGACATCCATTAGACTATGTAACTCCAATACGACAAAGACAGCATCCAGAGATTTGAATGGTATTCGCAGTGATTTAGAAAATAAAATATATAGCACAAAATAAAAAATAGAAAATATGCAAACATCTGCGACATCATTTATTACAATATGCGTATTTAGGCATTCAGGGAATATGGGTGTTGAATATATCAACGTTCATAAGATCATACTGGTATCAACATAGTTATACCTGTTTATGATTAAAGCCACAGTATCATTTAATAAATGTATGTATACGTATATATATAATATGATATACATTACCTACACCCGTAAACACACACATATATATATATTATATATATATTATATATATATATATATAAATATATCTATATATATATATACATATAAGAGATGGATATGCCCTAGTAGGAGAAAGACACAAAGCAAGGAGTGGTGGAAGCCTCTGATTTTTCTGACCGAGGCTCTGGCCGAGCAATATACCGCCCTACCTAATACAAAAGTTTTAAATCTAGGCTCATGTGACGCCAAACAGTGTGTAAAGGCGGGTGACCAGATGCTGGTGGCGCCAAACGGGGGATCGGCCCGCAGAAAATCGGCTGATCAGGAGTATGTATAAATAATAAATAGCATGCATAATAAAAGTGGAATGAATATCACAAGAATATTCTGCCCTTTATATTCATATAATACGTTATATATCACATATATATATAAACAGTTGACCCCTGGTAAACAGAATAACAAGAGACTGGAGTGGTTGAGAAGAGTGTATTTCTGACCATCAGATCTGGAGGCGGTAGTGACCAGACGCAGCTGGTATGACAGTAGGATAGTAGGTAATAGCTAATATGTAGAAGCGAACTGATAAGTGGTAGTGTCCTTGTTTATATTCGCATACTAGATTATAGAGCACACACACACACACACATATATATATATATATATATATATATATATATATATATATATATATATTGGTCATTCTCAGAAGTTGTGTACCAATAGTGTGACATCAGTACCACAAAATCAAAATACTGTCAAAGTCTACATATACAAGCTACCTCAAAGTGCCCTTTTGCATCTGAATAATTGAAAATAAACATATTCTGACATTTTTAAGTAGGTCAAATGATGCTCACACCCAATAAATAGCAGTATAGCATGGAAACCAATCTGACTCCAAAATAAAATATTTCCACACAAAACTTGACATTTTTAGGACATTTCACATGCCACTTCCTTTATAAACAGTAGTAATAATAATTTGAAACCTCATTGCTATTGTTTTGTCTTATTTGTGAATATTAAAGAGAAAAGTAAAAAAATATTAGCAAGGTAACAGTCAAAGTGGAAACAACAATTTTACACAAATGTTTGGCTCAAATTTCAATGCTTAGGGGCAATTTCAGGATTTATCTTTTACTATATCATAACTGGGTCCATGCATAGAGTGTCAAATGGTGAAAATAGTTCCTGTACTGTATCTGTACTCAGTGTTTGATACAGAGTTTCATAGTACTTGCAAGTGGAAATGAAATGTTACGATGTTAATGACTCCAGAAAAGGTTAACTATTTCATCATTTAAAAAAAAATAATTAGAAATAAATGTCTTCAACTAATGAAGACATTGTATATGACCATTTGAAGTGAAATGAGCTGTTGTTCAGAGGTTTTCATTAAGTTTGTGACGCTTTATTTTCAATGCTGTTGACAATGTCACAAATTAGTGATGTAATTTTCTATGTATTTAGCTACATCCATGCCAATAAGATACATAATACACAATATTAACATTTACTTTTGATCTAAAATATCTCCCACATTATTGGGCTAAATGATGAAATCTAAATATTGACACTCCAATAATGGGTTTCTTTGAAATATGCATTTCAAGTAGACTACCTCAAGTGGTACACAGTTTCTGAGAACGACCAATATATATATACATTTTGTCGCTTCATTGGCATTTTATGTTCCAGAAACATACGTCTGTACATAAAGTAAAGTTGAGGTGTAAAACCCCGTAAAAGCTAATGCAAAGGTTTAATTGGAATATCAGATTTTGTATGTGAAGGTAATTTAAATGTTCACTACTTCCACTGTTGCTGTGATGAAATGATTATTGAGAAATGAACAAAAACATAGGAGTATACAAAAATGAAGTTTTTAAAGGCTTGAAAGTGACTCCGATGGTTATCTCAATTTCCTGATTAGCGTTTACACTTAAATTCCAGGTTTTCTGCGCCTGAACTCCTTACAAGTTACATATAACCACCGAAATATATTCTAAATACATATATGGTATACATGTGTGTGCATATATATGACACAAAACTATATATAAGCGACTGGTTGCAGTGACCGAATCACTAAAAGCATTGTGTGGAAGGTCAGGTCCTCAGCATTATTAGGATAGGACAAGGACTGGTTGGCTCAGTGTCAGGATAATTTGACTGCGTGGGATATCAGGTCATGGTACTAGCGGCCTGGTCTCCCAGTGGAGCAGCACTATTAAAGTTGTCATGAGTGTGTGCTGTCACAACACAAGTTGGTACCCATCCTGATATTACCTTAGATGTTGCTACGACGTAAAACAACAACAAACAAACAATTAAGATAGTGGAATATATCTGTTAATATTTCGGCCATTCTGAAATTACGCACCATATTTCGGAGTTGCTGAGAGACCACTTAAAAGCTGAGGAGGGTCTCTGTTGTCATGACAACTAGTAATAATGTTGGGAGTTGCTGAGAGACCAGTTAAATGCTGAGGGGGGTCTCTGTTGTCATGACAACTAGTAATAATGTGAATATAATACAGCGCCATCACTTGCAGGAACTATTTATTATCAAAGACCCTATAATATTACTAAGACGGCTCACTCCCTATCTCTCCCATGGTAATGTAAATTTTGCAGTGCCACCTTGTGGTGGGGTTGATCAGCCCGGCTGCTGTTTGGTGTTTCACATGTAAACACATACAATTATATTATACATGAGATAGGTAAGTATGAATACACATCAATATGAAATTGCTATGAACAAATACACATCATCATCAGCATCATCATCAGCATTGCCATCATCACACATCTTTCACATTCATATATACATTTATACATATAATATAGCACCTGTTTAACCAAGAGAACAGCCAGCGCACCAAGTGGTGGGTTTGATCATTTTGATTATACAGTACAGGCTGAGTGAGCCGTCTTAGTATTATAGGGTCTTTGCTAGCCTGGCGCTCGGCATTAGTAGGATATGACAAGGACTGGTTAGTTAGCTCAGCATCAGGATAATGTGACTGGGATATCGGGTCATGGTGCTTGCAGTTTGGTCTCTCAGAGGGACAGCGCTATAAAGTCATCACCATGAGTGCATACTGTCACCAGTTGGTGCCTGTCCTCCTATGATCTGACATGTTGCTAGGACGTAAAGCAACAACAAACAAGCCGACCTCTGTGGTCTAGGCTACAACATGTTACATATTTGGAAAGTAGAGCAAACCTTATCAGTTAAAGTTAAATTTGAATGTTCTTGAGTTTGCCGGAGTGAAGCAATCACCAATCAATCATCAATCTGCCTCATAATAGCATATATCCTATAAAAGTCTACTCTTCCCTGTACTATTGTGGATTCCACTTATCTCTTCCATACCTGACGCAACAGACTACCGTATATGTCCCAATAGACGCGCACTGCGCGAGTGCAGACACATGGATGCGCGTCTATTCAAAGTTAAAGAATTTCATGGATTTGTTTTCGTAGTGCCTCTGAACTAAAGTGGGATTGTCTTATTTTATGTGCATTCAGTCTGAATATGATCAGAAATTTGTGCGCGCTTTCAATCTTGAAATGGGGGGTGTGCTTCTATTGGGTAGCGTGCTTCTATTGTGCCATATTAGCTCCAACCCATATTTCTCCAGGAACATCCTTATGAGCCTTTATACTCGCATACATTTTATACATCACATATATATATATATATATGTTTGCTATATAAGTGATTATGTGAATATAAATAAAGAATACTCCCTAATGTTTCTGTGCTCCTTCTGGGCACTTTCTCGGTTCCCAACACCCCTTATTCTCAGCAGCCCACCCCCCTGTAACCGCGCACTCTCTGCTTCCCCTTTCCTGGGAACCGACGCCAATGGTCTCCCTCCCCTCACTTTCAAAATATATAATCACTATTCTTGAAATAAAATAAAAACCACCTCAGAAAAAACTGCAGACACAACTAGGAGCCAATTTGTTATATCATAAATCGTGCACTATGAATAAATTACTTCATGTTACCTGTAAAGGATGGATATATTTAATCTGTAGAACTCCATGAAAACTGTGCCTTCACTACAGTTCAAGCTATAACATTTTAGTATTTGATTGTTAAATTTGCACTTGTCTTCCCTTTCACTCTCCAACAACCACTCTCTTTTTCTACAGTAATTAGCTATTTACCGTATATGTCCCAATAGATGTGCACTATGCGATTGCAGACATATGGATGCGCGTCTATTCAGAAGTTAAAGAATTTCATGGATTTGTTTTTGTTGTGCCTCTAAAATAAAGTCTGATTGTCTCATTTTATTTGCATTCAGTCTGAATATGATTGGAAATGTGTGTGCGCTTTCAATCTTGAAATGAGGGTTGTGCTTCTATTGGGTAGCGTGCTTCTATTGGGACATATAGGGTAATGCATTTAAACCTGAAGCTGAGAGACATTAAGACCGACTCATGGACATCACTCTCACAGCAGAGAGCTAAATGGAGAGCGGCAGTCAAGTAATGAAAGCAGTCTTTGTCGCATCGCGACCGACCCCTTCTTTAACCCTGTTCTGTGTCACACTGTTCAGTTACTTACAACACTTGACTAGACAAATTTTTTTTTCAATTGTTGATTTCTTTTAATATTATATTCATTGAGGCAGCAAGGGAAATTTCAGCGGCAGAAAACTTGTTCCCAGGGTGACTGAAGGCGTTTCTCTCCTGCTTGTTCCGGACCTCACTGACAGCATTTCTCTCCTGCTTGTCCTTGACCACTGATGGCGTTTCTATCCCACTTGTCCCTAACCTCACTGATGGTATTTCTCTCCTGCTTGTCCCTGACCTCACTGACAGCGTTTCTATCCCACTTGTCCCTAACCTCACTGATGGCATTTCTCTCCCGCTTGTCCCTGACCTCACTGGTGGCGTTTTTCTCCCACTTGTCCTTGACCTCACTGATGCCGTTTCTCTCTCTCACTTGTCCTTGACCTCATGGATGGCGTTTCTCTCTCCCGCTTATTCCTAACCTCACTGATGGTGTTTTTCTCCCACTTGTCCTTGACCTCATTGATGGTATTTCTCTCTTGCTTGTCCTTGACCTCATAGATGGCGTTTCTATCCCACTTGTCCCTAACCTCACTGACCGCATTTCTCTCCCGCATGTTCCTAACATCACTGATGGCACTTCTCTCCCGGTTGTCCTTGACCTCACTGACATCTTTTCTCTCTCCCGCTTGTCCCTGACCTCACTGATGGTGTTTCTCTCCCGCTTGTCCCTGACCTCACTGACAGCGTTTCTCTCCCGCTTGTCCCTAACCTCACTGATGTCATTTCTCTCCCACTTATTCCTAACCTTACTGATGGTGTTTCTCTCCCGCTTGTCCCTAACCTCACTGACGGTGTTTCTCTCCCGCTTGTCCCTAACCTCACTGACAGCGTTTCTCTCCCACTTGTTCCTAACCTCACTGATGGCGTTTCTCTTCCGGTTGCCCTTGACCTCACTGACATCTTTTCTCTCTCCTGCTTGTCCCTGACCTCACTGATAGTGTTTCTCTCCCGCTTGTTCCTGACCTCACTGATGTCGTTTCTGCCCCGTGTGTCCCTAACCTCACTGATGGGATCTCTTTCCCACTTGTTCCTGACCTCACTGACAGTGTCTTTCTTGCTTGTTCCCAACAGGCCTACCTGACGACGTTCGGCTATCTGCCGCAGTCGGACTTTGAGACGGGGGCGATGCGCACACAGGAGGAAATGAGTCGCGCCATCAGACGCTTCCAGAACTTCGCCAACCTCCCGCTCACCGGAACCTTCGACGAGCGGACACGCGAACAGATGAGCAAGCCTCGCTGTGGACTTCCGGATATCATACCCACCAAGCGCGACGCCCCCTCGAGGCGTTCACGCGCAAATCGGCAGCGCAGAAACGGCGAAGGCGGCGGCGGTGGCGCCACCTACAATGAGACGCGCGCGCAACCGGAAGTGCTGCCCGCCGGGCACCGCCTACGACACCAACATGGCCGCCGAAGGGTGCGCCGCTACGAGCTATCGGACGCCAAGTGGGAAACAACGCAACTGACATTCAGGTGGGTGTCGGCTTTGTTTGTGTGTGTATATATAATATAATGTATTTATTATATAAATGAAGAGTTTGGGCAAATATATCCGACCGAGTGGCGAAAGCAGCCACAAGAAGAGAGGGGGGTGGGGGCGAGGTGCATGCTGGTCACCCACCCACCCCATGAGAAGAACGGGGGTGGGGAAGGAACCACTACAGAGCTTATTACATGCGATAAAGGGTTTATCACTATCAATATATATATGAAGAGTTCAGGCACAAAGCCCCGGAAGCGTCAATCCAAAAATGGAGATAAAAACATTGGAATCTTACCTACAAAAAGTTTATTTCTTTATATTCCTATTGTTCTGTTCATTGCTCCATACCCATATGATCAAAGGAAAAGTGGAATTAGTGAGATTTAAAATTATTTTCATGTAAAAATCTTTGATTTAAACTACATTTTTGGATTGGCGTTTACATTGTTTTTGCACCTGAACTCTTCACATATTAAGCATTTGTTGCCACATAGAAAGTCAATCTTTTCAGTCTTGTTACTGATGGTGTCAGTATTTCAATGTAGAATGGCAACATTAATTTAGCATATTTTCACTTAAAAGATATGGCCAAAACTTGCCACTGATAATGATAATAAAATGTTAAGCGGCTGTCACACATCACCGGATTGAGCAATGGACAGAATTGTCTAGTCCGGTGCTGATAAGTATCAAAATGTAATAAAATGTGTCAAAGTGTTGTGACATCGGGTCTATGAACGGACATGAAACGGACATGAAACGGACATGAAACGGACACCCAATGGACGAAATGAACTCAAACTGGACAAGAACCGTAGACGTCAACCCGGCGGCATACATTCCTAGTTTTGTGCATGTTCAAACTTTAACGGACACAAACCAGACTTTGTTTGGTTTCTGTCCGTTTCCCCCAATCCGGTGATGTGTGACAGCCGCTTAAAGCTGCATAATTCGATGAAGCATCAAATTTTCAAAAGCAAAATAATTATTTAGATTTGATTCTACATATCTAACTTATATACTGCTGCACTTATTAAGCATTTGTTTCTGCGTAGAAGGCAATACTGAGTCAATTTAACAGAACGTGTTACTGCAGAAGTCTATTGTGTCAGAGTTTTGGCAAGTTTGCCAAAACTAATTTTCCATGTTTGCACTCAAAATATCTCAAAGGTTTACTATTTAAAATAAAAGTAACTTTGAACTAATGTAAAGCAGATACTAGTCATTGATCTAATATATTTATCTCAGAAAAAATACAGAAATTCAAAACCATCGGATTATGCAATTTTAACTTCAAACTATAGTAAGACAGATTATACTGATCAACCTGAGAGTAATGTAATTAATTTAGCATATTTTCACTTTAAAAATATCTCCAAAGTTAGCCACTCATAATGATAATAAAATGTTACTTCAAACAATAGTAAAGCAGATTATACTGCTCAACCTGATAGTAATGTGAAGCAGGCACAAAACCACGTAAACGCAAATCGAAAAATGGAGATAAACATTGGAATCAAACCCTGAAAAAGGAATTGTTTTTATATTCCTATTATTTTGTTTATTGCTCCATCACCATTTGATCAAATAAAAAGTGGAATTAGTGAGCTTTAAAATTATTTTCAGGTAAAAATCCTGTATTTAAACTGTATTTTTGGATTGGCCTTTATGTGGTTTTGCGCCTGAACTCTGCATGTATTCATCTGGCACAACGACAAATGGCAGAAACTCAAAGGTATCAGATAATACAATTTTAATATTACCCGACAGGCAGCTGGCCTCAGCATCGATCACACATGTAGCCTGATCAATGCCGGCCGAACCCTGCGCGACTATTATAGCGAGCCCTAATTGCTGCATTATAAAGATAGCTTTGTACACCGTGGACAATAGCTACATCCCGCTTTGGGGATAATTGGGCTGTGATTTATTAGTACACCTGCCACTTGGAGCGTCATGAATGGAACACCACTTACCTACCTAGTACCACGACTACCCACACACCGATACGCCCACACATACACACCTACACCCATTAACAGACCCACCCACCTACACATACACTCATCCGCAAACCCACACACGCACTTCCACACACAACCCACACAGACACACCCATACCCACATCCACACACATCAATGCACACATCTACACCCATCCACACACCTACAAATACCCACACACATACCCACAAACCTACACTCATCAACACACCCACACACATCCCTACATACACGCCCACATACACACCCACACACACCCATCCACCCCCCACAAGTAGCCATACACCGACACCCATAGCTGTACACCCAAACCTATCCACACACCCATCCACACGCCCACACAAACCATACACATGCCCACACACACCCATACACATGCCCACACACACATCCACACACACCTACAGAGGCAACTACACTCATCCCCACACCCACACACATGCGCGCACCCACCCACACACCCATCCACACACATCCACTCACACCTGCACTCATCCACACACCCATCCACACGTCCACATACTCATACACACACCACACCACACACCTACACCCATCCACACACAAACCCACACCCCTATCCACACACACCTACAAACACAAACACCCACACACCTACACTCCTATCCACACATACCTACAAACACATCTACCCCCATACATACCCACAAACACCCACACACCTATTCACATACCTACACTCATCCACCCACCCATCCACACATCCACATACTCATACACACACCACACCACAGACTTACACCCATCCACACACACCCACACCCCCTATCCACACACACTTACAAACACATCTACACCCATACACACACCCACACACACCCACACACCTACACTCATCCACACTCCCATCCACACGTCCACATACTCATACACACCACACACTTACACCCATTCACACACACTCATACCCCCTCTCGGCACACACTTGCAAACACATCTACACCTATCCGCACACCCACACCCACACACCTACCCACACACCTACACTCATCCACACACCCATCTACAAGTCCACATACTCATACACACACCACACCACACACCTACACTCATCCACATACCTACACACACGCCCATGTACACACGGCCCCCATACACCCACCTACACATACACATACACCCATACATGCACATACATTATCCATCCACACACCGACACACCCACATACTCTCACACACTACACACACACGCGACCTTCACTCACAGACCCCACACCTGCACACACGCACACAACCGCACACACCCACACACGCACACACATACACACACTCATACACTCACACACACACTCCATACGCAGTCATAGTTGCTGAGTCAGAATTTGTGTAGTGCAGAGAGGGTCTTTTATTTTATTTTATTTTGTTTTTCTTTAAACAAAAATGTTAATCTTTGGTCTTCAACGTTTCTCCTCCCCCCCCCCCCCCCCCCCACCCCCGCTGCCGGCTGCCGGCTGCCGGCTGCCGCTGTCCGACCAGTGCTCAGCGATGTTCAATTGACACGCCCGTAACGCGTGTAATTGCCATGATGGATTCTATTATCCGCCGTGTTTTCGGTTACAATCAAGTGCGGCATAATCTGTCCGCTGTGATTTTCTCAGACGTCCTGTTGAAGCAAAATTCTCAGGTGGCTTTTTTTCTTCTTTAGCGGTGGCCGAATCGGCACCGAATCGGTACCGAATCGGCAGATCGCAGGCTTTCCGAGTAGTATGGAAGGTCGAGAGTTCGAATCCCAGCCATGTCAAAGAGATGACTTATAAAGTTGACATCCCGGTCGAGTCAAAACAATGAGCTGATGACATAAAAATGTATACTTGGCTCTACCTAGGCTGGCGCTTGGCATTAATAGGATAGGACAAGGACTGGTTAGCTCAGTGTCAGGATAATATGACTGAGTGGGATAATGCGTCATGGTGCTGGCGGCCTGACTTCTCAGGGGGGGGTAGCAGTATAAAATCACCATGAGTGCACACTGTCATAAGTCAGTAGCTGTCCTGCTATGACTGTAGGTGTTGCTAGGATGTAAAACAACAATAAACAAAACAAACATCTTTAATAAAAAGGGAAAACATGATTTCGAGAACCATTAATTATCTAATATCTATTGCAAAGATTTAGCCATATATAAAGAAAATGTTGATGCAATACTCCCCCACCTCATCCCCCCCCCCCCCCCCCCCCCGCCCCCTAAAAACTACACACTCAAGCCAGACATGCACATATCCGCATCTCTATGGCCATATGTATGAAGGTATTGCAATACCTCAGGGAGTTTGACGCCCCTGCCCTGCAGAGTTGTAAACCACTGCCTTGTGGTAGGGGTTCTTGACAGAACCGAAGGCTAAGGGAGCAAACCCTAAACAGAAAACCATGTCACTGTTGCAGCATCAAGGGCGGTTGATGTATGGAACTCCCAACATCTCCCAACCAGCCATTGCAGGGACAAATAGTTTTGCGCATGTCTGGACATGTTCTTGCCGGTGTGAGACCTCTATTTGCTCCCCGAGAGAGTGCCACTGGTAACATGCAAAAGCCAGCAGCACTTCAACACTTTTGCAGGCAGCTTTCCATGAAATGTACCATAAAGAGAAACCTGAAGCTGACAGACATTAAGACCGACTCATGAACATCACTCTCACAGCAGAGAGATAAATGGAGAGCGACAGTCAAGTAATGAAAGCAGTCTTTGTTGCATCGCGACCGACAGCATGATGACGATGATGGCCATATGTATATATAAGCAGTAAGCGACTTATAGAAATAAACCATTTATCAAACTTACGATTCCCAGAGGACAGGTGTACAAGGCTGCGCTCACATTTCAGGCAGTGAGCCACACCTATGCACGGGTAGTGTTATTGCATCATGGTGCCTTGTTTGTTTGTCACCGTTTTGCGTCCTAGCAACATCTAAGGTCATATCACAATGGGTACCAACTTGTGACACTGACAGTGCGCACTCATGGAGACTTTATAGTGCTGCCCCACTGGAAGACCAGGTCACTGGCACCATGACCCAATATCCTACCCAGTTACATTATCCTGATACTGTGCTAACCAGTCCTTGTCCTATCCTATTAGTGACCAGACGGGATGGCCGAATGAGGTAGAGCGGCCGTCTCCCATGTTAGTATACCATGGGATCGTGGGATCGAACCCTGGTTGAGTCAAACCAATGACTTAAAAATTGATACTTGTTGCTTCCTAGCCAGACGCTCACCATTATTAGGATAGGGCAAGGACTGGTTGGCTTAGTGTCAAGATGATGTGACTGACTGGGATATCAGGTCATGGTGGCCTGGTCTCCCAGTGGGGCAGCACTACAAAGTCACCATGAGTGCGCACTGTTACAAGTCGGTACCCGTCGTCCTGGTATGACCTTAGATGTTGCTAGGACGTAAAACAAAAACAAACAAACCTATCCTATTAATGCCAAGCGCCAAACTAGATGCCTCCAAGTAGCATTTTTATAAGTCATTGGTTTGACTCGGCTGGGATTCTAACTCCCAACCTTCCGCATGAGAAACCTGCGCTCTATCGATTCGGCCACCGCGCCTGGTGCATCAGGCTGTCTAGATCGACTAATGGTTAATACGATAACCCCTCAATGACAGCGGCATGGGTTCTAATCTCTCTAATCGCAATAATCTATGTATTTGCAACACCTGCAAGGCACCATCATCATCTTCATCACAGGGTATCTTACGCTTCCGAGTATCATTTATCTATCGGATACAAGATGCAGATATCGCGACTGTCTTTATCCGAAGCGCTAATCTCCCGCCTACTCCTGCCTGCCGCCTCGCCCTTCCCTCATCCCGCCCCCTGTCTGTCTACTCCTGCCTCCGGCATCACCCTTCCCTCATCCCACCCACTGTCTGTCTACTCCAACCTCCCGCCTCGCCCTTCCCTCATCCCGCCCCCTGTCTGTCTACTCCCGCCTCCCGCCTCGCCCTTCCCTCATCCCGCCCCCTGTCTGTCTACTCCCGCCTCCCGCCTCGCCCTTCCCTCATCCTGCCCCTTGTCTGTCTACTCCCGCCTCCCGCCTCACCCTTCCCTCATCCCACCCCCTGTCTGTCTACTCCCGCCTCCCGCCTCGCCCTTCCCTCATCCCGCCCCCTGTCTGTCTACTCCCGCCTCCCGCCTCACCCTTCCCTCATCCCACCCCCTGTCTGTCTACTCCCCGCCTCCCGCCTCGCCCTTCCTCATCCCGCCTCCTGTCTGCCTACCCGCGCCTCCCGCCTCGCCCTTCCCTCATCCCGCCCCTGTCTGTCTACTCCCGCCTCCCGCCTCGCCCTTCCCTCATCCCGCCCCCTTTGTGTCTACTCCCACCTCCCGCCTCGCCCTTCCCTCAGCCCACCCCCTGTCTGTCTACTCCCGCCTCTCGCCTCACCCTTCCCTCAGCCCACCCCCTGTCTGTCTACTCCAGCCTCCCGCCTCGCCCTTCCCTCATCCCGCCTCCTGTCTGACTACCTGCGCCTCCAGCCTCGCCCTTCCCTCATCCCGCCCCCTGTCTGTCTACTCCCGCCTCCCGCCTCGCCCTGCCCTCATCCCGCCCACTGTCTGTCTACTCCCGCCTCCCGCCTAGCTCTTCCCTCATCCCGCCACTGTCTGTCTACTCCCACCTCTCCCTTCCCTCATCCCGCCCCTGTCTGTCTACTCCTGCCTCCCGCCTCGCCCTTCGCCAGCACCGCTCTTCCTGTGCACGACCGCCAGCATCATATCATACTCACGCTCAAATAGCGCGAGATGACCGATTAGCATTCCGGGTAGCGAGTAACGGTGTATCTATAGATCTGTCTCATAACTGTAGAGGGGAAGGCCTCCCCTTTCCTCTGCCCCCCCCCGAGTGTGATGTCTTAGTACGATTCCGCTGAGCTGCTCAGATCTGCTCAGTTGTGCTCAGATCTGCTCAGATCTGCTCAGGGATGCTCAGAGCTGCTTAGATATGTTCCAAGCTGCTCAGAGATAACCAGATATGCTCACCGCTGTTCAGATCTGCTCCAAGTTGCTCAGAGCTGCTCCAAGGTGTTCCAAGCTGTTCCAAGCTGCTCTAGGCTTCTCAAAGCTTCTCACTGCTTCTCAAACCTGCTCAGAGCTGGCCAAAGAACTGCTCCGAATTGTACAGAGATTAATGTTCCAAGCCCCGCAGAGCTACTCAGAGCTGCTCGGAGCCAGTCGGAGCCTTTCAGAGCCGCTCAGAGCCTCTCGCAGCCTCTCGGACCAGCTCGCAGCCTCTCAAAACATCTCGTGCGCTCGGAGCCTCTCGCAACCTCTCGTAGCCTCTCGGAGCAGCTCGTGGTCTCGGATCAACTCTGCGCCGCTGGCAACCGCTCGGAGCCGCTCGCAACCATTTGAGTCAGCTCGGATCCGCTCGGAGCAGGTCGGAACCGCTCGGATCAGCTCGGATCAGCTCGGAGCAGCTCGGAGCAGCTCGGGATCGCTCTGAGCTGCTCGGGGATGCTCGGGGATACTCGGAGCCAGTGGTTGACTTAGCTGTGTCAGTAATCAGCGCGGGTCCAACACATTAACACGAACACTCCACCCGACTGGTGACCAATTACCGCGCCGCATTCACACGCCCTGCTGATCCTCACGCCCGCCCCACCTCCACACACCCACCACCCTCCCCACTCTCACCACACACCCACCTTCCCACGCACTCAGCTGTGGGTCGAGGCAGCTACAGCGGCAGCACAGACTGTGTCTTCTGTGGCCTTACGCTGTAACAGTTTGGTAGTTGTTGCTGTCATTGGTTGTTGTTGAATTATCATTACGGCAATCTTATTTCATTCCAAATAGGCTTCAATTTATTAGGTCTTATTTGATTCCAAATATGCTTGAATTTATTCGACTTTAGATGGTTGTTGTATGTTTATTTATGTTATGTGATATATGTGTGATATATGTGTTATATATATGTCATATATCTGTCATATATATGATATATCTGTGATATTTCTGATATATATGTGATATAATATAGATATGATATGTATGTGATATATGTGTGATATATATGTGATATATTTGATATATACCTGATATATGTGATATGTATATGATATATGCGATATATATGTGATATATATGTGATATATATGTTGGGTGGTTGTTGGAGTTTTACGTCCTGGCAACATCTAGGTTCATATCAGACCGGTGATACATATGTGATGTGTAATTTATATATATGATATGTGATTGTAGTGATATATGTGATACATATGTTATATGATGATGATATATATGTGATATATATGCATATGTGTGTGATATGGATATAATAATAGTGTATTCATATATGGCTATTCATGTGCTATACATGTGATATATATGTGATATATATATGATATATATATATATATATATGTGATACATGTGATATATATGTGATATATATGCGATATATATTTGATTTATATGTGATGTATATATGTGATATATATGATATATATGTGACATATATGTGATATATACCTGATATATATATGTGATATATGTTATATGCAGGTATTGCAATACCTCAGTGAGTTTGACGCCCCTGCCCTGCAGAGTTGTAAACCACTGCCTTGTGGTACAGGTTTTTAACAGAACCGAAGGCTAAGGGAGCAAACCCTAAACAGAAAACCATGTCACTGTGGCAGCATTAAGGGCGGTTGATGTATGGAACTCCCAACATCTCCCGACCAGCCACTGCAGGGACAAATAGTTTTGCGCCTGTCTGGATATGTTCTTGCCGGTGTGAAACCACTATTTGCTCCTCGAGAGAGTGCCACTGGTAACATGCAAAAGCCAGCAGCACTTCAACACTTTTGCAGGCAGCTTTCCATGAAATGTACCATCAAGCGAAACCTGAAGCTGAGAGACATTAAGACCGACTCATGGACATCACTCTCACAGCAGAGAGCTAAATGGAGAGCGGCAGTCAAGTAATGAAAGCAGTCTTTGTCGCATCGCGACCGACAGCATGATGATGATGATGATGATATGTTATATATATATGATATATATAAATGTGATGTATATGTGATATATATGTGATATATATGTGATATATATATATGATATATCCCAACACATACAATATATTGAATGATACATAGCTAAATTATAGTAGTTAATGTTAATAGTATCATTACAATAATAGTATTTATTATTAATTGGCACATACCACATGATATCGGCCTCTACCTTTCCATATCCCTATTTTTTAGTCTATATATATGTATATATATATAGTATATATATAATATATATATATATATATATATATATATATATATATATACAGTAAAACCTCTGTAACCGACCACCTCCACAGATCGACCACTCCCCGATATCGATCCCTTTATTTGGGTCCCAGCAATACCATTGTAACCATATTCTAACTCCGTAAACCGACCACCTCCCTAAATTGACCACTTATATTCGGTCCCAACGTCGGTCGATTTAGAGAGGTTTTACTGTATATATATATATATATTTATATGTATATATATATATATATATATATATATATGAAGTGGGCGAGCCTGCAGGCAAGTCTGGCATTTGCGGCCTATGACGAATGACATGCACTTATTTGCTGGTCACTTGCCTACTTGGACCTCCAAATGTCAGAGGTGCTGAGAATGGGCTAGTTCTTCCTTCCGTCACTAGGTGGAAGCTGGTGGCATATCTTATTGTACATATCATTCACTACCTCCACTGTGGCAATTTTCATCGCCATTTCCACTATGACATATTATCGACACTTCCGGTGTGGATCATCGCCACTTCCAGTGTGAGACATCCCCCACTTCCGGTGTGAAATATCATCACTTCCGGTGTGAAGCACCGGCATTTCCTGGTTAAAACATCACCACTTCAGGAGTGAGATCGCCACTTCAGGTGTGAGCCATCGCCACTTCCGGTTTGAAATATCGCCACTCCCGGTGTGACATCGCCACTTCCTGTGAAACTTTTCTGCACTTCCATTGTGGAATATCGTCATCTTCGCAAATGCTCATCGCTATTCCGCTACTATTTGGGGCCACTTCCGCTTCACGATATCCCCACTTCCGTTTTGTCATTATCCCTACTTCCGGTGCTGCATATCTCAAATACCGCTGCAACATATCACCACCTCCATTGCCACATATCACCCACCTCTGCTGTGACACATCCCTCCCCCCCCTTTGATGCGACATATAGGCACCTCTTTTGCAACATATTGTCACTTCCTGTGTGGTGCATCGCCACTTCCGGTGCTTCACATCGTGGTGTTCTCTGTGGCGGAGTGGTTAGAGTGTCTGACTTTTTTCTAGGTCAGACTCCTAATCTGAAGGTCGGTGCTTCGATCCCCCATGCCCCCATCTCTGCCAATTTGGATTTCCACTGCGGTGGATAACTTACAGCGTCATCAAAGGCCAGTTGCTCTCATACCATGTCTATGTGATGTGGCAGGTTAAACATCCCTTGGATCGGGAAAAGTGTAGGCTCTATCGCCAAACTGTCTGATGGTGAAAACAGTCTATTCAGACTTATCCATGATAGGCAGTATAAATCTTCAAGAAAAAAAGAAAAAACATCGCCACTTCCGATGCTACATATCACCCCTTCGGTGAAGCAACCAAATTATGTGGTCTTTAGTGCCACCCCCACCGCACGCACCCTCAACCCCACACTCACACATCCACACCAACACAACCACCCACCCACATACCCACACACTCACATCTACCCACACACACCCACGCGCACACCCTTCCCCCATAACCACACCAACACACACAGCCACACACACCCACACACCGCCACCCATGCACCTACCCACCCACCCACATACTTACACGCCCAACACCCACACACCCTCACACTCCCATACCCACACGCACACACTCCCCACACAAACCACATAACAACACTCCCAAACACCCACACCTACACACACTCACACCCACACACACCCACACACCCACACACCCACACACCCACCCACCCACCCACCCACACACCCACACAACCACACAACCACACAACCACACACCCACACCCAGGCGGGCCACCTGGTGCAGTGGCCGAAACGGTAGAGCGCCGGCCTCACGTGCGGGAGATCGGGAGTTCGGTTCCCAGTCAAGTCAAACCAATGACTTACAAATTGATACTCGTCGCTCAGTATTAATACGATAGGGCAAGGACTGGTTAACTCAGTGTCAGGATAATGTGACCGAGTGGAATATCCGGTGTTGGTGCTAGTGGCCTGATTTCCCACTGTGGTAGCATTATAAAGTCGCCAGGCGTGCGCACTGTCAGAAGTCCGTACCCATCCTGTTATGACCTTAGATGTTGCGATGACGTAAGACTCCAACAACACACCCATGCGCACACCCACACCCACACCCACACCCACACCCACACACCCACCCACACCCACACACCCACATCCACACCCACCCACATCCACTCACACCCACACACCTACCCACACCCACACACCTACCCACACCCACACCCACACCCACCCACACCCACACACCCACACCGTGCCAAGTATACCGCTGAGGTGGTGGTTGAGAGAGTTGCTGTTGTCCCATAAAATCCAGATAAAAATGAAGGATTATGCCGAATGGCTTCGTGCCTAATGCACTCCACACCCCCCCCCCCCCCTGACGCTCACCCCCCCCCCCCACACCTGTTTGTGGTAGGCATTAATTATACAGAGGAGGCGGCTGCTTCTAATGCCATTCACCCGCCGGCCTTTTGTGATGTGATGGTCAGTGAGATGGGGCAGTGACTGGAGGAGGTCGGTAGTAGACTCGGTAGGGTGTTGTTTGTTTTTTTGTTTTTTTGTTGTGACAAGCTTTTTTATTCTGCCCATAACGTATAAGCTCCCGTGAGGGTGCTTGTTTTCAACGCTGGACAGCTGTGATACTGGATTGGTCTGGTCCCGCACTCAGGAGTCTTCACCTGATCTTTCTCGGGCCAACCTTTGCGGTTTTGGGTGTTAGTAGTTTCTATATTAGTTTTTTTTTTAATTTTCAAGTTTTTTCCTAACCTGTATATGATAACTTAGCCTACTATGTACATCTACGCAGATAACATACAGGCCTGTGGGAGAGGATCCCATCCCATTGTGATGGGATGGGTTTGTTTGTTGGTGTTTTACGTGCTAGCAACATCTAAGGTCATATGAGGATACGTACGTACCTACAGACTTGTGACTACGTTTCGCCGTCTGTCCTTCACACTTATAGCGGTTGATTGTTGGAGTTTTACATCCTGGCAACATCTAAGGTCATATCAGGATTGGTACCAACTTGTGACAGTGCACACTCATGGGGACTTTATAGTGCTGACCTACTGGGAGACCAGGCCGCCCACACCATGACCTGATATCCCACTCAGTCACATTATCCTGACACTGAGCAGAACCAGTCCTTGCGCTATCCTAATAATGGTGAGCGTCTGGCTAGGAAGTGCCAAGTATCAATTTTTAAGTTATTGGTTTGACTCGACCAGGGTTCGAATCCCACAAACCTATAAGGTGATTTTCAATTAGATGGGTACTTAGGAAATAAACACAATACCGTACACTTAATTGAGGCATCTGCTGATGATATATCTATATATATATATGAAGTGTAACGAATTATGCGAGTATAAAGGCGCAGAAGGGGATTATTTTATTTATTTTATTGTATATATTATTGTTATCCTGATTGTATGTACTGCCTCTTGCGCCCCCCTCCCATGACTGGTGGCGCCGCCACCGGCACTTGCCGTCCCTACTGGACACGCCCACCTCACTCACGCAGGATTTGTTATGTGAAGATAAATAATAATGGTACTGCCCATGTTTTATACTGGGGACGGTGGCCGAATTGGTAGAACGTGGGCCTCGCGTGTCGGCGATCGAGGTTTGGTTCCTGGTCGAGTCAAACTAAAGACTTATAAAATAGGTACTTGTCGCTTCCTAACCTGGCACCCAGCATTAATAGGATAGTGCAAGGACTGGTTAGCTCAGTGACAGGATAATGTGGTGACTGAGTGGGATATTGGGTCTGATTTCTCACTGGAGCAGCACTATAAAGTTGCCATGAGTGAGCACTTTCACAAATTGAACGTCAACTCATTTGGCTAACCCGGCAGCAATTGTATAAGATCGATTGTCTTTAAATAAATAGTCTGATATATGTACACGTGAACCATCACCTTATTTATAGTAGGCCAGATAGACAGCGACAACAAGACCTGGAACATGGCTTATCAATACGATGGTTGCCAACCTTTATGGTTTTGCCATAAGGTGTACACTATTTTATGTCGCCGTCATCACCTTACACCAATCTTCTGGTTTTTCATTTTCCAATGTTAGCATGTTGGCAACCAAGTAATACCATTAATAATATAGTAATAGTATGTAAATCTGACAGATTAATGTGTCCAAGATACACCACAGAGCATCTAAGATGTTTACCAATTGTCTGGTGGTATATGGGCTGACCCCCCCCCCCCCCACTTCCCCCCCCCCCCCCACAATATAACATCCCTTAAAGCTGCATGGTCCGATGAAAACATCAAATTTTCAAACCAAAAATAATTATCTAGATTTGAGTCTACATATGTAACTTAGATACTGGTGCGCTTATTAAACCTTTGATGTCACATATAAGTGAATATTGAGGCAATTGAATAGAACCTGTTACTGCAGAAGCCTATGGTGTTAGAGTTTTGGCAAGCTTGCCAAAATTAATTTAGCACCTTTGTGCTTCAAATATCTCAAAAGTTTGCCATTTAAAATAAAAGTTACTTCAAACTAAACTGCGGTAGATTATAATGATCAGCCTAATCTGCTTATCTCAGAAAATGAGAGAAAGTCAAAACCATCGGACTATGCAACTTTAAGATCTTCTGGTTTTTCATTTTCTAATCTTGGCAACCCTGCCATGCACGTATCGTCGCGTTACAAACGGGGCTTTAGTTAGCTGTTTGCACACCAGGGTGCAGGCGTTGGTGTCAGGGGTGAAGCATGGGCATTGACCCCGATGCAAGGCACGGAGGGACGTCATTGAATTGAGACAAGACACAGGTGTGACGATGCATCAATAGCCGGTATCATCAGATAACGCTAAGCTCATCCCGCCTGCAACTGGCGGAACTGGTGCAACTGGTGCAACTGGTGCAACTGGTGCAACTGGTGCATATGTGTTTACACGGAGGATGTGGCCACCATTCGACACTGCTTGTACTGCAAGAAGTCTAAGGCTCGATATATACACGAGTTTATTTTATTTAACAACGCCTCGAGAGCACATTGATTTTGAGCTGATCAATTTTTATCATCGGCCATTGGACGTCAAACATTTGATCATTCTGACATATTTCCTTGGAGGAAACCCGCTGCCGCCACATAGGATACGCAGCAAGGGGTCTTATATATGCACTTTCCCACAGACAGTACATCACATACCACAGGCATTGATGAACCAGTTGTGGACTACTAGTTGGAACGGAAAATAGCCCAAACTGCAAATCTGTCCACTGAGCAGTATCGATCGGATAACCCATACCTTCACAGGTGAACGTTCTACCACCTGAGCTACCTCACACCCCTGATCCGATATATATATATATATATATATATATTATTGTAGTGGTCTGCACTGACCTCTCAGGCAAGTAACCACATAGACAGGTAGGCGTGGGGAGTGTATTGATATCAGGGAGCCTACGTGGTGTAATGGTTAGCACACTGGCCCGGAATGCAAAGAGATGTGGGTTCGAGTCCCGCTCTAGGCACAGTATTTCCCATTTTCATCACACCCACGACACTGGTTGCCGTGATCAGGATCCTGTACAAGCTTTGCGCTGTATGGTTGTTGAACCTACCCTGTGTATGTATGTGTTAGTGCATTGCCTGTATGTATGTAATTGTAAGCATTACAAGACTTACAATTCCAGGGGGACGAGTGTAGTGGTCTGCACTGACCTCTCAGGCAAGTAACCACATAGACAGGTAGGCGTGGGGAGTGTATTGATATCAGGGAGCCTTGGTGGTGTAATGGTTAGCACACTGGCCCGGAATGCAAAGAGATGTGGGTTCGAGTCCCGCTCTAGGCGCAGTATTTCCCATTTTCATCACCCCCACAACATTATTATATCTATAAATAGTTTGTTTACGACATAAGAACAAAGACTAGGACTTGGTTTGGGTTGATTTTATTCTCTGGGAGGAGATTGTTTGAAAGCCGCATCTTTGATTACACGATAGCTACTGCAGTACATACAGGTCCACCTCCAGCTGGTAGAGATATGCATCACGAACCACTTGTCACATCCAGTCCATTCAAATCTAAGTGAAGAGCAGAACAGTAAGCGCCCATTTATGTAGGTCACATGATCCGAGTGGCTCGCGTCCGGGTGGAGTGTGTTTATTGAGCAGCCCAGTGTATGGTACCAGGCATGTCCTCACCGATACTTGACCTCGGCGCATACAACTGTACCATTGGTGGATACCTCCCGCGGGGCACCAGCGGAATGCAGATAGGACCGGCGGACTGCAGATAGGACCGGCGAATGCAGATAGGACCAGTGGAATCCAGATAGGACGGCCGAATGCAGATAGGACCAGCGAAATGCAGATAGGACCGGTGGAATGCAAATAGGACCGGCGGAATGCGCATAGGACCACTGGAATGCAGATAGGACCAGAGGAATGCAGATAGGACCAGCGGAAAGCAGATAGGCCCAGCGAAATGAAGTGGGGTGGGGTAAAGTGGGGTGGGGTGGGGTAGAGTGGGGTCGGGGGTGGGGTGGAGTGGAGTGGGCTGAGGTGAGGTAGAGTAGAGTGGGGTGGGGGTGGGCTGGGGTGAGGTAGAGTAGAGTGGGGTTGGGTCGGTGGGGAGGGTAGAGTAGAGTAGAGTGGGGTGGGGTGGAGTGGAGTGGAGTGGAGTGGGGTGAGGTAGGGTAGAGTCGAGTAGAGTCGGGTGGGGTGGGGTAGGGTAGAGTATAGTAGAGTGGGGAGGGCTGGAGTGGAGTGGGGTGGGGTGAGGTGGGGTAGAGTGGGGTGGAGTGGGCTGGGGTGAGGTCGAGTAGAGTGGTAGAGTGGGGTGGGGTGGGGTGGAGTGGAGTGGGGTGGGGTGAGGTGGGGTGGGGGTGGGGTGGGGGTGAGGTGAGGTAGAGTAGAGTGGGGTGGGGGTGAGATGGGATCGGGTAGAGTAGAGCGGGGTAGAGTGGAGTAGAGTGGGGTGGGGTGGGGTGGAGTGGAGTGGGGGCGGGGTGGGGTAGAGTAGAGTAGAGTGGAGTAGAGTGGGGTAGGGTGAGGTGGGGGTGGGGTGGAGTTGAGTGCGGTGGGGTGAGGTGGGGTAGAGTAGAGTGGTGTGGGGTAGAGTGCGGTGGGTGGGGTGGAGTGGGGTGGGGTAGGGTGGGGTGAGGTGGGGTGGGTGTGGTGGGGTAGAGTAGATTAGAGTGGGGTGGGGTGGAGTGGGGTGTGGTGGGGTGGGGTGGGGTAGAGTAGAGTAGAGTGGGGTGGGGTGGGATGGGGTGAGGTGAGGTGGGGTGGGGGTTGGTGGGTGGACGAGAGGAAGGAGGTTGTTTTTGTTGCAGGGTTATAATAAGTAAAAGATGTTGAGGCGGTTAGGTAATGGGTGGGTGACATTGGAAACTGTGATGATGGGTGAATGATAATGAGTGAGTGACATTGAAGGTAAACATACAGGATAACACTCCAGCAGTATGATGAACCAGCACTAGACAAGACAGTGTGTATACACTCAGGGCATGAGCAGCATCAGCAGTATGATGAACGAACACTAGACAATGGTGTATACTCATGGAACCAGCAGTATGAAGACAGCATGGAACCAGCAGTATGAAGACAGTGTGTATACACTCAGGCATGAGCAGTACCAGCAGTATGATGAGCCAGCACTAGACAATGGTGTATAGACTCAGGGCACCAGTAGTATGATGAACCAGCACTAGACAAGTGTATACAATCACGGCACCAGCAGTATGATGACCCAGCACTAGACAAGTGTGTATACACTCAGGGCACCAGCAGTATGATGAACCAACACTAGACAATGGTGTATGGACTCAGGGCACCAGCATTATGATGAACCAGCACTAGACAAATGTGTATGAACCAGCACTAGTCAAGTGTGTAAACACTCAGGGCACCAGTAGTATGATGAACCAGCACTAGGCAAGTGTGTATAAACTCAGGGCATGAGCAGTACCAGCAGTATGATGAACCAGCACAACGGTTTATACACTCAGGGCACCAGCAGTATGATGAACCAGCATTAGACAAGTGTGTATACACTCAGGGTACCAGCAGTATGATGAACCAGCACTAGAAAAGCGTGGATACACTCAGGGTACCAGCAGTATGATGAACCAGCACTAGACAAGTGTGTATAAACTCAGGGCACAAGCAGTATGATGAACCAGCACTAGACAAGTGTGTATACAATCAGGGCACCAGCAGTATGATGAACCAGCACTAGACAAGTGTGTATACAATCAGGGCACCAGCAGTATGATGAACCAGCACTAGACAAGTGTGTATACAATCAGGGCACCAGCAGTATGATGAACCAGCACTAGACAAGTGTGTATACAATCAGGGCACCAGCAGTATGATGAACCAGCACTAGACAAGTGTGTATACACTCAGGGTACCAGCAGTATGATGAACCAGCACTAGACAAGTGTGTATAAACTCAAGGTACCAGCAGTATGATTAACCAGCACTATATAAGTGTGCATAGACGCAGGACACCAGCAGTATCAGCAGTATGATGAACCATCACTAGAAAAGCCTGGATACACTCAGGGTACCAGCAGCACCAGCAGTATGATGAACCATCACTATAACAAGACAGTGTCTATACACTCATGGAACCAGCAGTATGATGAACCAGCACTAGGCGAGGGGGCATACACCCGGGTTACCAGGTTAATTGAAGACACCTAGCAGCGCCACCTACATCTGCAGAAAGAACACGTCGTGCCTTCATTCTGTACAGTTGAAGCCCAACAACGTGTCTATTTCCCAAGTTCCTACGTCAAACATCGGCTTCCACTTAAGAAACACAGTCAAGTGGTCAAGTGCTGGTCAAGTGCCCGCGTCCGTCCAACCGGAAGTCTAGCCCTGTGGGTACTCACATTAGGGCACAGAGACCACCTGCTGGCCTCTTGCCTCAGGTAGACTTACTTAGTTACTTTTTAAAACTTTTTGTTTGTTTGCGTGTGATGAATTTATTTATCCTGCTCATAACGGATAAGTTAATAGTTGTTTTCACTGCTGGGCAGCACTAGTCCAATTTGATTCAAGTCTATTTGTTTGTTTTGACTGGAATTTATGTCCTAGCAACATATATTGTAATATATATATGTATATATATTATATATATATTATATATAGGATGTATAATGAATTATGCAGATATAAAACAGGCGGAGTTTCATTATTATTTATTTATTTCGTATACTTTGTTACTTATATTATTGTCCAATCGCTGACCTGCCCGGGATTTGCACCGGCTAGCCGGGCCCGAGCGCCACCACCGGGCGATATCTGCCCCGGGCAGTCACTCTGCCTTGGATTTCAAACTGTAAGGACCACAGTCTACCTGCTACCTGTGGTTCCTTTCTCCTACCTGGCTACCTGTTGTTACACCTGGGGCCAGCGGACGACTTCAGCTCGGATATTACCTGTTCGCTGATCAGCAAGGCCGATCGCACCTGAATGACAAGTTAACGGTATCGTGCACAAAACTAAACCTTATTTTAGCATTTTACAGGGATTGCGGACGACTAAAGCAAGTTAATTTCAGCTTGTCCATTTTCAATCCTACACTGATCGCTATTGAAAACGCTGGATATTTGCTTTATAACATTCGATCGTGCTGAAACTGCTTAACTGATCGGGCCAAGTGACGACTATATCGGTCGAGTTCAAGGTTCATAGATCACTGATATTTACTGTAGGTTTGTCTAGGGACAACGGACGACGGAAGCAAAATGGTTTCATGTTGTCGACTTTCAACAGTGAATTCGCTTATATCCTGTTATACTCGGACATGTGTGTCGAATGTGTCTGAGGCTTGTCGAATGTGTGCTGAAAATGTCTGTCGAATTTGCCGAAAATGTTTGTCGATAATCCCTGTGCAGGAAACTAGCACTCAGACAATATCTGCACTCAGACAATAGCTGCTTAATTGTTCCTTAAGCCGATTAGCTGTAACGGGCCGCACTAAGCGGATTAAGCGGATTAACCCGTACTACCTGCCTGATTATATAGTTGAGCAAAGGTCGGCAAGTTCATTGCGACACTTCGTATTACGATTTCAAGGCAAGTTCAGGGACTGCTACGCGCAGCAGTACAGCGTCGGATGTGTGATCGGCATGCTATCATAGGATAGGATGCCGGGCACTGGGTATTGCTCTGACTGCGGACACCCCCACGACAAACAGGATCGAGTCGATTGCGCTCGGAAAAGCATCGACACACTGGCCGAACCTACCATGTCGACGCGCAGCGGCAAAGCCTCGGCAAAAAGCACGAAAACTTCAGCCGACCATTGCGATAATGTCGATATGGATTCGACCACCTCAGCGATGTCGACTCTCTCGCTGGACGACCGTGAAAGAAACGCGTGGGAGGCGATCGACAAGATAAAGACTGAAATGCGCGTCGCCGACTTGGAAGACGAGCTAGCTGCGCTGAAAGAAGAGCGTGACAGACGACGGAGTCGACGCGGGACGACGACAACGGAAGATGGACGACGGGGAGGCGACCACACCTCCCACGCGCATTCGCATGACGACAGGACTACGGACGACCGTAGTACAAGGACGACTGAAGCAGCCCTCCCTCCGCCATCGTGGACTCAAGGATTCGACCGGGATGACGGACACTCTTCCTACGGTCATTCTCGTCGACACTCACAAGGGTCGAGTAGGAGGAGGAGGCGCTCGTCCAGGTCGAGCAGCGGGAGCTCTTCGCGTCGGAGAAGGAGTAAGTGGTCGCTGCGGAAGTATGGGCAAGGGAAAGACGTTAGGAAGATGAACGCCCACGAGCTGATAAAAGCATCCTGTAAATGGTGCTTGGACATCCCAGACTTGACCGTATCGGACTATAGGGCGTTCATCGAGCACGTAAGCTTTGTGTCCGCAAGATCGATGGACGACCACTATAAAGACATTGCGCACGTGGACCACGTCCTTGCAATACGCAAGCTCGGCGAGACCATCGGCTTTTCCGCATTCTCAAAGGCGCACCAGGCTGAGAGCATAGAGCACTATGGCCCTCACAACATGAAGCAGAAGAAGGGTGGACCCTGGCAACCCAGTGTCGGGAAGCACTCTCCTGGCCGGGGGGTAAGTAGGTCGTGCTACGCCTGGAACGGCGACACGGGATGCACACGCTCGGGCTGTCGATTCTCACACACCTGCTCCGGGTGCGGATCTAAGTCACACACACGACAGAAGTGTAAAGAATGACTTAGGAAGCCGCGGGTTCTGAGAACCGATAATCGCCAGACTCCGGAGCGAAGCACGGCTGCGGATGACTCTGGTGCTGATATGCTCGGCGTCACTGATCGTGGCCCTTTGGGCGCCAACCTGGGCCACGCTGGGAAAGACTTGGGGACTATTTCCCCCGCAGTTAGTTACGCGAGTACGTCTGACCCCGCCGAGACTGACACTGTCGATCCTTCCCCCGATGACAATGTTCATTATACTGTTGTTAGTCCTTATATTACAGCCGGGGTCGATACAGTTAGTCTGGGGGGGACTAGGGAAAGCCGGATTCAGGATGAATCTCCTGGTGCTGGATTGCGCTGGTTGAGTCCGGCAGGTTCCAGTCGCTATGACCGCTTGTTCGTCGAGCAAGTTGCGGGGGGCAGCCTCCTAGTTCACATTAGGGAACTTGAAGGGGGTACGCCGGTGACAATTAAGGTCACCATAGAGTGTGTTCGGGGCTCTTGTGAGTGTACTCACAAGATTGCCGGTGTCGCCACTCAGCTCAGACCATGTAGAGTCTTCACTGAGTTATTTCTGTGTGGCGACACCGACCCCGACTGGGTATACATCATGACCGGAGTTACGTTCGGTTTCCGGGTCATCAATCCCGGTTGTGCTGCTACCTACGTCCCTACTAAGACTCGCAGGAAGTCAGCCTGGGAGGGTGGGATCATTGACAGGAAGTTCAGGGATGAGGAACGAGATGGTCTCATCTCCGCCGTCACTGCCCCCGCGTCCTGCACTCACGATGCATTCGTCGTCCCCAAGGACGATGGGGGTGGGCGCGTGGTCATCGATTGTAGTGTTCCTCCTGATGGTTCTGTCAATGGTTTCACGGACCAGGTATGCCTTAAGTTCTCTTACAAAGGTCTCGACGACGTGACAGACATGCTGGAACGGGGTGACGCTCTTGGTACTGTCGATATCAAGGATGCCTACAGGTCTGTCTCAATCCACCCCGAGGACCGCCACCTTCAGGGTCTCCGGTACAAGAGACCCGGTGACCAGGCTTTTTCTTACTTTCTGGACAACCGCCTCTGCATGGGCCTCTCTTCGAGCCCTTACATATTCTCGAAAATCTCCGACTTTATCGTGAGATGCTGTGTTCGGGAGGGAGTTGACCGGATAGTTAACTACCTGGACGACTTCTGTGTCATGGGTGGAACTAGGCCCGAGGTCGAGAGGGCTCAGAGGAAGCTGATAGCGATCCTTAGACGGATCGGTTTCTTTGTGAGCTTCAAGAAAGTAAGTAAGGCCGACACCAAGGTCCGGTTCCTCGGGATCGACGTAGACTCCTTGAGCCTTGAGCTCAGTCTTCCCCAGGACAAACTGTCGAAGACAATAAGAGTTCTTCACAGTCTTCAGGGATGTAGGAAAGCATCTAAGAAGGAACTCGAGCAGGTGGGGGGGCTCGAGCAACATATATTGTAATATATATATGTATATATATTATATATATATTATATATATATATTTATATTATATAAACAGTTCGCCCCATGAAACATAAACAACAAGAAGACTGACGTGGTTGAGAAGAGTATATATATTCTCTGGCAGGAATATAGATAATTGCCCACCTAACGTAAAAATGTGATCATCTGAGTGGGTCGGGAGGCGATAAGGACCAGACACAGCTGGCTTATAAGATGTCAGAGCCCGTGACAGGTGGTGCCGCGTGGCCAAACCTGGAACTAAACGATGTCATAAACTAGCTGTGGTTGGCAATTTAACAATACAGATATAACTGAAGATGGTAGTGTCCTTGTTTATATTCCCATAATAGATTATAGAGCACATTTTGTGTGTGTCTGTGTGTGCATTAGTTGATTAAGCATAGACAATTTCAATCACGGACAATTGGTCTTCCTCGTTCCACTGCTCTTTGCCCTATCCTATTAATGCCGAGCGACGTAACTCTACCCGACCTCACTCTCCTCGACCTGACTCTCCCCGACCTGAATTTACACGACTTGACTTTACATGACTTGACTTTAGACGACTTGACTTTACCCGACTTGACTTTAGCCGATTTGACTTTACACGACTTGGCTTTACATGACTTATTACAGATGTAACCTGACTACCTTAATTAAATTGCTTAGCTTTCCTGAGTGCCTACTTGACTTTATTATTTGAGGGCCCACTTCTCACAAGCATATGCACATATGTATCCTATTGATTGATTGAGATCTGAGGAGGCGTGTACAGGTGGGAGCTGCTCTAGATCTGGGAAGCAGTGTACAGGTGAGAGCTGCTCTAGATCTGAGAAGCAGTGTACAGGTGAGAGATGCTCTAGATCTGAGAAACACTGTGAAGGTGAGAGCTGCTCTGGGTCTGAGAAGCAGTTTACAGTCGAGAGCTGGTCTAGATCTGAGAAGCAGTGTACAGGGGAGAGCTGCTCTAGGTCTGAGAAGCATTGTACATGTTAAAGCTGGTCTAGATCTGAGAAGCAGTGTACAGGTGAAAGCTGCTCTAGATCTGAGAAGCAGTGTATAGGTGAGAGTTGCTCTAGATATGAGAAGCATTATACAGGTGAAAGCTGCTCTAGATCTGAGAAGCATTGTACAGGTGAGAGCTGCTCTAGATCCGAGAAGCAGTGTGAAGGTGGGATCTGCTTTAGATCTGAGAAGTATTGTGCAGGTGAGAGTTGCTCTGTGTAGGTGTGAGAAGCCATCGGGAGGTGAGAATTGATCTTGGTGGGTCTGAGATCCTGGCAATCAAATGAACTGCTGGTGCGTATGTTCTGCATGCGAGACACCCATGATTATTAACACACTAAACTTAATGCTTCAACTCGTGCGGTCGATCATAATCACATTTAATCTGTTTTCTATGGACAACCGACCAGAGCTGCAGCAGCAGCCATTAACCAGAGATGCACATAGTGCAAGATTATCATGTGGTGTAGAGTGTAGAGGGGGAGGTTGACGAGGGGTGGAAGGCGCGTGCATTGTATGTTTAAGGGGTATTTTATACCCTGCCGATACAGCTAATTAGACTTGTTAGCACTGTTCTTCCTAAATTTGCATACAGGGATAATATTATGTTTGTGGCACATTAAACAAAAATTAGTATCTTAAGTTCCTGCCACCGTTGGAAGGTTGATGCTTTATGGTAGGTGCGTATTTATAGCATGTAGATATAAAGTGTAAGCTACATAGACTTGCTATCACATGTGCATTTTCACCCTTTTCTCTAAATTTGCATAAACAGATAATTTTATCTTTGTGCCACATTAAACAAATTAGTATATTATGTTCCTGCCACCTTCCGAAGGTTAATGTTTTATGCTTAAGGGGTATTTTATAGTCCAACCTAAATACACTTGCTTATGCTTGTGCGTCGTCACCCTTTTTCCTAAATTTGCATACATGGATTATTTATTTTATGTTTGTGCCACATTACAAAAATTTAGTATCTTAGTGAAGAATAACTGCTGGCCATCTCAGTTACTCATCTTACTCATTGCTATTCAGGCGGATCCTGGCAACTGTCTGCCAGTCTCCACCTATCAAATACCATAAACAACAGAAAGAAAGGAAGACAAGTCACGCAAGATTGACAGTGATAAGGTTGAGCTTTATTGCTACAACTCTTGTTCACCTACTACTGACCTGCCACCCTGACTCACTTACAACCTGCCACACATACCCACATGGTTCCTGCTTGTTCAGTCTAATCAGTGCCTACAGCCCATTGAACCTAAGTCCTATGGGTGTTACACACAGCTCAGCGGTGAACTGCTTCTTTTGGTATTGTCGTGGGGGTGATGAAAATGGGAAATATTGCGCCTAGAGCGGGACTCGAACCCACATCTCTTTGCATTCCGGGCCAGTGTGCTAACCATTACACCACCTAGGCTCCCTGATATCAACACACTACCCACGCCTACCTGTCTATGCGGCTCCTTGCCTGAGAGGTCAGTGCAGTCCACCACACCCGCCCCCCTGGAATTGTAAGTCTTTTAATGCTTACAATTACATACATATAGGCAATGCACTAACACATACATACACAGGGTAGGTTCAACAACCATACAGCGCAAAGCTTGTACAGGATCCTGATCACGGCAACCAGTGTCGTGGGGGTGATGAAAATGGGAAATATTGCGCCTAGAGCGGGACTCGAACCCACATCTCTTTGCATTCCGGGCCAGTGTGCTAACCATTACACCACCTAGGCTCCCTGATATCAACACACTACCCACGCCTACCTGTCTATGCGGCTCCTTGCCTGAGAGGTCAGTGCAGTCCACCACAGTATCTTTAGAGTGAGTGTCTGTCTGTATAGAAAGTGCAAGGAGTATAAGGTGACTGGGCTCACACAACCAGCCAACCAGACACCCTCTGCAGCCTGGGAGGGGCAGAACCCAAGAAGGGCACCTGTCACTCAACCCCAGTGCAGGTGGTGTCCATAATGTATGCAGAATGGCTGGGTGTGCTTACCCAGCAGTCCCCTGGTAACAAGTAGTCGTCATACAGCTACAATAAATATTAATATGTGTTCCCGCTCCATTTGCACTCTTCCTGCTGTATGGAGGGAACATTTCTATAATTAGTAGCAGCATCTTCATATCAGGACATCATATCGCAATCACGGTCAATGAGCGTCATAACATTTCCACATAGTTATTTATATGTCACACAGCGAGTGGGCACCCATTGCGTCGCTCTTCCATAACAATGGTCCCCAACTCTGTTGCCTGAAATATTAATACGATTCCAATCTTGTCTACCACGACCGAAAGGCCGCATATTTTTACATTAGGTTCCTGTCACTGTAAGAAGGTTGCTGTATGCTTAAGGGGTATTTTATATCATTTTGATACACCGTCCAAGCTAAATAAACTTGCTAGCACATGTGCATTGCTACCTTTTTACCTAAATTTGCATATGTAGATCATTTTATGTTAGTGCCACATTTTCTTTAAAACTAGCTTAGGTTCATGACATTGTCGGAAGGTAGATTGATGTTGTGTATCGTATATTACTAAGTACAATATTGAATTGTGAAGGTATCAGGCGGTATTATCTGTTTCAAGTCGAGGGTTGCACTCAGGCTGAAATAGACAATGTGCGGTGGCTGTCTGGCGATATAATCTATCGGAACTTTTTCATCAACAATAACCAAGTTATATATAAAGTTTGCCCGATACGCGAGTGACAGTATTCGCGGTACTGGAAAGGGGTCACCCATAAAGTAGTACACAACATATCGGTGATCAATGAGGGAATCCCCTTACGCGCCTTTATACTCGCATAAATCTTATACATCATATATATATATGTGTGTGTATACATATATTTATTGTTGCATTATACAATGTTCATCTCGTCCTTCTTAATATATATACAACTTATATTGACATAGGAATACTATAATTATATATTTATAAGACCGAGCGGTGGTTAAGTCTTAGGTTTGTTCTGATCATTACTCCGCTGTTAATCGGAACTGCCAATGCGTGTCATCATACTCCACTGATGCTTCGCCATGTATGGGTTGCGTCTACAGTACACATTTCATATTAATTTTGAATTGAAACACAAATTTGAATTTCACATTAATTTTGATGATTTTTTTTTACTAACTTTGGTCACTTCGACCAGACTGTCATTGTGAGCGTCTTAACTCAATATTGGTCCAGGGATTTATGCGGAGACTAACTTTAACCTGTGTGTAGCATGGGTTAACACTAGTATATATATATATATATATATATATTATATATATATATATATATATACATATATATATATATATATATATATATATAAATACAAGCTACAGTACAAAATGGAGACAAGACAATGAAAGTGGGTTGAGATAATATATTCTCTGGCATAGGGAATATTTGCCCTAGCCTAAAAGGAAAAGGTTCCGGTCGAAAGTGACAGTGGTAGCGGCGGAAGTATGGTTCGGCAGTGGTGGAGCCACCAGTGCCTGTATGAGTAGGAGGCAAATACATGCAGAGAGCCCATCGGCCAATAATATAGTATCGGAATAATATAATATAATATAATAAAACATAGAAATTCCCTTATGCGGCTTTATACTCGCATAATGCTTATACATCACATAATAAATATATATTCTATGCGAGCTGTCACTTTTAAAACTGATGGCATAATCTGACGTCTTTAAGCTTAATCTATTCCTGCTACAGCTGCAAGCAGCGTATAATTTGAAATGAGAATATGAAAAGACTTGCACAGCTCTGAGGTCTGGCAGAATCTGCGATAAAATCCTTCTACGCTGTTTTATTTAGCTTCCTGTTATCAGACAGTGATCTATTTGCAAGATGCGGTCGGAATGAGTGGGTGGTCTAGAGAATATATATATATATAAATATTTATTTATTTATTTTGTTTGTTTTGTCAATATTTCGCAGACCAACATGTCACTGATTAGTGTGACCCCAGTCAATGACATAAGGGGCATGCGCGTTGGATTTCAATGGAATAAAAAACCCTGCTGGTACCCCCCCCCCCCGTGTACAAACTGTATCTATGCACTACATTTTACACCTTAGATAGTGCGAATATAGTTCTGTTTGTGTTTTTGTTTGTGGTTAATTTGGCAGATGTTTGTGAATTGTTAGTACGGCATGTATAAGCGATAGGTGGACTAGTAGTACAACATCCGGTGCTGGCGTCAAATCTCTTATAAGTTATATTATTGTGGTAAGTGCCGCTACTAGTTCTGCTTGTGTGTGTGTGTGGTTAATTTGGCAATGTTTGTGAATTGTTAGTATGTCATGTATAAGCCATTGGTGGACTAGTAGTACAACATCCGGTGTTGGCATTGAATCTCTTAGAAGTTATATTATTGTGGTAAGTGCCGCTACTAGTTCTGCTTGTGTGTGTGTGTGGTTAATTTGGCAATGTTTGTGAATTGTTAGTACGTCATGTATAGGCCATTGGTGGACTAGTAGTACAACATCCGGTGTCGGCGTTAAATCTCTTATAGGTTATATTATTGTGGTAAGTGCCGCTACTAATTCTGCTTGTGTGTGTGTGTGGTTAATTTGGCAATGTTTGTGAATTTTTAGTACGTCATGTATAGGCCATTGGTGGACTAGTAGTACAACATCCGGTGTTGGCGTTAAATCTCTTATAAGTTATACCTCATCAAATGGGGCCCGGCGTTTCAGTAAGATTAAGAACACGCCGACCATTCCCCACTACACCTCACGCCCACATCCCCACACAGCCACACACACACACCCAGCAACGGATGCATTTCTACGCGAACTTTCAGTAACTGAAGCTTAGTCAGATGAAAACATCAAAATTTAAAAACAAAAGCAACGGACGACAAAGTCCAAAACAAGATTGAAAATATAAGGTGCAGAGGACAATCCCATGCAAAGCCTGTTATCCTCAAAATATTCAAAACCACCACCAAAATCCCACATGAGACCTTGTCTGGTCCAGTCATCTGGGTGTATATTAATAGCTCTGTAAGCCTCACTTATGTCCACTGTGGCAATATAATCGTATTGAACAATATTATCCACTAATGTAATAACTGTATTGTAAGAAAAAGTTATTGCCACCTCATGGACATAATTATTCACAGAAGCCTCATACGGCTTGCTGCAATCTGTAATTACGCATAGCCCGACTCCGTCTGACTTCGGTACAGGACAATTATTATGAACACAAGTAGGGGATCGCCGACCACTACTAATTTTAGCCTCGTGCAATTCTTTAAGCAATTTGCCCTCAATACAATTACAGTGATCGGAGTTACAAATTTCCCTTGTAGGCCCACCATATGATGCATGACAGGACTTATTAATTGATCTGAAACCGAAAATAACACCGTGTAATATCACTTCCCAGTTTGCATCTGTAGCTCCCCTATAAAAGCATTCGCAAAAGTCTCTGCAGGGCTTTAATTGAGCTGTGCGACCCCCAACCGGGTGACCACATGTGCAAGTACCGGTAGAACAGGCCGTAGAAACAACAAAATTACAAACAGTACAATCAGCACTGAAACGGCCAAGCAATTACCATCATTACACACTGACAACCAGTCACATACCAGGAGCACCAGAGAAAAATTTCTAACAGTAAGGTCCGCCAACGGTCGCTCGGAGGGGCATGCAGCGGCGGCGGCTAGGTGAGCACTGTCGACTGCACATGGCACAGACTGCCTCGGCTAGGGAACGCAGCGTCGCCCAACAGATAGTAAATGAACCAACTGCATTTAGACTGTCTTGCATACTGCAAGATTGGAGCACCGTGTTCCGCCCCTTACACGAGGATATACAGCATATATCCTGGCTATAAATATATATATATATGCACACACATCGAAAGTTGGGGTCAGGCGATGAAGGCCAATTCAAATAACACCTCACCGGAAGTGCGTGTCAATAGGGCGCCACCTGTCGGGTGCTCCCCACGTAACTCCAGCACGGCATGCTCCCTAAGCCTCCTGCACAGGTGCGCTGCCTATGCTGGTGTATTTTACTAAAGTTTCCCCGACCCTTTAAACAATATTGTCGTGGGGGTGATGAAAATGGGAAATATTGTGCCTAGAGCGGGACTCGAACCCACATCTCTTTGCATTCCGGGCCAGTGTGCTAACCATTACACCGCCTAGGCTCCCTGATATCACCACAGTACCCACGCCTACATGTCTATGCGGCTCCTTGCCTGAGAGGTCAGTGCAGACCACTACACTCGTCCCCCTGGAATTGTAAGTCTTATAATGCTTACAATTACATACATACAGGCAATGCAACGCACTTACATACACAGGGTAGGTTCAACAACTATACAGCGCGTAGCTTGTATAGCATCATGGTCACGGCAACCAGTGTTGTGGGGGTGATGAAAATGGGAAATATTGCACCTAGAGCGGGACTCGAACCCACATCTCTTTGCATTCCGGGCCAGTGTGCTAACCATTACACCACCTAGGCTCCCTGATATCAACACACTGCCCACGCCTACATGTCTATGCAGCTCCTTGCCTGAGAGGTCAGTGCAGACCACTACAATATGTATATACATATATTTGTTTATAAATTCCAAAGTGCATAACATTAAAAGTAGATGGATTGGTTGTTGGACTTCTTACGTCTTGACAACATCTGAGGTCATATAAGGACGAGTCCCGACTTGTGACAGTGCACACTCATGGCGACTTTATAGTGCTGCCCTACTGGGAGACCAGGTGGCCAGCGCCAAATGTCCCCGATCCTTTTGTCTATATATATAAGTTTGTTTGTTGTTGTTTACGTCCTAGCAACATCTATGGTCATTTCAGGACGGGTACCGACTTGTGACAGTGCACACTCATGGCAACCTTTATAGTGCTACCCCACTGGAACACCAGGCCGCCAGCACCATGACCTGATATCCCACTCAGTCACATTATCCTGACACTGAGCCAACGAGTCCTTGCCCTATCCTAATAATGCCGAGCGCCTGGATAGGAAGCAACAAGTACCAATTTTTAAGTCATTGGTTTGACTCGACCAGGATTCGAACCCACAAACTCATGGGTTTGGATCTCCCGATCTCCCAAAACAGGAGACGCACGCTCTACTCATTCGGCCACCCCGTCTGGTCATATATATATATAAGTCAGTAGGATAATAATCTCGATTTTTAGCCCGATATCACTTTACTCCCTGCTTTGTAGCTCTAAGATGCGGGTGAATTGTAGGTGACGGGGGCTCTGTGAGATGGTTGTGGGTGGAGGTGGGATGTGTGCGTGTGTGTAGACGGTTGAGGGGGAAGTGAGGGTGGTGGGTTGGAGTGTGTGTTTTTGGAGGGTAGAGGCAGAGAACGTGTATATAAACAGCTACAGTGGCGTTCCTGGCGGTTAGTGTTGAACAAGCTTCAAAATTAATAGAAATGCAGAAGCCTAACCTTATCAATTTAATATAATCCTTTTGGTAAACATGTTTTCTATATGTGTACTAAGCGGCTTGTTTCTATTTGGTGTAGTTTTAGAGATATTTCACTTTTTCTGTAGGAAGATTGCACACGACCATTGACAATGCCTTGAGTTTGCCGTACGCGTAGTGAAAAACGTCAGTTTTATTCCAAATTAATAGAAATCCAGAACCCTAACCATATCAATTTAATATAATCTTGTTGGTAAACATGTTTCCTATGTGTATTCCAATCAGTTTGTTGCTAGGTGTTGTAGTTTTAGAGATATTTAACGTTTTCTGTAGGAAGATTGCACACGACCATTGACAATGCCTTGAGTTTGACAGCTGTGTCATATACTGTTCAACAACCACCACTTGGAGCGCCACAGTCGGCAGGTGTTACACGGTCTAGTATGGGAGTTGTCCCTCTCATCTGTTTATATACACGCTCTCTGGTAGAGGTTAGGATGGTGGGTAGATGGGTGGGTGTGGGGGTGTGTGGAGTGTTGAGGGGGTGGTGAGTGTGGTGGGTGGATGGGTGGGAGTGGGGGATGTGTGGAGTGCTGAGGGAGGGGAGGTTGGTGGGCGGATGGGTGTGAGTGGGGGGGTGGAGGTTGGTGGGTGGTCTGTGGAGGGTGGTGGGTGGGTGGATGGGTGGGAGTAGGGTGTGTGTGGAGTGTTGAGTGGGAGTGGAGGTTGGTGGTTGGATTGGTGGGAGTGGGGGTGTGTGGAGGGTTGAGAGGGAGGTGAGGGTGGTTGGTGGGCGAATGGGTGGGCGTGGGGGATGGGTGAAGTGCTTAGGGGGAGGTTGAGGGTGGTGGGTGGGTGGGGTGGGAGTGGGGGACGTGTTGAGGGGGAGGTGAGGGTGGTTGTGGGTGGGTGGGAGTCGGGCTGTGTGTGGCGGAGTGAGGGGGAGGTGAGGGTGGTGGGTGGGTGGGTGGGAGTGGGGTGTGTATGGAGGGTTATGGGGGAGGTGAATGTGGTGGGTGGGTTGGTGGGAGTGTGTGTGTGTGAAGGAATGAGGGGGGCTGAATGTGGTGGGTGGGTGTGTGGGTAGGTGGGAGTATATGTGTGTGCAGGGTTGAGGGGGAGGTGAGGGTGGTGGGTGGGTGTGTGGGTGGGTGGGAGTGTGTGTGTGGAGGGTTGAGGGGGAGATGAGGGTGGTGGGTGGATGGCAGTGGCTGGATGAATAGGTTAGTTGGTGCTGGATCAAAACAACGAATGCTTCGCGTCCGTGTTGAACTAATCTCCCCCACTAGCACGCCATCTACCGAGTAGACACCCCCCCCCCCCTCCCTCCTCCCCCCCCTCCCGTGTCTTGACTGTCCAGAGAAGCACACTCACCTCACCAGGTGAAATGCCACATACCCAGACAGGCATGGGTAGGTTGATTGGTCGGTTGTTGGAGTCTTATGTCCTAACAACATTTAAGGTAATGTTAGGATGGGTACCGACTTGCGACAGTGCACACTCATAGCGACTTTATAGTGCTGGCCCACTGGGAAATCAGGCCGCTGGCACCATGACCCAATATCCCACTCAGTCACATTATCCTGACACTGAGCTAACCAGTCCTTGGCTTATCCTATTAATGCCAAACACCAGGCTAGGAAGCGACAAGTATCAATGTTATAAGTCATTGATTTGACTCGACTGGGAACCAAACACCCAACCTTCTGCATGCGAGGCCTGCGCTATACCGATTCGGCCACCACATCCGCTCCATGGGTAGGTTGATGAGGGCGCTCAGGCATCTTCAACATTTTCAAAGTAGTACAAAGAGTACAACTTTTCCAGACCCCTCCCCATGTTTCCCATCCATCCCCCCCCCCCCCCCCCCTTCCCCGCAAAGTCGTAAACATCAACATTTTATTACAGCCCCAAACAGGGTGCCTAAATAAGTTGAGCGCCTGCCTCCCGTCTCCCATTTTGGTAGGTCATGGGATTTGAAACCCCAGGGTTTGAACCCTTGTCCAGTCAAACCAATGAGAATAAAAATGCATATATTTTTGTCGCTACCTAGCCTGGCGTTCAGCATCAGTATTAAGATACGGCACAGAGCAGTGGAATGAGGAAAACCAATTGATGCTTAATCAACTAATGTACCAACAAAGCAAAAAAAAGAAGGGACATGAGCCTGTCTCAAAAGGTGATAACTCTTCTTTTTTCTTTCTTTTTTTTGTGTGACAAGTTTGTTATTCTGCCCATAACATATAAGCTCCCGTGAGGGTGCTTGTTTTCAACGCTGGACAGCTGTGATACTGGATTGGTCTGGTCCTGTACTCAAGAGTCTTTACCTGATCTTTCTCGGGCCAACCTTTGCAGTTTTGGTGTTAGTACTTTCTATATTAGTTTTTTTATAATTTTCAAGTTTTTTCCTAACCTGTATATGATAACTTAGCCTACTATGTACATCTACGAAGATGACATATAGGCCTGTGGGAGAAGATCCTTTAGCTGATTCTTTATTTTGTCCATTGTACCGATAGACACAAAACAGCACAGAAACAGTTACACTGAAAACACAAGGACATTTGCTTCAAATCAAAATGTATTCTATTGGGATTATGAAACACCATGTAAAAAACAAATCAGTTTATCCTGAGCAAATGCATAAGTAGATAGTATGTTGATCGTTACAATGGACAAAGTTTTGTCCCGTATTGCTTAGCACCTTTTGAGACAGTCTCATATATTAATTTTTAAAATCAACATTTTAGTAAATAATATAAATCTTATGTGAGTGATTCCCCCCGGATGTCCGCTTTGTGTACACCGTAAGAAGATGTTGACAACATTGAAAGACCATTTAGGTGATCTAATGGTTAGGGTGCTGGGGATTGAGAGATGTGGTAGACACCAGTTAATTGGGGAGGGAGGGGGAGGGAGGGGGGAGGGGCAAGGGGGGTCAGACACCCTTCCACTAGTTGTTTATGTCGTCTGGGTCCGACCTAAAGATCAATAATATGGCTGACTTTGGGTGATGAATGGTCAGAGGTGGTCGAGGCAATACCAGGGGATTTTTGACCAGTATTTTCGTACTTGACCCCATAGACAAAATCCTCCGGTGCGACTGACACTGGTCAACATCCGGTTGATGCGAGGTGGGCCGAGATGGCACCACCTTATAAGACGTTATACATCACATATAGATAAAGCTAATATATATATATATATATATATATATATATATATATATATAGATGCATACTTATATATGAATATATAGATATAGAGATAGACATATGAAGAGTCCAGCCACAAAACCCTGTAAATGCCAATCTACAAATTTGATTAAAATAAAGATTTTTTGCCTGAAGGTACTTTTAATTCTCAGTAATTCCACTTTTCTTGCGATGAAATGGTTATGGAGCAATGAACAAATAAATATATAAATGTAAAAAAAAAGATTTTTTTCAAGATTTGACTCCAGTGTTTCTCTCAATTATTTTCTCGGTGTTTATTGTGTTTTGCACCTGAACTCTTCATATATAGATGTACACCTATTTATACATAATTCACGACGAGACGGGAGTGGTATAGTGGTCCTTTATTTAAAGCTGCATAGTCCGATGAAGCATCAAATTTTCAAAATCAAAACAAGTATCTCAATTTGATTCTACATATCTAACTTAAATACTGGTGCACTTGTTAGACATTTGTCACCACATAGACAGGAATACTGAGGCAATTTAATAGAACCTATTACTGCAGAAACCGATCGCGTCAGAGTTTTGGCAAGCTTGCCAAAACTAATTTTGCTTGTTTGCACTTCAAATATCTAAAAAATTAGCTATTTAAAATAAAAGTTACTTCAAGTGAAAGTAGGGTACATTATAACGATCACCCTAATATGTTTATCTCAGAAAATGACAGAAACTCAAAACCAATCGGGCCAGACCGGATGGCCGAATGAGTTAGAGCGTCCGTCTCCCGTGCTGGTAGATCGTGGGGTCGTGGGTTCGAACCCCAGTCGAGTCAAACCAATGACTTAAAGATTGATACTTGTTGCTTCCTAGCCAGGCACTCGGCATTATTAGGACAGGGCAAGGACTGGTTGGCTCAGTGTCAGGATAATGTGACTGAGTGGGATACCAGGTCATGGTGCCTGCGGCCTGTTTTCCCAGTGGGACAGCACTATAAAGTCACCATGATTGCGCACTGTCACAAGTCGGTACCCATCCTGATATGACCTTAGATGTTGCTAGGACGTAAAACAACAACAAACAAACATAACCCATCGGACTATGCAACTTTAATTAGGTGAATAGAACATAAATCGAACAATCAATTAATCAGTAAGCAATCAGAATCAAACAATCAATCAGTACAATAGAATAATGATCTCAACCAAATAAGATGGAGAGAGCCCGAGTGGCAAAGTACATTATGTAAAGACATTAGATGTTGCCAGGACGTAAAACTCCAACAACCAACCAACCAACATTATGTAAACATGGTGTCTGAACGCCATGCACCAAGGTCTTGGACGTCAGCTGGCTTGGCTCCCGCCAAGGCACAGGCCCAAGTGCCTCCCCGTCGGAGGCTGTGGAGGGTGACTGTTGAAGGGGCCGGGTGTCCATGTGACCTCAGGGCCTCTCAAATTGCTGTGGTGAGAACTTGTGACCTTACTATACAAAGGTTCTATCTGACAAAGTGAACGAATCGGTGTTATGGATGTAAAAATATTCTATCTACAAAAAGCCTATCATGCAGTTACACAATTGTTTCTCAACTGGTATTTTTCACTGAGAATATATTAAAAATAATATTGTCCTAACTGCTTTGCTATCATGCAGTTACGCAGCTTCTGTCCGCATTATCTCAAAAGCGCCATTTTGTCAGATAGAAGCTTTTTATAGTAAGGTCGCGATACTGTAGTCATATAAGAGCCTTGCCGTTGGGCATGATGAAGGCTGCCACAGGTGGTTCGTCTTGTCTTCCTCTGGTGGGGCAGCAGGTGGAAATGCTTAATTAGTAAGCGCACCAGTATCTACATTGGACGCGTAATGTCGTGGGACATTGATGAAAATGGGAAAAAATTGCACCTAGCACAGGATTCGAACCCAGACTGCTTGCTATTCCAGGGCTACCATATTAACCATTACACTACCTAGGCTCCCTGATGCAGTCACCCTATCCATGACCATCTGTTTATGTGGCTCCTTCTCTAAGAGGTTAGTGCAGTCTATTGCAATATCATCGACAAAAGGGTTCAGCGGGCGCGGTGGCCGATTCGGTAGAGCACAGGCCTCGCGTCCGGAAGATCGCGGGTTTGCGAGTTTGGTTCCCGGTCGAGTCAAACCAATGACTTAAAAATTGATACTTGTTGCTTCCTAGCCTCGTGCTTGGCATTATTAGGATATGGCAAGGACTGGTTAGCTCGGTGTCAGGATAATGTGACTGAGTGGCATATCGGGTCATGGTGCTGGCGGCCTGATTTCCCAGTGGGGCAGCACTATTAAATCACCATGAGCACGTACTGTCACAAGTCGATACCCATTCTGATATGACCTTAGATGTTGCTAGGATGTAAAACAACAACAAAGAAACAAACAAAACTAAAGGGTTCAGTCGCAAGAACCAACAAACACATGACTACCAAATTTGAGTTGAAGCTGACATCATTGCGAGAATCATATCCTTTGTTCGCAGAAGCTGCCACATCCGCTATATAATTCCCTACTCAACATGAAATTGATACACTTTACCTGGAAAACCTAACGAATTTTATTTCACAGAAAAAACAACTAAAATAGATTTGTCGGTTTTTTTTTGCACCTGAACCCTTCAAGGGTCACTGTTTTGGTTTCCTAAAATGTATGCTTTCCTCGGACTGTGCTGCTTTAAGTTCAATTTGAAGTGCTTTCAACAACTTGATAACATTCCCTCCCAGAAACCAATATAATATATTAATGCTTAGGGAAATATGGATCGCTCCTTCAAAGGAATCGATTCGAATGGGGCAACGTTCATTGTGACCGCATTCTTTTCTTATGTTATTTTTCCTTTTCCCGGCATCCCCACTTGGGCACTTCCGGTAGGGTTGTGCTATTCCGGGCCCTGGTGGGAGTTCTTTGTACTAGGTGAGTTGAGTGTGCTGCACACGCTTCATTAGCAAAACCAAACATGACCAAAAGAACTTTACATTATTCATAAATTTATTTATATTTTTTAATTATTTGGTTATATTTTATCGTGGGGTTGATGCAAATTGAAAATGTTGCACCCAGAGAAGCTTTTTTTAACCCACACTTCTTGCCATTCCAGGGATAATATACTAACGGCCAGACAGGATGGCTGAATGAGTTCTCCTGTTTTGGTAGATCGTGGGATTCGAACCTAAGGGTTCGAACCCTGGTCGAGTCAAACCAATGACTCAAAAATTGATGCTTGTCGCTTCCTAGCCAGGCGCTCGGCATTAATAGGATAGGACAAGGACTGATTGGCTCAGTGCCAGGATAATGTGACTGAGTAGGATATTAGGTCATGGCGCTGGCAGCCTGGTCTCCCAGTGGGGGGGGGGGGGGCACTATGAAGTCACCATGGGTGTGCACTTTCACAAGTCAGTACCCATACTGATATGACCTGAGGTGTTGCCAGGACATAAAACTCCAACAACCAACCAACCTCATGAGCTGTTTTGGTAATCAATGGAACGCTGTTGCAGGATTCTCTGTGAAATAGTTTGTGAAACATTCTCATATGTCAGATGTTATAATATAAAAAAGGGTCACACACAGGAAATCTATCAACATTGTTCATGTGTCTGTTAGTTGGAGTTTAACATCCTGGTAACATCTAAGGTCATATCTGGATGGGTACTGACTTGTGACAGAGCGCACTGACGACGACTTTATAATGCTGCCCCACTGGGATACTAGGCCACCGGCACCATGACCTGATTTCCCACTCAGTCACATTATCCTGGTACTGTGCTAACCAGTCCTTGCCCTATTCCACTAATCATGAATGCCAGTCTATGTAGCGACAAGTACCACTCAAACTTCCTGTGCGGGTGTTCAATGAATCATCGCGTTATATCAGAATTTGTGTTAGATCAGGACACACAATAATGGGGTTCCACTATTTATGTATATATATGTATATATATGTATATATATGTATATATATATATATATATATATATATATATATGAAGAGTTCAGGTGCAAAATCAGGTAAACACCAATCCAAAAATAGAGATAAATATTAGAAACAAACCATCAAACAATAAATTTGTTTACATTCTTATTTTTTTAGGCATTGTTCCATAATCATTTCATTATAAGAAAAGTGAAATTAGTGAGAATTAAAATGAACTTGAGGCAAAGATCTGTTATTTTAATGACATTTTTGGATTGGCGTTTACAGGGTTTTGCACCTGAACTCTTCATATGTATATCTCTGTAATATGTACCTATATATGTATATCTATGTATGTATATCTATATATGCATTTCTATATATATATATATATATATATATATGTGCCTTTATATATATGTATGTGCATATATATATGTATATATAGATTATGTATAAAGTGAAGTACATCTGATGGTTTTTTGTTGTTTTAGTTTCAGAAAGTAGTATAGCCCTAGATATGGGGATCTGTTCACAACTACAGATACTCCCTCATACAATTGTACCACCACCACCATCACCACTACCACTAGTACCAGAAAGTAGCACAGCCCTAGATATGGGGATCTGTCCACAACTACAGATACTCCCTCATAGACGTGTACCACCGCCACCATCACCACTACCACTAGTACCAGAAAGTAGCACAGCCCTAGATATGGGGATCTGTCCACAACTACAGATACTCCCTCATACACTCGTACCACCCCCACCATCACCACTACCACTAGTACCAGAAAGTAGTACAGCCCTAGATATGGGGATCTGTTCACAACTACAGATACTCCCTCATACAATTGTACCACCGCCACCATCACCACTACCACTAGTACCAGAAAGTAGTACAGCCCTAGATATGGGGATCTGTTCACAACTACAGATACTCCCTCATACAATTGTACCACCGCCACCATCACCACTACCACTAGTACCAGAAAGTAGTACAGCCCTAGATATGGGGATCTGTTCACAACTACAGATACTCCCTCATACAATTGTACCACCGCCACCATCACCACTACCACTAGTACCAGAAAGTAGTACAGCCCTAGATATGGGGATCTGTTCACAACTACAGATACTCCCTCATACAATTGTACCACCGCCACCATCACCACTACCACTAGTACCAGAAAGTAGTACAGCCCTAGATATGGGGATCTGTTCACAACTACAGATACTCCCTCATACAATTGTACCACCCCCACCATCACCACTACCACTAGTACCAGAAAGTAGCACAGCCCTAGATATGGGGATCTGTCCACAACTACAGATACTCCCTCATAGACGTGTACCACCCCCACCATCACCACTACCACTAGTACCAGAAAGTAGTACAGCCCTAGATATGGGGATCTGTTCACAACTACAGATACTCCCTCATACAATTGTACCACCGCCACCATCACCACTACCACTAGTACCAGAAAGTAGTACAGCCCTAGATATGGGGATCTGTTCACAACTACAGATACTCCCTCATACAATTGTACCACCCCCACCATCACCACTACCACTAGTACCAGAAAGTAGTACAGCCCTAGATATGGGGATCTGTTCACAACTACAGATACTCCCTCATACAATTGTACCACCCCCACCATCACCACTACCACTAGTACCAGAAAGTAGTACAATTCCCTAGATATGGGGATCTGTTCACAACTACAGATACTCCCTCATACAATTGTACCACCGCCACCATCACCACTACCACTAGTACCAGAAAGTAGTACAGCCCTAGATATGGGGATCTGTTCACAATTACAGATACTCCCTCATACAATTGTACCACCCCCACCATCACCACTACCACTAGTACCAGAAAGTAGTACAGCCCTAGATATGGGGATCTGTTCACAACTACAGATACTCCCAACACTCCATCCCCCATACCAGCACCACTACCAGGCAGTACTAAAACCCTAGATATGGGGTCTGTGCACAATTACAGATACTCCCTCATACAATTGTACCACCCCCACCATCACCACTACCACTAGTACCAGAAAGTAGTACAGCCCTAGATATGGGGATCTGTTCACAATTACAGATACTCCCTCATACAATTGTACCACCCCCACCATCACCACTACCACTAGTACCAGAAAGTAGTACAGCCCTAGATATGGGGATCTGTCCACACTTACAGATACTCCCTCATACACTCGTACCATCACCACTACCACTAGTACCAGAAAGTAGTACAGCCCTAGATATGGGAATCTGTTCACAACTACAGATACTACCAACACTCCATCCCACACCTATACAAGCACCACTCCCAGACAGTACTAAAACCCTAGATATGGGGATCTGCCCACAGCTACAGATACTCCCTCCGACACCCGTGCCAGGACCATCACCATCACCATCACCATCACCACTCAGTAGTACAACCCTAGATATGGGTATCCGCCCACAACTATGTGTAGTCTTATGCTCGGATATGTGGCTGTGTACCTAGGCTATGAGAAAAAACAATACAGACAAAGAGAAAATAAGAGAGTAAAGTCTAAGAGAGAGAGAGTCCAGCCCTCTGGTTTATTCTTACATAGTTACATGGGTTCTTAGTAGGATATCATACCACCTCTTTCCACCAATAGGAATCTAGCATTCCTGGTCTCACCAATAGGAATCCAGCATTCCTGGTCTCTATGGATACCAGTGGTCTGCCCACCACCAGTAGCTGTCTAGCCCCTTGGCCACCACCAACCTTGACCTTTTGAGTGTGGTGACCCCTACCCCAGCAGAAGGGCTAGGACCTGAGTGGAATCACACCCGGACCTGCCAGCACCCCTATGTCTATTTACATCCCACTCAGGAACCACCAACCCATATATATATATATATATATATATATATATATATATATATATATATATATATATATATATATATATATATATATATACAGGACAACCCCGTTAAATCAAGCTCCGTTAAACCAAACGATCGGTTAATCCAAACTTTTGTCGGCGGCCCGGGGGTGTCGGGGCGGTAAAATTGGTGTTCAGTTTGTGTCCAAGCGGCAACTGACCATTAGAAGTAGTGCATACTCTGATGTCAGTGCCTGGAGGACCGAACCCGCTAGGTGGCGATAAAGACAACAGTAAGAAAGTACAAACAATACCCAGCAGGTGGCGCCAAGTGTGGGCATAAGGTTGTGGAGGAGTCCATAAATGTTGGTCGCTAGGTGACAGCATAGTAGTGTAATGTAGCCGAAAGCCGACAGGTTGCAGGGCAGTGTCCATCAAATGAAAGCCAGATGAACCTACCACTTCCCGCCCGTCACAAATTACCCATGGTAACTCCAACATGAACTATGTTTTTCTTTTTCTCTCGGCCAATGTTCAAATGTGTAATCTACCAGACAGGAAGCGAGCGCTCAACATATTCAGTTACTCCGTCTGCTTTGTTTGTTGTTGTTTTATGTCCTAGCAACATCAGGACGGGTACCAACTTGTGACAGTGTGCACTCATGGTGACTTTATAGTGCTGCCCCACCATGACCTGATATCCCACTCAGTCACATTATCCTGATACTGAGCAAACCAGTTCTTGCCATATCCTAATAATGCCGAGTGCCAGGCTAGGAAGCAACAAGTATAAATTTTTAAGTCATTGGTTTGACTCGACCAGGGTTCGAATCCATGACCCCATGATCTACCAACACGGGAGAAGGACGCTCTAACTAATTCGGCCATCCCGTCTGGTCTACCGTGTCTGCCCCCAGCGATGGTCCATATCATGATGTACAACAGTTTGTATTAGTGTTACGTGGCAGTTACCGGGAACCAGCTCTGACACAATCTAGTTAGTCACGTGACATGGGCACATTGCAGCCAGCTCCCCAGGCATCAGTACATTATACATGTTTATACAATTTGATATATATATATTCTTCGGTCCATAAAATAACACAGGAGAGAGTAAGTTTGGTTTTGATTTAATAACTTGCTCAGGGCAAAAAATAGAAAAAACATTTTCCTGCATTGTGTGACACGAGGGGAGCGCCCGCCCGGCAATTAACCCGGCACCCGGAAGGGGGGTGCACTCCACCAATGCGTACAGAGGGTGTACATGTTACCCTTGCATTTATACTCGTATAATGCGTTATGCATCACGTATATATATATATATATATATATTTATATATAAATATATCAAGAGTTCAGGCGCAAAACCATGTAAACGCCAATCCAAATATTAAGATAAACATTGAAATCAAACCTTCAAAAAGTTAATTTTGTTATATTCCGACTTTTTTGTTCATTGCTCCATAACCATGTGATCATAACAAAAGTGGAACTAGTGAGAATTACAATTATTTTCAGGTAAAAATCTTTTATTTGAACTAGATTTTTTGACTGGCATTTATGGGAATTTGTGGCTGAACTCTTCATTTTTGAGCGAGTGGTACAGGCATGAGGCTGACTCGGGACAGCTGAATAAGCCAGGTGGCAGCACCAGGCGCCTAAGTTGCTGAGTGTCATTAGTTGTGTAATGTCATTTAGGTGCCAAGTTCATGGTTTATGAGTTTACGGATACTTATACTCATATAATGCTTATACAACACATATAAATATATATATAGCAGGCCACAATGTATAGTATTTAATATTCCAAGCCTTTAATATTTAAGTATTATAAAGAGTAACCCCATGCCTTAAAGCTGCACAGTCCAATGAAGCATCACATTTCCAAAACCAAGACAATTTTCTAGATTTGATTCTACATGTGCAACTTAGATACATAGACACTTATTAAGCATTTGTTGCCACATAGAAGAGAATATTGAGTCAATTTAATGGTGGCTCAGAAGGGCAGTGCACCCAGGTGGTGGGGTGACTTGTTAGTAATAGCGGAACAGATGGGCAATTTAATTCACCCAGGTGGTGGGGTGAATTGTTAGTAATAGTGGCACAGATGGACAATTCAATTCACCCAGGTGGTAGGGTGACTTGTTAGTAATAGCGGCACAGATGGGCAATTCAATTCACCCAGGTGTTGGGTGACTTGTTAGTAATAGCGGCACAGATGACCAATTCAATTCACCCAGGTGGTGGGGTGACTTGTTAGTAATAGCGGCACAGATGTGCAATTCATTTCACCCAGGTGGTGGGGTGACTTGTTAGTAATAGCGGCACAGATGGGCAATTCAATTCACCCAGGTGGTGGGGTGACTTGTTAGTAATAGTGGCACAGGTGGGCAATTCATTTCACCCAGGTGGTGGGGTGACTTGTTAGTAATAGCGGCACAGATGGGCAATTCAATTTACCCAGGTGGTGGGGTGACTTGTTAGTAATAGTGGCACAGGTGGACAATTCATTTCACCCAGGTGGTGGGGTGACTTGTTAGTAATAGCGGCACAGATGGGCAATTCAATTTACCCAGGTGGTGGGATGACTTGTTAGTAATAGTGGCACAGGTGGGCAATTCATTTCACCCAGGTGGTGGGGTGACTTGTTAGTAATAGCGGCACAGATGGGCAATTCAATTTACCCAGGTGGTGGGGTGACTTGTTAGTAATAGCGGCACAGATGGGCAATTCAATTTACCCAGGTGGTGGGGTGACTTGTTATGTTAGTAATAGCGGCACAGATGGGCAATTCAATTCACCCAGGTGGTGGGGTGACTTGTTAGTAATAGCGGCACAGATGGGCAATTCAATTCACCCAGGTGATAGGGTGACTTGTTAGTAATGGTGGCACAGATGAGCAACTCACCCAGTTGGTGGGGTGACTTGTTAGTATTGATGGCACAGATGGGGATTGGGACCAGGATCCACCATCAGAGGGTGCATTGTGTCGGTGCCTTGTAATGTGAAATGTGATTATTTCTGCCGCAGCTCACACAACTAGTGTCATCCCTGAGGGTGTGTCGCGTATTAAGCAACATAGCGAGTTGAGGTCACCTGTCCGCCTCCTTCCAACTTAAGTGCCTGCCACACACTATGGCGGATTGAGTAATGGACAGAACCAGACAAAGAATATTCTAGTCAGGTGTTATTTGAACTTGAAATGTATCGATTATGTAATGGACGGGTAACGGAGGGTAACAGATGGGTAGCGGACGGTAACGGTTGATAACGTATCTAATGATCAACGGACAATTCAGAATACAAAAAGAACTATAATGAACGGCAACGGATGTGTAATCGATATGTAATGGACGGGAATGGACGGGTAACGGATGGTAACAGATAATAACTGCATAGGTCAGTCCGTCGCAATCCATTACAAGTTTTGTGCATGCTCAAAAGTTGTAACGGATTGGGCTGGATATTAATGGATATCAATGGATATGCAACGGATATGCAACAGACACAAACCAGAGTTTGACGGATATCAATGGACTTTGTTCGGTTTCTTTCCGTTTCCCCAATCCGGTGATGTGTGACAGAGCCTTTAAGCCGTGAGGGTCGCCACCACCCACCCCCCTCCACCTCACAGCCAACTGCGTCTAGCCATTAACTATGATACCGCCCCACCTCCTCGTAACACCGACACAAACCAATATAGGCCCTACATACTTAGAAACCCTGTAAGTGTCACTTGCCAAACTGAGGTGTCACTTGCCAAATGATTATAGGATAATGCTGTAACTGACATGCAATGCCATAATTAAAATCTTCGGCTTTTATTATTATAATATGAGGCCAGTTGGTCACAGGAATTTGGTTTTTAATAAATAGGGCGGGCGTTAAGCCAACCAGAGAGATAGTCCAATCCAAACTGTATACGATTGTTTGACTTGTGTTCATAGAAATAATATGATACCGTTATGTAACTAAACTTTTGTTATGCAAATATCTATAGCCGAAAGGTCAGTGCATCAGTACTGCAAACAGAAATGTGTTCAGTTGAATAAATATTTTACTCAAAAGGTTTTTTTATCACACTTTTGTTTGTTGATCCTGTGCTACTCTCAGACAATTATAGAATATTCAACCATTATGTTATCACAACTCCCTGGTATGGAAATAATTCAACTGTTATAGTGTCACCTATATATTATTGTTCATGTTGCGCAACATTCGTTACTACGGATGCACAAGGCGCCCCCTGTAGTGTTAGAAAAGAAGATCAATGGCCGCCCATCAACGCGCCATCTAGCCTTAAATACATGTAAACCTTATGACAAATAACTAAGATGTTATCACTTTGTCCTTAGCTTTCAAATTGATAACACATACTTCTTCAGGCTGCTTAATTTGCCATCCCACCCACCCCAGCTTTTAAGACGACGGATAGGGTTAAGTGCCTTCGTAACATGATATCTATACCTGAAATGACTAAGCTTGAGTAAAACTGAAAAAGAAATGCCACCTTATACATACTTTCTGACTTGTGTGCTTTAATTATATATTAAGCGTATTGAATTTGATTTAGGTAGGATTTGTTATGCAAATTTTCTTAGGGATTTTTTTAGATTCAAAGATATGATCCAGTTTTAGAAAGACACTATATGACATTTTGTTGTTTTGTTGTTTTGGTGTTTTGGGGGGGGGGGGCGGCTATTATTGTTGTCTGGAGATGGTGGTATTTGTGTGTGTTCATTTTGTTCATTTTTTTGAGTATATATCAAAGACATTCAATACCGTTAGGGGGTGGGGTGTGGGAGAGGTGAGGGGTGGGTGGAGTGGATGTAAGGGTGTGGAGGTGTGGGGGGGAGGTAAAGGAGTGGGAGTCCGACATGAAATCCATTAAGAATTCACGAAGACGTGATGAAATTCTCACACATCGTGACTAGACGCCGACAACCCACGACCATGGCTTCAGCCCGGCTACATCTGAATTTGGCAAGTATGTTGTCAGACGGAGCGGGACGTAGCTCAGGCGGTAGAGTGTCCATCTGTGAAGGTGTTGGTCATCCTATCGATCCTGCTCAGTGGACCCATTTGCAGTTTGGGCTATTTTCAGTTCCAACCAGTAGTCCACAACTGGTTCATCAAAGGCTGTGGTATGTGCTGTCCTGTATGTGGGAAAGTGCATATAAAAGACCCCTTGCTGCATATGGGAAAGAGTAGCCTATGTGGCAGCAGCGGGTTTACTCCGAAGAAATATGTCAGAATGAACATATGTTTGATATCCAATAGCTGATGATAAAATCAATGTGCTCTAGTAGTGGCGTTAAATAAAACAAACTTTACATAATATCTGATATATATTTATATATATATATATATCACAGGCTGTATATATGCATATATATAAATATATATGTATATTTACATATCTTATATATAGACACACTATGGATAACGCATGTATATATATACTTATATATAGATGTATATATATATATATTTATCACAGACTGCCTATATACACATCCGTATGTATATATATAAACAAAGCCTCAATGGGTGTGCACGTCAGTAGTGGTAATTGGGGTTCAGGCATGCACACAGTTCTCTTGGATGTGGCTCACAGACCGGAAGTGTGGAGAGCTGCGTACTTCCTACGGAGGAATATGGTTTGGGAATTGGGTGAAACCACAGGCCCTGATTGACTCATCACTGCACATTGCCACCTGCCAGCTTTCGCTTTCATGTGGGTGTGCAACCTCAGCGAAAACACAGGCGCTCTGCTTCATAATGTGTCCTTTCACAGAAAAAAGGGACCACAGAAGTTCTCAAAATGACGGACGCTCAACTCATTAGACCATCCTGTCTGGTCTATAACCATAGACGTTGTTAGGATGTTAAACCCTAACAACCGACCATATCTAACTGACCCCAAACATCTCAACGTCTTGGCTAGGACTGGTTGGACGGTCCACGGGCGCTGGCCCTGGGTCCCCTTTTATCGCCACTTCTATCAGGCACTTCTCCAATCGGTCCCATCTATTTTGGACTCTCACCATCTATTGCCCACCCACGCTCCCCCTATATTAGAATAACCGTAATTGAAAAAGAGGACTACGCTGACCCTCGAGTAGACTGCGCATGCGCACCGGAAGTACTCTGTGCGCGTTGCTACCCCCTCTCCGCCTCCCTTCCCCTCCCTACCTATCTCACATACCCACGTACACCCCCGCCCCCCCCCCCCCGCACACACTCCCCGGCTCCATACGCACCATATCTCCACCCCCATCTACATCTCTTCACCACTCCATCCCCGCCCCCACCGCACCCCCCCACCCCCCACCATACCGGGCGCGGTGACCTAATCAGTAGAGGGCGGGCCTCGCGTGTGGAAGGTTGGGAGTTCGATTCCCGGTCGACTCAAACCAATGACTTTAAAATTGATACTTGTCGCTTCCTAACCTGGTGCTCGGCATTAACAGGATAGGAGACGGACTACGGGTAATGCACGAGTGGGATATCGGGCCATGGTGCTGGGGCAGCACTATAAAATCGCTATGAGTGCACACTGTCACAAGTCGGTACCCATCCTGATATGACCTTAGATATTGCCAGGACGTAGAACAACAACAAGCAAACAAAATAATAGAAAACAAAACAAATTACCTCTCTCCCACCTCCAACTCCACCCACCCCACCACGCCCCCTATATGTGGAGTGGTGAACTGCAGCAGCGGCGAATGGTGCCAGTTTGTTTGTTGTTGTTTTACGTCCTAGCAACATCTAAGGTCATATCAGGACGGGTACCGACTTGTGACAGTGCGCACTCATGGTGACTTTATAGTGCTGTCCCACTGGAAACCAGGCTGCCGGCACCATGACCTGATATCCCACTCAGTCACATTATCCTGACACTGAGCACACCAGTCCTTGCCATATCCTAATAATGCCGAGCACCTGGCTAGGAAGCGACAAGTATCAATTTTAAAGTCATTGGTTTGACTCGACCGGGACTCGAACCCACGACCCCACGATCTACCAGCACGGGAGACGGACGCTCCAACCCACTCGGCCACCCAATGGTGCCAGAGTCTGCCGCTAGGTGTACTGACCGTGAAGACGGGTAACTCAGGTGTGTGTCGGGAGTGGGGGAGGGGGTCACGTGGGTAAGCACTTCCCACGCATTCCACGCCTACCTCGCCCCTCGCCCTGACCCTCGCCCCTCGCCGTCACCCCGCCCCTCGCCCCCGCCCCCCGCCCCCGCCCCCCGCCCCCGCCCCCGCCCCTCAGCCCGTCCCACCGACACCGCTTTCCCATCAGCAAGGCGGGACCAGAATCCAGAATCAATTCATTTCTAAAAGACCAGTTGCAGCGCCGGGCCCAGGGGAAGGGTGGGGCCGACGTCAGTAAAGAGCCACAGAAGGATTAGCTGGTTTTCTCTGTTGGGGTTTTAGGTCCTGGCAACATCTAAGGTCATGTCAGAATGGGTGCCGACTTGTGACGGTGGCCACTCTTGGTGGCTGTTACAGTTCTGTCGCACTGCGTTGATTGGTTGGTTGGTTGGTTGGTTGTTGGAGTCTTACGTCCTTGCACCATCTAAGGTTATGTCAGGATGGGTGCCGAATTGTGATAGTGCACAGTCTTGGTGACTATTATAGTGCTACCCTACCTAGTGGGAGACCAGGCCATCAGCACCATGACCCGATTTCTGACTCACTCACATTATCCTAATTCTGCACTAACCAGTCCTTGTCCTATCCTATTAATGCCGAGAACCAGGCTAGGTAGCAACAAGTATCAATTTCCTAAGTGATTAAATAGGCTCGGCTGGGATGGGAAGCCTGCGTGTGCTCTAACGGATTCAGCCACCCGCATCTGGTAGAAGGATATGAGAAGAGCTGGTTGGCTCAGTGTAAGGATAATGTCACTGAGTAGGATATCAGGTGTTGGTACTGGTGGCAACATATCTAGTTTTATATCAATCCATCACAGGTCAATCTTGATAAAGGGGCATAGATAGTCAAACATAGACAAGTGAGCGTCGATAAGGTGATTGAATCAGGGAGCCTAGATAGTCAAACCTAGACAAGTGAGCGTAGATAAGGTGATTGAATCAGGGAGCCTAGATAGTCAAACATAGACAAGTGAGCGTAGATAAGGTGATTGAATCAGGGAGCCTAGATAGTCAAACATAGACAAGTGAGCGTAGATAAGGTGATTGAATCAGGGAGCCTAGATAGTCAAACATAGACAAGTGAGCGTAGATAAGGTGATTGAATCAGGGAGCCTAGATAGTCAAACATAGACAAGTGAGCGTAGATAAGGTGATTGAATCAGGGAGCCTAGATAGTCAAACATAGACAAGTGAGCATAGATAAGGTGATTGAATCAGGGAGCCTAGATAGTCAAACATAGACAAGTGAGCATAGATAAGGTGATTGAATCAGGGAGCCTAGATAGTCAAACATAGACAAGTGAGTGTAGATAAGGTGATTGAATCAGGGAGCCTAGATAGTCAAACATAGACAAGTGAGCATAGATAAGGTGATTGAATCAGGGAGCCTAGATAGTCAAACATAGACAAGTGAGCATAGATAAGGTGATTGAATCAGAGAGTAGTCAACATAGACAGTAGTGCAAGAGCTGAATAGGACTAGAAGTCACGAGACAGTGAGCATAATGGGTGATTGAATCAGGGAGCCTAGATAGTCAAACATAGACAAGTGAGCATAGATAAGGTGATTGAATCAGGAGCTAGATAGTCAAACATAGACAAGTGAGCGTAGATAAGGTGATGAATCAGGGAGCCTAGATAGTCAAACATAGACAAAGTGAGCATAGATAAGGTGATTGAATCAGGGAGCCTAGATAGTCAAACATAGACAAGTGAGTGTAGATAAGGTGATTGAATCAGGGAGCCTAGATAGTCAAACATAGACAAGTGAGCATAGATAAGGTGATTGAATCAGGGAGCCTAGATAGTCAAACATAGACAAGTGAGTGTAGATAAGGTGATTGAATCAGGGAGCCTAGATAGTCAAACATAGACAAGTGAGCATAGATAAGGTGATTGAATCAGGGAGCCTAGATAGTCAAACATAGACAAGTGACCGTAGATAAGGTGATTGAATCAGATAGCCTAGATAGTCAAACATAGACACGTGAGCGTAGATAAGGTGATTGAATCAGGGAGCCTAGATAGTCAAACATAGACAAGTGAGAGTCAATAAGGTGATTGAATCAGATAGCCTAGATAGTCAAACATAGACAAGTGACCGTAGATAAGGTGATTGGATCAGTTAGCCTAGATAGTCAAACATAGACAAGTGAGCGTAGATAAGGTGATTGAATCAGGGAGCCTAGATAGTCAAACATAGACAAGTAAGCGTAGATAGGGTGATTGAATCAGGGACCGTAAATAGCTAAATGGTTAGGATGCGAGTCCTGGAATCGAAAGAGGTGTGGGTTCGAATCCTGCACTAGGCACAATGTTTCCTCTATGGACTCTGATGACAATAACCTGCAGTGTTTTCGTGGACATCCTCCATTGTTCTGAAAACAGTACGCGTCACCAACCTGGCATCACAGTGCTTCTGTATGACTGATCAATCCTAGTGTCTGTTCGTCTGAATAAACATTGATATGAACCATAATGGAGTATCATTAATTTTTAGCGCACCGGATGCTGTTGTCGAATCGATGGAGTGCAGGCTTCCCGTGTGGAATGTTCGGAGTTTATATATTGCAGCTGAGTTAAACCACTGACTTATCAAATTGATACATGTTGTTACCTAGATACAAGATTCACCCCATACTACTGCAGTAGGGGTGCAAACCAACCCTATGTAAAAGCTGTCGAAAAAACGGGTCAATAAATTGAGAGCCTAATTTCACAATCTAAGAAGCAACATTTATTCTTTACATATATCTTATTGATAGCCCGCTACCTTTGAGTTGAAAAGTATAATATAATATCTAGTTTATAATATATCTAGTTTATCAAATATAATATCACATATAAGATTTAAAAGTGAAATCGACGGCGTTCTGCGGTCGGCATCTTGTCTTTTTGCATTCTCTCCCATTTCACCAAATCTGTGAGGATATAAGTAGCCATTTGATACTGGAGCCACAGTTTCTAGTTCAGGTTCCATATTAAAGCTATTTTCGCCCGTATTTACACTACGTTGTCCTTCACCCGTGTACTACAAGTACCGGGTGAATCTTTTATCTAGTCGTTACCTAGCCTGACGCTCAGCATTAATAGGATAGGCACGGAATGGTTAGCACAGTGTCAGGATGATGTGACCGTGTGGGATAGTGGGGCATGGTGCCAGCATCCTGGCCTGCCAGTGGGGCAGCACTATAAAGTCAACATGAATGTGCACTGTCACAAGTCGGTACCCATCCTGATATGACCTTAGATGTTGCCATGACGTAAAGCTCCAACAACCAACCAGCCATTGCGGATTTTGTTATAATATTAAAGAACGAAAGACAATAATTACTACGATAAAACTACTATTATAGGAGCAGCATTATTTACAGATAATCTCAACATAGATTTCCGCTTTTTTTTTACCGGTGACTACTTTTATCCCTGAGTTGACATAGTTGTGAGTAGTACATGGAAAGGACCAGTTTCCACAGGCATGTCTCTCACTTTCTGCCTTAAGCAGTTAAGGCCCAGTCACACCTCACCGGATTCAGCAACGGACATAATTGTCTAGTCCGGTGGTGAGAAGCGTCAAAATGTATTAAAATGTGTCGAAGTGTTGCGAAGGCCAGGGGACAAATGAACATGAAATGGACATGAAACAGACATGAAATGGACATGAAACGGACATGAAATGGACATGAAACGGACATGAAACGGACAGCCAACAGACGATACAAACTCAAAACGGACAAGAACCATAGACGTCAGTCCAGCGGCATCCATTCTTAGTTTTGTGCATTTTCAAAACTTGTACAGACACAAAATGGACTTTGTTCGGTTTCTGTCCGTTTCCCCCAATCCGGTGAGGTGTGACTGGGGCTTTATACTATGCTTTTCAAACTGTACTGGCTAATACTAGTAATAGTAATCACCATTGATGTTGGTTGGTTGGTTATTGGAATTTTACGTCCTGGCAACAGCTAAGGTCATCTCAAGACGGGTACCGACTTATGACAGTGCACACACTCATGTCAACTTTATAGTGATGCCCCAGTAGAAAATCAGGCCACCACCACCAGGACCCGATATCCCACTCAGTCACATTCCCCTGACACTAAGCCAACCAGTCGTTGCCCTATCCTAATTATGCCGAGCGCCTGGCTAGGAAGCAAACAAGTATCAACGTTTAAGTCAGTGGTTTGACTCAACGCGTGTGTTTGAATCCCATTATTAGGACATGGCAAGGACTGGTGTGCTCAGTGTCAGGATAATGTGACTGAGTGGGATACCAGGTCATGGTGCCGGCGGCCTGGTTTCCCAGTGAGACAGCACTATAAAGTCGCCATGAGTGCGCACTGTCACAAGTCGGTACCCGTCCTGATATGACCTTAGATGTTGCTAGGATGTAAAACAACAACAAACAAACAACAACAATTGAATCCCACAATCTCCTAAAACAGGAGACGGATGCTCAACCCATTCAGCATATCCCGTCTGGTCAATCAGCTGGCTGGTTCCCACTTCAATGTGTGTGTTCTATGTCAAGCCCCAGTAAATAACTGCGTACCACTAATAATTCCCTGTCTCTTCTTTGCTTTTTCTTACAGGTGAGTTCCTCGTGCAGGTGACCGGGTTATCTAAAGGTGCTGCGGTAAGTTTATTCTGATGCTGGAGAGGCGGAGGTGGTACAGCAGTCGACCTTATATTACAAATTTGTAGCATTGAACCATATTCATATTCATATAGATATATATATATCCATATCTATCTATAATTATACATTCTTATATATCCATACATAAACTCATATATATCCATAAATATTATTATTCATTATATATAGATTCCTGTACACCCATGTATATATATACACTCTTAGGTATATATATATACATAGGGATCTATGTATATGAATATATATGCATATATGAATATATATATAAATACATATTTTAATATATACAAATATATATGTATATAAATTATATATTCATATCATCATCATCATCATCATCATCATCACCATGCTGTCGGTCGCGATGCGACAAAGACTGCTTTCATTACTTGACTGCCTCTCTCCATTTAGCTCTCTGCTGTGAGAGTTGCATACATGAGTCGGTCTTAAAGTTGCATGGTCCGATGGCCTTTGAATTTTTGTCTTATTTTTGAGATAAATATATCAAATTGATCGTTACAAGCTACTAATCATTACTCCGGAGTGATTTTGATTAAAGATGATTAGTTTTGAAGTAATATGAGCTGAAAGAACCAAAAATAATTTCGACAAGCTTGCCAAAAGTCCTGTGGCTATGACCCAGATGTCATCTCGCGGTGACCACGTGATGTGAGATGACCTGGAACCTTACAGGACTGTAGGTAGGTATTCCTGGTTGGGTGGTAACATTCTGGGAATGGATTAGTGACATAGGCCCATGGCACTAGGGCTTTAAAAAAAAAAAATGTGTGTCTGTTGTCTGCTTGTGTCTGTCTGTCTATGTATGTCTGTATGTATCTGTGTGTGTGTCTGTCTGTGTGTATGTCTGTGTGTGTCCATCTGTGTGTTTCTGTGCTGTGTATGTGTGTATGTATGTGTGTATGTATGTCTGTGGTGTATGTGTGTCTGTGTGTGTATGGATGTGTCTGTCTGTGTATGTCTGTATGTGTGTGTGTCTGTGTATGTATGTGTGTGCATGTATATGTGTGTCTGCCTCTGCCTGTGTGCGGCTGTCTATGTGTTTCTGTATGTGGGTGTGTCTCTCTCTCTGCAAAGTCAGGTCAGGTGTATGTGTCTGTGTATGTCGGGTGTGTGCATATCTGTGTGTTTGTGTGTCTGTGTGTGCTGTCTATGCATGTCTGTCTGTGTGTGTCTATCTATGTGTGTCTGTCTGTGTGTGTATATGTATGTGTGGTAATGTCTGTGTGTGTATGTGTGTATGTATGTGTATCTATGTGTGTCTGTGTATGTATGTATGTGTGTATGTATGTGTATGTATGTATGTATGTGTGTCTGTGTGTGTATGTGTGTATGTCTGTGTGTGTATGTCTGTGTGTGTCTGTCTGTGGGTGTCTGTGTGTGTCTGTGTGTGTGGCTCTCTCTCTGCAAAGTCAGGTTGGGTGTATGTGTGTCTGTGTATGTCAGGTGTGTGCATGTGTGTGTTTCTGTGTATGTGTGTGCTGTCTGTGTATGTCTGTCTGTGTGTGCCTATCTATGGGTGTCTGTATGTGTGTGTATGTCTGTGTATGTATGTCTGTGTGTGTATGGCTGTGTGTGTATGTCTGTGTGTATGTCTGTCTGTATGTATATGTATGTGTGTCTGTGTGTGTATGTCTATGTGTGTATGTCTCTGCATGTCTGTCTGTGTGTATGTCTGCGTGTGTCTGTCTGGGGGTGTCTGTGTGTGTGTGTGTGTGTGGCTCTCTCTGCAAAGTCAGGTTGGGTGTATGTGTGTCTGTGTATGTCGGGTGTGTGCATGTCTGTGTGTTTCTGTGTATGTGTGCGCTGTGTGTGCATGTCTGTCTGTGTGTGCCTATCTATGGGTGTATGTCTGTGTGTGTATGTCTGTGTGTGTATGTCTTGTGTGTGTATGTCTGTGTGTGTATGTCTGTGTGTATGTCTGTCTCTGTGTCTCTGTAAAATCAGGTCAGGAAACACACAGACACATACACACACATCCACCTCATATCCCCTTCCCCTCTATGACCCTGCACAGCAGGCCTACTTGGTTGGGGGGGCTAATGGGGTCACGAGATTGGCCTAATTGGTTAATGGCCTTCCTGCATAATGGGTGTTTCAAACTGAGTGTTCAAAGGGGTGAGGTTATAAACTCACTGGTTATTCTGTATATACTGTCCCAAATCATTAGCTAATAGACCAATATCTAAGTTGGATATATAGCATCAAATGTAAGTAGTTGTTTTAATTTTGACAAAATTATATTTCATCGGACCATGCAACTTTAATGTCTCTCAGCTTCAGGTTTCTCTTGATGGTATCCCTGAACCGGAGACGGGGGCGCCCTCTCTTTCTGTAGCCAGAAGACAGTTGAGAATAGAGGAACTGCTTTGGTAGCCTGTCTGATGACATCCTCATGAGGTGTCCAGTCCACCGGAGATTCTTTTTGATCAGAAGATCTTCCATAGAGGGCAGCCCCATCCGTTTGAGTATTTCCTTATTCGTCACTTTGTCCTTCCAGGTTAGCCTCATGATTGAACGCAGATGTCGCATCATGAAGGCATGCAGCTTTTTCACCTGCCGTCTGTACACTGTCCAGGCCTCGGCTCCGTATAGTAGGGTGGATAGCACGATTGCGCGGTAGATCTTATCTTTGACCCGAATGGACACATGGTGGTTGTTCCAGTGTCTCTGGCGTAGTCGGCCGAAAGATGCACTAGCCTTGGCCATCCTCCTCTGTATCTCAGCATCAATGCGTCCATCACTTGATATAGTGCTTCCGAGATAGGTGAATTCCAGAACAGAGTTCAGCTTGTTTCCGTCAACCATGATCTCCTCCTCTCGGTTTCTTGTAGAGTTGAGTTGTATATGTCATATATATATTCATATGTATGATTATAAAAAATTCCAGTGTGCGAGTGACATTATTCTCGGCACTGGTAGCGGTGCATGGTGGTGGCACCACCTGTCCCCCCATGAAAAGGGGGGGGGTCACCCATATAGTAGTACACAAAATATGGGTGACCGATATAGGGAATCTTCCCTTGCACACCTTTATACTCGCATAACTTTTATACATCACATGTATCTATATATGTATACATATTCATATATTGCTAATTATCTATCAATTTGCTAGCCTCTACATATGGCTGCTGAGCTCAAGTGACGTCATTGAATTGACAATTTATATAATTTATATATAATTGATTCTGCCTGATGCTCGGCCTGGCAGATAGCAATCCGCCTGTCTCCCCTAAGTCACATCCTAACATCATGCCACACAACGCCAAGTTCATGCAGACGCGATGTCGTGGCTGGAAGGAAATGGGGAGGGGGGTCACATATTACTAACTACTCACCAACCTAGTTAACCTACCACCACACTATAATGTGGATATAGATATTAACTTACAAATTAACTTACAGATCTCCTTCTTCCACTATTGGGCCTCTAGTGGTTGCGGCTAGAGTGCGATTTGGATATGGATATTAACATACAACTTAACTTAAAGATCCTCTTCTGGCTGATTTTGCCTCTATTGGGCCTCTAATGCCAGCTTGTTATAGCAAACTGAACCATATTTGTGGTGTGGGTGGACCCCTGAAGTCATATAATTGTGGGTGTCCTCTCCAATGTCTATCCAGCCTGTTCACAAATGCTTAGAACCGTCGCTGCTTTAACCACTTGGTCTGGAAGACTATAACATGGATCCATCACTCGGAAGAAAAATGAGTATTTCCTGACCTCAAGTCTGGGTCTCTCTCGTTAAGCAATGTATACCGCCAGCCTCTGGTGTTGCCGTCCACTCTGAGGTTGAACAAACCTATTGTGACATCACTGTCATATACTCAAGTAATAATGTTATAAGTCACTATAATATCTCCCATGAGATGGCGATATGACAATGTTGGTAGCTTGAGTCTCCTCAGGCAATCATCGCATGCCATCTTTCCCCAAAATAGATATGGATATGGGCGGGTTTCATCTGATCACATGACTTCCGCTTTACTGTATTCTCTTCAGTACATACCACACGCTACAAGTGTACCAAACAGGATGGCCGAATGAGTTGAGCATCCGTCTTCCGTTTTGGTAGATCGTGGGATTCGAACCCATGGGTTCAAACCCTGGTCGAGTGAAACTTATGACTTAAAAAATTATACTTGTCGCCTCCTACCCAGGCGCTCGGCATTATTAGAATAGGGCAAGGATTGGTTGGCTCATTGTCAGGATAATGTGACTGAGTGGGATATCAGGACATGCTGGCAGCCTGGTCTCCCAGTTGGTCAGCACTATAATTATAAAGTCGCCATGAGTGTACACTGTCACAAGTTGGTACCCATCATGATATGACCTTAGATGTTGCCAGGACGTAAACCTCCAACAACCAACCGCTATAAGTGTGAAGGACAGACGGCGAAACGTAACGCTGCCTTTCAGTTGGTTGGTTGGTTGTTGGAGTTTTACATCCTGGTAACATCTAAGGTCATAACAGGACTGGTACTGACTTGTGACAGTGCGCACCCATGGCGACTTTCATAGTGCTGCCCCACTGCGAAATCAGGCTGCTGTCACCATGACCCGATATCCCACTCAGTCACATTCATTCTGACACTGAGCCAACCAGTCCTTGCCCTATCCTATTAATGTCGAGCGCCAGGCTAGGAAGCGACAAGTATCCATTTGATTATAAGTCATTGGTTTTATTCGACCGGGAACCGACCTCCCGAACTCCCGCACGCGAGCACCGCGCTCTACCGATACGGCTACCGCGCCCGGTATGCTGCGTCTAAGTAGGTCACCCGCTGTGTGGCGCTTGTTGGTTTGTGGTGCTGTTGTTCGCACACCACGCCACCTGGTGGATTCGCACGGCACTTAGTGGTCAGGGTGAACAGAGTGTGCTGGCTCCCATCTCTCCATCCCATCCACCTCAAATCCCAATCTGAAACAGCTTGTGCATTTCCCGGAGCCTTGACTGATTGGTTGCTTGCCAGTGTTGCCGTTGTGTTAGCCATTCACGATTGTCTCCCGATACCAGACGGGATGGCCGAATGAGTTAGAGCGTCCGTCTCCCGTGTTGGTAGACCATGGGATCGTGGGTTCAAACCCTGGTCTCCTCACACACCCCCTCCCCCCCCAAGTGTTATTTACTGATCATTGCACACCCAGCCAACAGGGTACTGTATAACTACACACCATGCCTTGGTTACAAGGTTCTAGACCCTCATTGGTTGATATAAGAATGCCTGTTATTGATTGGAGGATTTGGTCATGTGTGTACCACCATCTTGATTCCTGAGACTATATATATGTAATAAATGAGGGAGTCTCACTCTCCTACCTTTAACTCTAAATCTGCTTTCCTTCCTTGCCTGTAGTGATTTCCTATTAGCCTGTCTACACCACTCAAACTGCCAGCCGTCGACTTTACAAAATGACTTAAAAATTGATACTTGTTGCTTCCTAGCCAGGTGCTCGGCACTATTAGGATAGGGCAAGGACTGGTTGGCTCAGTATCAGGATAATGTGACTGAGTGGGGTATCAGGTCATGGTACTGGTGGCCTGGTATCCCAGTGAGGCAGCACTATAAAGTCGCAATGAGTGCGCGCTGTCACGAGTCGGTACCCGTCCTGATATGACCTTAGATGTTGCTAGGACGTAAAACAACATCAAACAAACAACAATCTCCCGATACGAGAGTACTTGTAGCAGACTATGTTTGTTGGGGTTTTATGTCCTAGCAACATATACGTGTAATGCCTTCTGGCAGTGCGCACTGATTGGCGACGTGACCGGACGCCATGGACGAATTGGTCAGAGTGCAGGCTTCCCATAGAGGAGATCAGGAGTTCAAGTCCTGGTCGAGTCAATCTAATGACTTACAAAATTGATACTCGTCACTTCCTAGCCAGGCGCTCGGCATTAATAGGTTAGGGGAAGGACTGATTAGCTCACTGTCCGGATAATGTGACTGCGTGGGATATCGGGTTATGCTGTTGACGGCTTGCCCTCCAACTGGGCCAGATCTATAAAGTCACCATGAGTGTGCACTGTCACAAGTCGGTACCCGTCCTGATATGAACTTAGAAGTTGCTAGGACATAAAACAACAACAAACAAACAATCGTGAATGCTTGTGAATCATGGACCCTTACAGGCAGTAGCCAAAGAAGAAGACAAACAATGGACATGAGGTGCTACCGCAAGATACCGTACATACAAAGATCATGTTACCAACGAGGAAGTCTATGACAAGATCCAACAAGCAATTTGACCACACAGCGATCTCCTGACAATTGTACAGAGATGCAAACTGTGGTGGTATGGCCATATTTCCCGCTCACCCGGTTCTAGATAAAACCATCTTACAAGGCGCAGTGAAACGGGGGAGATAAAGAAGACGGACAAGGAAAGAGGCAGGAAAATAACATCAGGGAATGGACGGGCCTGGAGGTCGGCAAATCCCAGAGGGCCGTGGAGAATGGAAAAATGGAAAAAACTGGTTGCAATGTCATCTGTGGTGCCCCAACGACCCGCGCAGTTAAGGGATTGATGATGATGATGATGATGATGATAATAATTTGGGTTCTTAATTCAGTGTTATCGTATAGAGTATGGAAATAATGTGGGTCATTGTTTCAGGGCCCGACCGTTTAACCTTACATAATCCAATGGTTTTGAATTTCTGTTATTTTCTGAGAAAAAAAAAAATTAGATTGATATACCTCATATTAGTTTGAATTAAATTTGTATTAAAATGACTTATAAATGGTTCAAGTCCATATAGTTGTTTTAATGCTTACAATTACATATACACAGGCGATGCACTTACATAGATATATACACAGGGTAGATTCAACAACTATACAGCATGTAGCTTATACAGGATCTTGGTCATGGCACCAGTGTCATGAGGGAGATACAAATGGCAAATATCGCGCCTAGAGCAGGAATAGAACCCACATCTCTTTGCATTCCGGGCCAGTGTGCTAACCATTACACCACCTAGGCTCCCTGATGTCACCACCCTACCCACGCCTAGCTGTTTATGAAGATCCTTGCCTGAGAGGTCGGTGCAGACTACTACACAACTTTGAGCTGTCATGGGTCTGTCGACTATGCCAGTGGTGTGGTACATTAATTGATGAACTTACCTATGCTAGTACTAGTAGGCGCTCCTCAATTCCAAAATTTGACCCTCCTAAAAAAATCAGGATTTTTTTTACATGGGATTGTTTTAATCTTTTGCCAGCGAAGTGCAGATGTTGTCGTGGTTTTTGTTTGGTTTTTGTCACGTGGCCGTGTTCGGGGTGGCTGGGATTGCCAATACCTGCTGCAACGAACAGGTCTGGTATTGACTGCGCGTTGCACTTTACTAACGGTTTATTGACAATCTCCGCCAAATATTGTATGTTTGTTTGTTTTTTATTTGCTTGTTGTTGTTCTGCATCCTAGAAAAATCTAAGGTCATATCATGACGTGTACTGATTTGTGACAGTGTGCACTCATAGTGACTTTATAGTGCTGCCCCATTGGGAAATCAGGCCGCCGGCACCATGACCTGATATCCCAATCAGTCACATTATCCTGACACTGAGCTAACCGGTCCTTGCCCTATCCTATTAATGCAGAGTGCCAGGCAAGGAAGCGAGAAGTATCAATTTTAAAGTCATTGGTTTGACTCGACCCTGGAACCGAACTCCCTACCTTCCGCAACTATAGTACTGCCCGACTGGGAGACTCTGCCACCGACACCATGACCCTATTTCTCACCCAATCACATTATCCCGATACTGAGCCAACCAGTCCTTGCCCTATCCTAATAATACCGAGCATCAGGTTAAGTAGCGACGTGTATAAATTTTGCAAGTCATTATTTTGACTCGGCTGTAAATTCAAACTCCCGACCTTCTAAAAGGGAAGCCCGCACACGCTCTAACCGATTCAGCCACCACATCCACCACCGAGAGTTGGCGCAGGTTGCGGTGTATACAGTTAGTTGCCTGGAGACAGGGTCAAGTTGGCATAGAGTGATAGACTCCTGTTCTAGTCACGTGACTACAGCCAGCTGCCCAGGATGCCCTCCCCCCCATTCCCGTTACTCCCCCTGGTGGCGGTATGAGGCAGTGTTCTCCGCCTGCCCCCCATGCTTCCAGCCACACTCACTGAAGTGGCGCCATTGATTGGTGGTGTTCTGTTGAGGCGGTCTGGCATTCTCTGCCAGGTCTGTTTCATCCGGTATGGCAGAGATGCCAACCATTGCAATCTATGCGGAATCATTGTGATTTTCTGCATTTCATTACAATATTATGTTAGTACTCTTAAACATTATGGTAAATCCCCATTAGTACATTAGGTAGATATATATACTATTAATATAATATTAATATATTAGTAATATTATAGTATATGTAATAGTATATTAATATTGTATTTACTATTATATTAATATTAAATTAATATATTATATAATATATCAATATGATATTAATGGTATTTTAGTATTGTATTAATATTATTCTATATTATATTACTAATACATTATTATAATATATATAATACAATATAAATATAATATATTATTATTATAATATTAATATAATATAAATATAATATTAGTATAATGTTAATATGATATTATTATGTTCTTACTATGTTATTAATATAATATTAATATAATATTACTATGTTCTTAATATGTTATTAATATAATATTCATATAATATTCATTATAATATTAATATTATATTAATGTTATATTTATGTTATATTCATATAATATTCATATACTATTAGCATAATATTAATATAATATTAATGTAATATTAATATACTATTAATATAATATTCATGTAATATTCATATCATATTAATATCATATTAGTTTCATATTAATATAATATTAATATATATAACAGATAATATTAATATAATATTAAGTATAATATTAATATAATATAATATTAATATAATATTAATATAATATCACCCGGCAGTGGCATTACAGTGATAGCACACCCGTCTCCCCACCCATTTTTCCTCCAATCCCCCCTTCGCCCCCTCTCTCCTCCCCCTCCCTCCCCTGCAGTCTACACCCTACCCCCTACCCCCTACCCCCTACCCCCTACCCCCTACCTCCCAACTCCCGCCTCCCTATACAGTCCTCTCCTCCCTCTTCCCCCTCCCTCCCCCTGCAGTCTACCCCCAACCACCCCCTCCCGTCTTCCCATACAGTCCTCTCCTCCCTCCTCCCCTTCCCTCCCCCTGCAGTCTACCCCTACCTCCCCCCGTCCGTCTAACCAGCCACTCTCCCCCTCCCGCGTGCCCCCTCCCACTTCCCCCTCCCCCCCCCTCTGCCCCCTTTCCCCCCTCCCAACGACTTTCCCACTCCGCCTTTCCCCCTCCCACGCCCCCCCCCCCCTGCCCTCTACGATTGCCCCTCTTAGTTTCTGTAAACTCCAAGCATTGCCATATCACCTTTTCACTCAACACCGAAAATTGAAAATGACGACACTAACCACTCCGACCCCCCAAAAAACCACCACCCCAACAAATTCTCGAACCAACACAAACAACAACAACAACAAACCACCAGGCGATCGATATGGACGACTGAAGGACGATATTAAAATAAACAGAAACAAACTAAATAAAAACATCCAGAAAAAAAACCCACTCGACGACATAAATGAACACCAAATAGGAAAAAAAACACACAAAAAACAACAAAACCAAAGACGTGCCAATAAATTTGGGACAGCAAACAAACGCGAATGAAAAAATCCCCGAACACACAGAACAATAAAAGAAAGCGGGAACAACAAAATGTTCCCCACAAAAAAAACACCCATACACACGGCAACAAGACCAAGTATATTCCTTGTTATTCTACTGTTATTGAACCCTGTACCTACCAATCAGTTGGAGATGTGTGGCAGCGGGTTGTTGGGGTTTGCGTTTCTTCGTCGCCACTTTCTTTAAAAGTGGTTTTGATTTATTTGTTTGTTTTGCACAAATTACCGGCAAATCATTGTGAAAACAGGCCGGTGGACCATTCAACCATGTCTGCGCTGTTGGTTGGTTGATGGAGTTTTACGTCCTGGCAGCATTTACGGTCATAATATCAGGATGAGTACCAAGTTGTGACAGTGTGCACTCATGGCAACTTTTTAGTGCTGCCCCACTGGGAGACCAGGTCGCCAGCACCACGCCATGACCGGATATCCCACTCAGTCACATTATCCTGACACTTAGCCAACCAGTCCTTGCGACCCTTAGCCAACCAGGAAGCAACAATTATAATTTGTTAATGGGGCTGGGACATTACAACGTTTCTCTCCAACGTGCGTCGACATGTGTCACTTTTTGGTGAAATGTCGGGAGACGTCTGGAAGCATTATGCATGCATTACATGCGCATTACGTGCTCATTACGTGCGCATTGCTATACGTTGCTATACGTTTATGAATGTCAATGGTTGTCGAGGAACGCCGGCACACGTCGGCGCATGTCAAATTTGTTGTGCCTGCAACAAAATTTTGATGCGCGCCGACACACGCCAATGTGTGGGTGCGACCGTTATGGGGATGTTAGGCGCACGTTGAGATCCGCTGGATGCGCTGGAATAACGTAATGCAAATGCCAAGCACACGTCGCGGTCACATTAGGGTCGCGCCCACATGTTGCGCCAAAATGTGGCTTTGTTGTTTTACATCCTAGCTACATCTAAGGTTATATCAGGACGGTGCGCCAACACTTTTTTTTTTGTTTCCTCACACGTCGATGTACATTACCACAACGTCGGCCGCATGCTACTAATACACCGAAAAGTTGGACATGTCTCGATACGTAAACTTATTTTGCGCATTGGCGGCATGCCGGCGAGAAGCGTCATAATGTGACAGCCCCATAAGTCATTGGTTTAACTCAACCAGGTGGAGAGTTGGTATCCGGATCTGTGGCTGTGCAAATAGTCACTCGAATGTGAATGTGTATCTCCACCAATGATCCACAACTGGTTCATCAAATGCTGTGGTATGTGCATTTAAAAGACCCTTTGCTGCTTATCGGAAAGAATAGCCTATGTGGTGGCAGCGGGTTTCCTCCAAAGAAATATGTCAGAATGACAATATGTTTGACATCCAATAGCTGATGATACGAAAATCAATAACTGTATTGTCACATGGCTGGAAGACCAGTGCCACGGCGCTGACAAAAGACTTTATTCAATGAATAAACTATATTTACACCAAAAAAAACAAAAAAAAAAATGTGCTGTAGAGGCATCGGTAAATAAAAGAAGTATTTGTGAATGTGTATCCAGCAATTAAGAACCAATCCGGTGTGCGGACCAGTGTAGCTGCGGGACTTTTGGTACATCTGGCGTACCCCCCCTTTGAAGATGCACCACTGCACTACTCTCAGTCCACTTTGTTGAGAGATTTTGACTTTTGATGTTTACCGGTAGGGGGCTTTTATCCATGCCATAGAGACCAAGACATCTCTCAATCCATTCCTTTTGTTGCTTGTCTTGTTTCCGTATGCAACATTTATATAATATATCAATAGCAGTAGCGATATCAATATCACTTACCATTCTATCCTGTGTTTGATTGCCCTATAGGCCATTCACCCCAGTCAAACCTATAGGATTTCACGGCAGTGACTGTTTTGGTTTGTCGTTGTTTTACGTCCTAGCAACATCTAAGGTCATATCAGGATGGGTACCGACTTGTGACAGTATGCGCTCATGGTGACTTTATAGTGCTGCCTCACTGGAAGACCAGGCCACCAGCACCCTGACCTGATATCCCACACAGTCACATTATCCTGACATTAAGCCAACCAGTCCTTGCCCTATCCTAATAATGCCGAGCGCCAGGTTATGAAGCAATAAGTATAAATTTTTAAGTCATTGGTTTGACTTGACCAGGGTTCGGACCCACAACCCCACGATCGACCAACACGGGAGGCGGACGCTCTAACTCATTCGGCCATCCCGTCTGGTCACGGTAGTGACTATTTCAGGTAACATGTCATTACCATGCTGGACAGTTGCATTACAGGGATAACGCAATCATTACCCACTGCACTACCTAGGCTCAATCAGCCTGTCCTATCCTAGTAATGCCAAACGCCAGATAGCAACAAGTATAAATTCTGTAAGTCATTGGTTTGACGTGGCTTGCATTCAAACTCCTGACTTTCCGCATTGGAAGTCTGCGCTCTAACCGCTTCGGCCATTGCGTCTGATGAAATTATACTCGTACCGGTAGCGGGCAAAGATCAAATACCTCGTCAGGTAACAACCAACATCCGGGCATCGATAGAGTTGGGTGGAGTAATATAAAACACACAGTTCTACCAGGTAATTCCTAGAGTCTTGATTCTGGAGGCGCACACCATTCCTTCCACTTCGCAAGTGCATCGCATTAAAAAAATGACGCTGATCGATCTGCAGGCTAAATTATGCACTGAGTGACACCATCTTAGAATTCCACATGTAGATGTGACAAAGGCTTACTAGGTACATTTATCCATCTCTAGGCCCGATGGCACAGCCAACAAACAATTCTAAGCACAAATTTACAAGCAAGGTCATTTCAATAGAAGATATCATCAATCCGACTGCGCTGAAAACGGTGTTGGCAGCAAAGCAAGGGCGTATGGCCATTGAGTTTGTCGATACGCGTAGGGAAAAACTTCGATTTTATTCAAGATTAATAAAAGATACATAACAATTTGGCCAAACATGGATGGATGGATGCAATATAATAATATAGTGAATATGTTTAGGCCACAACTCTCCATAATTAAGCCTTTTGAGCTAAGAAACATACAATGTCAGTCACTTTACAGGCTGATGTTTACATCACCATTGATTAGACATGAGTAATTCTTGTTCTAAATATTAAAATGTCAAATGTGTCAACAAAATCTTGTTTCAAAGAAATATATAACCAATGTCTGATTGATGCGCGAAAAGGAAGAAGGCAAGGCGGAAGTGGAAAAGAAAGGCGTGTATTGGAACGCCTCAAAGATCATACAAGCTATACAAACAATGGAGAGTACAAAGAGGAAGCTCAGAAGGAGCGATAACGTATAACTTATACTAGGGTAGCACGAGCTCGTGGGAGCTTAGAGTTCACGGGAGGGGCGCCGAGGAGCCCTCCACCAACAGAAAGAGAGAAAGAGAGAAAGTTGGGTGGGTGGGTGGAGAAGAAAGAGGTGCAGCAGGGAGGACGGCTGGAAGGTGAGTGACTGAGGGAGGCCGGCGGGTGGCCTTATAAGGGAGCGAGTGGCAGGGCGAGGGGCGGGGTAGGTGCGAAAGCGGCGGGGAAGGGCGAGAGAGAAAGCTGAGGGACGGCTTGGTGAGAATCTCTATTCTCACCATGTTGAGTGCCACTGGGTCGTGCCACCCGTGGGGGAGCCTACCGTCCGCTATCCAGGTGAAGATGGTCTCCGAGTAGCGGCGGACGGTAGGCCAGGAGTAGAGGAGGTTGTCACGCAGCACTGTGAGGGCGTGGTGGTTCAGGCCCGGGAGGGAGTGCGCGGGGAAGGCAGGGTGGCTAAGGAGGGTGAGGAGGGCGAGGCTGTACTTGTCCTTGGTCGCCTCCCCCTGCTTGACCGGCTTCCGCTTGGGGCCTCTCTCGACGAGATCGGAGGGGAAAAGGTAGTCGGGGGAGATGCCTTTTCTCCTCCCGTACTGTTGCGCCTCAGCCGACGTGAGGATCTGCCTTACGGCGTCGGCCGCGGATGCCGGGGTGTGATCGACCGCGTTCTGGTCGTAGGGAGGCGCGGGAGCCGGCGGCTGGATGGGGCGGCGGGTGTACCGCTCATACTGCGGATGCACCGCCCCGGGAGCAGTGCCTGAGGCGGGGGCGGAGGGAGTGCCCCCCCCGACTACGTGCGCCCGAGGCGCCGGGGTGGGCGGTGAAGAGTAGGCCGTAGGCCGGCGCGCAGCGGCCGGGGTCGTCGCCTCGGAGCCATGGGAGCTGCGACAGTCGAGGGCGTCGAGGCGCGTCGTAATGCGCTCCAGTGCCTGGAGGATGGCGGCGGTGTCGGCGTCGACGCAGTCGCCCGAGGGGCGGTTGCGAGGCACCGGGGGCGAGCCCGGGGCGGAGGGGGCTGGTGAGGCGCCCCCCGGCATGCCCGAGGCGGCGCTTCGGACTCCCCCGCATCCCTTCCCTTTTCCGCGGCCAGGCATGATGTCTGCGTAGAGGGTAGAGGTGCGTCGGCCGTGGAGAGATCCGTCGGCCATGGGGGGTCCGTCGGCTGTGGAGACGTCCAAGGTGGAGAGCCAAAGAAGAAAGAGGTGCAGCAGGGAGGATGGCTGGAAGGCGAGTGACTGAGGGAGGCCGGCGGGTGGCCTTATAAGGGAGGGAGCGGCAGGGCGAGGGGCGGGGGAGGTGCGAAAGCGGCGGGGCAGGGCGAGAGAGAAAGCTGAGGGACGGATGACAGGGCAGGTGAGAAAGCTGCGCGGCAGTAGGAGAGGCGGGGGGAGGGTCTATTCCTTTCCTCGCATCAAATGCAATGCGAGCATTACGACCAACCCTACCCATTTCCTAGCCCAATAAATGTTATTAACCATAGGATATGAATAAAAACATGAATAAAATGAGTAAAACTGACTCTGGCTATGGCTATAACACCAGTCTGAGTGCCCAGATTTGTCTCAATCTAAATGCAGATGGTATAGGATGTGCTGATTAGATTGATCTAAATGCAATGCTACATAAAAGATTAACATCTTAACTTATTATATATATATTTAGTTGAAGGGATTTTCAATATGAGAATGATTTGTGAACGTTATTGTGAAATGAACCAGGATGTTTATGCCTGCTTTATTGACTATGAGAAGGCCTTCGACCGAGTCAATCATGAAATGTTAATCAAATTTTACAAGATATTGGTTTCAATGGCAAAGACATTAAACTAATTGTGAACTTATACTGGACACAACGTGCATTTATAAAAATGGAGCAGGGCCTATCAGATGAAGTTATGATTAAACAAGGAGTTCGACAGGGGTGTGTATTGTCACCATGTCTATTTAACCTGTACACAGAGATGATTTTCAGACACATTGAAGATTGCAAGGGAGTGACAATAGGTGGCATGAACGTCAACAATCTTAGATATGCCGATGACAGTGTAATACTAGCAGACAGTGAGAAAAACCTACAAGATATAGTGAATAGAATCAATAAAGCTGGAATACTATTCAACATGAAGATGAATGCCAGGAAGACCAAAACAATGGTTATAAGTAAAAAGACAGATAAACCAAATATCAATATAACCATAGATGGCACAAACATAGAACAAGTATCCGAATTCATATATCTCGGACAAAAGATTACAAATGATGGGAGATGTGAGGAAGAAATTAAAAGAAAGATAACAATAGCCTGAACAACATTCTCCAAAATGTATAGAGTGTAAACATCAAGTAAGATATTAATACAAACAAGGAAGCGTATTATTCAGTGTTATGTGTGGTCTACTCTAATGTATGGGGCTGAGACATGGACAATCTCTAAGAAAATGTACAAACGTTTAGCAGCTTTTGAGATGTGGACTTATCGAAGGATGATGAAAATATCATGGTCAAAGAAGATCACCAACAAAGAAGTTCTCAGAAAAAGTAAAAATAAGAAAAGCTTGTTTGCCACTATACAGATAAAGAAACTTATTTATTTTGGCCACATCATTCGTCAGAGTTCAATATACCGTACATTGTTGGAAGGGCAGGTGAATGGCAGCAGAGGGAGAGGGAGACCAAGAACATCATGGTTTACAAATATTTCACAGTGGACAGGCTTAAATTATTCACAGTCTATCAGAACAGCACACCATCGGGACAAGTGGAGAACCATTGCATCCAACCCTCGACTAGAGGACGGAACTATTGATTGATTGATATTTAGTTGGTATGCTATGTTTCAAACAAGAGCTGAGATGAGCTGAAACTAGCACATTTCATAGCTCCACCTAGTGTCTTAGCATTAGCCATGTGCTTCGCGGAGGTTTGTTTTTCTTCCACACATCCCACAATGCACCGCGCAGCTGGAATGGCGATGTAGTCTATTGCAACTTTTGTCTTTTAAAATATCAATGTGATACACCTACAAATTCAGAGCGTCAGCTTGTGTGACATTGTCACACTGATGATCACTACTTCTTAGTGTTGCCAGACTGGGATACCATGTCACCGACACCATAATCCGATATCCCACTCGGACGCATTTTATTCCCAACACTGAGCCAGACTCATTTCACTGGACGCGGTGGCTGAGTCAGTAGAACGCAGGCTTTCTCTGCGGAAGGTCAAAAGTTCTAATCCCAGCCAAATCAAATCGATGACTTATAGAATTGATACTTGTCGGTACCTAGTCGTGTGATTGGCATTACTAGGATAGGACGAAAGACTGGTTAGCACAGTATCAGGATAGGGTGACCGTTTCGGATATTAGGTCATGGTGCCGGCAGCCTGGTCTCCCAGTGGGGCAGCATTATCAAGTTGCCATGACTGCGCACTGTCACAAGTTGGCACACATCATGCTATGACCCTAGATGTTGCTAGGGCATAAAACAACAATAACAAACAAACAAGCCAGTCATTTCTCTATTCTATTTATGCTGAGCGCCAGGCAAGGTATCCACAAGTATAAAACATTTGTGTTTGTAATTAATCAGTTTTGACTTTGGCGGGGATTGATCCTATGACATCCCACAGGGCAAGTTGGCACCCTAACCGCTCAGTCACACACTATGCGGGTTATCCATTGAGGGAACAGCCCGCGTGGGTTGTATGTAATTCATGTAGGGTCAGACAGAGGGCAGCACTACTGTGTGAAGCTGAAGCATATCTGCTTAGTGGTTGGGTAGGGGTGGGGGTGGGGGTGGGGTGGGGGTGGGGTGGGGTGGGTGTTTTGGAAGAGGGTAACAAACCGGATGCGATGCGTGAATCGCTCATAGTGTCGGATGGCTTTCCAACGATGACCGAGTCAAATCGTTGACTTACCAAATGTATCCTTGTCGCTACCTAGCCTGGTGTTCGGCATTTATAGGATTGGATAATGATTGGTTTGTTTGGTGAGTGGGGGGGGGGGGGGGGTCATGGTGCAGTTCACATGGTATTGAAGTGAGGCAGTGCTATAAAGTTGCCATGAGTGTGCACTGTCACAAGTCGGTACAACAAACAGTCAAGTAAGTACATTCAGCTTTTCATAAGGAGCGGGACCAGACGGGGTGGCCGAATGAGTTAGAGCGTCCGTCTCCCGTGCTCGTAGATCGTTGGGTTGTGGGTTAGAACCCTGGTCGAATCAAACCAATGACTTAAAAATTGATACTTGTCGCTTCCTAGCCTGGCACTCAGCATTATTAGGACGGGACAAGGACTGGTTGGGTCAGTGTCAGGATAACGTGACTCAGTGGGATATCGGGTCATGGTGCCGGTGGCCTGATTTCCCATTGGGACAGCACTATAAAGTCAACAGGAGTGCGCACTGTCACAAGTCAGTACCCGTCCTGATATGACCTTCGATGTTGCGAGGACATAAAACAACAAACAAACAAACATAGGAAGCGACTTTTCTTGGCCGATTCTGACCTCATTCACCAGTTTGTCAATAACAGGGCTGGCTTCGACTTCTGCCTTACCATTACCTGCAAGTAACCTGCCCTAGCTTGTAAAAAAAAAATTAATTAAAGGGAGAAAAAGCCACTGAAAACCATGATCACAGATCATATGGGGAAAGCAACTTTACCCCATTTTCCAACCAGGCGTGGTGGCTGATTCCGTAGAGCGTCAGATTGGGAGTTTGGTTCCAGGTCGTGTCAAACCAATAACTTATCAAATTGATACTTGTCACTCCTTAGCCTGGCACTCAGGATTATTAGGATACGGCAAGGACTGGTTAGCTCAGTGTCAGGATAATGTGACTAATAAAGACTGTACTAGACTACTAAATGACTGAAATGTACAATCTTCCAATCATACTAACAACCTACTTACTCAAACTACTTCATGTAGTCAAAAACACACCCGAGGTATTAACCTTTTAAGCATAACCCTACAAGCTAACCACACTCCATCTAACAGAATAAACAAACCATTCTACTAACACTCCATCTCAAAATGCTATCTCCAACAACATTATAATTATGCAATTCACAACATAGTAGGCATACAAACCTGTGAAGGGAAACTATGCATCTAACCACTCCGTACTGTAAATCTCTAATCAATACACATGTATGTAGCTAAGTATGTATGTATACAACATATAACTACTATCTTAAATGTGAATTGTCAAACTATGCCAGATGTAAATCTTGGAATGATTAATATTGTTATTTCAGCTGACTTGAGCTCGCTGCTGATGACAATATCAGACTACGTACACATATATTGCAAATAACTGTATTGTCACATGGCTGGAAGACCAGTGCCACGGCGCTGACAAAAGACTTTATTCAATCAATAAAGTATACTTACAACAACAACAAAAAAGTGGGATATCGGGTCATGGTGCTGGCGGCCTGATTTCCCAGTGGGCTAGCACGATAAAGGTGCCATGAGTGTGCACTCTTAAAAGTCGGTACACATCCTGATATGACCTTAGATGTTGCCAGGACGTTAAACACCAACAACAAACAAACATATCACATGGGGCAGGAATCTGTTCCCTAGTCCCCAGGAATCTATTCCCAGCCTGATGTGTTCAGTTTCCAGTTTGACATGTAGGTCACCACGTTCAGAAGTGTTTGTGCAATTCAAAGGAGGAGAAATAACACAGGTGCGCATCAATTAAACAAGTGTGAGACATATTCATCGCCATTTTGTGTTGCTGTTAAGTGAATCCTCAGGTAGCATGGTTTTATTGTTATGTCGCCTTGGAATTGCTACCTGCTGCTGGGTATGGTCTTTTGTCATTGTTATTAATATTTTTGTCATTATTGTTATTATTATTGTTATTATTATTATTATCATTATCATCATCATTATTATTGTCATCGGCATCGGCATCAGCATCGTCATCGTCATCGTCATCGTCACCATCACCGTCACCGTCACTGTCACTGTCACTGTCAATGGTACTGTCACTGTCACTGTCAAAGTCACTGTCACTGTCACTGTCACTGCCATTGCCATTGCCATTGTCATAGCCATTGCCATTGCCATTGCCATTGCCTTAGCCATTAGCCATTAGTATTAGTATTATTATTATTATTATTATCATTATTATCATTATTATCATTATTATAATTATTATCATTACCATCATCATCACCATCACCATCATCATCATTATTATTTGCATTATTATTATTAGCATTATTATTATTATAAAGCTGCGGCTCACGTTGCAGAGAGAAGATATTCACTATTGATGTCAATATGTATTCACACAGGGGAAACACAGAGAGTTAAAAAATAACAGACTCCTAGATTATGTGTGGCGAGTGGTTTATATTTTATTCCTTGGTGGATTACGTATAGGCCCTACCCACACTGTTTGACACACTTTGTGTATATTAATATGTGTGTGTATTATATAGGATAGGGCAAGGACTGGTTGGCTTAGTAGTAGGATAATATGACTGAGTGGGAAATTGGGTCATGGTGCCAGGCAGCCTCGTCTACCAGTGGGGGCAGCAGCACTATAAAGTCGCACTGCCACAAGTCCGTACCCGTCCTGATATGACGCTAAATGTTACTTAGACGCAAGACAAACAACAAACATGTAACCACGTGACCTAATTGACTATGTCACGTGTGTGGCTGCGGGTTCCCAGTTTCCAGTTCACAGTCCCCAGTCTGCCAGTCCCTTGTCCCCCAGCCCCCTGGCGGTCGGTCACTGAACCTGTTCCCGGCGTCTCTTCCCCAGTTCTCTGTCCCCCGGACACACTGTCCCCTGGCGGTCGGTGACTGAACCTGTTCCCGGGGTACCTTTCCCAGTCCCCCAATCCCCAGTCCCCCAGTCCCCAGTCCCCCTGGTGGCCGGTCAGTGAACCTGTTTCCGGTTTCCCTTCCGCAGTTTCCCAGTTCCCATTCCCCCAGTTCCCATTCCCCCAGTCCCCAGTCCCCCTGGTGGCTGGTCAGTGAACCGGTTTCCCTTCCCGAGTTTCCCAGTTCCCATTCCCCCAGTACCCCATTCCTCCATAACCCCATTCGCCTAGTACCCCATTCCTCCATTCCCCCAGGCCCCTGGGGGGGGGGGGGGGCGCGGTCAGTGAACCGGTTCCCGGCGCCTCTTCCCCAGTTCCCAGTCCCCCGGTCACCCAGTCCCCAGTCCCCCTAGTGGCCGGTCAGTGAACCTGTTCCCAGCATCCCTTCCCCAGTCCCCAGTCCCCCAGCCCCCTGGCGGGCGGTCAGTGAACCTGTTCCCGACGTGCTGATAGCATTGATCGCTAGCAGGGTGCCCCACTAATGCTGTATCTCATGAATATTCATGACTCAGCCGAATCAGCCAACGAGCAGTACTTACATGCGCCGGTTTGTCAGTGAAGCTCAGAACCAAGGTGCTGCCATCCAACGGCATGTGGGCGTATTAAAAACCTTGCCATCCGCCCAGCCACACCACGACCTGCTGGGGTAAGCTTTATCACATGCGCGCCATTGGTGATGTGTGTATTTGTGTATGTGGGTGTGGGTGTGTGGGTGTATATGTGTGTGTATGTGTGTATGTACATGGGCAGGGTGACTGAAGGCCCGGTCACATAGACGTTAGTGGACGTAGTTGAATGTAGCGGTGCCTAACATAGTTGAACGTAGTTGAACGTACCGGCATCCATACTTCTCCTTGGTAATAACGTGGATGGGCCGTGAGTTCCGATTTAATCTTTGGACATGTTCAAAAGAGCGCTACGTTAGATGCTGAATTTGCATCCGTGATGGTAACATACTCTAGCATACTCTAGCATATTCTATCATACTCTAGCCTACTCTAGCCTTCTCTAGCATACTCTAGCGTACTCTAGCATACTCTAGCATGCTCTAGCATGCTCTAGCATGCTCTAGCATACTTGGACAAAGCCCTGGTCACATAGCAGTTAATAGACGTAGTGGAGGGTAACGTAGTTGAAAGTAGTTGGACATACCGGCATCCGTAACGTAACACATTTATCCATATAGTAATGTATTTATCCGTACCATAGCATATTTAACCATACCAAAACCTGCCATACCTTAACATATTTCAACGTAGTTTAACGTACTTACACCATGTTTGACCCATGTTAATCTATCCTACGTTCAACTACGTTCACTAACGTGTATGTGACCGGGCCTTAAGCACCACCAGACAAGCTACAGCGTTTGCAGGCAGAGGGCGACACAATCGGTCCAGTTGCATAGTCGATGGACAATTAATAACAGATCAGTGCAGTAGATTTACAAATGTTAGTTACTTAGAATATAATAAGGTTTGAAAGCTTCTGATTAAATATACTTGTATAATGCTTATATATCACATATGAATGGGTGTAGGCATGTTTGTGTCTATAAGTATGTATATGTGTATCTATCTATATATGTATGTGTGTATGTATGTGTGGACGTACATATGTATCAATGTGTGATGGACGTATTTACGTGATGGGTATGTGTATATATATACATGTATATGGATAGTGATAATCCCGTTATCACCTGTAATAAGCTCTGTAGTGCCTCCTCCCCCCCTCCCTATCTGGGGGTACGGGGGGGGGGGGGGCGGCATGCACCTCTCAAGCCCCTGTGGGGGGTTTGTCACTCAATTCGCTCGGAAGTTTTATTTGTATATATATCCTATATTTATATATGTAAATATCTACATAACTGAATTTCTTTTAATGTGGGTGTGTATAGGTATATACGTATGTGTTTATTTATGTATACATGTATGGAGTAGGCAATGCACATGTATGTCTGTGTTACCAGGACCCGTATGCATGGAGTGGTGTTAGCGAGGCAAACCGCGGTTAGGGCGGGATTTCTGGTTTAGCGCCGAAAAGTCGCTATCCATGGAGCAGTGTTAGGCCTAACACCACAAGTTTAAAGTCGGAAATTCTAACCCCAGGCTATAGCAGGTTTACAGCAGTGTTAGTGTTAGGTTAGTGTCAGGATGGAGCCCAAATCTATTCAACGCTATCATATTTAACAGAATTAAATATGCAATAAGTGAAATTTAATCAAATTAACCCTAAAAACGGAGCGATATTAACGCTTCCGCCGCATCGGCGGTGATATTAATATTGTCGAATTGACGAATGTAAAGTAAACAAATCGCCGCCGCCGCATCTACATCGATATACATACTGTCACCGTGCCAGTTAGTGGGCGGGTGTGGGTCTCAATCTATTCAATGCTGTCATATTTAACAGAATTACATACGCAATAAGTGAAATTTCAGCAAATTAACCATAAATTCGAAGAAATATTAATGCTGCCACTGCAGAGGCGGTGATATTAATATTGTCGAATCGAGGGATTTCCCAAATCTATAAATACATTCACGTTTAGCTAACACTCACCGTTTAAGCCCCCATGCATACGGCGTGACATAGTTCTCGACGATGCCAATAACCGGTGGTAGCTACCCTGTGTTAGAGGGATAACACCACACGCCACTAACACTGCTCCATGCATACGGGCCCTAGACACACTGCAAATAACACAGCTGTCTCTCCGATATATGGCTTAGGGGGGAATGCAAATGTTCTATTACCGATTGGTGTACGTGACCAGGCACATGTATGTATAAGTATGGGTTGGTGGTGCCTGAGTGGGATGTAAATAGACATAGTGGTGCTGGCAGGTCTGGGTGTGAGGGCACTCAGGGCCTACCCCCTCTGCTGGTGTAGGGTCACCACACTCAAAGGTCAAGGTTGGTGGTGGCCATGGGGCCATTCAGCTTGGTGGTGGTGGGCAGACCACTGGTAGCCATGGGGACCAGGAATGCTGGATCCCTATTGGTAGGGCCAAGAATGCTTGTTTTCCATTGGGGAAAAGGGGCGGGGTGATACTTTACAATGAACCCATGTAACCATATAAATAATAAACCAGAGGGATTGACTCTCTCTTCTTCTTTACACTTCATACTCTTCCTTTCTCTTTGTCTCTATATACACAACCACAGATTCGAGCATTAGCCGTTTTACAACTGCTCTTAAATGGCACTCCCACAAGAGTCTGATTTCCCAGTGGGGCAGTAGTATAAAGTCGCCATGAAATGCGCACTGCCACAAGTCGATACCCATCCTGATATGACCTTAGATGTTGCCAGGATGTAAAACTTCAACAACCAACCAACCTCAAACTGCCTCCGCCATCTCAGATAGGATCGTCGCCTGATTCGTGGAACCTACTAAAACATTACGTAGCACTCCCTCTCCCCTGCCCCCCCCCCCCCCCCCCCCACACACACACACCACTCACGCAGCACCCAGGGGAATCCAGCTGTCCAGTTTCCAGGCCACCACATCCCCTCTGGCGGCCTAAAGTGGAACTGCATTTGTGATAGCCGGAGAGTTGCATGATGAATTAGGTTTAGTTGGGTTGTAAAGTCCTCAGCCGGAATCTGTCGGTTGTGTAGGCAGGCTATAATGACATCAATACAGGCAAGAAGAGAAAGGAAGAGTATAAAGAATGAAAGTAGAGTGAGAGCTTGTACCCTGAGGTTTATTATTATATAGTGGTATATGGATCTGGTATGGCATACTACCTGACCATTATCTCCAATGAGCAACAAGCATTTATAGTTCCACCAATGAACAGTAAGCATTCTTGTGTCACCATGGCTACCATAATGTGCCCACCACCACCATGCAGTGTGGCTGCTTGGCCACCACCTGCCTGAGCTGTGTGTGTGGTGATCCGTGACTAACAGTTGGGGGGAGGGGGTAGTGAGTAGAGCTCTTAAGGCTCCTTACACACTATCACTAGTGCCTCCTTCACACTATCTACCTAATATACAATGACTATTGACCATAAGTAATGGATCACCAGCAACTACATAAATACATTCATGCACCTGGTACTATATACCATTTACATTAATAGACCATTTGTACTCCATTATAGACCATTTGCATTCCCCACCAATGCAGTTTATCGGAATATTTTACAGGGTGTTGTAATTCTCCCCGTTAACACGCTTACTAAAACTGCAAAAGTGCTGAAGTGCTGCTGGCTTTTGCAAGTTACCAGTGGCACTCTCTTGGTGAGCAAATAGAGGTTTCACACTGGCAAGAACATGTCAAGGCAAGTGCAAAACTATTTGTCCCTGCAGTGGCTGGTCGGGAGATGTTGCGGGTTCCATACATCAACCGCCCTTAATGCTGCCACAGTGACATGGTTTTCTGGTTAGGGTTTGCTCCCTTAACCTTCGGTTCTGTCAAGAACCTGTACCACAAGGCAGTGGTTTACAACTCTGCAAGGCAGGAGAGTAACTCCCTGAGGTATTGCTATACCTGCAATACCTGCATACCGCATCTTATTTAATCAGGTCAAACAATAACAATCTTCCACATTTGCCTTTCTGGAAGAATGGAGGTAGAATTAAGGATTTGCAGAAAGGTTTACACGCATATATATATGATGCATAAGTATTATGTGAGTATAAAGGCATGGAAGGGAATTTGTCATTATTATTGTCATTATTGATACTGCATATACTACTCAGCGCTCATCTGACCTTATGCATGTGTTAACTGGTGGCGTCACCACCGGTCCAACCCATCCCAAGAGAACATTTGCACTGGTCATTTACACTGAGATTTTTCTTTTATTAGGCTAGGGAAAATATTCTCTCTTCCAATGAATATATATTATCTCAACCCACCTTTCCTGTTGCTGTCTCTTTCTTTGTACTGTAGCGGGCCATTATATATACTGCACATGTCCCAATAGATGCGCACTGCGTGAGTGCAGACACATGGATGCGTGTGTATTCAAAGTTAAAGAATTTCATGGATTTGCTTTCGTTGTGCCTCTGAAATAAAGTGGGATTGTCTTATTTTATGTGCATTCAGTCTGAATATGATCGTCAATTTTGATTTGTTTTTGTCATCAAAGGCCAGTTGCTCTCATACCATGTCTATGTGGTGTGGGGCGTTAAACAATCCATTGGGTCGGTAACAATGTAGGCTCAGGCTTTCTATCGACAAACTGTCTAATAGTGAAAACAAGTCTATTCAGACTTATCCATAATAGGCAGTATAAATCTTCAAGAAAAAAAAAGAAAAAATTGGACAATGCAACTTTAACTGCTTAATTGAAAAGGAAAATAGAACAACTCAAAGGGACAAGTTTTCAAATAAGGAAAACACCACCCCTTGCTTAGCACTGTTGATTTGCTTTTCAAGTCTCCAATCGATTTCTTACAGACTGATATTGCAAAAGTATTCCACAAGTTAATTAATCTGTACATGACTGGAATAATCAAGTTCCTTAACAATTGATTTGTAGTATTTTTGTGTGTATTTTATCCTACTATCCTTTTTTAGTTAAAGTTGCATGATCCCACGGTTAAGCTTCTACCATATTATTATTTTCCAGGTAAAAATATATTATGTTGATCATTATCGGACTTCAGAGTGCTATATAGTGCTTGAACACCAACCTCCACCCAGGTCCGACTATAACAGGAAAGTTTGTTTTATTTAACGACGCCTCTAGAGCACATTGATTTTTATCATCGGCTATCGGACATCGAACATAGTCATTCTGACATATTTCCTTGGAGGAAACCCATTGCCGCCACATAGGCTACTCTTTCCGATAAACAGCAAGGGGTCTTTTATATGCACTTTTCCACAGACAGGACAGCACATACCAAAGCCTTTGATGAACCAGTTGTGGACTACTGGTTGGAACGGAAAATAGCCCAAACTTCAAATGTGTCCACTGAGCAGGATCGATCGGATGACCCACACCTTCACATGTGGACACGCTACTACCTGAGCTACGTCCCGCTCCCCAGGTCCGACTATAAAGTTGCATAGATGATAGTTTTCAGTTTATGTCATTTTCTGAGATAAATATATTTGGTTGATTGTTATAATCTACTTGGAAAATATCACACCTAAAGGTAGATTTAAGCTCTCACTTCTTGCCATTCATTCCAAGGCAAGCATCCTAGCCATTAGACTATCTAGGCTACCTGATGCAATCACCCTATCCACACCTACCTATATGAGACTGTCTCAAAAGGTGCTAAGCAATATGGGACAAAATGTTGTCCATTGTAACGATCAACATACCATCTGCTTATGCATTTGCTCAGGATAAACTGATTTGTTTTTTACATGGTGTTTCATAATCCCAATAGAATACATATTGATTTGAAGCAAATGTCCTTGTGTTTTCAGTGTAACCGTTTCTGTGCTGTTTTGTGTCAATCATTACAATGGACAAAAAAAGAAGAGTTATCACCTGTTGAGACAGGCTCATATATACGTAGCTCCTTCCCTGACACAGGTCAGTGAAAACTAGTATAGTAGTAAGTTCTGAGTGCAACGGCACAGTTAATATTTCTAGAATTTTAAAATGTTGTTAAGATATTTAAATATGGGCCGAATATTCACGCTAAATAAATACATGAAATAAATATGGGTGAGCAGATCTTTAATGGCCGAGAAATGGGAGATTCTGATCAAATTCGTGCTCAATTTCACTGCGTCATCTGCAAGTGTCAATGTGATAAGCAGTATGAGATGTCAGTTTTAGGATGACAGCTCTGTTGCTGTTTCAATAATGGTGCTGTCACATTACGACGCATCACGCAAACGTACATCGACGTAAGTGATTTTTGGCCACTATGCCGGGATACGTCGTTATGCATTACGCATGCGTTAGGTGCACATTGATATACGTCAATGTATGTCAACGTTCGTCGAGATACGGCATCGCACATCAGGGGGTCGGCAAAGTTTTGTGCATGCACAAAACTTTCGACGTACGACAACATTCGACAATGTGTGGATTTGACGTCCGCCGTACGTTATGTATGCGTTAGGCATACATCGATGTCTGTTAGACATACATTAGTCAAAACGTTGTTCACTATGTTGACCTACTTTAAAGGCATTGGGAACATACAGTCCACGTACTGACAACCTATGGATAACGTACGCCTAACATACGTTTAGCGTTTCTCCAGCATGTCTACACGTATGTAACTGGCAATTGAATAACGTATATAACATTCACCGGTATTCTGTGAATGTACCATGAGCGTAATTCGAGCATTTTTGGCCGGGAGGTACGTCAGCCATAAGTTGGTCATATGTTGGCCATATGCTATGTATACGGTATGTATACATCCAACTTTGTCCCCCCCACACCGAAAAGTTTGCCGCTTCTCGATGTAAAAAAGTGATTTTACATGTCGGTGCCATGCTGGTGAGATGCGCTGTAATGTGACAGGGCCATAAAGCTACTAACTTCGAGACCGGGCGCGGTGGCCTAATCGTTAGAACTCGGGCCCCGTGCGCGGAAAGTCAGCAGTTGGGTTCCTGGTCGAGTCAAACCAATGACTTATAAAATTCATACTTGTCGCTTCCTAGCTTGGTGTTCGGCATTAATAGGATAGGGCAAGGACTGGTTTAGTTCAGTGTCAGGATAATGTGGCTGAGTGGGATATCGGGTCATGGTGCCAGTGGCCTGATTTCCCAGTGGGACAGCACTTTAAAGTCACCATGAGTGTGTACTGCCACAAGTCGGTACCCGTCCTGATATGCTCTTAGATGTTGCTAAGACATAAAACAACAACAAACAAAACAAACCGCAGATGACTTTACAACCAGTTGTCGTCTCCCCCCCCCCCATTTTTCTCATTGATATCCACCCCCATACGTCATGACGTCACAGCCACACCCAAACCAACATCCCCACCCACACTTACCACTACAGTCACACCTCATATTCATCACATGTCCATTCACAGCCCCACACCCACACCCACACCCACACTCACACAGGCACACCCATGTCGATTCACGCTCACATATCCATCACCTTCCACCCACACCCACATACCCACCCAACCCACACTCCAACTCCATCCGCACCACCACACACATCCACACACACACACCGGTACCCACCCCGACCATCGCCCCCACATATTTCCTCATACCCACGCGCACGCCCACACCTACCACCCACATCCACAGCCCCACACCCCCACCTCACCCCACACATTCCCACACACATAAGTCCCCCCTACCCCACCTCCATGCCCATGCCCATGCCCACACCCACCCCCACCCCCCGCCCCCACCCCCACCATCACATGTACATCCCCATTCACACCTCCACATACCCTGCCCACACACTCCCACACCCATACCCTCACCTACCCCACACCCACACCTACCGCTACTCATAACCCCCCCCCCCCCACCCCACTCCCGCACACACTGGTGCTGTGGTTATTGAGTGTTGGTGCTGAGGCTGAATGTGCCAAGACCCAGTCGAATCCTTCTAAATAAACCTGTGACCCCTTATTATTCTTACCCTTCCCCACCCCACACACCCACACCCACACACCCACACCCACACACCCACACCCACACCCACACACCCCGACACCCACACCCGCACACCAACACACACACACACCATCACCAGAAGGGATGTCCGAATGAGTTGAAGGTCCCTCTGCCGTTTTGGTAGATCGTGGGATTCGAAGCCACGAGTTCGAACCCTTTTCGAGTCAAACCAATGACTTAAAGATCTATACTTGTCGCTACCTAGCCAGGCGCTCGGCATTGTTAGGACAGGACAAGGACTGGTTAGTTCATTGTCAGGATAATGTGACTGAATCAGGTCTCAGGTCATGGTGCTGACAGCATTATAAAGTTGCAATGGGTGTGCACTGTCACAAGTCGGTACCCATCGTGATATGACATTAGATGTTGTCAGGACGTAAGACTCCAACAACCAACCAACCAACACACTCAGACCCACACCCACACCCACACTCACACTCACACTCACACACACCCATGCCCACCCCCATACCCATACCCACACCCATATCCACCCCCCCCCCCCCATACCCACACCCATATCCACCCCCCATACCCACACCCATACCTACCCCCATACTCACACCCACCCCACAGCCATCCCCACACTCACACCCACACCCATACCCACCCCACTCACACCCATACCCACACACATACCAACACGCACACCCATACCCACACCCATACCCACCCCTTCACCCACACCCATACCCACACCCTCACCAAACCACACCTACACCCATTCCTACACCCACACCCACACCCATACACACACGCCCACCCCCACACCCCACACGAATCCTTACAACCACATCCACACCCACCCCCACCCCACCCCCACATCCACACACCCACACCCATACCCATATATCTACACCACTTCCACCTCCACCCCCACCCCCGCACCCACATCCACACCCACCGTCACCCTCCCCCACACGCCCACACCCTCCCTCACACATCCACACCCACACCCCCACACCCACACCCCTACCCCAAGCCGTGCTGAGGGTCGTCTTTGTGGGAGCTGCCCCCTGTGTGTTGATTTATATGACGCAGATGCATCCAGTTATACACACACCTTTTTCTTAGAAAAAAAACACACACACATTTTTACCTAATTTTATTCATTCAACTTCATTTTGATTTTCATATTATTGTGTTTTTTTTTGTTATAAACTGTGAGTATTCATTACGGCGCACCATCCAGTAGTCACACCTTGGGACCCTCCACAACAATGCACATCATTAAAATGTAGAGGCTCTTAAGGCTCATAGAGGGCGCTCTCACCACTCATTGTGGGGTGGGGATGAGGGGGGGGGGGCTCTCACCAGTCATTGTGGTCTGGAAGATGTGGGGTGGGGGTGAGGGGTGGGAGGCGCTCTCACCACTCATTGTGGTGTGGGGGATGTGGGGTGGGGTGAGGGATGGGGGGCACTCTCACCACTCATTGAGTGGTGAGAGTGCCCCCCATCCCCCATTGAGTGGTGAGAGTGCATGACCTTATATGTTTCCAGGATGTATATATATATAAAGCTACCGGGGAGCGCCAGAGGTGGCGCCCCCAGTCATTACACATGAATGCGGTATCTTTTATAGTGTAAAAATAATAATGAAATAACTCTCTTCCACGCCTTTATACTGGCATAATGCGTTATACATCACATATAGTTTACAGATATATTTAGATATATACGTATGTGTATGTATATATATATACTTAAATGTAGATACAGCGTGAATAATAAACTGTTTTACTTAATATTGCTTTTTGTTTGAGTTTTATGTCCTGGCAACATCTACGGTCATATCAGGACCGGTACAGACTTGTTTGTGACAGTGCACACTCATGGCAACTTTATAGTGCTGTCCCATTGGGAGACCAAGCCATCAGCACATTTCCCACTCAGTCACATTATCCTGATACTGATCTAACCAGTCCTTGCCCTATCCTAGTAATGCCGAGCGCCAGGCTAGGTAGCGACAAGTATCAATTGTATAAGTCATTGGTTTGACTCGATTAGGATTCAAACTCCCGACCTTCCACACAGGAAGCCTGCACTTCACCGATTCGGCCACCGCATCTGGTTTTATTTAATATTATGGCTGGCTGTAGTGTGAGTGGTGACGCCTGACGGGGGTGGGGGTGATAGTGGAGATTTAGTAGTATGGGAGAAATTAACATTTTCTCCAGTTTTTCCCACAGTTTATCAATGGAATGATGGTTGAGGTTGTTCCCAAGTGGGGATGACTCGGGACCAGCCAACCATTTGTTGCGAATAATTAATTGATTTGCGCACATTGTGGGCGTAGACTGCTGATGTGCATACCAGATTCGGTGGCCGAATCGGTCGAGCAGAGGCTTCCCTTGCAGAAGGTGAGGCGTTTGAAATCACAGCTGAGTCAAATTGATAACTTACCAAATTGATACTTGTCGCTACATAGCCTGGCGCTTGGCATTCTAAGGATAGCGCAAGGACTGTTAGCTTAGCACAGTATCCCGATAATGTCACTGAGTGGGGAAATAGGGTCATGGTGGCTGCGGCATGGTCTGCCACTGGGGCATGACTATAAAGTTGCCATGGCTGAGCATTGTTTGTTGCAAGTCGGTACCCCATCCTCTTTTGACCTTATATGTTTCCAGGATGTAAAACCCCAACAAAAGACAAACAAACCTCTGTGAGATTGCAAACGTCATGCTGGCCCACCGACCTCAGTAGGTTGTTTTTGGGGGTTTTGCATCCTAGCAACATCTGAGGCCATCTCAGGATGACAGTGTGCACACATGGCAGCTTTATAGTGCTATTCCACTCGGAGATCAGGCCTCTGACACCATGACCTGGCATCCCACTCAGTCACAATTATCCTGACATTGAACCAAACAGTCCTCACCCTATCCTATTAATGCTAAGCACCAGGCTAGGTAGCGACAAGTATAAATTTGGTAAGTCAACGGTTTGACTCAGCTGGGATTCGCATGCCTGACCTTCTGTGTGGGAAGCCAACCGCTCTTGCTGATTCGAACACCATATCTGGGGATTGATAATAACTGTCTCCATCTAAAATGCTGCCCCTTTCTGGCATTTATATTTGCCATCCATTCACGCCAGAGGGCGCCATGTGCCGTGTTGTTAGATTAATGTCAGCAGACGACATTTAGCGGCAGCGGGAGGGGGGCCATGCTTGCATGTTCCGTGAGCATAAATGCAGTGGTCAGCCTTCTGTTACAATGGTGACCTTTTACTTCTGTGAAGGTCATGGGGGTCATGCCTCCCCTGGTATTTGCATCATTTATGGTCGGCGTCTGGTGATTTATACCAAATGGGGTGGTTGAATGTGTTGAGCGGCCGCCTCCTGTTGGGAGATCAGGGGATCCGAACCGATGTGTTCATGCATTTGAACCCTGGTCGAGTCAAACCAATGACTAAAAATTGGTAATTGTCGCTTCCTAGCCAGGCGCTCGGCATTATTAGGATAGGGCAAGGACTGGTTGGCTCAGTGTCAGGATAATGTGATGGAGTGGGATATCAGGACATGGTGCTGGTGGCCTGGACTCCCAATGGGGCAGCATGAGTGCACACTGCCACAGGCCAATACCCATCCTGATATAACCTTAGATGTTGCTAGGATGTAAAACAACAACAAACAAACAACAATCATTTATGCGATGTGATGGATCAACAGCTGAGGCCACTCTGCTCAATCCCCGGACCAAAAATCTTTACCACTCCCACCCGTCCTAAAGTTTGAGTTTGCTACTTTGTAAAAAGGTTGGCTCTCAACGCTCATCATCGATCAAATAAAATGTTAGATCACATCTATATTCATCAATCTATATTAATAAGCAAGTGAAGTCAGGCTATAAGTCAGATCTGGTCTGGGTTAGTTGATATTCACATCTATCTCTCATCACCAGCCATTCTCAGTCGTCTAGGAATACCAATGTAAGTTTGTTTGTTTATTTAGGATTTTTACTTTGTAGCAAGATCTATGGCAATATCAGGGGCCAAATGTATGACGCCGGGTTAGCGGTCCTAACCCGTGCTTCGTGCAGATTTCCCGGGTTAGCGGCCAAAAGTCGCAATGTATGTGCCAAGGTTAGGCAAACACCGCGAGAGTTAACGTCGCCCACACCAACACCACACCATAGCAAGTTTAACGTCCGTGTTAGGTACCGATTCGGCCCAAATCTATCCAATGCGACCATATTTAACAGAATTACATACGCAATAAGTGAAATTTGATTAAATTAACCCTAAAATTGAAGCGAGATTAACGCTGCCGTCGCAACGGCGGCGATATTAATATTTTCAAATCGACGAATGTAAAGTAAACAAATCGCCACCGCCGACGCGACGTCGATATCCATACTGGCAGAACGCCGCCGCCGTTGCTGGTTCCCGGCTGCCAAATAGCAGTGCTCGCTGGCTACAGACACAGAGGCTTTCCCCAAATCTATAAATAATGCATTGGTTAGCTAACCAACCTGCGCTTTGGCAACATACATTTCCTGTGACACATATACCAACACCGACGTTAGCTAACCCCTCCCGCCGCCCTTAACACCGGAGCCGATAAAAACTTGTTCATGCATTTAGGCCCAGGATGGAGACTGACTTGTGACAGTATGGCAACTCATGGCGACTTGATCATGCTGCCCCATTGGGAGACCAGGCCACTGGCACCATGACCCCAATATTCCCACTCACTCGCATTATTCTGATAATGGTTGTTGGTGGTGGTATTAGGTTGGTTGTGGTGCCCCCATTAGGAGACCAGGCCACTGGCACCATGGAGACTGGTACTAGGTTGGTTGTGGTACCAGTTGGTGGAGGTGGTACCAGTTTATGGTGGCACCAGGGTGGTAGTGCTACCAGGTTGGGGTGGTACCAGGTTGGTGGTGGTAACAGGTTGGTGGTATTATCAGGTTGGTGATGGTACCAGTTGGTGGTGGTACCAGGATATTGGTGATTATCCCAGTTGTTGGTGGTGGTAGCAGGTTGGTGGTGGTACCAGGTTGGTGGTACCAGGTTGGTGGTGCTAATACCAGGGTGATGGTGTTCTATAAGGGTGGTGTTGGTAGCAGGTTTTCGGCAGTGGTACCAGTTGGTGGTGGTGCCATGTTGATGGAACCAGTTGGTGGTGGTACAAGGTTGGTGGTGGTGGTACCAGTTGCTAGTGCTAACAGTGTGGTGGTGGTACCAGGTTAGTGGAACCAGTTGGTGGTGGTACAGGATTGGTGGTGGTGGTACCAGTTGGTAGTGCTACCAGTGTGGCGGTGGTACCAGGGTGGTGGTGGTACCAGGTGGGTAGTGGTACTGGTTTGTGGTGGTACCAGTTGGTGGTGGTACCAGGATGGTGGTGATTATTCCAGTTGGTGGTGGTGGTACCAGGTTCGTGGTCCCAGGTTGGTGGTGGTACCAGTTGGTGATGATCCCAGTTGGTGGTGGTGGTATCAGGTTGGTTGTGGTACCAGGTCGGTGGTGGTACCAGTGTGGTTGTGGTACCAGCGTGGTAGTGGTACCAGGTTGGTAGTGGTACCAGTTGGTGGTGGTACCAGTTGGTGGCGGGACCCCCTGCTGTACGGTGCTTACATACAGACAGTGGTTCGTGCATCCACCACCAGGGGTCTCTGTACGAGGGGCGCTTTGTGACTGGTGTGCGTCAGGAGAGTCAGGTACAGGAGGAGGGGCGGGCACATTAACTCATCCATCCATCACCAGGTCACATCCCCACGCACAGGAGGAGCACCACCCGCCTCCACCAACCCCCTACACCCCCATCCCCACCTCCACCCACCCTCTATCCGCCACACACCCCGCCTCAACCACCCACCACTCACCACCCAACATCCACCACCCACTTAATTGGATATCGCCTCATGTCGGGTCACGGTATCCTACTGGGGTAGCACTATAAGTATTAATCCACAATGAGCGTGCTCTGTCACAAGTCGCTGTCTGTCCTGATATGACCTTAGGTGTTGGTAGGACCAAAACCTCAGTGAGCCATAAGGCACCTGTACAGGTGTATTCGCTCCTGGACAGGTGTAATTACTGAACAGAGCGTGACCTGATGTTCTCTAGTGGTAGTTCACCTGTTGAACTGCGTGCAAGCCCCTTGCACCGCTTCCAGATCCTTTGATGTATGTGAATAAAATGAGATAATTATACTCATTTAAAGTTACATAGTCCGATGGTTTTGAATTTCTGTAATTTTTTAAAGATAAGTATATTAGGTTGATCGTTATAATCTACCTTACGTTACTTTGAAGTAACTATATTTTAAAAGGCTTGCTTTCAGGATATTCGAAGTGCAAACGTACAAAGTTAGGTTTGGCAAGCACATCAAAACTCTTACACCATAGGCTTCTGCAGTGACATGTTATATTAAATTGCCTCCGTATTCCATTATATGTGGTGACACATCATTGATAAGTGCACCAGTATTTAAGTTAGATATGTAGAATCAAATCTAGATCACTGTTTTGGTTTTGAAAATTTTATGTTTTCATCGGACTATGCAGCATTAAGCTGAAATGGGGAAGAGTTGGTGGAGTAGCACTGTGAACTGTTAGCTGCAACGGAGACCAGTGTAGACCATCTTGGTAGTTAACCTGTAGTGTATGGTGGTGATATTATTGTGATCCCTTGTTTGCTCATTGATAGCATTGATCGAAGCAGAAATACACAGTCAACCCTCACTAATCCGAACTGCTTTGTTCCCAGCGGCTAATACTGATTAGTGAGATTGGCCTTCACCGCAAGCATTGAATCGCGCAAATCGGTTTCGGGGATGTTTTGGTGGGACTGTGAAATGTGCAAATATGAATGAAACAGTGTCGGACTAACTCGAGCTCACACTTGCTAAACCTTTTGTTTAAGCATATCTGCAACAAACACAATGCGTTTCCCTATCCGCACTTCTACAAGCACCTCCAGGTATGACTGCGCTTTCCCATCACCCACCCGGTATTATGCTCTGAGCTGACCGCTAACCTTAATAGCTCAGCGATTGCTTGGTAGGCATGCATACTGTGAGCAGAAAATGAATTGCTCATAAACCATCCCAACAGTGAGCAGCCTAAATAGTTGCTCAGTAACCATGGGCATTGTGAGCAGCCGATTGAGTTCTTAGGTAACCATGGCTACTGTTCGCTGCCTAATGAGTTTCTCGGTAACCATGGCTATTGTGAGCAACCTACTGAGTTGCTAAGTAACCATGTCCATTGTGAGCAGCCTACTGAGTTTCTCGGCAACCATGGCTACTGTGAACAGCATAATGAGTTACTCAGTAACCATGGCGACTGTGAGCAGCCTCAAGCATAGCTAAGTAACCATGGCTACTGCGAGCAGCTTAATGAGTTCCTACTGCTAGGTAGTCATGCCCATTATGAGCAGCTCAAGTATCTGCTCAGTAACTATGGCTAATGCGAGGAGCCTAATGAGTTGCTCAGTAGCCATGGCTATTGTGGGCAGCCAAATGAGTCCTTACGTAACCATGTCCACTATTCGCTGCCTAATGAGTTCCTCGGTAACCATGTGTAGGGATGCGTGTTCGAGTCTGTGGCTATGTAGGTAGGCTTAGGTGAAAAACAAGACAGATGGAGAGAAAGAGAAAGTGAAGCAAAGTAAGAGTGTGAGAAGAGAGAGTCCAAGCCTCTCTGGTTTATTATATATGGTACATGGGGTACATTGTAGAGTATCACCCCACCCTTTGCCCCCAATGAGAAACAAGCATTCTTGGCTCTACCAATAGGGATCAAGCATTCATTGTCCCCATGGCTACCAGTGGTCTGCCCACCACCTCCAAGCTGTCTGGCCCCTCTGGCCACCACCAGCCATGAACCTTGACCCTGAGTGTGGTGATCCTACCTAGTAGAGGGGGAGGGGGTAGGCCCTGAGTGCCCCTTACACACAGCCCAGCCAGCACCACTATGTCTATTTACATTCCACTCAGGCACCACCAGCACTTACATATATATATATACATACATGCACCTGGTCACCTATACCCTTTTCATAATAGAACATTGGCATTCCCCCTATCGTAGAAAATCGGAATATTTTACACATGGCTACTGAGAGCAGCCTAATGAGTTGCTAGGTAACCGTGCCCATTATGAGCAGCTCAAGTATCTGCTCAGTAACCATACTCACTGTGATCAGCCTAATGAGTTGCTCGGCTACGGTGACCATGGCTACGGTAACCATGGCTACGGTGAGCAGCCTAAAGAGTTGCTCGGTAACCATGGTGAGTGTGAGCAGCCTAAAAAGTTGCTATGTAACCATGGCTACTGTGAGCAGCCTAATGAGTTGCTCGGTATCCATGGTGACTGTGTGCAGCCTAGCGAGTTACTAAGTAACCATGGCTACTGTGAGCAGCCTAAAGAGTTGCTGAGTAACCATGGCGATTGTGAGCGGCCTAAAGAGTTGTTAAGTAACCATGGCTACTGTGAGCAGCCTAATGAGTTGCTCAGTAACAATGGCTACTCCGAGCAGCTCATTGTCTTGCTCGCTAATGACACCTACTGTGGGGAGAGAGGCTATCATTATGCGTCCTCCTCGGACTCTCAGGATGGCACAGTCCCACCAGAATAGGTTCACCTGTAGCACCAACAGTTACTCGACCATTCTTCTGTCCTGTTTATCCGGAAAATTGCTATGCTGTTCAATCATGATCGATTAATAAATAAATAATGGTTACTTGGACATGCGCCCTCCTTATCAGAGGCTCTATCTAGCTTGATACATAATTAATCTACACACTTCTACATTTGAAGAGTTCAGTCTCAAACCCCTGTAAACTCAAATACAAAAATTGACTTAAAATTTAACAACTTGGCCTGAAGTTGTATTTTAATTCTCACTAATTCCACTTTGGTTATGAAGAAATGGTTATGGAGCAATGAACACAACTATAGGAATGTAAAAAAATTACCTTTTGAAGGTTTGATGTTTATCTCAATATTCGGATTGGCGTTTAGAGGATCGTGCACTTGAACTCTTCATTTATAATTAGTGTTTGGGGGGTGATCAAAATGGGAAATATTGCGCCTAGAGCGGGGATCGAACCCACATCTATTTGCATTCGGGGCCAGTGTGCTAACTATTACACCACCTAGGCTCCCTGATGTCACCACACTACCCACACCTACCTGTCTATGCAGCTCCTTGCTTGAGAAGTCAGTGCAGACTACTACACTCGTCCCGCTGGAATTGTAAGTCTTTTAATGCTTACAATTACATAGTTCCAGGTAATGCACTAACACATACATGTACACAGGGTAGGTTCAACAACCATACAGGGCATAGCTTGTAGAGGATCATTGTCACAGCAACCAGTTTTGTGGGGGGTGATGAGAATGGGAAATATTGCACCTAGAGTGGGACTCGAACCCACATCTCTTTGCACTCCGGGCCAGTGTGCTAACCATTACACCACCTAGGCTCCCTGATATCACCATACTACCCACTGCTACTTGTCTATGTGGTTACTGGTCTCACAGGTCAGTGCCGACTACTACACTCATCCCCCTGTAATTGTAAGTCTTTTAAATAGTCAGTTAATGCTTACAATTAGAATTACATACATGCAGGCAATGCAATTACACATACATACACAGGGTAGGTTCGACAACTATACAGGGCATAGCTTGTACAGGATCCTGGTCATGGCACCAGTGTTGTGGGGGTGATGAAAATGGGAAACATTGCACCTAGAGTGGGACTCGAACCCACATCTCTTTGCATTCCGGGCCAGTGTGCTAACCATTACACCACTAATGTCACCACACTCCCACACCTACCTGTCTTTCTTGAAGATGTATACCGCCTATCATGGATAAGTCTGATTAGACTTGTTTACACCATTAGACAGTTTGTCCATAGAAAGCCTGAGCCTACACTTTTACTGACCCAATGTATTTTTAACCTCCCACACCACATAGACATGGTATGAGAGCAACTGGCCGTTGATGATGCTGATAGTTATATACAGCAGTGGAAATCCAAATTGGCAGAGGTGGCGGGCACAGGGAATCGAACCACCAATATTCAGATGATGAGAACTACAACATAATTGGTCTGAGGTGTCTTTATATTTAATACTCTCTGGCAAGAAACGCCTTGCCTAACATACAACAATTGAAATTCGCCAGAGAAGTATCGCAGGCTGGCACAGACCCGGGTATACAATCCTGGCGGTGGCACCATTGGCACTAGTATCCTCGCAGCAAATGAACCAGAGGCCAACATTGTATGGTCCAACACAATATACTGAGAAAAGCAACGTCTCCACTACTTATATATATATATATATATATATATATATATATATATATATATATATATATATAAGGAGCTTATGCGTTATGGGCAGAGTAAATACCTCGTCAATAAAAAAGAAAATATATATATATGTATAAATTATTATATATATTATATATATGTCAATTTATTTAGTGTACATTGATAGAACAACACCATCCCAACATTCACAATAATAATCATGCACAATAAATAACTATGTCGCAAAGCTAGGGCTTACTTGTAACGCAGCACTCATCTCTGGATGCCGAAAACAGGAGACTTTGGCGGGAATAATTGGCGAAATCGCCCATCCCCGCCCACCCCATCCTGCACCCCATCCCCGCCCGCCCCATCCCGCACCCCCTCCCCCTGCACCAACCCATCTCCCCTCACCCCGCGACTAATCCACAGCACTGATCAGACTGGCCCGCCCCCTCGCGGCGTCAGTAGGGAGTTAATAGTGTAAATTGAGTTAATAGTTCTGGAAGAAGCCGCTCAGAGATCCACCGAGTTGGTCGGGACAGGTTGGAGTTGTTCTGGTCAGGTCGGAGTTGTTCGGGTCAGGTCGGAGTTGCTCGGACAGGTTGGAGTTGCTCGGGACAGGTCGGAGTTGCTAGGGGCAGGTCGGAGTTGGTCGGGACAGGTCGGAGTTGCTCGGGACACGTCGGAGTTGCTCGGGGCAGTTTAGAGCTGCTTTGAGTTGCTCGGGGCTGCTCGGAGTTGCTCGGTGTTATTCGGAGTTGTTCGGGGAAGCTCATAGGTGCTCGGGGAAGTACGGAGTTGCTCGGGAATACTCGGAGTTACTCGGGCCAACTCAGAATTGCTCAGGGAAGCTCGAAGTTGTTCGAGAATACTCGGACTTACTCAGGGCAGATCGGAGTTGCTCGGGGAAGGTCGGACTTACTCGGGAATACTTGGGAGTTATTCGGGGCTGCTCCGGAATCACTCGGGGCTGTTCGGGGCTGCTCGGGAATCACTCGGGGATACATGCAGCAGCTCGGAGCTCAAATTCGCTCAGGGCTGCTCGGAGCCGCTCGGGGCTACTGGGAGCCGCTCGGGAGCCGCTCGAGGAAGTTAATTGATGCAATTTGTGAATTGCGTTTCGTTGTCGGGCCCCCCGGACCGTGGTGACCTTCTAATTGGTGTCTTTGGAAGCTTCTCAGGGTCGGGATGAATTGTGTGTGTATGTGTGTGTATGTCTGCGTGTGTATGTGCGTATGTGTTTATGTGTGTATGTGTGTGTGTATGTGCAGCCATTCGTCCAAAACTGGTTCATCAAAGGCTGTGGTATGTGCTGTCTGTGGGAAATTGCATATAAAAGACCCCTCGCTGCTTATCAGAAATAGTAGCAGGTTTCTTCCAAAGAAATATGTCAGAATGACCATATGTTTGACATACAATAGCCGATGATAAAAATCAATGTGCTCTAGAGGCGTTGTGAAATAAAACAAACTTTCCTTAAATGTTGCCAGGATGAACAACCCCTGCACAATAAACATACAAACTTCCTGTGTCAGCTGGGAGAGTAAATGGGTCATTGTTGTACCATTTTATACCTGTAGCACACGCCATCATAATTCTCCATCTTGGATGTCAGTCTGCTGTTATTACGCATGCGCATCTGTCAATGCTCGTAGCAGCACTACTCTGATAGGTGCATTGACATGCGCAGCATCACCATTGCATGATCACACAAACACAAGTACATGTACACATGTCTGCTGAAAGAATGTCTTGCAGGGATTATGGGTTTTAAGCTGTGTTTACACGGGCAATTGTAAGCCGAACTAGACAAAGCGAATTATATGAGGCGAAGTAGTGGCGCATTTACACACGGATCGGGTTAAGGCAGAAATCGATATCTGCGCATGAGCAAGTCCACACTAACCAGCGCCAGTTTCGGTTAGTCGACGTCGCCATGAGAGAGTGTGGGTTCGACCTAGATATGTATGGACTGAATCGTATTGGTTTGGAACGGTCAAAACTTCTGCTGGGCAGTGAAAACCTTAAAATAAATAATGAAAAAAATATCTGTGCACAGCTAGCGGTTTCATAGACTAAATTCTATAATATGTGCTTTTGTTCGACCGGAAAGTCAACAAACTAAGGTCTCGACTGCGCATGCGTGTTACGTGCTTAAGCTAGTTCGCTTCATATAAACTACCTCGCGAGGTGGTTTACATAAAGTGAATCATATGAATCGAATCAGCCCTAATCCACCTCAGAGTCGCATTTACACGGCGAATGTGAGGCGAACTAGGCAAGGCGCATTATTTGAGCCGTTTTAACTTGCCTGTGTAAACACGGCTTTAGTGACAGTTGGCTCATGGTGTAGAGGCGGCGGGGAGGAGAGAATGCCCACTCCGCAGTGAATAACTTGGAAGTTAAGGTGGTTAGAGAGAAACATTAAGGGACTGCCATTATATATCCACATACTAAATTATATAGTATGTTCTTGTTTTTGGAGAAGATTGTAATTGAATGACATGTGACCAGTACATTATATAGTGGCATTTATTTTCTTTCAGTTTGTTAGAGTTTCTGAGTCATATTGTTGAGATTTAGAGTTTGAGGTTTCCAGGAACTTAACCCTATAGAGACAAATTCTTACAGTAGTTGGGTTGGGTGGGACGGTGAATTTACACTGAGGAAGTACACGTCCGATCGATTGAACTGCTCTGGTCGAAGTCAATTTGGAATTTCTACTACGTCACAATGTGTTATAAGAATTACGCTAGGTGGCGCATCGAGTGGTGGCCATTTACTTAGTTAACTGAGATGTTGGTAGGGGGTGCCAAGCATCGTGTCCATAGTTACTGTGTGTGGTGGCCTCGCGCACTTAATTCTCCATGTTACAAGCAACATGGACAATTTGCAACAATGTTTAAAGTCACACATCCGAACTAATCATCAATTTAGATCCTATAGTAGGGCCTACTCTTTTTTTTACAATGTTTATTTTGGGAAACATTTCTTCATTTATCTGAATACAATCTTTCTTCAGCGCCGAGGCTCTGGTCTTCGAGCCATCTTTAGCTTCTGTCATTTACACTAATTAATTAAAAGAATAATTTTAAAGATAGTAAAATATTGTTATTACATTCTGCTAATTAAGTGGTTGTGGTGTGTGGTGTTTCTAGTCAGGCATCATGCATTCAATGTGTACATCTATATGTATGTTGTGTTTCAGGTAGTTTTCTATGCAGGATCATGTTGTCAGTTTCTGGGTTATTTTTGTTTTTGTTGTGTTTTTTGTGTGTAAAAAAAACAAAACAAAAGAAACCCCTCTTTGATGGGTTTCCCAGAGGAGTGGTGGTCAGGGGGTTGTGGGAGGAGAGAGCAAGGGAGCGGAGGGGAGGGGAGGGGAGGGGAGGGGAGGTGAGAGATGGGAGCGGAGGGGGAGGAGCCGGGAAGGGAGAGAAGAGGTGAGGTGAGGAGAGTATAGGGGAGGGGAGGCGGGAGGGGAGGGGAGGGCAGAGGTGGGGAGTGGAGGGGAAGAGAGGGGAGGGGAAAGGGAGGGATGACATGTCAGGGAGGGGACAAGTGGGGAGAGGAGGGAATGGGGAGAGGTGGGAAGGGGAGGGGTGGAGAGAGATGGGGAGGGGGAGGGGATTTGGAGAGATCGGTAGGGTAGAGATTGGGAGGGAAGGAAATCGGAGGGGAGAGACGGGGAGGGGAGAGATGACGGGAGAGGAGTGGGAGGGGAGGGAACTGGAATGGGAGTGGAGGGGAGAGATGGGGAGGGGATGGAAGAGGGGTGAGAGGAGGGGGAAGATGGGAGGGGAGTGGGAGAGGAGCGGGGTGAGAGGAGGAGGGAGATGGGAGGGGAGTGGGAAGGGAGGGGACTGGAAGGGGATGGGAGTGAAGTGGGAGGGGGAGGGAGTGAGGGAGGAGGAGGGACTGGTTTGTTTCGTGTTCGTGTGGCATTTGGACCTGGATTCATTTGAAGCAAAGAATGGGCATTGATCGGTCACCTTGTTTCCATCGTGTATCGCAGTCAGACTGGTGGCATGCACAAATGGGGTTTGCAAACTTTGAAAGGGGCTGCTTTTACTTTATTTTTATGTTCGTTTGCTGGGTCAGCTGACTGTTTTACAAAACTTCAGAAATTTGATATTGGAGCAGAACATACGGCGAACGTAAACCCTTACGTTCGAGCTACGTCGAAAGTTTTGAACATGTCCAAAACCTTGATGTAACTCGACATAACACGACGTAATGTGACGTAGCTCGACGTCAGTCTAACATCATTCTGACATCATCATAACGTAATCCAACGTATGTCAACATAATGACGAAAAATCACCACGTCAGGCTTACGTTGGCTCGTTACGTCGTAGTGTGACAGGGGTATTAGCACCGCATGCAGAATGTACAGAATACTGGTCAGGTGAGTGGGATGTAGATCAGGCGGTAGAGTGTCCACCTGTGAAGCTGTGGGTCATGCGATCGATCCTGCTCAGTGGACACATTTGCAGTTTCAGCTATTTTCTGTTCCAACCAGTAGTCCACAACTGGTTCATCAAAGGCTGTGGTATGTGGTGTTCTGTCTGTGGGAAATTGGATATAAAAGACCCCTTGGTGCTTATCGGAAAGTGTAGCCTATGTGGCATGCAGTGGTTTTCCTCCAAAGAAATATGTCAGAATGACCATATGTTTGACGTCCAATATCCGATGATAAAAATCAATGTGCTCTATAGGCGTTGTTAAATAAAACAAACTTTCCTTTTTTTAGAATACTGGTCATGGCACCAATTGGGAAAGTGCTTTTGCAAATCAAGGGAATCAAGCCTAAGGCTGTCCTCGAACGCATATGTCTGCATTTCCGCTGATAGCTTACAAGCTAATATAGTACCTAGGCTTCCTGTTTGCAGTACACGAGCTCACACCTACCTGGATATGTGGTATTTCACCTGGGGAAATGAGTGCACCTCACCACACACTACTATGAGTCTTCGCCTATTGTCATCATTCTTGTCGGATATTATATGCCATGATTTTCCTGATTCTGTCCAGCCATTTGTACTGAGAGTGTAGTTATCTGTATGTGGTACTCAGAATGTAACCATTTGTAAGTAATAGTGAGAGTGCATTTGTAAGTGGCACTGAGAGTGTAGTTATTGGTAAGTGGTACTGTGAGTGTAGTTATTTGTAAGTGGGACTGTGAGTGCAGTTATTTGTAAGTGGTACTGAGAGTGTAGTTATGTGTAAGTGCTACAGAGCATGGAACCATTTGTAAGTAATACTGACACTAGTTATCTGTAAGTGCTACTGAGCGTGGACCCATTTGTAAGTAATACTGAGAGTGGAGTTATGGGTAAGTGCTACTGAGCGTGGAACCATTTGTAAGTAATACTGAGATTGTAGTTATCTGTAAGTGCTACTGAGCGTAGAACCATTTGTAAGTAATACTGAGACTGTAGTTATTTGTAAGTGCTACTGAGCGTGGAACCATTTATAAGTAATACTGAGACTGTAGTTTTCTGTAAGTGCTACTGAGTGTATAACCATTTGTAAGTAATACTGAGATTGTAGTTATCTGTATGTGCTACTGAGCGTGGAACCATTTGTAAGTAATACTGAGATTGTAGTTATCTGTAAGTGCTACTGAGCGTAGAACCATTTGTAAGTAATACTGAGACTGTAGTTATTTGTAAGTGCTACTGAGCATGTAACCATTTGTAAGTAATACTGAGACTGTAGTTATCTGTAAGTGCTACTGAGCGTGGAACCATTTGTAAGTAATACTGAGATTGTAGTTATCTGTAAGTGCTGCTGAGTGTATAACCATTTGTAAGTAATACTGAGATTGTAGTTATCTGTAAGTGCTACTGAGCGTGGAACCATTTGTAAGTAATACTGAGACTGTAGTTATTTGTAAGTGCTACTGAGCATGTAACCATTTGTAAGTAATACTGAGACTGTAGTTATCTGTAAGTGCTACTGAGCGTGGAACCATTTGTAAGTAATACTGAGAGTGTAGTTATCTGTAACTGCTACTGAGTGTATAACCATTTGTAAGTAATACTGAGATTGTAGTTATTTGTAAGTGCTACTGAGCGTGGAACCATTTGTAAGTAATACTGAGACGGTAGTTATTTGTAAGTGCTACTGAGTGTATAACCATTTGTAAGTAATACTGAGACTGTAGTTATCTGTAAGTGCTACTGAGCGTGGAACCATTTGTAAGTAATACTGAGATTGTAGTTATCTGTAAGTGCTACTGAGTGTAGAACCATTTGTAAGTAATAGTGACACTAGTTATCAGTAAGTGCTACTGAGCGTGGAACCATTTGTAAGTAATACTGAGACTGTAGTTATCTGTAAGTGCTACTGAGCGTGGAACCATTTGTAAGTAATACTGACACTAGTTATCTGTAAGTGCTACTGAGCGTGGAACCATTTGTAAGTAATACTGACACTAGTTATCTGTAAGTGCTACTGAGCGTGGAACCATTTGTAAGTAATACTGACACTAGTTATCTGTAAGTGCTACTGAGCGTGGAACCATTTGTAAGTAATACTGACACTAGTTATCTGTAAGTGCTACTGAGCGTAGAACCATTTGTAAGTAATACTGACACTAGTTAGCTGTAAGTGATACTGAGCGTAGAACCATTTGTAAGTAATACTGACACTAGTTATCTGTAAGTGCTACTGAGCGTAGAACCATTTGTAAGTAATACTGACACTAGTTATCTGTAAGTGGTACTGAGCGTAGAACCATTTGTAAGTAATACTGATACTAGTTAGCTGTAAGTGCTGCTGAGCGTGAACCATTTGTAAGTAATACTGAGACTGTAGTTATCTGTAAGTGCTACTGAGCATGGAACCATTTGTAAGTAATAGTGATACTGTAGTTATCTGTAAGTGCTACTGAGCGTAGAACCATTTGTAAGTAAAACTGACACTAGTTATCTGTAAGTGTTACTGAGCATAGAACCATTTGTAAGTAATACTGACACTAGTTATCTGTAAGTGCTACTGAGCGTAGAACCATTTGTAAGTAATACTGACACTAGTTAGCTGTAAGTGATACTGAGCGTAGAACCATTTGTAAATAATACTGACACTAGTTATCTGTAAGTGCTACTGAGCGTAGAACCATTTGTAAGTAATACTGACACTAGTTATCTGTAAGTGGTACTGAGCGTAGAACCATTTGTAAGTAATACTGATACTAGTTCGCTGTAAGTGCTGCTGAGCGTGGAACCATTTGTAAGTAATACTGAGACTGTAGTTATCTGTAAGTGCTACTGAGCATGGAACCATTTGTAAGTAATAGTGATACTGTAGTTATCTGTAAGTGCTACTGAGCGTAGAACCATTTGTAAGTAAAACTGACACTAGTTATCTGTAAGTGTTACTGAGCATAGAACCATTTGTAAGTAATACTGACACTAGTTATCTGTAAGTGCTACTGAGCGTAGAACCATTTATAAGTAATACTGATACTGTAGTTAGCTGTAAGTGCTACTGAGCGTAGAACCATTTGTAAGTAATACTGACACTAGTTATCTGTAAGTGCTACTGAGCGTAGAACCATTTGTAAGTAATACTGATACTAGTTATCTGTAAGTGCTACTGAGCGTAGAACCATTTGTAAGTAATACTGAGACTGTAGTTATCTGTAAGTGCTACTGAGCGTAGAACCATTTGTACGTAATACTGACACTAGTTATCTGTAAGTGCTACTGAGCGTAGAACCATTTGTAAGTAATACTGATACTGTAGTTATCTGTAAGTGCTACTGAGCGTGGAACCATTTGTAAGTAATACTGACACTGGTTATCTGTAAGTGCTACTGAGCATAGAACCATTTGTAAGTAATACTGATACTAGTTATCTGTAAGTGCTAGTGAGCGTAGAACAATTTGTAAGTAATACTGATACTAGTTAGCTGTAAGTGCTACTGAGCATAGAACCATTTGTAAGTAATACTGAGACTGTAGTTATCTGTAAGTGCTACTGAGCATGGAACCATTTGTAAGTAATATTGATACTAGTTAGCTGTAAGTGCTACTGAGCGTAGAACCATTTGTAAGTAATACTGATACTAGTTAGCTGTAAGTGCTACTGAGCGTAGAACCATTTGTAAGTAATACTGATACTAGTTAGCTGTAAGTGCTACTGAGCGTGGAACCATTTGTAAGTAATACTGACACTAGTTATCTGTAAGTGCTACTGAGCGTGGAACCATTTGTAAGTAATACTGACACTAGTTATCTGTAAGTGCTACTGAGCGTGGAACCATTTGTAAGTAATACTGACACTAGTTATCTGTAAGTGCTACTGAGCGTAGAACCATTTGTAAGTAATACTGACACTAGTTAGCTGTAAGTGATACTGAGCGTAGAACCATTTGTAAGTAATACTGACACTAGTTATCTGTAAGTGCTACTGAGCGTAGAACCATTTGTAAGTAATACTGACACTAGTTATCTGTAAGTGGTACTGAGCGTAGAACCATTTGTAAGTAATACTGATACTAGTTAGCTGTAAGTGCTGCTGAGCGTGGAACCATTTGTAAGTAATACTGAGACTGTAGTTATCTGTAAGTGCTACTGAGCATGGAACCATTTGTAAGTAATAGTGATACTGTAGTTATCTGTAAGTGCTACTGAGCGTAGAACCATTTGTAAGTAAAACTGACACTATTTATCTGTAAGTGTTACTGAGCATAGAACCATTTGTAAGTAATACTGACACTAGTTATCTGTAAGTGCTACTGAGCGTAGAACCATTTGTAAGTAATACTGACACTAGTTAGCTGTAAGTGATACTGAGCGTAGAACCATTTGTAAGTAATACTGACACTAGTTATCTGTAAGTGCTACTGAGCGTAGAACCATTTGTAAATAATACTGACACTAGTTATCTGTAAGTGGTACTGAGCGTAGAACCATTTGTAAGTAATACTGATACTAGTTAGCTGTAAGTGCTGCTGAGCGTGGAACCATTTGTAAGTAATACTGAGACTGTAGTTATCTGTAAGTGCTACTGAGCATGGAACCATTTGTAAGTAATAGTGATACTGTAGTTATCTGTAAGTGCTACTGAGCGTAGAACCATTTGTAAGTAAAACTGACACTAGTTATCTGTAAGTGTTACTGAGCATAGAACCATTTGTAAGTAATACTGACACTAGTTATCTGTAAGTGCTACTGAGCGTAGAACCATTTATAAGTAATACTGATACTGTAGTTAGCTGTAAGTGCTACTGAGCGTAGAACCATTTGTAAGTAATACTGACACTAGTTATCTGTAAGTGCTACTGAGCGTAGAACCATTTGTAAGTAATACTGATACTAGTTATCTGTAAGTGCTACTGAGCGTAGAACCATTTGTAAGTAATACTGAGACTGTAGTTATCTGTAAGTGCTACTGAGCGTAGAACCATTTGTACGTAATACTGACACTAGTTATCTGTAAGTGCTACTGAGCGTAGAACCATTTGTAAGTAATACTGATACTGTAGTTATCTGTAAGTGCTACTGAGCGTGGAACCATTTGTAAGTAATACTGACACTGGTTATCTGTAAGTGCTACTGAGCATAGAACCATTTGTAAGTAATACTGATACTAGTTATCTGTAAGTGCTAGTGAGCGTAGAACAATTTGTATGTAATACTGATACTAGTTAGCTGTAAGTGCTACTGAGCATAGAACCATTTGTAAGTAATACTGAGACTGTAGTTATCTGTAAGTGCTACTGAGCATGGAACCATTTGTAAGTAATATTGATACTAGTTAGCTGTAAGTGCTACTGAGCGTAGAACCATTTGTAAGTAATACTGATACTAGTTAGCTGTAAGTGCTACTGAGCGTAGAACCATTTGTAAGTAATACTGATACTAGTTAGCTGTAAGTGCTACTGAGCATGGAACCATTTGTAAGTAATACTGAGACTGTAGTTATATGTAAGTGCTACTGAGCGTAGAACCATTTGTAAGTAATACTGACACTAGTTATCTGTAAGTGCTACTGAGCGTGGAACCATTTGTAAGTAATACTGACACTAGTTATCTGTAAGTGCTACTGAGCGTAGAACCATTTGTAAGTAATACTGACACTAGTTATCAGTAAGGGCTACTGAGCGTGGAACCATTTGTAAGTAATACTGAGACTGTAGTTATTTGTAAGTGCTACTGAGCATAGAACCATTTGTAAGTAATACTGACACTAGTTATCTGTAAGTGCTACTGAGCGTGGAACCATTTGTAAGTAATACTGACACTATTTATCTGTAAGTGCTACTGAGCGTAGAACCATTTGTAAGTAATACTGACACTAGTTATCAGTAAGTGCTACCGAGTGTAGAACCATTTGTAAGTAATACTGACACTAGTTATCTGTAAGTGCTACTGAGCGTAGAACCATTTGTAAGTAATACTGACACTAGTTATCTGTAAGTGCTACTGAGCGTAGAACCATTTGTAAGTAATACTGATACTGTAGTTATCTGTAAGTGCTACTGAGCGTGGAACCATTTGTAAGTAATACTGACACTAGTTATCTGTAAGTGCTACTGAGCGTGGAAACATGATGCCAGACATACTGAGAGACTCCGCCTTCCCGAAGTAAATGTCAGCCTTTTCTCGATTGCTAAGCCACAACTCAGCCCTGCTATCCGCGACTCCAGTCCGCCATTGCCATTTGTGGTTGGCGGCCATTATGAAACCGCTTTTCGGGATGGCTGCCACACGGTTGTGAATGTTGCGAGACGAACTGAAGCATTAGAGGCACTCTAGACACAGCGCGTGTATAGAAATGGCGGTGATGGTGGTGGTGAGTGGGCATGATGGTGGAGGTAGTGGTGGTGGTGGTGAGTGGTGGCGGTGGTAGTGGTGGCCATGGTGGTGATACTAAAAGGAGGGCGTGTGGTGCTAGTGGCCCCCGGTGGTGGCGCTAGTAGTGGTGGTGCCAATAGGAGGCGCTCCAGCTTCCCACTGCGCACGGAGTAGTGCGCAGTGAAGCCAGAATGGGGCGAGGCTAAGCATACACTGCGCGATGATTTTGACAAATGCTGTCAATGTTTTTTGTTTATTTTAATTTGTATTAGCCAGTGCTATAAATGGCGGTTAAGGTGGTTAGAGAGAAACATTAAAGGGCTGCCGTTATATATATCCAAATCATAAATGATATAGTACATATATATATATACATAGAATTGGTCGTAGAAGGCACTGAAGTGCCAAGAACTGGCGATGGTGGCGCCACCATAGCCCCATAGACCGCAGTTTATGGGCCAACAGGTTGGCTGGTCTTGTATTGGATAATAAACCAGAATATAAGCGGACAGTAATAAATGATAATCGACCTCATACCGAAGATTTATACTTTTATATCCATATACCAGCTATATATATATATGCGATAAATCTCTAAATACATGTTAAGGAGAAGACTTAAAAATTGTGTGTTCTCTGATTTTGCTCCGTTTATGTATACAGTGATATTGTTATAATGTGATCGTTGGGGTCCATACAACGTCATTGCGAAAACAGCGGGGTCGTGTTAAATTGGGGTTTAGCTTCACGACTTACCTTCAAATTAGTCCGGGTGCGGTGGCCGAATCGGCAGAGCACAGGCTTCGCGTGCGGAAGATCGGGAGTTTGCGAGTTCGGTTCCTGGTCGAGTCAAACCAATGACTTAAAAATTGATACTTGTCACTTCCTAGCCTGGTGCTCGGCATTATTAGGATAGGGCAAGGGCTGGTTATCTCGGTGTCAGGATAATGTGACTGAGTGGGATATCAGGTCATGATGCTGGTGGCCTGATCTCCCAGTGGGGCAGCACTATAAAATCTCCATGAGTGTGTACTGTCACAAGTCGGTACCCATCCTGATATGACCTTAGATGTTGCTAGGATGTAAAACAACAACAAACAAAGAAACAAACCTTCAAATTAAAGAATGCTGGGTCCAATGAATCATCATGTTATATCCGAATGTCCGTTAAATTGGGGTACGTTATAACGGGCTTTCACTGTAAATATATTTATGCATATATATATTCACGTATATATGGGATGTATAACAATTATATGAATATAAATCCCAGAAGTTTTGTTAATTCCCACCTCAGTCTTTGACTGCCCCGGTCTGCGACTCTACCACCATCGACTGGTGGCGCCATCTAGTGCACTCGGCTGTCTTACTGTACATCTAGGCCTATACCAGTCTTAGTGAAAACTAAGCCTTTTACAGCTGGCTCACTCGACACACAAACTTGTTAAAATATAGAATTCTGTAGAAATTATAGAAATAGGCAAAGAAATGTCCTCTAACCTTCGTCGAGTAAGCACCTTATACCCCAGTCACACTACTGCTTGCAACCACTTTGCGACCACAACAAAATGGTTGGTCGCAACGAGGTTGCAAGTGTTCACAAAGTGTTTGCAAGTGGTCGTAAATGGGCACAAGGTCATCCTCATTGGTTGCCGCCCGACGTTGCAGCTACTGCAAAATCTCCTTGCGACCAAAATGGTCGGTTGGAGATCGGCGACCATTTCCATAGGTTGCTTTGATTGTAAGGAGGTAGCCGGTGACTGTGGGTTCTTTGTCGCAAAGTGGTCGCAAAGTGGTCACAAGCGGGTCACAAGCCATTGTGTGACTGGGGCTTTAATGAAGCTAAGTAAGTTGTTTGTGATGCTCAGCAACACGGGTAATTTGGCATTCGGTCACCGCCATAGCCTCATAGCATTAAGATACTACTTATGCTGCCACCTATCCAGTAACGGCGAAACTACCTTAAGACTTGTGTGTCAGCACCGCCTATATATTCATACTTTAATATGAAACACTTGGAAAATGCTAACTTTAATCTTACTGACCTGCCATCTGCAGTCGCCCGCTCGAACTACTGGCCCCAGCGCCTATATAAGGACTGACTTGGCGGTGGTGAGCTCACTTCGACATGGCCCAGGAGGACACTAGCTGGCTTTGAGCTGCCATCCCACCCACCCCTGCTAATATTTTTCTAGGGCTAAGGGTTAAAGCTTATTGACCTCATTGTGCTTATCTCATTGTGCTTATCTCATTGTGCTTATCTCGTTGAAACTTAATATGTGCTTACTAGAAATCAACATGTGCTTACTAGAAACTTGTTATTTGAAAAGAAATAAATCCAACTTTAAACTCATATGTGTTGTCGGTGTCAAATTATAAAAATAAGAAAAGAAAGAAAGAGAGAAAGGAGGTGGGTTGTGCCGGATACGCTCAGCGTATTCCTGCCATTGAAACTGCGCGTGGAGTTTGTGGGGGGGGGGGGGGGGAGGTGTGGGGTGTGGGGGGGGGGGGGGGAGTGGGGGTAAGGCTGGAATGGTAGCATTCCAGTGCCAGCTACCCATATCACTTTAAGCAGTGCTATACGCCCAGTCGTGTACAGTGCTCGTACCTAATTAACGCCTACAAATACCACCGCTTCCGCCATTACCTCCTCATCCTCCTCCTCTCTACTCCCCGCCCCATCCCTCCTTCTCCCTCCCCATCCTCTCCCCCTTCCGTCCTCTTCCTCTCCCCCTCCTCCCCCCTCAACTTCCATCCCCTCCCCTCTCCTCGCCTCTCCCCCCCCCCTCTCCTCTCCTCCCCTCTCCTCCCCTCTCCTCCCCTCTCCTCCTTTTCCCCTCCCCATCCACGTCCTCTCCCCAATCTCTCCCTTCCTTTCCCACCCCCTCCCCTCTGCTCCCCTCCCCTCTCCCCTTCCCCCGTCTCCCTTATCCCTCTTCTCCCTCCTCCACTCCTACTCTCCACCTCCTGTGGTCACCCCTCCCCCCTCCCCTTCTCCCTCTCCTTCCCCCTCCCTTCCCGGTCCCTTCCTCTCTCCTCCCTCTCCTCCTGCCCTCTCCCTTCGCTATCTCTGACATTTCGCTTCCCTCCTCCTCTTTCCTCCCGTCCCCATCCCATCTCCTCCCCTTCCCCTCTCCTCCCCTCCTCCTCTCCCCTCCCCTCTTCACTCCCTTCCCCTCCCAACCCTCTTCCCTCTCCCGCCTCCTCTCTCGCATCCCCCTCTCCCTTTCCATCCTCTCCCCCTCATCATCCACCCCTTCCCATCCCGTCATCTCCTCCCATCCCTTCCCCTTCCTTCCCTCTATCCTCCCAACCCCACTCCTCCCGCATCTACCCTTCCCCGTCCACATCCATCCCCTCCCATCCCCTCATCCCCCCAATCCCCCTCATCCTCTTCCCTCTCCCCATCCCCTCATCACCTCTCCCATCCCCTCATCCCCCAATCCCCCTCATCCTCTTCCCTCTTCCATCCCCTCATCACCTCTCCCATCCCCTCATCACCCCTCCCATCCCCTCATCCCCCCCAATCCCCCTCATCCTCTTCCCTCTCCCATCCCCTCATCAACTCTCCCATCCCCTCATCAACTCTCCCATCCCATCATCCCCCCAATCCCCCTCATCCTCTTCCCTCTCCCATCCCCTCACCAACTCTCCCATCCCCTCATCACCTCTCCCATCCCCTCATCCCCCCAATCCCCCTCATCCTCTTCCCTCTCCCATCCCCTCATCAACTCTCCCATCCCCTCATCACCTCTCCCATCCCCCTCATCCCCCCAATCCCCCTCATCCTCTTCCCTCTCCCATCCCCTCATCAACTCTCCCATCCCCTCATCACCTCTCCCATCCCCTCATCCCCCCAATCCCCCTCATCCTCTTCCCTCTCTCATCCCCTCATCAACTCTCCCATCCCCTTATCCCCTCCCATCCCTCTCATCCTCTTCCGTCTCCCATCCCCTCATCACCTATCCCATCCCCTCGTCACATCTCCCATCCCCTCATCCCCTCTCCCATCCCCTTATCCCTTCCCATCCCCCTCATCCTCTTCCCTCTCCCATCCCCTCATCAGCTCTCCCATCCACTCATCCCTTCCCTCCACCCACCCACTCCCATCCCCCTCTGCCCTCCCATCCCCATTCCCCTCCCCCTCTCCCCCACCCCTTTACTCACCACCACCCCTTTGTCTCCCCCCCCCCCTTCATCCTCCGTCTGCACCCCCCCCCCCCCACCACCCCGCCACATGTCACATCTCCCGGTCTTACTGCCCTATTCCTTCTTCTTTCCTTTATTTCACTTCCCCCAAACCCTCATCACATATTCACCTCCGATTCCTTCTCTAGTATTCCTCAAAGATGCTCCTCAAGTCCCGGCCCTTTCATGCATAAAATTTCCCATGAGCCCCTCCTTCCTCCCCTCTCCCCTCCCCGACACCTATCATCAACCTTCCATTTCACACATATATACTAACACCCACACTATCTCTCTCCGTCTCATCGTCATGATATGACCTTAGATGTTGCTAGGACGTAAACCAACAAACAAATTCTCCACCTCTGTCAGGTAGATTCATCTACATGACAACCACATCTCCACACCTCCACACCTCCACACCTCCACACCTCCACACCTCCACCCCTCAATACCTCCACACCTCCACACCTCCACACCTCCACACCTTCACACCTCCACACCTCCACACCTCCACACCCCCACACGTCCACAGCTCCACACCTCCACAGCTCCACACCTCCACACCTCCACACCTCCTCACCTCCACACCTCCACATCTCCACACCCCCCACACATCCACACATCCACACCTCCATACCTCCACACCTCCACACCTCCACACCTCCATACCTCCATACCTCCACACCTCCACACCTCCATACCTCCACACCGCCATACCTCCATACCTCCACACCTCCACACCTCCACACCTCCATACCTCCACACCTCCACACCTCCACACATCCACATATCCACACATCCACACCCCCGCACGTCCACAGCTCCACACCTCCACACCTCCACACCTCTCCACCTAGACACTCCCACACTGCCACACCCCCACACCTCCACAGCTCCACACCTCCACAGCTCCACACCTCCACAGCTCCACACCTCCACACCTCCCCTCCACGCCTCCACAGCCCCACATCTCCACACCGCGACACTGCTACCCCTCGACATCTCCACACCTCCACACCTCCACACCCGCCACACCCCACACCTCCACACCCCCATACCCCACACCTCCACACCTCCACACTGTGGACAATCTCCTCCTTGCCTGTATTATCCTGCTGACACAGATCCACTGATCCATGAACTATCCTATGTATGAAGACCTCACCCAGCATTACATCCTGTATAAGCAGGCCACAATTCCCATCTCTCCCTTCTCCCTCATCCTTCCTGCTCTCTCTCTCCTCCCTCTCCTCCCCTCCCCTCCGCTGCCCTCCTTTATCTCCCTTAACTATTCTCCCCTTTCCACCTCTCACTCTCGTCCCTCCCCTCTCCCATCCCTCCCACCCCATCCCTCCCCTCTCCCATCCCTCTCTTCTCATGCTTGCCCATCCTTCCTCCCATCTCCCCTCCAACTCCTTCCTACCCCCTCACTTCCACACGTTCTCCCTCCTCCCCCTCCTCTCCAACCCAACTCCCCTCTCTTCTCTTCCTCCCCTCTCTCCCATCCCAACTACCTCCCCTCGCCTCCCCTCCTCAAACTTACTCCATCCATTTCCCATTTCCCCATCCCACATCCTCTTCTCCTCCTCTCACCCTTCCCCCGCCCCACCTCCCATCCCGCTCCCAATCCCCCTCCCCTCCTTCTCCCCTCCTCTCACCCACTCCTTCCCCTCCAGTCCCCCTCCCCTTCCTTCCACATCCTACCCTCCTTCTCCTCTCCCCTCCTTCCCACTCCCCTAATCCCCTCCTCCTGTCCTTCCTCCCCTCTCCCTCCTCCCTCTCCCCTGCCCCTCCCCATCCGCCCCTCCCCCCTCCTTCCTCCCCTCTCCCTCCTCTCACTCCCCCCACCTCCACTCCCCATCCCCTCCCCCTCTCCCCTCCCATCCTCCCCCCTCCCCCCTCCCCCTCCCCCTCCCCTCCCATCCCCCCTCCTCCCTCCCCCTCCCACCCTCCCCCTCCCCCTCTCCCCTCCCATCCTCCCCCTCCTCCCTCCCCCTCCCACCCTCCCCGTCCCCTCTCCCCTCCTCCTTCCTCCCCTCCCCCTCTCCCCCTCTCCCCTCCCCCTGCCCCTCCTTCCTCCCACCCTCCCCCCTCCCCCGCTGTGTTTAGTGTGCGTGACGCGTACTCCTTTCACCACGACAAAGGTCCCCCCGATATGGATGCCAACCCGCCTGTGTTATATCCATACTGTCTCCCATAAGCTGAGAACACTCCATGTCACTGCCTCCCAGCCTCACTGCCTGTACACCCTGTACCTCCTACCGGGCGATCAGAACTTCAAACAAATCATTTATAAAATTGATACGTGTCACTTCCTAGCCTGGTGCTCGGCATTATTAGGTTAGGGCAAGGACTGGTTAGCGAAGTGTCAGGATAATGTCACTGAGTGCGATATCGGATCATGGTGCTGGTGGTCTGATTTCCCAGTGGGGCAGCACTATAAATTCGCCTAGAGTGTACACTGTCACAAGTCAGTACCCGTCCTGATATGACATTAGATGTTGCTAGGATGTAAAACTCCAACAACCAACCCACAAGTCGGCACCTAGTCCTGATATGACCTTAGATGTCACCAGGACGTAAAACTCCAACAACCAACAAATCGGTACCCGTCCTGATCTGACCTTAGAAGTTAGATGTCGCCAGGATGTGAACCTCCAACAACTGACCAACAAGTGAGTACCCGTCATGATATATGACCTTATATGTTCTCAGGATGTAAAACTCCAACAACCATCCAACAAGTCGGTACCCATTCTGATATAACCTGAGATGTCGCCAGGACATACAATTCGAACAACCAACCAACAAGTCGGTAGCCGTTTTGATATGACCTTAGATGTTGCCAGGATGTAAAACTCTGACAACCATCCAAGAAGTTGGTACCCATCTTGATATGACCTTAGATCTCGCCAGGACGTAAAAATCCAACAACCATCCACCAAGTCGGTACCTAGTCATGGTATGACCTTAGATGTTGCCAGGACGTAAAACTCCAACAGCCATCCAACAAGTCAGTACCTAGTTGCCAGGACATCAAAACTCCGACAACCATCCAACAAGTTGGTACCTAGTCCTGCTATGACCTTAGATGTTGTCAGGATGTAAAACTCCAACAACCAACCAACAAATCAGTATCCGTCTTGATATGACCTTCGATGTTGTCAGGATGTAAAACTCCAACAACCAACCAACAAATCAGTACCCGTCTTGATATGACCTTCGATGTTGTCAGGATGTAAGACTCCAACAACCAACCAACAAATCAGTACCCGTCTTGATATGACCCTAGATGTTGTCAGGATGGAAAACTCCAACAACCATCCAACAAGTCGGTACCCATCCTGATATGACCTTAGATGTTGCCAGGACGTAAAACTCCAACAACCATCCAACAAGTCGGTACCTAGTCATGGTATGACCTTAGATGTTGCCAGGATGTAAAACTCCAACACCCATCCAACAAGTAAGTACCTAGTCCTGCTATGACCTTAGATGTTGTCAGGATGTAAAACTCCAACAACCAACCAACAAATCAGTATCCGTCTTGATATGACCTTAGATGTTGTCAGGATCTAAAACTCCAACAACCAACCAACAAATCAGTACCCATCTTGATATGACCTTAGATGTTGCCAGGACGTCAAAACTCCAACAACCAACCCAACAAGTCAGTACCCGTCTTGATATGACCTTAGATGTTGTCAGGATGTAAAACTCCAACAACCATCCAACAAGTCGGTACCCGTCCTGATATGACCTTAGATGTCGCCGTGACGTAAAACTCCAACAACCATTCAACAAGTCGGTGCCTAATCCTGCTATGACCTTAGATGTTGTCAGGATGTAAAACTCCAACAACCAACCAACAAATCAGTACCCGTTTTGATATGACCTTAGATGTTGTCAGGATGTAAAACTCCAACAACCAACCAACAAATCAGTACCCGTCTTGATATGACCTTAGATATTGTCAGGATGTAAGACTCCAACAACCAACCAACAAATCGGTACCCGTATTGATATGACCTTAGATGTTGTCAGGATGGAAAACTCCAACAACCATCCAACAAGTCGGTACCCGTCCTGATATGACCTTAGCTGTTGCCAGGACGTAAAACTCCAACAACCATTCAACAAGTCGGTACCTAGTCCTGATATGACCTTAGCTGTTGCCAGGACGTAAAACTCCAACAACCAACGAATCCTATACCTCCTCCTTATTGGCAATTTGTACTGCAAAGCAGACGAAAGCTTCGTGGGCGTTCCGCTAGGCTGTAGCGAATTCCATTGGCAGCAGACGACATTTAGAGTCAGTGGTTGACAGGTTAAAGCCCACCTTGTACTAGGAGGCTTTCAGCGTCCGATGCTCGCCGATAGGCGTAAAACAAGGTTTATTTATGTGTCGCCTTAGATGTCACCAGGATGTAAAACTCCAACAACCATCCAACAACAAGTCGGTACCTAGTGCTGATATGACCTTAGATATCGCCAGGACGTAAAACTCCAACAACCATAACAAGTCGGTACCTAGTCCTGCTATGACCTTAGCTGTTGCCAGGACATAAAACTCCAACAACCAACGAATCCTATACCTCCTCCTTATTGGCAATTTGTACTGCAAAGCAGACGAAAGCTTCGTGAGCGTTCCGCTAGGCTGTAGCGAATTTCATTGGCAGCAGACGACATTTAGAGTCAGTGGTTGACAGGTTAAAGCTCGCCTTGTACTGGGAGGCTTTCAGTGTCCGATGCTCGCCGATAGGCGTAAAAAAAAAGGTTTATTTATGTGTCGCCTTAGATGTCACCGGGACGTAAAACTCCAACAACCATCCAACAACAAGTCGGTACCTAGTCTTGATATGACCTTAGATATCGCCAGGACGTAAAACTCCAACAACCATTCAACAAGTCGGTACCTAGTCCTGATATGACCTTAGCTGTTGCCCGGACGTAAAACTCCAACAACCAACCAATCCTATACCTCGTCCTTATTGGCAATTTGTACTGCAAAGCAGCCGAAAGCTTCATTGGCGTTCCGCTAGGCTGTAGCGAATTTCATTGGCAGCAGACGACATTTAGAGTCAGTGGTTGACAGGTTAAAGCCCACCTTGTACTAGGAGGCTTTCAGCGTCCGATGCTCGCCGATAGGCGTAAAAAAAAGGTTTATTTATGTGTCGCATGTACCGCAGAGAAATCAATATTCATTTGTAAAAACGGGCCGCTAGGCGGACAGGGGTCGGCATGCATACCAACGAGGTGGGGAGGGTGGGGGGGATGGGGGGGATAAGTGGTTCCGTCGGGTGGGGTTATTTGAAGGGGAGGGGCGAGGGGAGGAGGATGGAGGAAAAATGGAGGATGAGTAAGGGATGATGTGCGGTGTGGGGTGGTGGGAGTGGTCTGGTGGGGTGGGGTAGGGGGGTATTTGAGGGGGAGGAGGGATGGGGAGGATGAGCAAGAGATACCGTGGGGTGTGCGCGTGGTGGTGGTGGTGTGTGTGGTGGGGGTAAGTGGTTTGGTGGGTCGGGGAGGTGGCTATTTGAGGGAGAGGGTCGGCGGGGGGAGGAGGATGGAGGATGCGCATGGGGGTGGGGTGGGGTGGGGGGCTTAAGTGGTTCGGTGTGGGGGAGGGGGGAGCCTGGGGGGTATTTGAGGGGAGGATTTGTTTGTTTGTTGTTGTTTTACATCCTAGCAACATCTAAGGTCATATCAGGACGGGTACCGACTTGTGACAGTGTGTAAAGACTAGGTCTCCATAAAGTAAAGTTGAATCCTTCCTCCAACTAATAGATTTACCAGACCGTGTGCACTCATGGTGACTTTATAGTACTGCCCCACTGGAAAATCAGGTCGCCAGCACCATGACCCGAGTCACATTATCCTGACACTAAGCTAACCAGTCCTTGCCCTCCACATCGTGGCATTCACTTCTTATCCTACATCCTGGTACTAGTGGCGACATGTTCGGCCCCGACCCTAACTACAGTTGCTCCCATTGTCATTCGACCCCGAGAATTGTTCTTTATATATAGCGTGGATATAGCGCAGTTATATCCTGGTGCAAGGCAACGCACTGTGCTTCCGCCCAGTGTATTCTGGGCTAACCATTGGAGGGTGCGAGTTTGTGTCTCCAGGCGGCACTGCATGCGCAGTACAAGGGTCGCATGACCGCTGTGGTGCCTCACTCCCCGTTTCGCCACCGGTGTGCGTGCTAGTTGGTTTGATAATTTTGTCTTGTCTATTTTTGGCTGGGCGTGTGTGTGCCCAGCCTGATACTTTGTGTATTGTGTACTTAATAAAACTATGTATCAACCATCAACTGTTGTTAAGTGTGAGCTTACTTGTATATATATATATATATATATATATATATATATATACCATATATGTCCCAATAGAAGCATGCTACCCAATAGAAGCACACCCCCATTTCAAGATTGAAAGCATGCACAAATTCAGACTGAATGCACATAAAAGAAGACAATCCCACTTTATTTCAGAGGTATGACAAAAACAAATCCATTAAATTCTTTAACTCTTAAAATATGCGCATCCATGTGTCTGCACTTGCGCAGTGCGCGTCTATTGGGACATATATGGTATATATATAATTATTTCCTGCAAGATGGGAAGTAAAGCAAACAAGGTAAGTGGGGTGGAAAGCTGTATTCTCTGGCAAGAGGTAAGTGCCCTCTTGTCGATAAAAAAATAAAAATTGTAGAGCAAGTGGAACAGGCGTGATACAGACCCATGCGAGGAGGAAGCAGCCAGGTGGCAGCACAAGGCGCGGCAGAAGGCCTGATCAGTCGCTTCAGTAGATAAGTGTCATTAGTTGGTGTAGTGTCAGTCCATATGTAAAGTGAGATGGCCGGCAGCTGTGGTTGTGTAGGCAGGTTAAATAGGAAATCACTACAGGCAAGTATAGAGAAGGAAGGCAAGAGATAGAGTGTGCAGAAGGAACCAGAAGGAGCTTGCTTAGTTTATTATATATATAGCTTTTAGAATCCAAGATGGTGGTGGTCACATGGTTTGATCTACCAATCAGAGTTCAATCTGTTGTATCCAAGGCCTGGTCATGCTGGCTACAGTGCCTTGTGGTGGCCAGTGATCCATAAATAACACCATGGGGGGGGGGGGGGTATGTGAGGTGACTCCTCCAAAGACTATCTAAGAAGTGACACTCCTCCAAAGACTATTTTACTATACAATGTCTATACGTAATGAGTAATAGTTTACCAACTCCACATATCCCTCATATGCCTTTGGATTTTATATATCACCATTTACCATTATATAGATAAGTTGCAATTTATTATAGTAGTTTCACATATATCCTCATATGCCATAATATCGGAAAATTTTACACATAGATAATCGGTTTCTGGATAATTATACTCGCATAATTGCTTATACAGCACACACACATATATATATATATATCTATATATTTATGAACGTTCTTGCTGATGTTGCTATTTTAGGACTGAACTGATTATTGCCATTGCATACTGCATTCATCAATTATTCATTATGTCTGACATAATATGCCGGAGGGGGAGCCTCGTAGTTATAGCGAATATAATTCCTGTTTTATGTTTTGACTTTATGCATGCCTCTCACCTACTACATGAGTCTGCAATAATATGTTGTATCAATAATTATATCCAGCGAGGGAGGAGAGGGTAGTCTAAATTCATTCAGCTTCGCTATGGATGTGAATCGCCAACAGTCATGTTTAATTTGATAGATTCTCGGGCGGGAATTACACACTAGACCGTCCCTGTTTGGATGTGTGCCGATGGTGGCGCCACCGGTCACCTGGTGGGAAAGGCCAGACACAGACTAAAGCTAAGATTCCTTATACGCGGCATGCGGCATGCGGCATGCGGATGTCGTATATGCGGCGTAGATATATGCCAACCCCCAACATTTGTTTGTAGTTTTTCCTCCAAATTTGTGAAGGAACAGTATTGGTTTCTATGGCAAACGCAGCAGCATTCGCATTCGCATGTCGCACCGATGGCTACAGGGACCAATTTAGTTGCCGCATTCGCATTCACATTCGCATGCCGCATACCATGTGTAAGGCATGCTAGCTTAAGGCACCTAATAAGTGTAATAAAGAACAATATGACAATTCCCTTCTGCACCTTTATACTCACATAGTTGCTTATACGTCACATATATCATCTATGAAATGACATCAGTGAGTCTAGGTCGTGTAATGGTGAGCACGCTGGCCTGGAATGCAAAAGATGTGGGTTTGATTCCCGCTCTAGGCGCAATATTTCTCATTTTTATCACCTCCCCCTCCCCCCTCCCACAACACATTCATTGATTAAGCAGGGGAAATTTAAATCGCAGACAATTGGTCTTCTCCATTCCACTGCTCCTTGCCCTATCTTACTAATGTTGAGCACCAGGCTAGCTAGCGACATGTCTCAATTTTTAAGTTGTTGGTTTGATTCAGCTAGATATTTATTGTTGTTGCGGTACATTAGCTGATTAAGAATTCCAATCACAACCAATTAGTCTTCCTCATTCCACTGCTTCTTGCCCTATCCTAGTAATCCAGAGTGCCAGGCTAGGTAGCGACGAGTATAAATATTTAAGTCATTATTTTTCCTCGGGGGGTAGGGTTCAAACAAATCTTTGTGGGCTCGAAATCTTACGACCGACCAAAACAGGAGGCGGGCTCTCAACTCATTTGCCCCCCCCCCCGGTCTGTTTTCATGATTATTCAGTTTAATAGTGGTTTTAGCGTTTTTTCCTTTTTTTGTGTGGTTATCTTTCCCTGTAATTTACTGACGTCATCAGAGCGATGACGTACTAGGCGGTGACGCGTTCCGCTGTGACGGGCATGGTTCTAATTATAACACATCAGCCCGATGATAAGGAGCCCCGTCCCCTAGCCTTGGCCATTAATGCATATAATGTCGCTCCTTTCTCCCATCAGGGGGCGCGTCGCCGTACCGCGTCACTGATCATTCTCGCGAGAATTCCACGGAATTCCAAGCAAATACACACAAATACACGCAAGTACATGAAAATACACGCAAATACACGAACACACACGCAAATACACGCAAATACACGCACATTCACGCAAATACACGCACAGTCTCTCTAAATCGACCGACCATGGGACCGACTTTAAATGGTCCAATTAGGGTGGTCGTCACTTTAGGGAGATTTAAAAAAATCGTTACAAGGGTATTGTATGGGTGACAGAAACTTCTTGTGATTCAAATTCGTTGATTAGACTGCAGTGTGGGAGGTCGGGATTTCTGTTCCCGGTCGAGTCATGCCAATCACTTACAAAATTGATACTAGTCGCTTCCTAGCCTGGCGCTCGGCATTAATAGGATAGAGCAAGGACTGATTAGCTCTCAGAGTCAGGATAATTTGACTGAGTGGGCTATTAGGTCATGCTGCCAGTGGCCTGATTTCCTAGTGGGGCAGCACTATAAAGTCGCCATGAGAACGCACTATCACAAGTCAGTAGCCGTCCTGATATGACCTTAGATGTTGCCAGGATGGTACACTCCAACAACAAACCTAGTATTGCCATACACCAGGCTAGGTGGCAAAGCAACAAGTTTAAATATTTAGAGCTGCATCTTCTGATGAAAGCCTAATATTTGTTCTAATCCAAGGACTCGTGTTAATTTTGATCCTATATATCCAACTTAAAACTGCATAGTCGGATGGTTTTGAATTTCTGTATTTTTTCTGAGATAAATATATTAGATCGATCACTAGTAATCTACTTTACATTAGTTCAAAATTACTTTTATTTTAAATGGTAAACTGTTGAGATATTTTGAGCGGAAACATGGAAAACTAGTTTTGGCAAGCTTGGCAAGCTTGCCAAAAGTCTGACACCATAGACTTCTGCAGGAATAGGTTCTGTTAAATTGGCTCACTATTGCATTCTACGCAGAAACAAATGCTTAATAAGTGCATCAGTATCTAAGTTAGATATGTAAAATCAAATCTAGATAATTGGTTTGGTTTTGAAAATTTGATATTTCATCGGTCTATGCAGGTTTAAATGCTAGTGCATTAATTTGCCATGTGTTTCTGCTTTAAAAGGGAAAACTAAGTCAATTTAATACAACATGTTACTGCTGAAACCGACGTGGGCAGAATTTTGACAAGCAGGTTCGCATTAATTTGCCTTGTTTTTTGTTGTCGGTACATTAGTTGATTAAGCAGGGGAAATTTCAATTGCGGACGACTGGTCTTCCTCATTCCACTGCTCCTTGCCCTATCCTAATAAGGCCGAGCGCCTGGCTAGGAAGCGACAAGTATCCTGCTTTGGGAGAACGGGGGATCTGAACCCATGGGTTTGAGGGTTCAAACCCTGGTCTAGTCAAACCAATGACTTAAAAATTGATACTTGTCACTTCCTAGCCAGACGCTCGCCATTATTAAGAAATAGCAAGGACTGTTTTGGCTCAGTGTCAGCAAAATGTGACTGAGCGGGATATCACTTATCAGGTAATGGTGCTGGTGGCCTGGTCTTCCAGTGGGGCAGCACTATACAGTCGCCATGAATGCGCGCTGTCACAAGTCGGTGAGGCGCTATCAACCGGATCCCGGTCGGCGCTAATTCGCGCGCACTTAGCGGTAATATGGGCGTTGGGAAGGCCGCCATTTTGAATTGCTTGTCCTCTGGTATTATCGCCCCCACCGAGCAATGGCGCCACTGGTCTCCTTCCGGTTCCATCTGAAAATAGTTGGGCATGCGCAGTATTCGCTCGGAGGGGAGGCATTGCATAATTTGTTGTTAGTTTTTTTTGTTTTGTTTTGTTTGTTTGTTGCTTTAATTGGATTTTGTTTCTAATATTGATAACCGTGCTGGCTGTTCCGCAGACTGGTTCTGTGAAATTTGAGTGTGGACGTGTGTGTGAGTGTGTATGTGTGTGTGAGTGTGTATGTGTGTGTGAGTGTGTACATGTGTGTGCCTGTGGGTGGGGTGTTTGTGCGTGTGGTATGCGTGTGTGGTGGGTTGGTGTGTGTGTATGTGGTGTGAGTGTGTATGTGTGTGTATGTGTGTGTACATGTGTGTGCGTGTGGGTGGTGTGTGTGTGTGTGGTTTGAGTGTGTGTGTGTGAGTGTGTACATGTGTATGTGGGTGGGGTGTGTGTGCCTGTGGTATGTGTGTGTGGTTGGTTGGTGTGTGTGGTGTATGAGTGTGTATGTGGGTTTGCGTGTGGGGTGTGTGTGGATGTGGGGTGTGTGTGAGTGTGTACGTGTGTGTGACAGTGGGGTGTGTGTGCTTGTGGTATGTGTGTGTGGTTGGTTGGTGTGTGTGGTGTGTGAGTGTGTATGTGGGTGTGCATCTGGGGTGTGTGCGTGTGTGGGGTGTGTGGGGGTGTGTGTGCGTGTGGTATGTGTGTGTGGTGGCTTGGTGTGTGTGTGGTGTGGGTGTGTGTGTGTGGTGTGTGTGCATGTGGTATGTGTGTGTGGTGGGTTGGTGTGTGTGTGGTGTGAGTGTGTATATGTGTGTAGGTGTGGTGTGTGTGCAGATGGTATGTGTGTGTGGTGGGTTGGTATGTGTGCTGTGTGAGTGTGTGTGGTATGTGCGTGTGGGTGTGTGTGCGGCGTGCGGGGTGTGTGTGCAGCGTGTGTGTGAGTGTGTGTGTGAGTGTGTGTGTGTGTGTGCGTGTGTGTGCGGCGTGTGTGTGGTGTTTGTGTCGCAGAACCGGCCTCATACCATATATTGATGGAATCTGGCACAGACGTGCTGAACGGTTAGGAACCTAAGAGTGAACCTGGCTCGTGTCTAGGCAATGCTACCCCCCGTCCCCCCACACACTTTCTAGCACTACCACCACCGCCGACAGGTACCATTTTTAACCCCCACCCCTGCCAGCCCACCATCACCACCGCACCATCCTACCACCACAACCACTATCATCACCACCATCACCACCATCACCATCGCACTATCACGATCACAACACCCACACCATCACCACCACACCAACACACCACCACACCACCATACCACCACACTCTACCGCTACACACCATCACCAACCCACCACCACACCACCCCACAACCACCACCAGTCTCACCACCACATCACACCACCCTCACCCTCACCCTCACCACCACCACCACCACACAATCACCACCACACCATCACACCACCCACTTCACCACCACACAACCACCACCACACCACACCACCACCACACCACCACCACACTACCACCACCACACCACCACACCACACCACCACCACACCACCACCACTCTCACCACAACATCACACCACCACCACACCACCACCCCACCACCACGCCACCCATACAACCCACATCACACTACCCCGACACCACACTACCACACCCCACCATCCTCCTGTTTCGGCCCTCGGCGACTCTGCGCTGTACGACTAATGATATTACATTGCACATTAGCATGATAACACGCCATAAATTCACCACGCGCCGATAAACAAAAGCAGTCCATGTGACGTCATGCGGTGAAGTGAGGAGATGGTGTCTGCCGAAATGTGTTGCGCAAAGATTATATATATATATATATATACAATGTCGGCCAGGTGGAGGGTGGGGTGAGCGCAGGTGGTGCCACCGGTCAAGTGCATAGTCTTACGGAGAATAACAATGGTATGAAGTAATAATAATAATATAGAATAATGGGAAATTCCCATCGTATTTTTATACTCGCATAATGCGTTATACACTACATATATATATACAGTATATATATAATATATGTGATGTATAACTAATTATGCGAGTATAAAAATACGAAGGGAATTGTTTCCATTATATATTATATTATTATATTATAGTTATTACCATTTTTGTTCTCGTTAAGACCCCCTCAATTGACAGGTGGCGCCACCTGCAGCCCACCTCGCCTCCAACGGGTGTCCGACAAGTGTCAGCCGCACCAGTACATGTACCGGGCGCGGTGACCTAATCGGTAGAGCGCGGGCCTCGCGTGCGGAAGGTCGGGAGATCGGTTTCCGGTCGAGTCAAACAGATGACGTACACATTTATACTTGTTGCTTCCTAGCTTTGCGCTTGGCATTAATATAATAGGATAGGGCAAGGACTGGTTAGCCCAGAGTTAGATAATGTGACTGAGTGGGATATTGGGTCATGGTGCCGGTGACCTGATTTCCCAGTGGGTCAGCACTATAAAGTCACCATGAGTGCACACTGTCACAAGTCGGTGCCCGTCCTGATGTGATGTTAGATGTTGCAAACCTATGGTCATGTGATGTATAAGCATCATGCGAGTATAAACAGATAAAGGTGCGGAAGGGAGTTATTACTATTCCATTTGTTTCTGTTATTCATTCAATCATTTGGTGCGGAGTACCCCCTCCCACGTGACCACTAGCGCCACCACCGCCAACTTTCCTAAGTACGGACGTTCAACATTGTCAGTCGCGCTCAAGAATATATATAACATTCTGCAGGGATAGTTTTGCAGCTGAAGGGGGATGCACATCAGGACTCGAACCCATATTTCTGCTACCCTGGTGGGAATTGCAAGAGAGAAAAAAGAACACTTTAAAAATGGGTTTTATTATTGATGTTTGCTTCCTTAGAAACAAAATAATGAAGCAATACAACAAATTGGTCCTGCGGGTAGATGATGCAGTATGGGAAGCCTCTCTGCTTCCGGTGGAACCGGAAATGAAGCTGCTATATAGCAGGACAACGGTGAACTTCCGGGTATTCTTGTGGTAAATGTGGCTCCAGATGGCAGGGAAAGGGGCAATGTGCGAAGGGTCTACCGGCCTTTGGATGATTGGGTGGTTGTTGGTATTTTACGTCCTAGCAACATCTAAGGTCATATCAAGATTGGATACCGACTTGTAACAGTGCGCACTCATGGCGACTTTATAGTGCTGCCCCACTGGGAAATCCGGATGTCAGTACCATGACCCGATATCCCACTCATTCACATTATCCTGACAGTCCTTGCCCTATCCTATTAATGGCGAGAGCCAGGCTAGGAAGCGACAAGTATCAATATAATTTGTAAGTCGTCGGTTTGACTCCTTTCGCGGAAGGAGGTGATGTGGTGTACATTGGCATTGTGCAACGGACCCAGTTACAGCGGGGAGTCGCAGTCACGTGGTCTGTTCATGTGCCTGGTATGTGTTCATATATATACCACATGGGATGGCCGAATGAGTTGAGCGTCTCTTGCGTTGGTAGATCATGGGATTCGAAACTACGGGTTTGAACCCTCGTCGACTCAAACCAATGACTTAAGAATGTATACTTGTCGCTTCTTAGCCAGGCACTCGGCATTATTAGGATAGGGCAAGGACTGGTTGACTCAGTGTCAGGATAATGTGACTGAGTGGGTCTATCAGGTCATGGTACTGGTAGCCTTGTCTCCCAGTTGGACAGTACTATAAAGTTGCCATGAGTGCGCATTGTCACAAGTTCGTACCCATCCTGATATGACATTAGATGTTGCCAGGATGTAAAACTCCAACAACCAACGAACCAACCAACTATAAGTATACAAATCTATACATAAACAAAAATCTGGTGCGTTCCCAATATAATATAATGGTTTAACGGTAATGTGTAGGTTTTGACCTCTGTCCGCTCATTTGAGACAAAGATCCTGTAACACTAAGACAGCTCACTCCCTATCTCTCCCATGGTAATGTAAATTTTGCAGTGCCACCTTGTGGTGGGTTTGATCAGCCCGGCTGCTGGTTGGTGTTTCACATATAAACACATACAATTATATTATACATGATATAGATAAGTATGAATACACATCAATATGAAATTGCTATGAACAAATACACATCAGCATCATCATCAGCATCGCCATCATCACACATCTTTCACATTCATATATACATTTATACATATAATATACTGTGTAATCAAGAGAACAGCCAGCGCACCAGGTGGTGGGTTTGATCACTTTGATTACACACTACAGGCTGAGTGAGCCGTCTCAGTGTTATAGGGTCTTTGTTTGAGATTAGCCCTTTGATTATTCTAATACATTGATAGCTAGCTAGCTTCCCTGATATCACCACACGACCCACACCTACCTCTCTATAGCCGTGTTCACACGGGCAAAATCTAAAGCGATTCAGCCAAGGCGAATCATATGAATCGATTTAGATGCGCGTTCACACAGGCAGTACTTGGGCCGGAAATCGATATCAGCGCATGAGCAAAGCGATACTAACCAGCACCAGTTTCGGTTAGTCGACGTCGCCATGAGAGAGTGTGGGTTCGACCTAGATATGTATGGACTGAATCGTATTGGTTTGGAACGGTCAAAACTTCTGCTGGGCAGTGAAACCCTAAAAATAAATGATGAAAAAAATATCTGTGCACCTCTAGCAGGTTCATAGACCAAATTATATAATATGCGCTTTTGATCGACCGGAAAGTCAACAAACTAAGGTCTCGACTGCGCATGCTTGTGACATCCTTAATCCGCCTCAGTGCGTTCACACGGGCAAAATAAATCGATTCACAGAAATCGACTCACGTAATCGACCTCCACAAGTGGTTTACAGTATCCAGATCACAGAAATCGATTCAGCCCTAAACCACCTCAGCCGCGCATTCACACGCCAAATGTGAACCGAACTAGGCAAGTCGATTTCTACAAATCGATTTACATTGCCCGTGTGAACACGGCTATAATATGAGGCTCCTTACCTCGGACGTCCGTGCCGACTACTACAGATATATATCATAATATTGATTTTAAACCATGTATCGTATTTCCTCAAATTAAGAAGTAACCTTTTCATTGGGCAACAACAAAAACAGTGATAGAAAATACCAAAAGAAATAACCCGCCCAGAAAACAAATAAGACGTGATTAATAAATTGATATCAGCCGCCGGCAATATGCACGCCACAGGAGTGGGATGATCCTAGCCCGGCCGCACGTGTAATAATATGGTGATAAGCACGATAAGCAACTGTGATAAGCACGATAAGCACCACACGCCCCACTGTGTCTCGTACCTAAGCAGATGCCGAATATATTGATCGACCCATATTTTGTCCTTTTGTGGGTTTTTTTTGTGATGAATTTATTTACCCTGCTCATAACGCATAAGTGTGTTAACACTTGTTTTCACCCCTGAAAAGCACAAGTCCAATTTGATTCAAATGTTTTGAATTTCGTTTTAGTGATAATTTAGGTTTTCTTGCTTCTTATTGATGGCTTGTAACTGTTTGTAGATTGCAAACAGTCCAAAATCCATTTCAACATCATCCGTTTTTCTAGGTTACATTGTGCGTAATGCTTTGGCATTGCGGGTAATCAGGATCGCGAATACAGACCAAGGCATGCCAGTACTAAGAACGTCTATTGTGTCGCCGACTAGCGGAATTCTTTAGAACTATGTAACAAACTCAAACGCCAACTAGCGGGTCTTGTCTAAACCTGGTCGCCGATCGGGTAAACAGGACTTGATGATGTATTACGCAGTACACTCGAACTGCTGATGTGCCCCTTTTCGGGAAGACTTTTGCTATATAAGGCGGCGCAGCGACGGGGTTTGGTCATTACGACCGGAGGAGCCAGGAGACAATAACCAGCCTTAAATTGGCCTCCCACCCACCCTACATGTGAAAGTGGAAAGTAGGGCCATAGCATCTCTAGCCTCATTTCTTAAGCATTTGTGAGCTGACATTTGTATAACCTGACGTTTAACTTTCCTTAATTAAAAATGCCATAACTATATTTGCTGTGTTTGCATTTTTCCTGATTATTTGTTTGCAGTTTCTTAAACAGTGCTGCGTATTTCTGCAAATCGTCTTGGAGCTGGACAGTTTATTCCAAATATTGGTGTACTCCATTAACTCAATCACCACCCTGCATTTGCAGTGTCGTCTGCTTCTCAGGCTGAAATCGAAATGTCGTCTGCAATTCAACATTGTGGGCTGGGGTCTGATGGGGGGGGGTGGGGGGGGGGGGGGGTAGACGCTATAGATTAAAGCTAGGGTTCCATATGCGCAGTATGCTTGTTGGTTGGTTGTTGGAGTTGTATGTCCTAGTAACATCTAAGGTCATATCAGGGCAGATATCGACTTGTGTTGGTTATTGGAGTTGTACGTCCTGGCAACATCTAAGGTCATTTCAGGATGTGTACTGACTTGTGACAATGCACATTCATGGCGACTTTATAGTGCTGCCCCACTGGGAAATAAGACCACCAGCACCATGACCTTATGTCCTACTCAGTCACATTATCCTGACATTGAGCTAACCAGTCCTTGCCCTATCCCATTAATGCCGATTGGCAGCTAGGAAGTGACAAGTATCGAATTTGTAAGTCATTGGTCTGACTTGAGCAGGACGTAGCTCAGGCGGTAGACGTTCCACCTGTGAAGGTGTCGGTCATCGGTTTGATCCTGCTCAGTGGACCCATTTGCAGTTTGGGCTATTTCCAGTTCCAACCAGTCATCCACAACCGGTTCATCAAATGCTGTGGTATGTGCTGTTCTATCTGTGGGAAAGTGCTGCTTGTCGGAAAGAGTAGCCGCTGCGGTGGCAGCACGTTTCCTCAAAAGAATGACCAAATGTTTTATGTCCAATAGCCGATGATAAAAATCAATGTACTCTAGAGGCTTCGTTAAATAAAACAAGCTTTTGTCATTGGTCTGACTCGACTGGGCATTGAACTCCTGATCCACGGGAGGCCTGCGCTCTACCAATTCGGCAATTGCACCTGGTGCAGTATGTGGTATGCGTAAATGCGTGTATGCATATGCGAGATAAAATGGAAAATGTGTAAATACGCAAATGTAATAGTCTGCACTGATGGCTCAGGCAAGTAACCACATAGACAGGTAGGTGTGGTGACATCAGGGAGCCTAGGTGGTGTAACGGTTAGCACACTGGCCTGCAATGCAAAGATATGTGGGTTCGAGTCCCACTCTAGGCACCATAGGCTTCGTTAAATACAACAAGCTTTTGTCATTGGTCTGACTTGACCGGGCATTGAACTCCTGATCCACAGGAGACCTGCACTCTACAAATTCGGCAATTGCACCTGGTGCACTATGTGGTATGGGACTCGAACCCGCTCTAGGTGCATTATTTCCCATTTTCATGACCCCCATGACAATAGCTGTCATTGTATATTTTCAGTGGGTGGGGAATGCGATTTGTGAATACAGCAATGTTTGCGTTTCAAATATTTACATGTTACTATTATTGTTATAAGGGGTGATGAAAATAGGAAATATTTTGCCTCGAGCAGTTTTCGAAACCACACTTCTTGCCATTCTGGGGCTAGAATGCTGTCTATGCAGCTCTTTGCCTGAGGAGTCAATGCAGACTACTACACTGGTCCTGCTGGAATTGTAAGTCTTTTAAATGGTTTACGTCCATAAGTTGTTTAAAGCTTACAATTACATACATGCAAATACCCTATAATACTAAGACGGCTCACTCCCTATCTCTCCCATGGTAATGTAAATTTTGCAGTGCCACCTTGTGGTGGGTTTGATCAGCCCAGCTGCTGGTTGGTGTTTCACATGTAAACACATACAATTATATTATACATGAGATAGGTAAGTATGAATACACATCAATATGAAATTGCTATGAACAAATACACATCATCATCAGCATCATCATCATCATCGCCATCATCACACATCTTTCACATTCATATATACATTTATACATATAATATAGCACCTGTTTAACCAAGAGAACAGCCAGCGCACCAAGTGGTGGGTTTGATCATTTTGATTACACAGTACAGGCTGAGTGAGCCGTCTTAGTGTTATAGGGTCTTTGATACATGTAAGCAATGCACTTACATATCTATACATAAACAAGGTTTGTTTGTTGTCGTTTTACGTCCTAGGAACATCTAAGGTCATATCAGGACGCATACCGACTTGTGACAGTGCACACTCATGGCAACATTATAGTGATGCCCCACTGGGATACCAGGCCACCAGCACTATGACCTGATATCCTACTCAGTCACATTATCCTGACACTGAGCCAACCAGTCCTTGCCCTATCCTAATAATGCTGAGCGCCTGGCTAGGAAGCAACAAGTATCAATTTGTAAGTCATTGGTTTGACTTGACCAGGGTTCGAACCCACGATCCCATGGTCTACCAACACAGGGGAGGTTCAACAACTATACAGCGCATAGCTTGTACAGGATCCAAGGCATGGCACCAGTCTCATGGTGGTGATGAAAACAGGAAATATTTCGCCTAGACCAGGTTTTCGAACAACACTTTTCGCGCTTCCTTGGCTAGCATGCTACCCCATTACACTGCCTAGGCCCCCTGATGCAATCACCCTGTCCATGCCTACCTGCTTTAACCAAACGCGGTGGCCGAATCAGTAGAGCGCAGTCCTCCCATGCGGAAGATCGGGGGTTCAAATTCCTGGTTGAGTCAAACCAATGACTTACAAAATTTATACTTGTCGCTTCCTAGCTTGGTGCTCAGCATTATTAGGATAGAGCAAGGACTGATTAGCTCAGTGTCATGATAATGTGACTGAGTGGTCGGATATCGGGTCATGGTGCTTGCGACGTGATTTCTCAGTGGGGCAGCACTATAAAGTTACCATAACAAAAGCTCCAATAACCAATGAACCAACCTACCTGTCTACCTGGCTCCTTGCCTGAGAGGTCGGTGCAGGGTGTTGCATCATTTGTTATAAAAAAAAAGAAAGAAAGAAAGAAAGAAGAAGCAGCCTGAGCACCAACAGCAACAACAATCCCACGATAAGGAGAAGGTTGAAAAATGGCCAAAGCTTTTTTTTTACTCTAAGAAAAAAGTAAGGGCTGGTTCAGAAATGGATTGAATAAAAAAAAAGAATTTTAAGCATTTGAAAAAAAAATTAATTAAAAATCAATGCAATAAGTTCTGAAACATCATTGCGTTTTTTTTGTACTACAAATAAATGCATCTCATTTCTTTTGATATTTCCTTGTTTAAAAAAAATACCGTTTCACTTTCTTTTAATGGCATTTATCTTTCTGCTGGGTGATAGATGCCTTTCAATGTTTATAAACATTGTGTATGCGCGTGGAGCTTGGCTGCAGAACGAAGGCACACTGTCATTGAGTTTGCCGATATGCGCAGTGCAAAACATCAGTTATATTCAAAATTAATAGAAATGCAGAACCCTAACCTTATAAATTAAATATAATCTGTTCATTGAATATGTTTTCTATATGTGTTCCAAGTGGTTTGTTTCTAAGTGGTGTTGTTTTAGAGATATTTCACATTTTCTGTATGAAGATTGCTCATGACCATTAACCATGCATTGAGTTTGCCAATACGCACAGTGCAACATGTCAATTTTATTCAAAAATTGATAGAATTGCAGAACCCTAACCGTATAAATTTAATATATTCTTTTTGATGCATATGCTTTCTATATGTGTGCCAACCGGTTTGTTTCTAAGTGGTGTGGATTTAGAGATATTTAACATTTTCTGTATGAAGATTGTTCATAGCCATTGAGTTTGCAGTGTGACCGTGTGTCATCCTGCAGCCAAGCGGCATGTGCACTGACCTAAATACCTATGCTGACATTACATGAAATAGGTCTATTGAGCGCGGTTTGGTTTCTAGGTTAATTAATGTGCCATCATTTGGTAGAGCTTTGGGGTTTCTGCTATGTAATTTAGATAATACGACTTGCATTACTGGGTTAGAATTCCTATTTTTACCAGAATGGAGAATCTGCCTTTGCCGCTGACGGATTAATGCTGAAATATTTGAGACTAAACTGACATGTAACCGACTGACTTTGCAATTTATCGAGGGACATCTCTAGAGAGAGCTCACATCGTTCATGTCAATAGTCAGTGATGATTTGTCTCCTCCTTCCTTCGCACTCCCCCTCTTCCCTTTCCCCTTACCCATCACCCCTCCTTCACTCCCAATTTCCCCCTCACTCTCCCTCTGCTCCTCCCCTTCCCCCTCCCCTCTCCCTCTCCCTCTCCCCCTCCCCCCCCTCTCCCTCCCCTCCCCCCTCCTCCCCTCCCCTCCCCCCTCCCTCCCCTCCCCCTCCCCTCCCCCCCTCCCCTCCCCCTCCCCCTCCCCTCCCCTCCCTCCCCCCCCTTCCCCTCCCCTCCCCCTCTCCCCTCCCTCCCCCTCCCCCCCTCCCCTCCCCCTCCCCCCCCCCTCCCCCTCCCCCTCCCCCCCTCCCCCTCCCCTCCCCCCTCCCCCCTCCCCCTCCCTCCCCCCTCCCCCTCCTCCCCCTCTCCCCCTCCCTCCCCTCTCCCCCCCCCCTCCCCTCCTCTCCCCTCCTCCCCCTCCCCCCCCCCCCCTCCCCCACTCCCTCGCCCTCCCCGCCCCCCCCCCCTCCCTCCCCCCCTCCCCCCACCTCACCCCCCTCCCCCCCCACCCTCCCCTCCCCTCCCTCCCCGCCCTCCCCCCCTCCCCTCCTCCCCCCCCCCCCTTCCCGTCCCGCCTCCCCCCCCGCCTCCTTTCTTCACTCCCCTCGCCGCCCCTCCCCTTCCGCTCCTCCCCCTCCCAACCTCCCCTCTCCCGCCCGTCCCCTCTCCCCCCTCCCCCCCCTCTTACCCCCGCTCCGCTCCTCACTTCCCCCTCCCCCTCCTCCCCTCCACCGCCCCTACCCCCTCCGCTGTCCACCTCCCCTTCCCACTCCCCCTCCCCCCTGCACACCTCGCCGCCCCCGCCCCTCCCTCCCTCCCCTCCCCCACCTCCCCACCTCCCCTCCCCCTCCCTCCCCTCCCTCCCCTCCCCCTCCCTCCCTCCCCCTCCCGCCCTTCCCCTTCCGCCCCTCCATCTCCGGCCCTCCCATCTCCGCCCTCCCCCTCCCCACCTCCCATCCTCGCCCGTCCCCTCCCCCACCTCCCCTCCTCGTCCCTCCCTCCCCTCCCCTCCCCACCCTCCCCTCCCCCTCCCCTCCCCTCCCCACCTCCCCTCCTGCGCTACCTCGGCCGCGGCTCCTGTAGCCGTGGCCGATCATCCAATCAGGGAAGAGAGCGTCCCGGGGGTATATGTGTATATGTGTATATGTGTATATGTGTATATGTGTGAAGGTGTGTAGGTGTGTAGGTGTGTATGTGTGTATACTTGTATACCTGTTTGCATTTATATGTGTATATGTGTAAATATTTGTTTGTTTGTTGTTGTTTTATGTCCTAGCAACATCTGAGGTGATATCAGGATGGGTACCGACTTGTGACAGTGCGCACTCATAGTGACTTTATAGTACTGCCCCACTGGGAGACCAGGCTGTCAGGACCATGACCTGATATCCCACTGAGTCACATTATCATGACACTGAGCCAACCAGTCCGTGTCCTATCCTAATAATGGCGAGTGCCTGGCTAGGAAGAGACAAGTATACATTTTTAAGCCATTGGTTTGACTCAACCAGGGTTCGAACCCACGAATCCATGGCTTCGGATCCCCCGATCTCAAAAAACAGGAAACGGACACTCAACTCATTCGGCCATCCCGTCTGGTCACCTTCGAAAGCGAAGCCTTGGCCTTTGTCAAAGGAGCCCAGACAACATCCGGGCATTACCGCACCACTCTGTTCCCCGCACTGTCATAAGTGATGTTGACACTGCAACATTCCACCAGGGGGCGCCACAGCACCAACAGGTTTCCGGAGGAGACCCTCACAATTTAGGTTGGAGCCTCGCCTACCTGTCCTCGGTTTTAATCCCATTATGGCTCATTAAATCGATCTAGTCCCTTGCAAGAATCGCAATTTGCAAAACCAAAAGACTGACCTAGATTTGATTCTACATATCTGAACTTACCACACACTAGGCGTGGTGGCCAAATCGGTAGAACGTGGGCCTCGCGTGCTGGAGATCGGGAGTTTGGTTCTCGGTCGAGTCAAACCAATGACTTATAAAATTGATACTTGTCACTTCCTAGACTGGTGCTCGGCATTAATAAGATTGGGTAAGGACTGGTTAGCGCAATGTCACGGATAATGTGACTGAGTGGGATTTTGGGTCATGGTCCCATTAGCCTGATTTCCCAGTGGGGCATCGTTATGCAGTCACCATGGGTGTGCCCTGTCACAAGTCGATATGCGTCCTCATATGACCTTGGATATTGCCAGGACATAAAACTCCAACGACCAACTAAGCAGAACTTACTGCTGATAGCTAACCCGCTACCACATTAAACCTCCATCTTAATCTAATAATATGTCCTACGAAGGTACTTGCGGAGCAACCTATCTACAATGTAATGTACATGGCTAGAAGACCAGTGTCTTGGCACTGAAAAAAATGTATGTTCTGGTGAATAAACTATTTACCGAAAAAAATATATATATTGGTTCAATAATGCACCTGTTGTTGCAGAACAGGGGGTTACTAAGCAAATTTACTAGAAGCTGTTACTGCTGAAGCTTATAGCGTCAGAATGCGTACACATGCTTGTCAAAATGTTGGCTTGTTTACACCTTAAATAGCTCAAAAGTTAGCCAGTTCAAAGTAAAGGGTGTGGTGTTCTCTGTGGCGCAGTGGTTAGAGTGTCTGACTTTTTTCTAGGCCGGACTCCTAATCTGAAGGTCAGTGGTTCGATTCCCTGTGCCCCCAGCTCTGCCCATTTGGATTTCCACCGCTGTGTATAACTTACATCGTCATCAAAGGCCAGTTGCTCTCATACCATGTCTATGTGGTGTTGGAGGTTAAAAATCCCTTTGGTCGGTAAAAGTGTAGGCTCGGGCTTTGTATCGACAGACTATCTAATGGTGAAAACAAGCCTATTCAGGCTTATACATGAGAGGCAGTATAAATCTTCAAGAGAGAGAGAAAGAGAGAGAAAGCTTATTGCAAGTTTAAAGTTGCATAGTCCGATAGTTTTGAATTTCTGTATTATTTCTGAGATGAATATATTTGACCGATGACGAGTATCTACTTTACATTAGTTCAAAGTTACTTTTATTTTAAATGGTAAATGTTTTTTTAGATATTTTGAGTGCAAACATGGAAAATTAGTTTTGGCAAGCTTGTCAAAACTCTGACACCATAGACTTCTCCAGTAACAGGTCCTGTTAAATTGACTCTGTATTTATTTCTACGCAGAAACAAATGTTTAATAAGTGCATCAGTATCTAAGTTAGATATGTAAGATAAAATCTAGATAATTGGTTTGGTTTTGAAAATGTGATATATTTCATCGGACTATGCAGCTTTAAGTAAAGTAGATTGTGGTGATCAATTGAATGTATTTATCTCAGAAAAGGTCAAAAGGTAAAAACAAATCAAAACTATGCAACTTTAGCTTCTTGCAAACCAAACCGCTATTGTAGGCAATGCCGTCTCTGAGCTAAGATATCTATCTATAGGTAATTGTCAATGTATATATAACTCTTCTGTATCTGCTATTGTCTGAGCTTCTAAGGTATATATATATATAACCAGACGGGATGGCCGAATGAGTTAGAGTGTCCGGCTCCCGTGTTGGTAGACCGTGGGATTGTGGGTTTGAATGCTGGTCGAGTCAAACCAATGACTTAAAAATGTATACTTATCGCTTCCTAGCCAGGCGCTCGGCATTATTAGGGTAGGGCAAGGACTGGTTAGCTCAGTGTCATGTTATGGTTCTGGCGGCCTGGTTTCCCAGTGGGGCAGCACTATAAAGTTGCCATGAGTGTGCCCTGTCACAAGTCGGTACCCGTCCTGATATGACCTTAGATGTTGCCAGGACGTAAAATAACAACAAACAAACAAATCTAAGGTATATATAGAAGTAATTGTCATTTTATGTATAACTCCTCTGATTCCGCTATTGTGTGATCTGCTGAGGTATATATATATATAACTAGTTGTGGTTGTATATATAACTCTTCTGTGTCTGTTATACTGGCTTTTACTCTGCTGCCACAAATGTGTGTTATCTTATATTACCAATAAGATGATGAATCAATGTCACCTCCACAAACCTTACAGTTCCCTCGTAGCGTCACGCCGTGGTCGAATCAGCAGAGCGCAGGCTTCCCGTGCGGAAGGTTGGGAGTTGGAATCCCAACTGAGTCAAACCAATGACTTATAAAATTGATACTTGTCGCTACCTAACCTGGTGCTCGGCATTAATAGGATAGGGCAAGGACTGGTTGGCTCAGTTTCGGAATAATGTGACTGGATGGGATATCAGGTCATGGTGCTGGTGGCCCTGTAATTCCCAGTGGGGCTCCACTATAAAGTCGCCATGAGTACACACTGTTATAAGTCAATACCTATCCTGATATTACCTTAGATGTTGCAAGGACGTAAAACTCCAACAATCAGTTATTATGGCACCCCATAACAGAAATTGCAATTCTCTTTGTTGATACAAACAAAGATTGTATGAGCAGTTGTCCTGCTGACAATTAATGACCGGTGCTTGGTTCGGTTTGGTAATGTGCCATCCCGTATGTTGTCGCAGCGTGTTGCCATGCCGACCATACTTACCCCATTCATGCAGGTTGTGATTAACGTAGGCAACACCACAACACCACTGAACAAGGTAGGCAAGGGACCGGCGAGACTGTGGTAATACATGGCGCTGGAAGCGATGACGTAAGCAATCAGGAGGTGCAGGGGTAACACGTGACCATATTTACCACATTCATGAAGGTTGTGATGAGCTGTGAGACACTACAACGCCACTGAATACGGTATACAGGACCAGTGGGTACATGGTAAATGAAATAAACTGGGTGGGGACATGGTAAATGAAATACGCTACATAGGCTGGATGTGTAGACTTCGTAATGTTACATCAACGGTGACAAAGCAACACTTCGCAAAAACTAAAATCATTCTGGTTTCAAGAACACTTGAGATTGGCGACACATTCAATTAGTTATGCCCGCAGTGGTGTTTCCAGGACACGGCTGCTAAACGATGTGATAGAAAAAGATGTCGCGAAGCTGGGTTATGGAAACAACGACATGAATTTGCAATCTACCGTGCTGAATATATGGTTCAAATGCTTATCTATCATAGTCTGCTATTTTTGGGGTGGATAATTGATGAAATCATGTAGATTAATTGACTTTAAAAGTTGAATCAAAGACCCTATAATACTAAGATGGCTCACTCCCTATCTCTCCCATGGTAATATAAATTATACAGTGCCACCTTGTGGTGGGTTTGATCAGCCAAGCTGCTGGTTGGTGTTTCACATGTAAACACATACAATTATATTATACATGAGATAGGTAAGTATGAATACACATCAATATGAAATTGTTATGAAGAAATACACATCATCATCAACACCAGCTTTGCCATCATCACACATATTTCACATTCATATATACATTTATACATATAATATAGCACCTGTTTAACCAAGAGAATAGCCAGCGCACCAAGTGGTGGGTTTTTCATGTTGAATCGAGAGCATTCAGTTGTTGCCATCTTGGCGTTTTGTGCATTCTCTCCCATTTCATCAACTCTACTTCAAAAGAAATAAACACTGGATGCTGGAACCAGGAGCTCCACCTCTCGTTCACAACTGATTGATACCAAATCAGTTTTCTTTCTCAGAATTAGACATAGTTGTCATAGGTATAAAAACAACAAAATCTGTTTTCTTTCTCGGATATAGACATAGTTGTCATAGGGGGCAAAACAAAAAAATCAGTTTTCTTTCTCGGATTTAGACATAGTTGTCATAGGGGTCAAAACAAAGAAATCTGTTTTCTTTCTCGGATTTAGACATAGTTGTCATAGGGGTCAAAACAAAGAAATCTGTTTTCTTTCTCGGATTTAGACATAGTTGTCATAGGGGTCAAAACAAAACAATCTTTTTTCTTTCTCGGATTTAGACATAGTTGTCATAGGGACCAAAACAAGAAAAATCTGTTTTCTTTCTCGGATTTAGACATAGTTGTCATAGGGGTAAAAACAAACAAAAATTGTTTTCTTTCTTGGATTTAGACATAGTTGTCATAGGGGTTAAAACAAAGAAATCTGTTTTCTTTCTCGGATTTAGACATAGTTGTCATAGGGGTCAAAACAACAAAATCTGTTTTCTTTCTCGGATTTAGACATAGTTGTCATAGGGACCAAAACAAGAAAAATCTGTTTTCTTTCTCGGATTTAGACATAGTTGTCATAGGGGTAAAAACAAACAAAAATAGTTTTCTTTCTCGGATTTAGACATAGTTGTCATAGGGGTAAAAACAAAGAAATCTGTTTTCTTTCTCGGATTTAGACATAGTTGTCATAGGAGTGAATATTGTATCCATCACCTAATTGGACTAGTGCTGCCCAGCGGTGAAAACAAGTATTAACACACTTATCCGTTAGGAGCAGAGTAAATAAATTCACAACACAACAAAAATATAACAAAAATCATTCGATATGAATACAGAGCCTTCTATTATTTGATATTTAGCAATTAGCTGTATTTGTGTGTGGTGAATATAGTCAACCATGACAACAGTAACAACACAAACCGATCTACTTTTAAGCTACCATAATGAACTCATTATAGTAGCGGTCTTCCCATTGGCTGTTGCGGGGAATCATTATGTAAGCGAAGTTCCTATTGGTCGCCACAATCTACTCGTCCTGTAGAAGTGTTCCCATTGGTTGGTCCAGCTGCTGCCGTCAGTCATTTTGGAAGAGCCTTTAAATAAGAGACCAAGTACAGGTGTTCAGTGGATAATAAATATGAGACCTGTATATTATTATTAATGCGCCATGAATGGAAATTTGTCGCCATGAAACAGATATAATAAAAATCAGTTCTCAATTTCCACAATGTTGAATCTATATGCGACTGTTCTAAATTGGCAAATTACATGACATTATTCTATCTAGATTTCTAAATAACATGACATAACTTTTTTTAGATTTCAAAATAACAGGACATTATTTGTTTTAGATTTCGAAATGACATAACAGTATTTCATTTAGATTTCCAAATAACATGACATTTTTTTTTTAGATTTCCAAATAACATGACATCATTTTTTATAGATGTCTAAATGTCTGGAATGAGCGGTTACGCTCATTCGGGTTCATTATTGGGCACGGGGGACGGCGAGGCCGAATCCCCCCCCATCCGCTGTCTAATAATAATAATGGAGTAGTTCCGTTCCATTCCCTTATACTCACATAATATGTTATGCATCATATATATAGGGCGTATACAATATTATACGAGTATAGGAAGCGGAAAATACATCATGTTTGTTGGTCATGTTTTGTTGAATCTGTGACTTGCTTTGGGGAATTATTGTTACTATTGTGCTCAGTGTGCTGCGGCCCGTGCTGCGGTACTACGTTTTTCTGATGTGACTAGGATGGTCACATCACATGCTGCTCACATCACATGTACTAAAATAATCCAGAGCAGCTCATTCTCACAAAACAGGTCACATTCATTCAGATCCGCCCATCCTTACAAAACAGGTCACATTCATTCAGATCAGCTCATTCTCACAAAACAGGTCACATTCATTCAGGTCACATTAATTCAGATAAGCCCAGTCTCACAAAACACGTCACATTATTTCAGGTCACATTAATTCAGATCCGCTCATTCTCACAAAACACCTCACATTAATTCACATCCGCTCATTCTCACAAAACAGCTCACACGAATTCAAATCAGCTCATTCCCACCAAACAGCTCACATTCATTACAAAGTCATTCATCATTCAGACCGGAAGGATAACCTAGAAATGAGTTCACCTTTACCCACTGCCTTTTTGTGCTACATTCAGCTAGATCTTTCAGGGAGAAACTATTACAGGTCTTGTACAATGGGACTAGTTTTCTCAGAACTCACATGACACGGATGGAGACTGCACCGCATTTCTTTGTTGAAGATTTATACTGCCTATCATGGATAAGCCTGAATAGGCTTGTTTTCACCATTAAACAGTTTGTCGATAGAATTAGAAAGCCCGAGCCTACACTTTTACCGACCCAAGGGATTTTTAACCTCCAACACCACATAGACATGGTATGAGAGCAACTGGCCTTTGATGACGCTGTAAGTTATACACAGCGGTGGAAATCCAAATTGGCAGAGGTGGGAATCGAACCACTGACCTTCACATTAGGAGTCTGACCTAGAAAAAAGTCAGACACTCTAACCACTCCGCCACAGAGAACACCACATTGCGTCCTATAGTAAATGAAGCTACAGTAGAACACAGTTCTACTCGCCACCCACACCCATCCTGATGTGGGTGAGTGTGGGTGGCGGGTGTGAGTGGTGGGTGAGGGTGGGAGGGGCAACCTGTTGACAGAAGGACCATGGGATGATTGGCAGCTGACAACCGGAAGGGGGCGTGGTTTATGAAACCAACAAACAATGGCAACAAATAGGGAGGTGGTTGTACATGACGGTACTGTGTGGGCTGCTTCCTGCCACCGATCATGTGACTAGTGGCGCCACCACAGGTCCAAATCTTTCACAAAGGACGCGTCAGACCGATGCTTGGGCCTAGGGATATATATATGTTTATGTATGTATATGTATGTTATGTGCATATATATGTGCTCTATAATCTATTATGGGAATATAAACAAGGACACTATCACTTATCAGTTCTCTTCTATATATTAGTTATTGCCTACTATCCTACTGTCATAGGAGTTAGTTCCTGCTTCGGCCACTCTGGCGCCACCTGTAAGTGGCTCCTGTCCGCCTTGATACTAGCTGCGTCTGGTCAGTAGTGCCTCCAGACCTGCTTGGATGGTCCGATGGTATGTGTATATACACATATGTATATATAACAAATTATATATACATATATATTTATGTATATGCACCCACATGTCCATGCATATACATAGAGAAGGAGAGAGAGAGCGAAAGAGAGAAAGAGAAAGAGAGTACATATCTCAGTAAATCTGAAAGGCTTCAATTTCCAAATAAATACTTGTATCTAGAGAGAGAGAGAGAGAGAGAGAGGGAGGGATAGAGAGAGAAAGGGAAACATAGACTACACATCTCAGTGAAAGGCTCCAATTTCCAAATAAATACTTTTATCTAGAGAGAGAGAGAGGGGGAGCGAGAGAGAGAGAAAGGGAATCCGAGACTACATATCTGAGTGAAAGGCTCCAAATTCCAAATAAATACTTTTATCTAGAGAGAGAGAGAGAGTGGGAGAGAGGCAGGGAAATAGAGACTACATATCTCATTGAATCTGAAAGGCTCCAATTTCCAAATAAATACTTGTATCTAGAGAGAGAGGGAGAGAGAGGGAGAGAGAGGGAGAGAGAGAGAAAGGGAAACAGAGACTACATATCTCAGTGAAAGGCTCCAATTTCCAAATAAATACTTTTATCTAGAGAGAGAGAGAGAGAGAGAGAGAGAGAGAGAGGGAGAGAGAGGGAAAGGGAAACAGAGACTAGATATCTCATTGAATCTGAAAGGCTCCAATTTCCAAATAAATACTTTTATCTAGAGAGAGAGACAGACAGAGAGAGAGAGAGAGGGGGAAACAGAGACTACATATCTCGTAGAAACTAACATAACAAAAAATATATATATACATATCAAACCAGCTTCATAGCTGCCCAGCGACGAAAACAAGCACCTTCCAATGAGGCAGAATGGGCAGAATAAATACTGTATCAATATAAAAGAAAATGTAAAAAGAAAAACAGTTCTACTCACATTGTGAACACTGCGTCACTTAGTTAACACCCACGCAAAATAAGTGGGTGCAGAATTACCGGGCAGGCGTGGAGTGGAGTGTATGTAGCCAGGCCTCATGGACACACATCAAGGGGACAGCAGTGGACTGAGACCAGGGGAAGTGCGTTTATTAAGTACCTGATGGAGTTAGGGTGGCCCTGATGTGTGTGGGTGTGGGTGTTGGGTGTGGGTGGTGGGTGAGGGTGGGAGGGGTAACCTGTTGACAGAAGGACCATGGGATGATTGGCAGCTGACAACCGGAAGGGGGTGTGGTTTCAACGGGCAGACGCGACAGCCCAGCCCTGGGCTTCCTGTTCCTGGAAGCGAGGATCGCCTGATAGGTGAGGCGGGCGGTGTCAGCATCGTATGGGTTGTTGGGAGCTGCCTGGAAGTTCTTTGTGAGTCGCGACAGATGGCGGTGGATGGCTGAACACTGGGTTTGGCGCGTGTTGGTGTCAATTGGGTCGATATTTGTGGTGCCTGAATCTTAGATAAAAGATTCACCCCATACTTAGAGAATAGGTGTGAAAACCAACCCATTAGAAAAACTGGCGAAAATTGTTGACATGCTGGGGAAATGAACTGAGCTGATAAATTCTTAATTTTAAGAAGCGAAATATATTATCACACATACATCTTCATATTTACCCGCTACTTCTGATTTAAAAAATATAATAAAACATGTAGTTTAAGGAACTTTATAAGTGAAATCGATGGCGTTCTATTGCCACCATCTTGTCTTTTTGTATTCTCTCTCAATTCACCAACTCTGTGCCGATATACACAAGTAGCCATTTGATACTGGAGCCATTCTTTGCATTCCGGGCCAGTGTGCTAACAAATACACCACCTAGGCTCCCTGGTGTCACCACACTACCCCTGCTTACCTGTTTATATGGCTCCTTGCCTGAGAGGCCAGTGCAGACAACTACATATTTACTCACTTATTTATACCTACATTTATTTTTGCGGAAGTGGTCGAGCGATTGCGAACTAGTACGACGCGCCCATTGGACGCAGTTGGTGACGATGGCCGCGCAAAGGTTGGCGCGTGGCGGTCTGCGCGTGCGCACTGAGCGCAGTGACACGGGGTCACGGGGTCACGGGGCGCCAGAACGAGGCGGCGCGACACACAGACAGGCAAGGACGCGGCATGACGCAACAATAACACAAGAGGCCGTCACATCCGGTAGCGTTCCTCCGACAGACCCCCCCCCCCCACATAAATATCACCAGATGCAAATACCGCCAGCCACCCCCCCACCCCACCCAAAGCTCTCCTTCCACCTCCCACCCCCCTCCACCCTTCCACTACCCCCTCCCTCTTATTTATATATATATATATATATAATGGCAGAACCTTAAGACTATCAGACAGTGCAACTTTACTGACATCTTTATCAACTAATATATCAGTGGTATTTTTTTTGTATATGACAAAGACTTAAAACTGTCAGACTGTCTAGTACATCTGGGATTTTTGGTGTGTTGTTTTAATTAATATGGCACAAACTTTAAACTATCAGAATGTGTGATGCTAAGGCCACCTATATGGTACTGAAAACGAGAAAAAGAAGAAGAAAATAATACTAATTATTGAGAACAATTTGGCCATTATTTTGCTAGTTTGTCATGGCCGACTGAGTTAGAGCGACTGAGTTAGAGCCTCCAGACCTGTTTGGATGGTCCGACTGTATGTGTATATACACATATGTATATATACCAAATTATATATACATTATATTTATGCATATGCACCCACATGTCCAGGCATATACATAGAGAAGGCCGACTGAGTTAGAGCGTCTGTCTCCCATGTTGGTAGATCGTGGGGTCGTGGGTTCGAACACCAGTCGAGTCAAACCAATCACTTAAAAATTGATACTTGTTGACTCCTAGCCTGGCTCTCGCCATTATTAGGATAGGGCAAGAACTGCTTGGCTCAGTGTCAGGATAATGTGACTGAGTGGGATATCAGGTCATGGTGCTGGTGGACTGATCTTCCAGTGGGGCAGCACTATAGAGTTGCCATGAGTGCGCACTGTCACAAGTCAGTACCCGTCCTGATATGACCTTAGATATTGCTAGGACGTAAAACAACAACAACAAAACAACAACAATTGACCGTTGCCATCTGCAAGGTGATCTTTTCATATACTGCTTCTACTCATAGGTTCTTGGACGAAGTCTCTTGGCCGTGTGGGTGGTTGGTTGTTGGAGTTTTACTTGTACGTCCTGGCAACATCTAAGGTCATATCAGGAAGGGTACCGACTTGTGACAGTGCACACTCATGGCGACTTTCTAGTGCTGCCCCACTGCGAAATCAGGCCGCCAGCACCATGACAATATATTAGGTTGATCCTTGTATTTTACTTTATAGTTTTGAGTTTCTGTCATTTTCTGAGATGAACATATTAAGCTGTTCATTATAATCTACCCTACTTTAGTTTGAAGTAACTTTTATTTTAAATCGCTAACTTGTGAGATATTTGAAATGGAAACATGCTAAATTAATTTTGCCAACTTGTCAAAACTGTAACACCATAGGCTTCTGCAGTAACAGGTTCTATTAATTGACTCAGTATCCCCTTATATGCGATGACAAATATTTAATAAGTTCACCAGCATCTAAGTTAGATAGGTAGAATCAAAATCTAGATAATTGTTTTGGTTTTGAAAATGTTATGTTTTCATCAGACTATGCAGCTTTAATTTGAAGTAACTTTTATTTTCAATAGCTAAAGGTGGAAATATTTGCAGTAAAAACATGAACGAAAAAAATGTTCATGAATGTCAAATTTGGATACTGTGGGCTTCAGCAGCAGTATTAACAGATTATACTAAATATGTTTAATATCCGTTTTTATGCGGCAACAATTTCATAATAGGTGCACCAGTATCTAAGTTAGCTACGTGGATAGGATGGAATCTAGGTAACTGTTTTGGTTTGGAAAATGTGCGGCTTTAATCGAACTGTACAACTTTAGTTGAGTACATTTTAACGAGGGTGCTCTGTACCTTCAAGTTTGTATGCAAATTTACCTTGAACTAATATAGAATATGCGATTCAAGTCATCAGCCTAATTTCTTCATCTGAACAAATAAAATGTAATATATACGCATTATAAAGCAGTCATTATACGAGTATAATAAGGTCAGAAGCTTCCATCTGCTCCTCAGCCCATAGTCCCTACTCACTCATCGGCTGATGGAGCCTGAACTCAGTCATCTACTGGTGTAATCTACCCAACCTCAGGTCGCCTGTGGAAGCCACCTGTTCAGTCATGCATTTATCGGACTCACGGAGCGGGATGTAGTAGCTCAGGTGGTAGAGTTTCCACCTGTGAAGGTATCGGTCATTCGATCGATCCTTCTCAGTGGACCCATTTGCAGTTTGGGTTATTTTCCGTTTCAACCAGTGGTCCACAACTGGTTCATCAAAGGATGTTGTGTGTTCTGTCCTGTCTGTGGTAAAGTGCATATAAAAGAAACCCTTGCTGCTTATCGGAAAGAGTAGCCTATGTGGGCAGAAACGGGGTTTCGCCAAAGAAATATGTCACAATGACCATATTCTTGACGCCCAATAGCCAATGATACAATTTAAAAAAATCAATGAGCTTTAGAAGCATCATTAAATAAAAAATAAAATTTCCTTTAACGGCCTCACAACCCTCGCTCACTGTACCGCTGGAAATGTTTTATTTTGGTATGGGACTTTAGTTCCTCTTGCCAGAGAATACAACTCATACTGAGTGTCAGGTCTTTGTCCTCATTATTTATGTAGGTCACTCTTATATATTCCAGTATGCGAATGACAATATTCAAGCCACTAGTGAGGTAGGGCCGGTGGTGGCGCCACCGGTCGTAGGGGGTGGGTTTTGTTTGTTTGTTTTGTTTGTTGTTGTTTTACGTCCTAGCAACATCTAAGGTCATATCAGGACGGCTAGGGGGTGGGTCACCCATAAAGTAGTTAATACACAGCATAGCAGTAGTTAACTAACTATACAATAATAATAATAGATAATATAGGGAACATCCCTTACATGCCTTTATACTCGCATAATCCGTATGCATTATATATATATATATATATGTGTGATGTATAACGCTTATCCTAGTTTAAAAATATGACGGGAATTGTTTCCATTATGTATTATAACTATATATTATCGTTAATACCATTGTTATACTCTGTAGGACTCTGCACTTGACAGGTGGCGCCACCTGCAGCCCACATCCACTCCAACGGTTATCAACAAGTGTTAGTCGCACTGGAGGATATATATGTAGAACAATTCTGGAAAACAATTCACCTACATGATATAGGAATATATAGTCTGGGGGGCTTCAAGCAAACTTCCGCTCGCTAAGTCGTCAGGTTGTTAATACTCCTGCATGAAGTAATTGGTGATGATGTTGTTTAGTATGCATCCCCATCTAGATGCTTTTAAGCCTTTCACAACCTCATCCATCAGCCGCTCGCTGCTGTTAGGTACTTCGCACACAGTCTCCTCTGGGAGAGACCTGACAAACCAGACACAATGGCCGAATGAGTTGAGCGTCCATCTCCCACTTTGGTAGTTTGTGGAATATGAACGCTGCTCGAGTCAAACCGATGACTTAAACATGTATACTTCTCGCTTCCTAGCCAGACGCTCAGTATTATTAGGATGGGGCAAGGACTGGTTTGGTTGAGTGTCAGGATAATGTGACTGAGTGGGATATTGGGTCATGGTGCTGGCCACTTGGTCTCCCAGTGGGGCAGCTTGACTATAAAGTTGCCATTAGTGTGCCCTGTCACAAGTCAGTACCCATCCTGATATGACTTTAGATGTTGCCAGGACATAAAACTCCAACAATCAACCAACTAGGGCCGCGTTCAGGTTACACCTCGGAGTTGACTTGGAGAGGTTCTCGCTTTTCAGACAGGAGGCAAAGATCGCCTCGAAAATGGCTGCCAGATTGAAGGGTTTCATTCAACCAATCAGAGCTGTTCTTTTCAATTGCAAATGGCTGCACCCTATGGGGGTGGCCATTTTCGAGGCAACCAACTGCTTTTGCCGTTCAGACTATCGCAACATCCGGAATTTCTCCGAGATGCCTCCGAGGCGCACCCTGAACACAGCCCTAATGTGGCGTGCATGGGATCAAGGGTCAGTGGTTCCGCTTCACTGGCAAGGTAAGGAGTTCAGTGAAGTGGAACTTATAGATCGTACCCTAATTGGATCCAGTCGAGGAGCTGGGTGGTAGCAGTTGGAACACTGCCCACCCCCACCCTCACTCCGCACCCACCACCACCCCTCACCCTACATACGCCACCCCCACCCACCCCCACCCTCATCCCCGCTCACCCCCACCCACACCCCCCATACCTCCACACACCCCACTCACCCCCACACACACATCCTACCCTCACCCACACATCTCACCCTACACACCCCACCATCACCCACCCTCACCCGAATCCCCACCACCCCCACCCACACCCCCCACCCACACCCCACCACCCCCACCACACACCTCCCTAACCCCTACTCAACCCCCACCCACACGCACACCCCCATCCACCACATCTCACCCTCACCCCACGCACCCCCCACACACACACCCACACACCCACAATCCGCCCCCCCCACACACACCCTCACCCCCCACCCCCACCCTCAGCACCCACCCCACACACCTCCACACTCCCCACACATCCCACCCACATCCCGTCCAGCCCGCACCCCACACACCTACACCTTCACACAACCCACCCTCACGACCACCAAGCCCTAACCCCCCACCCCATACCCCACCCCACACCCACCCCCCACCCACCTCCACACCCCACCCCCACCCCCCATCACACCCCCACACACCACCCTCACCACCACCCAGCCCCCACCTCCAACCCCATCCATACCCACACCCACCACCTCCACCCTCACCACCATCCTCACACCTCCACACTCCCCGCACATCCCACCCACATCCCCACCACACATCCCCACCCAGCCCCCACCCCCACACCTCCACCTCCACACAACCCACACTCACCACCACCAAGCCCTAACCCCCCACCCCAACCCCACACCCACCACCCACACCCACACCACTCCCCACCACCACCCCATCCACACCCCATACCCCACCCTCACCCCACCCAGCCCCACCGTCAGCCGCACTCACCCTCCCCAACCCCCCACGCCTCACACCACCACACCCTCATCCCAATCCTCATACCCCACCCACACCCACCTACCTCTACACCCCCACCCCCCCCCCCCCCCCCCACACACACACCCACTACCGCCTTCAACTCGAACACGTGATCGATGTAGACGCCACAAAGCTGCATAGTATAGTGAGCCATTGGGAGTGGGGTTTTATATATGAACAACATCTAAGGTCATGTACATCCTTTTGTTTTTTGTACTGATTTGTTGATTTTGTTTGTTTGTTGTTGTTGTTTTACGTCCTAACAACATCTAAGGTCATATCAGGATGGGTACCGACTTGTGACAGTGCGCACTCATGGCAACTTTATAGTGCTGTCCCACTGGGAAACCAGGCTGCCGGTACCATCACCTGGTTTCCCACTCAGTCACATTATCCTGACACTGAGCACACCAGTCCTTGCCTTGTCCTAATAATGCCGAGTGCCTGGCTAGGAAGCGACAAGTATCAATTTTTAAGTCATTGGTTTGACTCGACCAGGGTTCGCACCTACGACCCCACGATCTACCAGCATGGGAGACGGACGCTCTAACTCATTCGGCCATCCCGTTTGGTCTCCCTGATTTGTTGATATACGGGACACGGATTTGGAATTCCCATTCGAGTCAAACCAATGACGTACAAAATTGATATATGTCACTTCCTAGCCAGGCACTCGAGATTACTAGGATAGGGCTAGAACTGGTTGGCCCAGTGTCAGGATAATGTGACTGAGTGGGATATCAGGTCATGATGCAAGTGGCCTCATCTCCGAGTGGTGCAGCACTATAATGTGACTGAGTGGGATACCAGGTCATGGTGCCGGCGGCCTGGTTTCCCAGTGGGACAGCACTATAAAGTTGCCATGAGTGCACACTCTCACAAGTCGGTCCTGGTATGACTGGATGTTGCTAGGACGTAAAACAACAACAAACAAACAAGCAAACTATTAATGCCCAGTGCCAAGCTAGGTTTGTTTGTTTGTTTGTTTGTTGTTGGTTTACGTCCTAGCAACATCTAAGGTCATATCAGGACGGGTACCGACTTGTGACAGTGCGCACTCATGGCAACGTTATAGTGCTGTCCCACTGGGAAACCAGGCCGCCGCACCATGACCTGGTATCCCACTCAGTCACATTATCCTGACACTGAGCACACCAGTCCTTGCCCTATCCTAATAATGCTGAGCGCCTGGCTAGGAAGCGACAAGTATCAATTTTTAAGTCATGTGTTTGACTCGACTGGGACTCGAACCCACGACCCCACGATCTACCAGCACGGGAGACGGACGCCCTAACTCATTCGGCCATCCCGTCTCGTCTGCCAAGCTAGGTAGTGATGAGTATAAAATGGTTTGACTCAGTCATTGATTTGACTCGGCTGGGATTCCAACTCCCGACCTTCCGCATGGGAAGCAGACGCTATGCCTACTCGGGTATCTCGTCCGGTGGGATAGTCTAGTGACGACGATCTCAGGGTTGCCAACCCTTACAGTTTCACCGTAAGGTGTACAATATTTTATGTCCCCATCATCACCTTACGCCGATCTTCTGGTTTTTCATTTTCAAATTTTGGCAACCCTGCAATGCCATTAATATAGTAATATTATATCAATCTTATGAATTATTGTGTCCAAAATACACCACAGAGCATCTAAGATTTTAACATTGTTCTGGGGGAATACCCCCAGACCCCCGAATATAACATGTGTTAAGATCTTCCGATTTTTCATTCTCCAATGTTGGCAACCCTGCAATACCATTAATATATTAATATGATATCAATCCTACGGATTATTTGTAAAATATCTTCTCTGGGAATACCCCCAGACCCCCCCCCCCCCCCCCAATATAACATCCCTTAAGATCTTCCGGTTTTTCATTTTCCAATGTTGGCAACCCTGCTATCTTCCCTAGTACTGCCAACATCCAAGTAGCAGTTTCAAAATTAATATGCATTATATATCAATTAGTGTTAGAAGCATTAACGTACACGGGAAGTAAGCTATGACCGGACAAAAAAAAAACCTTGTAAATCTCATCTAAAGTCTGTCGGATATAAAGTGCTAAAAATGTTGCGAACTTTGGCGATCGGCTATGCCAACAAAAACAAGAGCAAAATTGTCCAAATTAAATTTATTTGCTAAAAATAAAGAAGCATACCCAATGAGTGACAATGAAATATTTATTATTTAAGCCACATAATTTCTCTGTCGATGAACATGTCCTGGTGTCAGTATCTTTGTCTAAAAGCCCTCTTACACATCACTGGATTGGGGGAAACGGACAGAAATCGAACAAAGTCTGTTTTGTGTCCATCAAAGTTTTGAACATGCACAAAACTAGGAACGGATGCCGCCGGACTGACATCTACGGTTCTTGTCCATTTTGAGTTTGTTTCGTCCATTCGATATCCGTTCATGTCCGTTTCATGTCTGTTTCATGTCTGTTTCATGTCCGTTTCATGTCCGTTTCATGTCCGTTCGTCCAGAGGCCATTGACTCGATAACGCAACATTTTGACACATTTTAATACATTTTGATACTTATCACCACCGGACTAGACAATTCTGTCCATTGCTCAATCCGGTGATGTGTGACAGGGGCTTTACATGTGTTTGTTTCCTCAGAGAGCAGTCTAGACGTTATCTATATTAGCTCCAGGGGCCATATGCAGCAGTCAGTGTTAGCGGGGTTTGGTGTTAGAGCCTGTTACCGTTTAGCTATCACCGACGTCGGGAACCATGTCAAGTCGTATGCAGGAGCGCGTAACACTTTCATTATAGCTAAACATGAATTTATTTATAGATTTGGGAAATCCCTCTGCATCTGTACCCATATATTAAGCTTAAATATATTAAATGCTATCATATTTAACAGAATTAGATACGCAATAAGTGAAATTTGATGAAATTAACCCTAAATTCGAAGCAATATTAACGCTGCCGCCGTAACGGCGGCGATATTTATATTTATATTTTCGAATCGACGAACGTAAAGTAAACAAATCGCCGCAGCCGCCGCATCGATGTCGCTTTCCATACTGGCGGCGGCGCCGGTTGCTTGCATTCGTTGGTACGGCGGTAGCGTTAATATGGGTTCGCTTTTATGTTTAAATTGATCAAATTTCACTTATTGCATATTTAATTCTGTTAAATATGATAGCATTGAATAGATTTGGCCACAACCTTATGCTAACACCACCCTTAAACGTGCTATGAAACGGGGTTAGTGTCGCGGACCTTAAACGCATGGTGTTAGCGTAACACCGCCTCCCGCATACCGACTTTTCGGCGCTAAACCAGAAATCCCGTCTAAATGCATTTTGCCTCGGTAACACCGACTCCTGCATATGGCACCATGATGTTGTATCACATATTATAATGCTTATAACAGGCAGTGGGAAGACAATCACTGGAGGTTGCACTATTCCTACAATCTCTATTAAAGTAGAATTGTCAACAGCTTAGTTTATATATTGTGTATGGAATTTGTGAATAAAATATGTACAGAGCGAATATATATAGCTATTAAAATTATAATATGTAATATATATTAAAAGATATATTTACATTCACAGAACAATATATATATCCTGTATATGTCCCAATAGATGCGCACTGCACGAGTGTAGACACATGTATGCGCGTCTATTCAAAGTTAAAGGATTTGTATTTGCCGTGCCTCTGAAACAAAGTGGGATTGTCATATTTTATGTCCATTCAGTCTGAATATGATCGTAAATTTTGATTTGTTTTTGTCATGCCTCTGAAATAAAGTGGGATTGTCTTATTTTATGTGCATTCAGTCTGAATATGATCGTAAATTTGTGCGTGCTTTCAATCTTGAAATGGGAGGTGTGTTTCTATTGGGTAGCGTGCTTCTATTGGGACATATACGGTATATATGTGCTATATAATTTATTATATGAATATAAAGGGGCAGAGTTTATATCCTATCCAGTTTTATCGAACCTTAATTAATTCCTCGCTATATATTAGGTACGTCTTATTTATTTGTTGTGATATTTCCTGCGGGTTGGAACCCGATCCACCTGGCTGGTGCCACTTCCATGTAGCCATAGCCCAGCCAACGCGCGTCAGGATCACATGAGGTCCGAATTTTTCCTATTTTTTTCCCGATGTAGGGCTGTTTATTGCTCGGCCATATGGGCCTCGGAAATAAAGGTGGGCTTCCACCACTCCTCGTCTCATCTCTTTATTTATCCTCCTGAGTCGTAGCCTATTTTATATATATATATATATCTAAGATATGTTGTCCGAGTGAGGCAGCACTATAAAGTCACCATGAGTGCACACTGTAACAAGTCGGTACCGATCCTGATATGACCTTAAATGTTGCTAGGAGCTAAAACAATAACAGACATTAAATTGACTTAATACTCCTTTTATGAAGCTATACATATAAATGCACTCAGTTCATCAGTGTCTAAGTCGCATATGTAGGCTCAAATATACATCTATAAGTGTTGTGTGTTCACGAAAATGCTATAGTTTTGTCAGATTATGGACTTTTAAGGTTGACATATACCTTAAAAAACAATACTAATATGTCCTCCCCTCTCTCCCAGACACACAATAAAAGAAGACAAATGACAGCTCTCTCTCACTCCCCCCCCCCCCCCAACAAAACTAAGGTAACAATATCAGCCTACAAAATATCAGCCTACAAGAATGTCCTTTTGACACACAGCCAGGGCCAGCTGAAGGTACTTGTAACTCAGGCTGTCACCTGGGGCGCCACGTGCTACGGGGTGCCAAATATAATTTCTAGTAATTCAAAGACCGCCCTAGTTATATTAATGAAAGGATTTGAATGCTTGTAAGCGTGCCAAAGTTCAGCTTTTCTGGGGTGCCAGCAACCCTAGGGCCACTTCGACAGAAAGCAGACAGAGCGCACACTGTCTGACTAGTCTAGCTGATCTGTATGCAGGACATCGCAGCATTGGTATTGAGGGAATGTCCAACTAGACAAGCTACTATTATAGGAAAGTTTGTTTTATTTAACAATGCCTCTAGAGCACATTGGTTTTTATCATCGGCTATTGGACGTCAAACATGTGGTCATTCTGACACATTTCTTTAGATGAAACCCGCTAATGCCACATATAGGCTACTCTTTCTGATAAGCGGCAAGGGGTCTTTTATACGCACTTTCCCACAGACAGGACAGCACATACCACAGCCTTTGATGAATCGGTTGTGGACCACTGGTTGGAATGGAAAATAGCCCAAACTGCAAATGTGTCCCCTGAGCAGGATTGAGCAGATGACCCATGCCTTCACAGGTGGACACTCTACCGCCTGAGCTACGTCCCACTCCCTCTACTATTATAGCTGTTTCAAACACTGTATAATTTATGCCATTATGTCTGTTTGTTAGGGTTTCACGTCCTAGCAACATTTATGATCATATCAGAACAGGTACCGGCTTGTGACTTGTGACAGTGTGCACTCATGGCGAATATATATAGTGCTGCCCCAACTGGGAAATCAGGCCGCCAGCACCATGACCTGATATCCCTTCAGGCACATTATCCTGGCACTGAGCCAACCAGTCCTTGCCATATCTGATTGATGCCAAGCATCAAGCTAGGACGTGACAAGTATCAATTGTGTAAGTCATTGGTTTGGTAGAGTACAGGCCTTCCATGCGGGAGATCGGGAATTTAATTACCTCGTCGAGTCACCCCAATGACTAATGGGCCTGTCACATTACGGCGTATGGTGGCGGTGTATATAAAACGTACCGATAACATTTTTAAACCGTTGCGGGACGACGTATGGTGAACTTTGTGCACTGATATGAGCGTATGCGTAGCATGTGAGTAGCGTATGAGTAGCATGTGAGTATGTATCAGTTTTCGGCGCATACGCCATCTTACGCCGTCATACGCTATGCATACGCTACGCATACACCATATACGCCTGGTCCCTCCCTCCCCCTCTCTCCCTCCCTCCCTCCCTTGCGGCGCCTTTATATACCGAGAGCATACGCTGGGCATACGCTGAATATACGCTTTGTACACGCTGAGAATACGCTACGAATACGCTCAAATACGTTACATGCACGCCAGACGTACGCTACATACGCTATAGATACACCGAAGGAGCAGTTTAGCGTATGCGTAGTGCAAGATGGTGAACGTATAGCGTATGCGCAATGTATGACAGTGTACGCTTAGCGTATGCATAGCGTATGAGGAGCGTATGAGCCTTACATCGCCATACGCTGACATTTTTTAGCATGCCCAAAAAACTTTAGGACGGACCCGCGTATGACGGCATATGAGGGATAGGCCGGGCGTATACGACGTATGCGCAGCATATGCGCAGCATATGCGAAGCGTATGACGGCGTATGTGACGCAGGCCAATACGCCGGCATACGCTTTCGCCATACCTTGTAATGTGACAGGCCCATTACAAAATTGATACTTGTTGGATCCTACCTTGGCACTCAGCATTAAATAGGATGAGACAAGTACTGCTGTCCCAAGTGTCAGGAAAATATGACTGATGAGTGGGATGGGATATCGGGTCATGATGCTGGTGGCCTGATTGCCCAATGGGGCAGCACTATAAAGTCGCCACGGGTCTGCACTGTCACAAATCGGTACCCGTCCTGATATGACCTTAAATGTTGCCAGAACGTCAAACTCCTAACAACCAACATTTTAACACGTCTTTAATGCCACCTGTCGATAATCCTGCTCTAAATAATTAGGACCTTAGATGTTGCCAGGAGGTAAAGCTCCAACAACCAACCAACCAACTAAATAATTAGTCGCCGTCGAACACATTAGGCTATGCCGTGCCGAGTGTCAATTAATGTCAATTAATGTCTCAAGGCAGGCCGGTAATGCAGTACGCCGCTGTATGGGGCGTCGCCTTGATGTTTGCGCACTGTGTTTTCATGACACTAAACGGCCCATTCCGCTATTTATCAAATGCTGCTTATTTCCAGCCCGATTGAGACCAGCCGCGGTGGGCGCATTAGTTAGAGCGCAGGCTTCCCATGCGGAAGGTCTGGAGTTGGAGTTGGAGTCGCAGCCGAGTCAAACGCCAATGACTTATTAAATTTGATACTTGTCGCTAGCTCGCCCGGCGCTCAGCATTAAGACTAATAGTACTAATAGGATAGGTTTGGATAAGGACTGGTTAGCTCTGTGTCAGGATGATGTGAATTTGTGGGATATTGGGTCATGGTGTCGGCAGCCTGGTCACCCAGTGGGGCAGCATTAGAAAGTTGCCGTGAGTGCGCACTGTCACATATCGCTACATCACTGACAAAAGATACATATGAATAAAGATGTTCTCTGTGGCGGAGTGGTTAGAGTGTGTGACTTTTTTCTAGGTCAGACTCCTAATCTGAAGGTCGGTGGTTCGATTCCCCGTGGCTCCACCTCTGCCAATTTGGATTTCCACCGCTGTGGATAACTTACAGCATCATCAAAGGCCAGTTGCTCTCATAACATGTCTATGTGGTTTTGGAGGTTAAAAATCCCTTGGGTCGGTAAAAGTGTAGGCTCGGGCTTTCTATCGACAAACTGTCTAATGGTGAAAACAAGTCTATTCAGGCTTATCCATAATAGGCAGTATAAATCTTCAAGAAAAAAAACACAAAAAACGAAGGGAACATTACACCTAGACATGCTCAGATGCTAGAGCAGCGTTTGAACACACAATTCTGCTATTCCTGGGTGACATACTAACCATTACACTGTCTATGCTCCCTGATGTAATCACCCTATCCCCACCATGGCCGAATGAGTTGAGCGTCCGTCTCCCGTTTTGGTAGATCGTGGGATTCAAACCCACTGGTCCGAACCCTGGTCGAGTGATACCAATGACTTAAAAATTGATATTTGTCGCTTCCTAGCCAGGCACTCGGCATTAATAGGATAGGTTTGGATAAGTACTAGTTAGCTCTGTGTCAGGATGATGTGAATTTGTGGGATATCGGGGTCATGGTGTCGGCGGCCTGGTCGCCCACTGGGGCAGCACTATAAAGTCACCATGAGTGTGCACTGTCACAAGTTGGTACCCATCCTGATATCACCTCAGATGTTTCCAGGACGAAAAACTCCAACAACCAACCCTATCCAGGCCTACTTGTATATGTGTCACATGTCAGTGTAAACTACTACAAAACAAGGTGTGCTAATTTGTGTTTCTATTTTTAATTGTATTCAGGTGAGTTATCTGCTAATCCATCTTCCCAGTGAAATTCCATACGGAGCAGAGTGAATCGGTAGGTTCCTTATACCCCTGTCACACTATGACGTAATGAGCAAACGTAAGCCTGACATGATCACGTTTCATCATTATGTTGATGTACGTTGGGTTATGTTATGATGACGTCAGAATGACGTTAGACTGATGTCAAGCTACGTCACATTACGTCGTGTTACGTCGGCGCGCATCAAAGTTTTGAACCTGTTCAAAACTTTGGACATAACTCGAACGTAAGGGTTTATGTTTGCCGTACGTTCTGTACACGTTCGGTGAACGTCAATGATGTTAAACGGACATTAGTGAAATGCTGTTCACTACGTTCAACTACGTTCCACTACGTTGACCCACATTAAACCAGGTGGAAACGTCCACGTGGTGTAATGGGAACATCAGGAGAACGTCAGGAGAACGTCAGAAGAACGTATGTTCAACGTACGTTCAATGTTTCACCACCGTGTCATGATGTATGTAACGTCACGTAACGTAGTTCTGGCGATGGAATAACATTCCTAACGTTCTGTGAGCGTAATGACGTTGTCCTCTCTCGTTGAATGCCGGTATCACTACGCTTTACCGACGTTACGCTCTCGTCAACTTCGCTGCATCCACATTCAACTTGTGCTGAAATTTGCATACTACGCCGAGAAGTTCAACGTTATTAATGTTCTCCCTACACTGATGTCGTTAAGTCGTAGTGTGACAGGGCCTTTACATGCTGATTCTGAACGACAGGCTGGGTTTGACCAGTCAGAGAATCACTCGATCCATATCCTGTGTCTGTGTCTGTCGTGTGGAATGGATAATACCTGTTTGCAGGGAGGGGGTGAGGGTGTGTAACTGTTTGCACTTTATAACCATAGGTGGCGCCATCTCTCGGGTGCAAAATAAATTAGGCAGCCTGTATAGCTGGATTCGATGCATCGCCTGCAAAACGCGGGCATTGCGCAACGTGTGCATAGCCTGGCGCCATGTAAATTGTAATAAGTGCTGCACATGCGCAGTGATGTGGGAGAGATCAGACGCAGGGTGCTCCTGGATAATAAGGGGCGCTGGAACACGGGTGTGGGGGGGGGGGGGGGCGGGGAGGGTGGGGAGGGATGTGAGGAGAGGTGGGGAAGAGGTAGGGTGGGCGAGGGGTGGGGTGGGAGTGGGGGGAGAGGTAAGGACGGAGGGTGCGCAGTGGGATGAGAAGTGGGGGGAGGGGTGTGGGGAATGGGTGAAGGGGAGGGGGTAGGGGTGTGGAGGAGGGGGGAGGGTCGGGGTGGGAGGAGAGGTGGGAGGAGGGGAGTGGGGGAGGTCGGGGGTGGGGGTAGGGGTGAGGTGAGGAGGAGGGGAGGGTGCGGAGTGGGTTGAGGGGCGGGGTAGTGGTGTGTGAGGGGTGGGGGGGGGGTGGGGGGGGGGAGGGGGGAGGGGAGGGGGGTGGGGTGGGGTGAGGAGGGATGGGGAGGGGGTGGGGGGGGGGGGGTGGGAGGGCGGTGGGTGGGAGGGGGGGGGGGGGGGTAGGGGGTGGGGAGGTGTGGGGGGGGGGTGGGGGGGGGTGGGGTGGGGGGGGGGGGGGGGATGGGGGGTGGGGGGTGGGGGGGGAGGGGGAGTGGGGGGGGCGGGTGGGGTGGGGGTGGGAGGGGGTGGGAGGGGGGGGGAGGGGAGGTGTGGGGGAGGGTGGGCAGGGGGAGGGTGGGGGAGGGGTGGGGGGGGAGGTGGGGGGGGGGGGGGGGTGGGGGGGGGGGTGGGGGGTGGGGAGGGGGGGTGGGGGGGGGGGGTAGGGGGGGGTGGGGGTGGGGGGGGGTGGGGGGTAGGGGGTGGGTGGGGGAGGGGGGGGAGGGTGGGGGAGGGGTTGGGGGGGTGGGGGGGCGCTGTGGGCGGGAGGAGGGAGGTGAGTGGGTGAGTGTGTGGTGGGGGTAGAGGGAGTTATTGCATTTCAGATGTAAACTTATATAATTAACCTGATAAGGCTGGGTGTCTTTTGGGAGAGTCTTAGCTGTGTGTTTGTGTGCGGGTTTGTGGGGGTGGGGGTGGAGTGGGGGTGAGGGTGGTGTGCGATATGTGGTATTTATTAGGAGGGTGGCGCGCTAACCCCAGGGAGGCTGTATCGTTGTAACATGTAGCAGTATTTGATGGCTGCGGGAAGTCGAGGTGCAGCATCACGTGTTGGGTAACTGCATTGTCTACGTGTTGTATGGTGTGGTGTGTGTGAGTGAGGTGAGTGGTGTGAGTGTGGGTGTATGAGTGGGTGGTCTGTCTGCGGGGTGTGGTGTGTGAGTTTGCGGGTGTGTGGGTGGTGTGTGTGTGGTATGTGTGAGTGTGAGTGAGGTGAGTGGTGTGAGTGTGGGTGTATGAGTGGGTGGTGTGGCTGCGGGGTGTGGTCTGTGAGTTTGCGGGTGGGTGTGTGGTGTGTGTGTGGTATGTGTGAGTGTGAGTGAGGTGAGTGGGGTGAGTGTGGGTGTATGAGTGGGTGGTGTGGCTGCGGGGTGTGGTCTGTGAGTTTGCGTGTGGGTGTGTGGTATGTGTGAGTGTGAGTGTGGTGAGTGGTGTGAGTGTGGGTGTATGAGTGGGTGGTGTGGCTGCGGGGTGTGGTCTGTGAGTTTGCGGGTGGGTGTGTGGTGTGTGTGAGTGTGGTATGTGTGGAGGTGTGAGTTGGGGGTGACCGGGTTAGGAGTGGGTGTGTGAGAGTTGTGAGGGTGGTGTGTGTGTGTGGTACCCTTCATGTTTGTGTGAGTGGTCAGTGGTGTGAGTGAGGTGAGTGAGGTGAGTGAGTGCATGTGGAAGGCACGCGTTGGCAGGCTACATGCAGGGGACCATCCACGTATACCAAGATTTCAAGTGTACTGGCCTACGGCGGCATCCTCCCCCGCCTCCCATGCCTCCCCGCCGCACCTGCCGATCCTCCCCGCCGCGCGCCGCCCCGGACGCCCGCGCCGCCCCCCCGCCGGCTCCGGCAGCCACAGCCTCGACCCTCCCCTCCGCTGGGAGCGGGGGGGGTGACATCCCGGGTGTCTCTCCCTTCTTCCCCACCCCTTACTCCTACTGCCCTCCTCCCCATCCCCGCTTTCCCCTCCTCTCTCTCCTCTGTCCCTTTCCTCCGCTCTTCCCCTCACCAGATCCACGCTCCTCCATGTCTCCCCCTTCGCTCTCCACTCCACTAATTCTTCCTCCTCCTCTCTTCCTATCACGCTCTCAATTCCCCTCCTTCCCTCTTTTCCCCTCCTTCCCCCTCATGCTCCTCCTCCCTTCCTTCCCCTACTTCCCCTCCCACCCCTCCCTACCTTCTTTCCTCCCCGCCTCCCTCCCCCCCTCCCCCCCTCCTCCCCCCCCCTCCCCCCCTCCCCTCCCCCCCCCCCCCTCCCCCCCCCTCCCCCTCCCCCCTCCTCCCTCCCCCTCCCCCCCCCCCCCTCCCCCTCCCCCCCCCCCTCCCCCCCCCCCCCCTCCCCTCCCCCCCCTCCCCCCCCCTCCCCCCCCCCCCCCCCCTCCCCCCCCCTCCCCCCTCCTCCCCCCCTCCCCCCCCCCTCCCCCTCCCCCCCCCCCTCCTCCCCCCCTCCCCCCTCCCCCCTCCCCCCCCTCCCCCCCCCCCCCCTCCCCCCCCCCCCCTCCCCTCCCCCCCTCTCCCCCCCCCCCCCCCTCCCTCCCCCCCCTCCCCCCCCCCCCCTCCCCCCCTCCCCCTCCCCCCTCCCCCCCTCCCCCCTCCCCCCCCCCCTCCCCCTCCCCCCCCCCCCCTCCCCCTCCCCTCCCCCCCCCCCCTCCCCCCCCCTCCCCCCCCCCCTCCCCCTCCCCTCCTCCTCCCCCCCCTCCTCCCCCCTCCTCCCCTCCCCTCTCCTCCCCTCCCCCTCTCCTCCCCTCCCCTCTCCACCCCAACCCCTTCCCTCTCCTCCCCTCCCCTCTCCACCCCACCCCTTCCATCTCCTCCCCCCCCCTCTCCTCCCCTCCCCTCTCCTCTCCCTCCCCTCTCCTCCCCTCCCCTCTCCACCCCACCCCTCCCTCTCCTCCCCTCCTCCACTTTCCCCTCCTCCCCTCCCCCCTCCCCTCTTCTCCCCTCCGCTCTGCTCCCCTCCCCCTCCTCCCCTCCCCCTCCGCCCCTCCCCTCTCCTCCCATCCCCCCCCCCTCCTCCCTCACTCCCATCCCCTCTCGCTCCCCTCCCCTCTCCTCCCCTCCCCTCCTCCCCTCCCCCTCCTCCCTCCCCCTCTCCTCCCTTCCTCCCCTCCCCTCTCCTCCCCTCCCCTCCCCTCTCCTCCCCACCCCTTCCCTCTCCCGCCTTCGTCTCCGTGTTTGTGTGATATTGTATGTGAGATGAGTGCATGGGAAGGCAATTGCAGGCTACACAGACATGAAGTGTATTGGGTGTGGCTATGAACTTCTCACTCTCCCCCACCTTACCCCTCCCCCAGACACACACAGCCACGCCCTGCGCTCCACCCAGCACCCAGAGGGCGGGAGGGGCGTGCTCAAATGCTCCAGGGGCCTCAAATGCCACCCCGTGGCCTTTGTTTTACAGACACCGGGACGGGCAGAGCCGGCGGGGAGTGAGGGGGGAGTGCCGACGGAAGCATCCGGGGGGAGTGCCGACGGAAGCAGCCGGGGGGAGTGGCGGGGGAAGGAGCCGCGGGGAGTGCCAGCTGGAGGAGCCGGGGGGAGGAGCCGCGGGGAGTGCCAGGGGGAGGAGCCGCGGGGAGTGCCGGGGGAGTTAGGGGGGTGGGGCTAGGGGAGTGGTTACTATGTTCCCGGAGGGGTGATCGGCTTCTTACAGCCCGCCGGGCAGAAGGCCCATAATTATATATATATATCTATATAGAATAATCGAATATCAGTATCAAGTTGACCATAGCGGTTAATATACTTAGGGACTGCAGAATAGTAAAGAGTGCAAGGAACGTTCCAATCACTTTTTGAGCTCACAACTTTATTCATGTTCCTACTGGTACAATCTGATATCTTTAATAACGATCGATACAAATAAATATGTCCTTTCCCATTTCATTCATTAAGTTAAAAACAGTTTGGAATTCTGACAATTAAAGCCTAAATCTCATCTAAAACATCAGAGCGTGTAGCAACACGTCTGATCGGTCTGAGCCTGAGCGCTCGACCTTCTTTCATTGCTAGGAAAGTCACAACCTGCATCTCCTAGCAATGAGTTACAACAGTAAACCCGGCCCCACATTTGATGGCCAATGCGGGCCTGTCTTGGCAAGCAGCCCGCATTTCCAAATGCGGGTTGATCGACCCAAGCCCGCAATGGTCACAGCTTGAGCATAGTCTCGCCCACTTCACATATATAAACATCATTATTATATGACTATTCATTATTATTTAAATACCACATATATATTGTGTATAAGGCATTATACGAGTATAATAAGCCAGAAGATCCCATCTACTCCCAAGCCACTAAGTGATCAATTTGTTATCTCTATTCATTAGGTCACCTACTGGTATGACCTCACTTTCCCGCGTGGCACCACCTGTTCACCCACACCTCAGTGGTCATTACGCTCACTCACTGTGCGGCTGATATACACGGGTATATTAATATTCATCAATATTTAAATTTCAGACACATTATTTATATATATATATATATATATATACATATATACATATATATATATATATACATACATATACAGTAAAACCTCTCTCACCGACCACCTCCACAGATCAACCATTCTCCTATATCGATTGCTTTATTTGCATTTGTATTATATACAATTTAAACCATATGCTAACTCCCTAAACTCACCCCCTCTCTAAATGGACCACTTAAAGTCGGTCCCAAGGTCGCTCTAGGTATGTTTCTCTTGAGTTGGGTTTTTCTTGGGTCTTTACCACCAACTCATATTGCCATACTTGTCTCTATCATTTAGTATACCTGTTACAGACGTAAGAATTATTGGATAGTGATAAGACTGTTATTGCATGTAATGTGGCGTTCTCTGTGGCGGAATGGTTAAAGTGTCTGACTTTTTTCTAGGTCAGACTCCTAATCTGAGGGGCGGCGGTTCGATTCCCCGTGCCCCCAGCTCTGCCAATTTGGATTTCCACCGCTGTGTATAACTTCCAGCATCATCAAAGGCTGGTTGCTCTCATACCATGTCTATGTGGTGTGGGAGGTTAAAAATCCCTTGGGTCGGTAAAAGTGTAGGCTCGGGCTTTCTATCGACCAGCAGTGGAATGAGGAAGACCAGTCGTTTATGACTGAAATTTCCCCTGCTTAAACAACTAATGGACCAACAACAACAACAAAATGTCTGTATGGTCCTGCTCCTACCCCCCTCCCCCTTTCACTCCCCCCCCATCTGGGGCTTCCGCATGACACTCGCTCGAAAGTTTTTTTTAATAAAGGAGTTGGGGTCTTTACCGCCAACTCATATCACCCTACTTGTCTCTATCATCCTGTATATTTACCTCTTAGCATACGTAAGAATTATTATATATATATATATATATATATATATCTGGCATCATTCCCCGCTTTCCCTGTAGAAATGTAAATTCCGCCAGGGTTCGATGAATTTGGCCCCATATCGTCGGTCGCGTGTGTTGTTCTCATGGTGGTTATATATTTGTTTTGGCGTCCTGTTGCGTTGACGACGGGAGTACTTATATAGGGTGAATGGGTGGGTGTAAGTCTTTGTTGGTGTTACCTCAGTTGTCTACATGTTAATGTTGGCCTGGCCTCGTTTCGCCATCTGTGACCAGACACGGTGCCAGAATCAGCAGAGCACAGGCTTCTTGTGCGTAATATCGGGAGTTTGAAACCCAGCCGAGTCAAACCAACGACTTACAAAATTGATACTTGTCACTACTACCTAGCCTGGCGCTCGGAATCAATAGGATAGGGCAAGGACTGGTGAGCTCAGTATCAGGATAATGCGACTGAGTGGGGAAATAGGGTTATGGTGCCAGCGGCCTGGTCTCCCAGTGGGGCAGGCAGCACTGTAAAGTCGCTATGAGTGTGCACTGTCTGTATCACCAGTCAGTGCCCATCCTGATATGATGACCTCCGATGTTGCCAGGATGTAAAACCCCGAACAAAAAAAAACTAAAAGTGGTGCCTGTCCTGATATGACCTGAGATGTTGCCAGGACGTAAAACCCCAAACAAACCCACAAAGAGAAAGTGCGACCTGGGCTCCCAATGGGGCAGCACTATAAAGTCGCCGTGAGTGTGCGCTATCACAAGTCAATTTTCCGATATAATGCATGAGGACATATGTGAAATTACTATAATAAATTGCAAACTGTCTATATAATGATAAATGGTAATATATAAAAACCAAAGGCATATGAGGGATGTGTGGAGTTGGTAAACTATTACTCATTAGGTATAGAAATTGTATAGTAAAATAGTCTTTGGAGGAGTGTCACTTCCTAGAAATACTCTTTGGAAGAGTCACCTCACATACCCCCCTCCCCCCATGGTGTTATTTATGGATCATTGGCCACCACAAGGCACTGTAGCCAGCATAACAAGGCCTTGGATACAACAGATTGAACTCTGATTGGTGGATCGAACCATGTGACCACTGCCATCTTGGATTCTAGAAAACCTATATAAAGTAATAAATGAAGGAGTCTCACTCTCCTACTTTCACTCTTCACCTACTTTCCTTCATTACCTGTATTGCTTTCCTTTGGCTTGTCCACACCACCCACACCACCAACCGGCGACTTTACAACAAGTCAATGCCCGTCCTGATATGATGTCCTTAGATGTTGCCAGGACGTAACACTCCAAACAAACAAACAAACAAACAAACAAAGAGTGTGGTGGTGTGTGGCCTTCATGAATAATTCCATCGCGGTCTAATTACAGAAAGGTCCCTAAAAGGCCACAATGCGGCCCCCTCACAGTGGCCTTCAGTGGTGCGCGTGAGTTTATATGCGTGCGTGAGGGGTCAATTATCAGGCGGGGTCGCTGGGCTGTGGGCAGGGGGGGAGGGGTTAGGTGGGGGAGGAAGGGGGTGGTGGTAGAGGCCGCGGTTTGCTAGCGAATCATCGTCATTCACCAAACGCAAACAAAAAGGAGAGCAGGCATGGATATGTTAAAATGTTTGTTTGTTGTTTTATGTCCTGGCAATATTTAAGGTCATATCCAGATGGGTATCGATATGTGACAGTGAGACTTGAATTTGAGGGTCGTTCGTAACCTTGACGGTTACAGACAGCAGGACTGCAGCAATATAAAGCGGCCCTGATGAATCAGTCCATTTTTTGGATGAAGCGTAAACTTCAGAGGGGGCGGTTGTAGAAGCAGGGGGTTATTTACAACTATAACAAAAGGTCGTTGTAGTGACACCGGTTCTCTCTGGTCCGATTGTAGTAGTGCACTCGTGTCCAGTCACCGATGGGTTAGGAGGAAGGGAGGGGGAAAGGTGGGATCTGCAGCACAAAGGAAAGCGAAACATTGAAAAAGGAAACAGGGCCCCACCCACGCAAACAACTCCCTTGATCAGAGGGAGGATACGCCCGGGGAAAAAAACGAAAGAGTAGCATAGAGAAAAGAGAAATGAGGAGAGTTGAGTGAAAGTGATGTGCCTCCTTGCTCTGTGGTGACCAGTCGGCAAGCCGGAGACACGGATGGAGTAAGAGGTTGAAAGTGAAATGCGGGCCGGGCCGGCTCCCCCTCCTGCAACTCTTTTCAGACAATATCAAAGAGGAGTCCAGGAATGGAGAGGTGATAGAAGAGGTGTGGACGAAGTGGGGCCCGGACAGAAAGTGTGTGACAGTGCATGCTTGGGGGGTGGTTTGTAACCTTACGATGGTTACTGGTTGCAGAACTGCAACATTCATAGAGAGGCTCCGATAAATCGGCCCAATCTTTGGTTGAAGATTAATCTTCAGTAGGGAGTGTTGTAGAAGCTTGGGACATCTTTACAACATTGTAACGGTGAAGCGTTGAGGCGGCCCCAAATCTCTTTGTTCCGGTGGTAGTTGAGCGGTAGTTGGGCACTTGCATCCAGTCGACAGCAGCAAGGGTTTCGAGGAAGGATGGGTAAAGATGGGTGCAGCGGTGGTTCCAGCAACAAGAACAAAGCGAGAGAAAACGTAAAGGTACAGGGCCCCACCCAAGCACACAACTCCCCTGGTCAGGATGAGGAGTATGCCTGGGAGAAGAAAAAAGGGTAGAGTCTAGGAAAGAGAAATGAGGACAGTTGAGTCAAAGGACCATGTCTATTTTCTCTATGGTGACCAGCTGGTGAGCCAAAGACATGGACAGAGTAAGAGTAGAAGGTGAAATGCCGGTGGGCTCCCTCCCCCTCCTGGAACTCTTTTCAGACATATCAAGGAGGAGCAAGGCCAGCGGAGAGGAGATATGTGACAGTGCATGCTCATGGCAACTTTATAGTGCTTGCCCCACTGGGAGGCAGACCAAGACACCAGCACCATGACCTGATATCCCACACAGTCACATTATCCTGATTATGTGCTAATCAGTCCTTGTCCTATCCTATTCATGCCAAGCGCCAGCCCATGTAGCAACAACTATCGATTTAATGTCATTGCTTTGACTTTGCCAGGATTCACCCTCCCAATATTATTAGAATTATTTTAAAGTAATTAATAATTTTATTGATCAGAATATATTATTTGAATTATTTATAATAATTTAAACAATTCAATGATCAGCCTATATTTTTTTATAATTATTTAAAATAATTAAACATTTTTTTTATCAGAATAGATTATTAGAATCATTTAAAATAATTAAACAATTCCGTGATCGAAACATATAATTATAATTACTTTAAACTAAGTCTGTTGATTTAGTTTAAAGTAATTATATTGATCCGAACATATTATTAGAGGTATTTAAAATAATTAAGCAATTTATTTATCAGAATATGTTATTCGAATTATTTTTAATAATTGATTAATTAGGTATATAAGACTGTCTCAAAAGGTGCTAAGCAATATGGGATACAACTGTGTCCATTGTAGCGATCAACAACGATCTGCTTATGCATTTGCTCAGGATTAACTGATTTGTTTTTTACATGGTGTTTCATAATCCCAATAGAATACATATTGATTTGAAGCAAATGTCCTCGTGTTTTCAGTGTAACCGTTTCTGTGCTGTTTTGTGTCAATCATTACGATGGACAAAAAAAAGGAAGAGTTTTCACCTTTTGGGACAGGCTCATATACACATCTTTGTTTGCTCGCCGAGAGACCGGTCTTCCGGCCATGTATGCATTATCATATATGCAGATAGATTTAATTATCTCCACAGGTATCTAGAATTGTGCAATAATCAGTGAAATGATACGTGAATTGGTAGCGATATTTGCATTTGTTGCCGGGTGATAGGTTGAGTTGTATTGAAGGTCAGGAGGTGGGTGGGTGAGTGGGTGGGTGAAGGTGTGGAATAGCGCTTTGTTTGTTGGGGTTTTACATCCTGGCAACATCTAAGGTCATATCAGGATGGGTACCAACTTGTGACGGTGCGTACTCATGGCCAGTTTATAGTGCTGCTCCACTGAGAGATCAGACCACCAGCACCATGACCCGATATTCCACTTATCCTACTCAGATTATCCTGATACTGAGTTAACTAATCCTTGATCTATCCTCATAATGCCGAGCACCAGGCTAGGTAGCCAAAAGTATCAATTTGGTAAGTCATTGGTTTGACTCGGCCGGGCTTTGGCCTCCCGACATTTTGCACCAAAAGCCTACGCTCTGCAGATTCAGCCACCACGTCCGGTAGGGTAGAGGAGGTGGGGTGGTGATGGGGGTGGGGGTGGGGGTGGGGGTGGGGGTGGTGGTGGTGGTGGGGGTGTGGGTGGGGGTTGGTTCGTTGGCCTTAATTTGTTGGTAAGATGAGGTCTCTCGGGCTGGAAGGGTGCATGGATCTAGCCCTGGGGGGCTGTCAGGGGCCTGGTGGGGGGGGGGGGGGGCGGGTGGGGGCGGGTGGGTAGCGGTGGGTAGGGGTGGGTAGGGGCGGGTAGGGGTGGGTAGGGGTGGGCTAGGTGGGTGGAGGGTGGGTATATGAGTTCGGAGAGAGGGAAGGGGTGGAGGGTGGGAGTGTAGTTTTGATGAAGTGGGTGGTGGTGGGGGGGTGGAGGTCTACTGTGAGGGTGGGTGGGCGGATGGACGGGTGGGGGCTAGGTGCGTGTGTGGGGAAAGTGAAGGGGTGCATTAATGAGTGGAGAGGTTGGTGGTGATTGGGTAGATGAGTGTGTGGTTGGGTGATTGGGTGGGGGAGTGTGTGGTTGGGTGATTGGGTGGGGGAGTGCGGGTAGGTTGGATTGGGTGGGGGAGTGGGGGTTGGTTAGATTGGGTGTGGAGGAGTGTGTGGTTGGGTGATTGGGTGGGGGAGTGTGTGGTTGGGTGATTGGGTGGAGGAGTGTGTGGTTGGGTGATTGGGTGGGGGAGTGTGTGGTTGGGTGATTGGGTGGGGGAGTGGGGGTTGGTTGGATTGGGTGGAGGAGTGTGTGCTTTGGTGATTGGGTGGGGAAGTGTGTGATTGGGTGGGGGAGTGGGTGGTTGGGTGATTGGGTGGAGGAGTGTGTGGTTTGGTGATTGGGTGGGGGAGTGTGTGGTTGGGTGATTGTGTGGGGAGTGGGTGGTTGGGTGATTGGGTGGGGACGTGTGTGGTTGGGTGATTGGGTGGGGGCATGTGTGGTGTGGTGATTGGGTGGTGGAGTGTGAGGCTGGGTGATTGGGTGGAGGAGTGGGTGGTTGGGTGATTGGGTGGGTGTGTGTGTGGTTGGGTGATTGGGTGGGGCGTGTGTGGTTTGGTGATTGGGTGCTGGAGTGTGAGGCGGGGTGATTGGATGGAGGAGTGTGTGGATGGGTGATTGGGTGGGAGGGTGTGGTTGGGTGATTGGGTGGGGGAGTGTGTGGTTGGGTGATTGGGTGGGGCCATGTGTGGTTGGCTGATTGGGTGGGGGAGTGTGTGGTTGGGTGATTGGGTGGGGGCGTGTGTGGTCAGGTGATTGGGTGGGGGAGTGTGTGGTTGGGTGATTGGGTGGGGGAGTGTGTGGTGGGTGATGGGTGGGGGAATGGGGGGTTGGGTGATTGGGTGGGGGAGTGGGGGGTTGGGTGATTGGGTGGGGGAGTGGGGGGTTAGTGGATCGCAGGGGAATGCGTTGTACATGCACAAATCGGAGGGGAGGGTGGGGGTGAGGTTTTTTTATTGGCGGTTAGTGGGTGGGTGGGTGGGTGGTTGAGTGTGGGGGGGTTGTGCTTTTCTCAGAGGGGGGGGAGTGGAGAGTTGGTTGGAGGAGGGTGTTGGTGGTTACATCGGGTGAATGGGTGTTGCTTGATAGGCGGGTTGGGGGTGGGTGGGCGATGGGTGGTGAGCGGGTTAGAGGAGGGTAGGAGGGTGTGTGGAGGGGAGTGGGGGAAGGCGGGAGGGTTACTGGTCCGGGATGTATATAAACCCAAGTTGATCAGGTTGAACCACCAGTCCCGACCTCCACCTGACCGCCTCCACGTGTCCGCCTCCCGTGAAAGGGGGCGGCGCCCCGGCCCCCGGCCCCCGGCCCCCTCCCGACAACTTCCTTCCCCTTTCCGCCCCCTCCCTCCCTCCCTTCTCCCGGCCCCTTCTGTGTTTCCTCCCCGGAACACTCTCGGACACCCTCCCAGCCCCTTCCCGTCCCTTCCCCGTTCCCTCCCCATCCTCCAGCTGCCGTTCTGCATCTGCTCCCACCCCGGCCCCCGTCCCGGCCCGGCCCCGACACCATCCCAGCTCCTTCAGGCCCCTTTCCCGACACCCTCCCGACACCCTACCGGCATTCCCCCCCCCCCCACCCCCCCCCCCCTCCGGCACATTTCCCAGCCCATTCCCCGGAAATCTCCCGGATCCTTCCCTGGCCCCTTCCGCGGCACCCCCCCCCCCCCCCCCCCCACACACACACACCCCTTCCCGGCACCCTTCCCGGCACCCTCCCGCCCTCACTTCCCCGGTCCCCTCCCGCCTTCTCCCGACACCCTGCCGGGCACCGTCCTGACCCCTTCCCGTTCCCGCTAACCGCCCCTTCCCCGGCCCCCGTCTCGGTGCCCTCCCGGCCCCTTCCCCGGCCGCCCCCCTCCCTCCCTTCTCCCGGCACCCTGCCGGGCACCCTCCCGGCCCAGGGAAGAAGAAGACAGGACGGACATATACACACAGACAACCGGAGACACGGACACACAGACACACATACACACAGACACACAGGCACACATACACACAGACACACAGACACACATACACACATACACACAGACACACATACACACAGACACACAGACACACAGACACACAGAAAGACAGACAGACCCACACTCCCTCTCCTCCAGAACCAGAACCACCTTCACCCTGTCCCCTCACCTTCAAGAACCCTGGAGGCACAGCCGGCTCTCCCCGACACGGACCAGGAGATCAGGAGGATCAGAGGGGCAATGTCACCGGCGCCTGGAGGAGGTGGTGCCGGCACAGGTAGGTGGAGGGGCCGGGGAGTGGGAGGTGCAGGAGTGAGACCCTGGAGCGGGGGAGGATTGCTGGCCGGGATTGGCCGGACCGGGCCGGGGCGCTGGGAGGAGGGGAGGGGGGGAGCCGACACTGCCCCCCCCCCCCCTCTGATACCTCTGCGGTTAAAGCTCCTGGAACACTTATATGTACACCAGCCCACCCCATCCAGGGTCCTTCCTCTCACCCCCCTTCCCCTCCTCTCTCCACCCCCCCTTTACTACCACCCTCCCTCCTCCTGTGCGTCACAACTGACTGCCTAGCAACCACACACCATGGAGGAATGAGTGAACCGACCTGGTGAGGAGGCCAGGTTGGTTTCTTGGTTATTATTTTTTTGTTTGTTTTTGGGGGAGTTTTCAGTTGTGTTGTTGTGCTGAAGGCTGCAAATCTGCAGCACTGTATGGGCACCGCCAAAGGCAGTCGGTCCCATGCGACCGTGAGTTGGCTTCCGGTGGGTAGTGGTCGGAGACATCATGGAGAGGAGGGGTGGGGGAGGGGGGGAGTAAGGGGGCGGGCAGGTGGGGAAGTGGGTGAGTCAACGCCTACAAATCGGTAGCTGGAGCAGGAACCCTCCCCCCCACACACAACATACACCACACACCACACACCACACACACACCACATACGACACACACACTCTAGACCGCTCCCATCACCCCCCTACCCACACACACACACACTCTTCTACTCATCCACTCCTGAGCTGCTCAAGGACACTCGTGCCACTTCCGGTGGCGCAGGGACGGTGGCGCTACCTGGTGACGCGGGGACGATGGCGCCACCTGGTGCCACTGTCCGGGGGTACTGGCGACAGGAGTAGAGGTAAAGGGAGTTGGGTGAGGGGAGCAGGTGGGGCTTACTCCAGGGTCGGGGGGGATGATCCCATATATATATATATGTATATATATATATATGCATGTATATACATATATATATAGATATCATCATCATCATGCTGTCGGTCATGATGTGACAAAGACTGCCTTCATTACTTGACTGCCGCTCTCCATTTAGCTCTCTGCTGTGAGAGTTGCGTCCATGAGTAGGTCTTAATGTCTCTCAGCTTCAGGTTTCTCTTGATGGTATCCTTGAACTGGAGACGAGGGCACCCTCTCTTTCTGTAGCGAGAAGACAGTTGAGAATAGAGGATCTGCTTTGGTAGCCTGTCTGATGACATCCTCATGAGGTGTCCAGTCCACCGGAGATTCTTTTTGATCAGAAGATCTTCCATAGAGGGCATATATATAGATAGGTATATATACATATATATACATGTATACAGTAAAACCTCTCTAAATCGACCGACCATGGGACCGTTAAGTGGTCAGTTTAGGGAGTTAGACTTAGAGTATGGTTACAATGGTATGATTGGGACCCAAATAAAGTAATCGGTATAGGGGAGTGGTCAATCTGTGGAGGTAGTCGGTTAGAGAGGTTTTACTGTACATGTATATTTACATACACATATATACTGTTACTACTATACTAGTATTAGGTACTGGCAGCAAAATGAAAAAATATGCCTATGGTCCAATATTTGTATTCCTTCCTGCAGATGTTGAAATTAGAAACCCAAATCCCAAAACAGTTACACTATATATATATATATATATATATATATATATATATATATTTATATATATATATATATATATATATCAATCTCCTTTTTCCATGCATCCTCCAAAGAAGTATGTCAGAATGACCATATTGTTGATGTCCAATAGCCGATGATAAAAATCAATGTGCTCTGGAGGCGTCGTTAAATAAAAAACAAACTTTGTTTCCACCCAGCTGGTGGCTGGCGTGCACCACACGGCACCGGGACGACCAACGCTTCATCCGGGACCCCGTAGAACCGGAAAGAAAGGCCGCCATTGTTATGTTAGACGCAGCCTGTGACCATCAGGATGTAATGAATGAATGACAGTAACATTGAACTAGATTGTTGTGTGTGTGTTTGTTGCTGTACATCCTAGCAACACCTAAGGTCATATAAGGATGTGTACCGACTTGTGACAGTGCAGATTCATGGCGACTTTATAGTGCTGCCCCACTGGAAGACAAGGCTGCCAGTACCATGGCCCAATATACAGGATGCGGTGGCCGAATCGGTAGAGTGCAGGCTTCGCGTGCTGGAGATCGGGAGGTCGGTTCCAGGTCGAGTCAAACAAATGACTTGGTCGTAATGCTCACATTGCGGTTGATGCGAGGCAGGGGAGAGCCCCCCCCCCCCGCCCCCTTCCGACCCTCCCTCGGCCGTTGGCCCTTACGCAATCTCCCGCCCTTTCTTCCCTTATAGCCAGCCCCTCCGGCATATAAAATTGATACTTGACGCTTCCTAGCCTGGTGCTCGGCATTAATATGATAGGGCAAGGACTGGTTAACTCAGTGTAAGGATAAGGTGACTGAGTGGGATATTGGGTTATGGTGCACTGGCAGCCTGATTTCCCAGTGGGGCAGCACTATAAAGTCACCATGAGTGTGCACTGTTGCAAGTCGGTACCCGTCCTGATATGACCTTAGATGTTGCCAGGATGTAAAACTCAAACAACCAACCAAGCTAAGGTCATATCAGTCTGGGTACCGACTTGTGATAGTGCACACTCATGGTGACTTTATAGTGCTGCCCGACTGGGAGACCAGACTGCTAGCACCATGACCAGGTATTCCACTCAGTCACATTATCCTGGTACAAATCTGGGGCACACTGCAGTTGTTCACGCCATCAGGGCTGCATGCAATACAGGTGTGTATGGGTGCATGCCATTTGACTGTAGCCATACGCAGCCCCCCCCTGGTGGGTTGTGTGCACATTATAGAGGCTCCAGCGTGTATAATAAGCCAGTGGCGGACTGCAGATGGCGCATGCGCAGTAGGCGGTGGAACGCGCATCCAGATCACAACATGCGAATCCCTTTCCTAGTTCCCTGACATAAAAACGTACAAAAAATATCTGTGCAAAATAAAAACTGGGAACCCGAACTGAACTACACCACAAGGGGGCAGGTGATATGTCACGGCCCACCAACTGGACAGCCCAGGGCGGGATAACGGAAATATAAAAGCCAGATAACATATCCCACAATATAAATCAAATCAAATTCAAACAAACATAACTCAACCACCTATTACGTACAAGCCTATGGACATGTAAATAAAATAGGCTAGTATAGAATTAAGTAGAAAAAAGTGGAAAACTCTTCCCCAAAACCCCAAAACACTAACATAGAACCTTAAGAAAACAAATAACATAGTAATAAGAGTAGAACAAAAATACAATGCCGAAAGGGCCCCAAAAAAACCTAACATAGACTACGTAACATACCTTCAAACTCTCTCTCTGCTACTGAAATGCAGACAATCAAATACAATGCAAGCATAACGACCAATGTAGATAACCTGCTGTGTACATAAAAGATGCTATATATGGAGATAGACCATCTCTTATATATATATCATCATGCTGTCGGTCACGATGCGACAAAGACTGCTTTACATTTCATGAAATCTGCCTGCAAAAGTGTTGAAGTGCTGCTGGCTATGGCAAGTTACCAGCGGCACTCTCTTGGGGAGCAAATAGAGGTTTCACACCGGCAAGAACATGTCCAGACAGGCGCAAAACTATTTGTCCCTGCAGTGGCTGGTCGGGAGATGTTGGGAGTTCCATACATCAACCGCGCTTAATGCTGCTACAGTGACTTGGTTTTCTGTTTAGGGTTTGCTCCCTTAGCCTTCGGTTCTGTCAAGGAAGTGGTTTACAACTCTGCAGGGCAGGGGCGTCAAACTATATATATACAGTAAAACCTCGCTAACCGACCAACTCCACAGATCAACCACTCCCCTATATAGATCGCCCATATATTACCATTGCAACCATTAAAAAAAACCTCCCTAGGCTAACCACCTCCCTAAATGGACCATTTAAAGTCGGCCCCATGGTCGATCGATTTAGAGAGGTTTTACTGTATAAATATATATTATATATATATATATTAACATTTTTTTTTTTATATGAGGCTGCCTCGGTTAACTGTCGTGTTAGTAGCGCAATACCCTGATACCAGCTAACAATATGTGCTGAAAAGAAACTTGCTTCAGACACAGGAGACATCATAAAGCTTTGAAAGTGAGCAGTGACAAACTGTTGGAGATCACAGCAGCGAATAGTTTATTCTCTAAGGTGGGCTTTGAGTTGTTGTCGTGGCTTAGTGTTTCCGTCATTTGGTATATACGATAGGGCTTGTGGCGAATGAACGTCATTCATTTGCATGAATATACATAGGTCCTACATGGGGGCAGTCAATCCGACAAACAGTTTTGTATGACAATAGTGTCGTATATTACACACGTTTTCTCAGCGACTACAATGGGAACCACAGTGACACACAATATAGCAACTGTGTTTTATCATCGCCATCTTTCAATGTTTCATGGTTGGTTTAAAGTTGCATAGTCCGATGGTTTTGAGTTTCTGTCATTTTTCTGAGAAAATACGTTAAATTGATTGCTAAAATCTACCATACTCTAGTCTGAAGTAACTTTTATTTTAGATGGTAAACTTTTGAGATAATGTCAAATTAGTTTTAGCAAGCATGCCAAAACTATGACACCATAGGCTTCAGCAGTAACAGGTTCTATTAAATTGACTTGGTATATGGCAACAAATGTTTAATAAGTGCCTGAGTATCTAAGTTAGATATGTAGAATAAATTCTGGATAATTGTCTTGGTTTTGAAAATTTGATGCTTCGTCAGACTATGCAGCTTTAACTATGCCGAACGGACCAAACGGGATGGCCGAATGAGTTGAGCGTCCACCGCCCATTTTAGTAGATTTGTTTGTTGTTGTTTTATGTCCTAGCAACATCTAAGGTCATATCAGGACGGGTACCGACTTGTAACAGCGCGCACTCATGGCGTATTTATAGTGCTGCCCCACTGGGAGACCAGGCTGCCAGCACCATGACCTGATATTCCACTCAGTCACATTATCTTGACACTGAGCCAACCAGTCCTTGCCCTATCCTAATAAAGCCGAGCACCAGGCCAGGAAGCGACAAACATCAATTTCTAAGTCTTTTTTTTTTACGCGACCAGGGTTCGAATCTCACGATCTACCAACACGGGAGACGGACACTCAATTCACTTGTCCATCCCGTCTGGTCGAGAGATTGGGAAGGGGAGAGAGGAGGGTGGGAGGAGGGAGGAATGAGGGGGGAGGAAGGGGGAGCGGGGATGAACGGGGGGAGGGGAAGAAGGGGAGGGCAGGATGGGGGGAGGCTGAGGGGAGGTCGGGGAGGTCGGGGAGGGGAGGAAAGGGAGGGTAGGAATGGAGGGGAGGGAGGAAGGAGGGGAGGAGCGGTTGAGGGAAGGGGAGGAGGGGAGGAAGGGGGTGAAGGGGGAAGGAGTGGGGGAGTGGGGGAGGGGGGGGGGCCGCCTCGTGTTATCAAAGTACAGGCCACCTGGTGGAAACAAGGGCAGGGTGCGATGTCCATGCATCTCATTAACGCTCATGAATATGCAAATAGATTTCTGGGTGGACAGGACGGTGCCCGCAGCTAACTAGGTCATGTCTGGGCCAAGCCGGTGGAGTCCAGGAAACCCGATTCGAGCGGACACCTCTGTATCCCGACCAATGTTGTCGTGGCATGGTGTAAAGTCGATGGCTGGCGGTTTGCGTGGTGTAGATAGGCTAATAAGAAGTCACTACAGGCAAGGAAGGAAAGTAGATAAAGAGTGAAAGATAGGAGAGTGAGAGTCTCTGATGTATTGTATTTATAGTTTCAAGAACAAGATGGTGGTGATCACATGATCCAGTCTTCCAATCCCTAACAAGCATTCCTCTATCCACCAATGAGGGTTCAATATCCTTGTTGCCAAGGCATGGTTAGATCTGGCTACAGTGTCCTGTTGTATCTGGTGCAGTGATCCATAAATAACTCACCGACTATCAACTGTAAGAAACCTGAAGATGTCGATGGTAGACGCGTGGTTGCTCGACAGGTCCTCATAGAGTTAACATTGCGGATCTTGCCTTATGGGAAAACACGGTCTAAGTGGTTTGAATCAGAAGATTGCGAGTTCGAGTCTCGTCGTGGTCGCCATTTTACAATGGGGAGGTGTCTTGTCATTTGAGGTCGGGGAAGGGGCAGTCAAATGAGAATACGAGTATTTCATGCATTGTAGGCCATAGATTTCAAACTGACTTTGCACCTATAAAGTATAGCACATGAAGTATAGCAACATGAAGTATAGCCATATGAAGTATAGCCACATGAAGTATAGCCATGGGAAATATAGCCACATCAAGTACAGCCACATGATGTATAGCCACATGAAAGATAACCACATGAAATATAGTCACATCAAGTATAGCTACATCAAGTATAGCCACATCAAGTATAACCACATCAAGTATAGCCACATCAAGTATAGCCACATCAAGTATAGCCACATCAAGTATAGCCACATCAAATATAACCCCATCAAGTATAGCCACATCAAGTATAGCCACATGGACTATAACCACATCAAGTATAGCCACATCAAGTATAGCCACATGGAGTATAGCCACATGAAGTGTAGCCACATGAAGTATAGCAATATGAAATATAGCCACATGAAATATAGACACATGAAATATATATAGCACATGAAGTATAGCTACATGAAATATAGCCACATGAAGTATAGGCACCTGAAGTATAGCCACATGAAGGATAGCCACATCAAATATAGCCACCTGAAATATAGCCACATGAAGTATAGCGACATGACGTGTAGCCACATGAAGTATAGTCACATGTAGTATAGTCACATGAAATATTGCCACATGAAATATAGCCACATGAAGCATAGCCAAATGAAGTGTAGCCATATGAAGTATAGCCACATGTAGTGTAGCCACATGAAGTGTAGCCACATGAATTATAGCCACATGAAGTATAGCCACATGAAATATAGCCACATGAAATATGGCCACATGAATTATAGCCAAATGCAGTATAGCCACCTGAAATATAGCCACATGAAGTATAACCACATGAAATATAGCCACATGAAATATAGCCACATGAAATATAGCCAAATGAAGTATAGCCACCTGAAATATAGCCACATGGCGCGCGATGTACAAACTTGGTACACTTATTGCACATCAGGTCACTGTGCCGGCGGCCTGATCTCCGTTTGAGGCAGCACTATAAAGTCGCCATGAGTGCGCACTGTCACAAGTCACTAAGTACCCATAGGATGCACCTGACCTCTTCATATATATATATATATATATATATATATATATTTTGTTTTTGTTTTTTTATACATATATACGCTATATCTAAGTTCTGTATGGGTTTATATATAACTAGTAAGTGTAGAACTGTTCTGAAGACCATCCTACGTACTGTTCATTGACATGAGAAGGTACAGATGGTTTATATGTAGCTGCAAACTCCAGAAGGAAAGACAGTTTATTTATGTGTCTGGATCCAGTAACACAGGAAAGGGGCGGTCGTTCCACCTGGTGGTGTAACTTTGAACTTTTGACTCGTATCTCAATGCACAGAGACTTCGTCCACCCCTCCTCCAACAGCTCCCCTCCACTTCCCCTCCTCCCCCTCCTCCCCCTCCTCCCCCTCCTTCCCCCCCTCCCCCCCCACCCCCCCCCCTCCCCCCCCCCCCTCCCCCCCCCCCCCTCCCCCCCCCCCTCCCCCCCCCCTCCCCCCCCCCCCCCTCCCCCCCCCCCCCCCCCCACCCCCCCCTCCCCCCCCCTCCCCCCCCCCCCCCCCCCTCCCCCCCCCCTCCCCCCCCCCCTCCCCCCCCCCCCCACCCCCCCCCCCCCCCTCCCCCCCCCCCCCCCCCCCCTCCCCCCTCCCCCCCCCCCCCTCCCCCCCTCCCCCCCCCCCCCCCACCCCCCCCCCCCCCCTCCCCCCCCCCCCCCCCCTCCCCCCCCCCCCCCCCCTCCCCCCCCCCTCCCCCCCCCCCCTCCCCCTCCCCCCCTCCCCCCCCCCCCCCCCCCCCCTCCCACCCCCCGCCCCCCCCCCTCCCCCCCCTCCCCCCCCCCCCTCCCCCCCCCTCCCCCCCCCCCCCCCCCCCCCTCCCCCCCCCCCCCCCCCCCCCCCTCCCCCCCCTCCCCCCTCCCCTCCCCCCCCTCCCCCCCTCCCCCCCTCCCTCCCCCCCCCCCCCCTCCCCCCCCCCCCCCCCCTCCCCCCCCCCCCTCCCCCCCCCCCCCTCCTCCCCCCCCCCCCCCCCCCCCCCCTCCCCCCCCCCCCCTCCCCTCCCCCCTCCCCCCCCCCCCCCCCTCCCCCCCCCCCCCCCCCCCCCCCCTCCCCCCTCCCCCCCCCTCCCCCCCCCCTCCCCCCCCCCCCCCCCTCCTCCCCTCCCCCCCCCCTCCCCCCCCCCTCCCCCCCCCCCCCCTCCACCCCCCCCCCTCCCCCCCCCCCCCCCTCCCCCCCCCCCTCCCCCCCCCCCCCCCTCCTCCCCCCCCCCCTCCCCCCTCCCCCCCCTCCTCCCCCCCCACCCCCCCCCTCCCCCCCCCCCCCACCCCCCTCCCCCCCCCTCCCCCCCCCTCCCCCCCCCCCCTCCCCTCCCCCCCCCCTCCCCCCCCCCCCCCCCCCTCCTCCTGCTCCCCTCCTCCCCTCCTCCTCTCCTCCCTTCCTCCTCCCCTCCTCCCCTCCTCCCCTCCTCCGCTCCTCCCCTCCTCCCCTCCTCCCCTCCTCCCCTCCTCCCCTCCTCCCCTCCTCCCCTCCTCCCCTCCTCCCCTCCTCCCTTCCTCCCCTCCTCCCCTCCTCCCCATCTCCCATTCTCCCCTCCGCTCCTCCTCCCCTCTTCCCCTCTTCCCTTCCTCCCCTCCTCCCCTCCTCCCCCTCCTCCCCTCCTCCCCTCCTCCCCCTCCTCCCCCCTGCCCTCCTGCCCTCCTTCCCCTCCTCCCCTCCACCCTTCCTCCCCTCCTCCCTCCCCCCCTTCCTCCCCTCCTCCTCTCCTCCCTTCCCCCCCCCCTCCCCCCTCCCCTCCTCCCCTCCTCCCTTCCTCCCCTCCTCCCCTCCTCCCCTCCTCCCTCCTCCTCTCCTCCCTTCCTCCCCTCCCCCTTTCCTACCCATCTACCTTCTACTCCTTCTCCTCCGCCCCCTTCTTCCCCTCCTCACGACCTCTCTTCATGTCCATCTACTTCACCCTCTACCCTTCTCCCCTCCCTACTACCCATCCTCTCTCCCACTCTCCCCCTCCCCCCCTACCCCATACACTTCTCCTACCCACTTATATCTATCTACCTTGCAGATTAACTTACAGATTAACTTACATATTCACTTACAGATTAACTTACAGATTAACTTACATAAATATTAACGTACAGATTCACTTACAGATTAACTGACAGATTAACTTACAGATTAACTTACAGATTAACTTGCAGATTAACTTACAGATTAACTTACATATTAACGTACATATTCACTTACAGATTAAATGACAGATTGACTTACAGATTGACTTACAGATTAACTTACAGATTAACTTACATCTCTTCTTCTGCCTGATCTAGGCCCTAATGTGGCTCTAATCCCAGCTTGTTATGGCAAAAAAGAACTTGTTTTTGCACACACATGCGGGTCGACCTGAAGTCATATAATTGTGGGTGTCCTCTCCAATGTCTGTCCAGCCTTCTCTCAAATGCTTCTACCGTTGGTGCTTCAACCACTTGGTCTGGGAGACTGTTCCATGGATTTGTCACCCGAAAGAAAAATGTATCTGCCTCCCAAACCGCTCTCTAAATCTCACCAAGATGCGACCCGATGATGTATATTTGATGCATAACGCATTGCAGAAGTATAAATGCTAGGTGAACATATTTACTTTGCTACTTCCTCCATCGGTGCATTGGTGGCATGCCCCCTCCCCCCCCCCCCCCCCCCCCCCCCCGCACCCACCCACAGTTGTTGGGGAGTTGTATACGGGTGGCCCCCTTCACGCGACACACTATGATAAATATATATATATATGCCGTATAAGCAATTATACAAGTATAATTATCTGTAAACTGATTACCCCTGAACTGTGTCTCTAGTTGGCACCTGATTGACACTACACAACTAATGACACTCAACTAGTCAAGCGACTGGTCAGGCCTTCTGCCTTGCCTGGTGCTGCCACTTGTCCTGTTCAGCTGCCCTTACTCTGCCTCAGGGCTGTACCTCAAACATACCTTATATATATAATTCATGGATATATATATCATCATCATCATGCTGTCGGTCGCGATGCGACAAAGACTGTCAGGATATATATATACATGCGTACATACATACATGCATGCATACATACATACATACATATATATACAAGCACATGTACATTGTCAAGCTAACGCTCTGAGCATGGCTGGTTTAAATGTGCAGTGGAACGAGGCCATTTGTGCTGACGTTGCAAACATCTAGTAGCAATAGCCTAAATTAAGGTCCTCTGACAGTCATTGTCTGTTTCAGTCATCTGTATATTACATTTGTACAAGAAACTGATATCCCCCCTCTCCCCCTCCCCCCCTCTCCCCCTCCCCTCCCCCTCCCCCCCTCCTCCTCCCCCTCCTCCTCCCCCCTCCTCCCCCCCCCTTCCTCCTCCCCCCTCCCCCTCCCCCCTCCACCCCCCTCCTCCCCTCCTCCCCTCCTCCCTCCTCCTCCCACCCCCTCCCCCCCCCTCCCCCTCCTCCTCCCTCCTCCTCCCTCTACTTTAGATTGAAGGAACTTTAGTTTTAATAGTTTTGATTTTGAAAATTTGATGCTTGATCGGACGATGCAGCTTTATCTAAATGGAAATATAACTAAACTAAGCAATTATAAAATACTTTAAACCCTCTGTTGTGTAGTTATATCAGTTATATTCGTTATTAAGAAAAAGATAACAGTTTTGGATTAAGCGGCCATTTTGTTTTCAGCCCCGAGCGTATTTGTTTATGCGACCCAAGGTTGTAGGATCTGCACATGAGCAAAAAAGTAATTCGGATGATCCGAGTTGTTTATCGATAACGGCCAAAGGGTCTCAGTAGGACCAGGGAAAGCCTTAGCTTATACCGATTCAACTATGACGTCCAGTACTTTAACAGAAACAGTCTGATATAGCACATGCACGGTACATAGAGGAGGTTGGTGACCTTGCTTGTGTCCTGTGTGAAGGTCATCGTACTGGAAGAACTGAGTTCACAGATCTGTCACCCCTGCGTTACCCTTGTCGGGGCCTTTGGTTGATTAACCCCACATAGACCACAAAGTACACATAAACTCGTACAACACTGGCACGCTTTCACTACAAATTCACCAATGCTTTCCACCCGCATCTACTAACTATCCAGAGTCCTCTGGTAATGGCAGGTGACTCCTTTGTTCGAGTAAAAAGCCTGTGATCATACCGATTCAACTATGACGTCCAGTACTTTAACAGAAGCCGTCTGCTATAGCACATGCACTGTACATAGAGGATGTTGGTGACCTTGCTTGTGTCCTGTGTGAAGGTCATCATACTCTAACAACTGAGTTCACAGATCTGTCGCCCTTGCGTTACCCTTGTCGGGGCCTTTGGTTGATTAACCCCACATAGACCACAAAGTACACATGAACTCGTACAACACTGGCACCCTTTCACTACAAATTCACCAACACTCTCCACCCGCATCTACTAACTATCAAGTGTCCTTTAGTCGTGGAAAGTGAATCCTTCGTTCGAGTGAACCTAAAAGGGACTTGTATTTTCTTCTACAGAAGATTTATGAATCATCAGACTATACAATTAATTCGAAAGTAATAGATTCCTGTTGGACTTGTGGGTATGGTTAATAATTCTTTAAGCGCCGGTATAAAAGGGAGTGATGCTTTTCTCGCATTTTTTCGTCTTCTTTTTTTTTAGGGGGATTGTGGGGGGGGGGGGGGTAGGAAGGGGGCTAATGGAGGTGATCTAGGTGTGTTTGTATAATGGTAGCCAAATCTGCAGAGGTTGACGTGTTCTTTAGGTACTTAGATGAAAGGAATTTTCTGGAAGTATCCATCTTATGAATGACAGCTTGCTGCTTTCTGTGTTCATTCTGTCAAAGGTTGCAACGTCTACAAATACTTTCATTCAATCGTCTGCCCTGACTGAATGCCGGCCGTACAGTTTGAATGTCGTCTGCACAGAATGAATGTCGTCTGCATTTATACTAAATCTCATCTGCACATGCTAAATAAATGGTGTCTGCACATACTAAATATCGTCTGCACATGCTGAATTTCATCTGCACATACTAATTGTTGTATGCACATGCTGAATGTCGTCTGCACATACTAATTGTTGTCTGCACATGCTGAATGTCGTCTGCACATAATAATTGTTGTCTGCACATACTGAATGTCGTCTGCACATACTAAATGGTGTCTGCACATACTGAATGTCATCTGACCATACTAATTGTTGTCTGCACATGCTGAATGCCAACTGCACATACTAATTGGTGTCTGCACATACTAATTGTTGTCTGCACATGCTGAATGTCATCTGCACATACTAATTGTTGTCTGCACATGCTGAATGTCGTCTGCACATAATAATTGTTGTCTGCACATACTGAATGTCGTCTGCACATACTAAATGGTGTCTGCACATACTGAATGTCATCTGACCATACTAATTGTTGTCTGCACATGCTGAATGTCATCTGCACATAATAATTGTTGTCTGCACATACTGAATGTCATCTGCACATACTAAATGGTGTCTGCACATACTGAATGTCATCTGCACATACTAAATGGTGTCTGCACATGCTGAATGCCATCTGCACATACTAATTGTTGTCTGCACATACTGAATGTCATCTGCACATACTATATGGTGTCTGCACATACTGAATGTCATCTGCAGATACTGAATGTCTTCTGCACATACTACTTGTTGTCTGCATATACTGAATGTCGTCTGCACATACTAATTGTCATCTGCACATACTGAATGTCATCTGCACATACTAATTGTCATCTGCACATACTGAATGTCATCTGCACATACTGAATGTCATCTGCACATACTAATTGTCATCTGCACATACTAATTGTCATCTGCACATACTGAATGTCATCTGCACATACTAATTGTCATCTGCACATACTGAATGTCATCTGCACATACTAAGTGTCATGTACACATACCAAATGTCATCTGCACATGCTAATTATCATCTGCATATACTGAATGCCATCTGCACATACTAATTGTTGTCTGCACTGACTAAATGTCATCTGCACATACTATGTGTAGCTTGCACATATTACATGTCAGCAATGACTGAATGTTGTCTGCTCATACTAAATTTTGTCTGCACAGACTAAATATAGTGTGCACAGACTAAATGTTGTCTGCGCAGACTAAGTGTAGTTTACACATACTAAATGTCATCTGCATGGATGGAATATCATGTGCACATCATAAATGTTGTTTGCACAGACTGAATGTCATGTGCATATACTCTGTGTCGTCTGCACATATTGAATGTTGTTTGCACATACTGAATGTCGTCTGCACATACTAAATGTTGTCAGCGTGGACTGAACGTCTTAAGAGAATGAAGAGTTCAGGCCCAAACCACGTAAACGGCAATCCAAAGATTAGGGTAAACATTGGAATAAAAACTACAAAATTCATTCTTTTTTTCCCTCTTTTTTGTGTGTGTACAATCCTACATGTTTGTTCATTGCTCCATGACCATCTGATCATACGAAAAGTGGAATTAGTGAGAATTAAAATTACTTTCAGGTAAAACTCTTTTATTTAAACTACATTTTTGTCTTGGCGTTTACATGCTTTTGCATCTGAACTAGTCAAATATAAATATTCTAGAACTACTAAAGTTCTTTATTGATCTTACACACCCATCACACCAAACTAGTTCTCAAAACGTCCAACCGCGTTCTAAAATGGGGTAGAACATGGGCACTGACAACTTTGAACACGCTCAAAGTTCTAGAGCACCCTTCCGTCCTTGCCCGTCCATGCAGTTCATGAAATGTTAATATAAATGTTGCTACTACGTTCACCGTGTTCACACACAGTTTGAGCCCATTCGGCAACATTTTCAAGAACATTGTAAGAACTACTTTAGTGTGATGGGGGTATTAGAAGTAAGTAGTAAGCATAGCGATGTGATAGTCAGTGGCCTGTTCTTGGACAGGTGCTTCCTCCATGTTGGGTTGCAGCTTAAATAACCCATTCTGTGACGTCATACAAGGAGGGGTCATATAGAGAAGTACATGGCTTAAAATGTTTAGTCTTAGAGTATATTTAAAGTTCACTATTTGTCAACGCAGGGTATATGACACTTTCTTTAGGGAATTCTATTGCAGTAAATTGCTTCTGTATATATATATATATATATATATATATATATATATATATATATATATATATATGTATATGGGTCAGCCTCACGAAAACGTGACAATTGGTGGAAGTTGTCGGCGTCGAGCATGGATGTCGGCGTCGATCGGTATAATTATAGTTTAGCATTGACAGATATATTGGAAAGTCCTTAAATTTATACTGAATGTATAGGTCAAGAAAATACAACAACCTTATTTGTTTCTAGGATAATTTAATATAAAACAAAGAAATGAACAAGACTTTAAGAATTGTGACGCCGACATCTATTAAAGTTGTCGGTGTCGATCATTGGATGTCGGCGTCGATCGGTATAATTATAGTTTAGCATTGACAGAGATGCTGGAAAGCCCTTAAATTTATACTGAATGTATAGGTCAAGAAAATACAACCTTATTTGTTTCTAGGATAATTTAATATGAAACAAAGAAATGCACTACACTTTTAAGAATTGCGACGCCGACATCTTCATTTGACCACCGATTGGCCCGTTTTCGTGAGGCTGACCCATATATATATATATATATATATATATATATATATATATACATATATATATATATATATATATATATATATATATCCCTTCTCTATAATTAAAGCTGCATAGTCCGATGAAAACATCAAATTGTCAAAACCAAAAGAATTATCTAGATTTGATTCTACGTATCTAACTTAGATAATGGTGTATTTATTCAACATTTGTCGCCACATAGAAGGGAAGATCGAGTCAATTTAATAGAACTTCTTACTGTAGAAGCCTATGGTGTCAGAGTTTTGGCGTGCTTGCCAAAATTAATTTGCATGCTTACACTTCAAATATCTCAAAAGTTAGCCATTTAAAATAAACATTACTTCAAATTAGAGTAAGGTAGATTATAGCGATCAACCTAATATATTTATCTCAGAAAATATCAGAAACTCAAAACCATCAGACTATGCAACTTGAATGTTACGTGTATTTATGTCGGTTCTATTCTACAGACAAAGACTGTCTAACTTTCTAAGTATTTCCCGATCTACGCAGATCTGACCTCTGATAAGGGTCATTGGGTTCATTGTTTGTTTGTTAATGTTTTACATCCGGCAACATCCAAGGTTATAATATCATGATGGGTACCAACTTGTTGGTTGGTCGTTGGAGCTTTACGTCCTGGCAACATCTAAGGTCATATCAAGACAGGTACCGACTTGTGACAGTGCGCTCTTGTGGCGACTTTATAGTGCTGTCCTACTGGAAGACCAGGCCGCGGGCATCATGACCTGATTTCCCACTCAGTCACATTATCCTGATACTGAACTAACCAGTCCTTCCCCTATCCTAGTAATGTCATTAAATAAAAACCAACAAGAACAACATTATTATTTAAATTCATTTGTTCTCGGCATTTACTAAGGGCTTTTCTATGATTTTATTTTAAATATATTTTGTAACCTTTTTTTTCTTTTTTTCATTTATGATGTAGGAAACACAACAATTGGTTCCATTTCTTGGCCTAATGGGTGCCAGTGTAGAAAGTCCTGAATGTTCCTTCCTCTACCAATACAGCCATCTGCTACCTTGACACGCCCACAGCACCATTAGACATTCTACTACCTGGGGGCGCCACCTCTCGGTCATTCCTTAACAGAGGTCAACAGAGGTCAACAGAGGTCAAGTGCCGTTAGGAGCAATCACTGCATTTCCGCCTGTCCTGCTTACCTTGTTCAGTGGTGTTGTGGTGTACGGTACTTCATCACAACCTGCATGAATGGGGTAAGCACGGTTGGCATGGCAACATGCCACAGCGGCCAATTGGAGCAGCGGCCCGCTGCGTCTATAATGATTGGGTGAGCGGCGACCAAGGTTGCAAGAAAATGGAAAGTGTCCTGCGCAAAATACACAGCCTGTGGTGGTAGGGAAATTGATGAAACTAGTTATATATATATATGCTGTATAAGAATTATACGAGTATAATAACTAGGAATTAACCAGACAGGATGGCCGAATGAGTTAGAGCATCCATCTCCTGTGCTGGTAGATCATGGGGTCCTGGGTTCGAGTCCTGGTCGAGTCAAACCAATGACGTAAAAATCTATTCTTGTCACTTCCTAGCCAGACGCTCGGCATTACTAGGATAGGGCAAGGAGCAGTGGAATGAGGAAGACCAGTCGTCTGCGACTGAAATTTCCCCTGCTTAAACAACTAATGTACCAACAATTTTTTATTATATACTCACTACTAACACCCACCCACCAGTAATCGGGTGGTTGAGCCTCAGACTACTCATCTACTGCTCAGGCCTACTCGCCTCAGCTCCGGCGGTGGCACCACCGCTCGCCTGCTCATTATCCTACTCACTTACTAAATATCCTACTCACTTAGTATATATATGTAATTATAGGATGTATTATGAATTATGCAAATATAAAACAGGCGGAGTTTCATTATTATTTATTATTCCTATACTTTGTTACTTATATTATTGGCCAATCGCTGACCTGCCCGGGATTTGCCCCGGCTAGCCGGGCCCGAGCGCCACCACCGGGCGATATCTGCCCCGGGCAGTCACTCTGCCTCCTGATTTCAAACTATATATGAAGAGCTCAGGGGCAAAACACTGTAAGCGCCAATCCAAAACTTTAATCAAAATAATAGAAGGTAATTTTAATTCTAACAAATTCCACTTTTCTGTGATGTAATGATTATGAAGCAATGAACACAAAAATAGGAATGTAAGAAAATTAACTTTTTGAAAGTTTTATTGCAATGCTTATCTCAATTTATTGATCGGTGTTTACAGGGTTTTGCGTCTGAACTCCCCATATATTGGTGTATATATATACACCAAATCCTCCATTAACGTTGTCTCATTCAATGTGTTTCGTTATAACATCGTTGAGGAAATGAAAGACTGGCGAATAGATCAAGGGGTTATTTCAACATTCATCGCCTATTTTTAATGGATTTCACTTAACGTCGTTTCACCTAACATCATGTTTTTCAGGAATATAATGACAATATTAATGGGGTAATTGGTATATACATATGTGTGTATATATATATATTGTATACCGAATTATGCAAGTATAAAGCTACATAAGGAAATTATTATCATTATTGTTATACTTTGTAAGACCCAACACTGTAGCGGTTGCGCCACCTGTGGCCTTCTCGCCTCCACTGGATGTAGACCAGTGTCAGTCGCACCAGAGTATACATATATGTATGTGTCTTTGTTGTATAACATGTTATGCAAATATAAATAAATATCAAGTTTCTTGTCTGAACGCTATTCTTATGTATTACCTGAATAAAAAAACTTAAACCAACATCATTTTATATATCTGGCATGGTTTTGTTTATTGTATTACTGAATTTGGCATTATTGTATTATTGTGTTATTAAAACAAATGAACAAAGAGGGGCATGAGATCTACCAAATAGCCACCAGCTGTGCCACCAGTATGTCTGTTAGGCAATCAGTATTCATATATGCTATGTAAGCCATTATACAAGTATAATAAGGCTGGAAGCTTCCATCGGCTTGCAGCCCTTACGCCTCTGTAAGTCATCGACTGGAGGAGCCTTGCTAACCTAGCTAATCTCAGATCCGTTTGGGGGCATGCCACATGTCTGCTTACGCGTTAACTGCCTCCCCATCTACCCTCACATGATTACTGATTTTTATTTAATTTTTAGGCAATGGTTGTTAGTTACTCTAGCAAGACAATATAACTCTTACCCACTATCATGTTTGTTGTCTTCTTTATTATGTAGGACAATTATATATATATATATAAAGGCCACTGCGACAGAAGGTAACAATTCATGAGTTGGGCTGAGTACTAGTTTTATTAGTCTCTGGCAGGACTGATAAATATGCCCACCACAAAAATTGAAATTCAGTGGAAAGTGAATCCAATATGGCGCAGTACAGGTGGCGCCCCATAGGCGCGCAGGCCGAGGGAGGTTGCCGCGCGACTCACATTAACAGTAACGAATGCGGACAGTAATAAATACAATACAACCTGCATGTGGGCTCCGTTATTTATATTATTATAATGGTATTATAATACACATATATATTTTTGAGTCGTTCCATATTAATTGTGATTAGATCCACTGATTTGCATATATATTGTGTATGTATTTGAAAATAGGTATATCTATTTTTTTTAAATTTCTTTACAAAAAAAGAAAGAAGGGAAACAATGTTTAAAGACTATTCTAGAACCATGCAATACATACTTTTATTGGACTGGAATGATACTTTTATTGGACTGGAATTGTACACACTTGCTACTACAGCTGATACTTCATTTATAAAATGTATAATACTTTTAGTATCAAACAGGATTTGCATGCAGTTATAATTACAATTGATAGTAGTTTCATTTATGTATTAAGGAATTGTACTGAACGGCCAGAAGACCAGTGCTCTGGTGCTGATAAGAGATATAATTCGATGAATAAAATACACTTTTGTAAAAACAAATGTTGCCAGGACGTTACAATCCAACAACCAAACCAAACTTTATCAAAGAAAGCATGATAACATCTCAAAACCATCAGTAACAGTATGGAAACGATATCCACGTTAAACACAGCAGGAATTAATTAAATGCGTGGACTAAGTAAATACAGCCCTAACAATATGACCTGTAATTACTGCTTGTTGTATAAGGGGGCCGGCTCCAGGCTGCCAGTAGGGGTTGCATAAAGGTGGTCGGTGATGTTTGCATTTGGGTGGCCAGTGTTTGCATATGGGGGGTGGGGCTTAGTCCCAACCACCCACCCCTTGCAGGATGGGTCATCATCAGCCCAAGCCAAATTAGTTGAGGCAGAATCCATATGAATAAGAATGACATTTTGTTGAATGAAATAGTAATAAAATATAGTAAGCGGAGGGTGAGAGAATGAGATGTGATTATGACAGTGTACCAATATCACACAAAACTCACTAAACAGTATGTAATGGCTAGCAGAGGTAGTATCCCTATATGTTGGGTAGAATGCTATGATGAATTGTTAGTAAGCTGTCAACAATACATTCACTGAGCCTGCCTTCCAGAAGGGAATGTGACTGGTAATTATTGTGAGAACAATTCCATAGAGAGGAAGTTACTTTGCATTCTGGGTAAAGCTTGTTGCCAGGAGAGCGGAGAGTGGTCAGGGTATATAATGCCTGGTACACACCTACCGTTTGTGCGCACACCTACCGTATACAATCTAAAACTGCCCGTTTCGCACACAAAAATCGCAAGGTGTGCGCTCCCTGCGCACACCTAGCGATTGCGATTCGCGCATAAAACCTCAGTTTTAGGGCTAAAACCGGCCGATTACGATTGCGATTTGCGATTCGAAAAACGAATCGGCCTGTTTTCAGTTTTAAGCGGGTCGGGTCGAGTCGCGAGTTTTAGTGCGCGAATCCTATACGGGAGGTGGGTACTAGGCATTAGGGGACCACATACTCACCTGGGCAGGCATTCATGCACTCAGGCAAGCAGGCACGCAAAAAGGAGGAGGACGAGAGGAGAGTAGCATTGCATTGTACCAGTTATTTGTCAGAGAATAAACACTAGCACACTGTCAGTTGTGTTGTATTTCACTACTCTACCACCACAGAGGACCGGGCTCACTACACAGGAGGCAGCACACAGTATATAGTACACATCGATTTGTGCAACTTTGAAAAGGTCGCTAATGTAAGAGGCTACCATTAATTTTTATTTCTTATTAAAAAGAGACCACACACACACACACACATACACAAACATCAGCTCCTCCCAACCCCCTTTTTATCGGCCCCTCCCCACCCCCCCTTTTATCGCCCCCCTCCTCCTGTGGGTGTGGCCCCGTGTGACAAAACAAGCCACACAATGGCGATGGTCGCCTCTCATGTGTCGGCACAGTCCGTCTTGTGCGACATTCACCAACCGGAAATGGTGCTTTCTGGGCGATATTAGGAGGAATTGGTGGTGGGTGGGTGTGTGGGTGGGGGAGGGGGGTGAGGCTCAGTGGGAGTATCGCGTGAATCATTTAGCTGCAGGAGTGTACCTATGATGACACGCAAGGTGCTTGCTGTCACAGCCGTGCCTCCCGCGTGTGGGCTGTGCAAACTGTCAGTGGCCGCCATGTATCAAGCCAAACTGTTATCTCCACCAGACGTGAATGCCGAATTGGTAATGGCAGCTGGCTGGGCCCGGCTGGGCTGGCTGTGGGCGGATGACCGTTTGAAACCCTGACCTGCGTCAAAGCAATGATACTGAAGCGATACTTGTTGTCGCTTAGAACGTTGGTGGGCGTTAATATGATAAATAGAAGGACTGGTTTGGTCAGGATTAGGACGGTGTGGATGAGGAATTGGTGGTGTGTGTGTGTGTGGGTGGGGGAGGGGGTTTGATGCTCAGTGGGAGTATCATGTGAATCATTTAGCTGTGGGAGTGTATATATGATGACACGCAGGGTGCTTGCTGTCACAGCCATGCGTCCCCTGTGTGGGCTGTGCAAACTGTCAGTGGCCACCATGTATCAAGTCTAACTGTTGCTCAGTGTCAGGATAATGTGACTGAGTGGGATATAGGGTCGTGGTGCTGGCTGCCTGAATTTGCAGTGGGGCAGCACTATAAAGTGACCATGTTGCCAGGACGTAAAATTCCAACAACCAACCAACAGGGTAAGTAAATTAGCCTTGTTGAGGGTATGTTGATTAACCTTAGTCACGTTAGTCGATGAGCACCACTCAGTGTATGTAGATTAGCATTCCTCAGTGTATGTCAATTATCCTTACTCAGTATATGGTGATTAGCCTTATTAGTCATGGTATGCTAATGATCATTACTCAGGGTATTCCAGGTATGGCAATTAGCCTTGCTTAGGATATGTTGATTATCCTTACTCAGGTATACATTTCGATTAACCTTACTCAGTATATGTCACTTAGCCTTACTCAGGCAATGACAATTAGCCTTACTCAGGGTATATCAATTAGCATCACTCAGGGTTAGTAAATTAGCATCACTCAGGGTATGTCAATTAGCCTTACTCACCATATGTTAATTAGCATCACTCAGGTTATGTCAATTAGCCTTACTCATTGTATGTCAATTAGCACCACTCAGGTTATGTTGATTAACTTTGCTCAATGTATGTTGATTAGCATTACTCAGGGTATGTCAATTAGCCTTACTCAGGGTATGCCAATTAGCCTTATTCAGAATATGTTGATTAGCCTTGCTCAATGTATGTTCATTAGCATTACCCCGGATATGTTGGTGTATAATTAGTATTACTCAGGATATATTGATTTGCGTTACTGAATGCATGTTGATTAGCATTACTCAAGGTATGTTGCTTAGCATTGCTCATTGTAATGTTGATTAGCATTGCTCAATATATGTCGATTAGCATTACTCAAGGTATGTTGATTAGCATTGCTCCGTGTACTGTTGATTAGCATTGCTCAATGTATGTCGATTAGCATTACTCAAGGTATGTTGATTAGCATTGCTCAATATATGTCGATTAGCATTACTCAGGGTATGTTGGTTAGCATTGCTCAGTGTAATGTTGATTAGCATTGCTCAATGTATGTCGATTAGCATTACTCAAGGTATGTTGATTAGCATTACTCAATGTATGTTGATTAGCATTGCTTAGTGTAATTTTGATTAGCATTACTCAATGCATGTTGATTATCATTACTCAATGTATGTTGATTAGCATTGCTCAATGTATGTTGAGTATCATTACTCAATGTATGTTGATTAGCATTACTCAAAGTACGTCGATTAGCATTACTCGGGGTACATATATATTCACAGCAGTCCCTGTCTACTCAGTGATATCCCAGGTCACCATTCAGAGACACTACAAGTCGGCCATTTTGAATCCTGAATCTCCGTGCTCAGCAATTGTCTTCATAAGTTCATAGAGACACACACGATCTTCTGCCTTATAAATGGCACATTTGCTCATGGAGAGGGAAGTTTTTGTTGTTGTGTGTGTGTGTTTATTTCTTTACGTAAATGTCTAATTAAATGTCAGTGCCACTGAATAGGCCTATCACGTCTGGGTGTTTGTAAATAAACTATGCCAAGAGCATCGCAATGGCACGTGCAGTAGAGAGGGGTCTGTAATTAAAGATGTACATGTACACTAATTTCCAAGGTGGAGCAAGGCAGATAAGTATGACACTTTGTTTTTAATTTTCAATTAATTTCAAATGATTTTTATTTTTTTTTAAAGATTTTATTTTTCTGTCAGTGAACATCAGAGTGGCATTATTATTCTAGAATCAAAACCACAATTTTGTTTGTGAATTTTGTTTGTAAATATTAATTTGTTTGTGAATAATCTTGTGGAAGCACCAAAAGAAAACCTGGTCTGTCAGCAATACATGATCACAGTTATTTACACTTTCTTTTTTGTTAAATTTTTTTTTTTGCGACAAAAGAAACCAAAGCGCTGTCGATATTCCAGAATCCAAATCACATAGAAACATTTTCTTTTGGGGATATACGTTCTTGAATTTTGTTTGTAAATATTAATTTGCTTTTGAATAATCTTGAATGATCTATTATTTACACTTTTTATTGTTGTTATATCAATATTTTAACGACAGAGACAATTAAACGGCCATTGATATTCCAGAAACCAAATCACAAGTGTAATAATCTTTTGGGGATATATTTTTTTGTGAAATTTGTTAGTAAATATTTATATTTTCTGAATAATTGTGTGTCACCACCAAGACTCTGGTCCTTCAGCCGAACATAACCACAGTTATCTACACTTTGTTCACGTGATGAGGTCATTTGGAAGAGATATTGACAATGTTAGGAATGAGATATAGCACACTTATCGGAATGGAAATGGAACACTTATTATGCGAAATATACAGGAGCATTTGACAACACTATTGGAGTATTATTAAGTGAAATATACGAGAGTTATCGGAATGACAATGATTAATTGAAATATACAAACCTCATCGGAATGACAATTGGAAATTATTAATTGTAATATCCTAGAGTTATCTGAATGACAGCTGGACATTTATTAATTGAAATGTATAAGATTGATTTAAAAATAAAGAACAATTGGGAATTATTAATTGAAATGTACAAGATCCATCCGAATCAGAACCAGGGGTGATTGGCATGTGGTGTATTTATGGTTGTGCCCCCCGCTACCCCAGGCCCCCACACCCGCACATCCGGTCCCCGGCACCTCGTGGCCAGAAAGGGGCGGGGGCAGGAGGCAAGAGGACAAAAACAAGGGGGGACGGGAGGGGAGGGGCGCGCCCAACGGCTTCGCTACTTCGCGCAACCCCCAAAAATCCCAAATGAGCCTAAACTCATTCAACACATTTATAATATATATATGTTTATATAATATACAATATATCTATTATATATATAATATATAATATGTTGTAATATATATAACATATATAATATATAAATATAATATATACAATATATATTATATATAATACATGTAATATATATAATATATAATAAGAAAAACATTGCATTATAAGAAAAACAGTAGCAGAAGTGAGACCGTTTCAGTGATATTTCCGCGCGACACAGGTAGCGCCCCATACACGCGCGCATAAACAAGGTAGGTGCGCGACTCTTAATACTAGATCTCGAAGTACACATACAATAATAATAATAATTAACCTTGGATTTGGCTTCGTTCTTTATATTATTATAATCCATTATAATACACATATATAATATATATTATATATATAATATATATAATATATATATTATACATAATATACATAATATATATAATATATATAAGATGTATAACATATTTAACATATATAACATATATAACCTATATAACATGTATATAATATATTTAATATATATATATCATATATAATATATATATAAGAATATATATAGCATATAACATATATAATATATATATAATATATATAATATATGACATATAATATATACAATATATACAATGTATACAGTATACACAATATATGCAGTATATATAATATAATAAAATAATGCATATCATTCTAATATATATATGAAATGTATACTGTATAATTAGTTTCCTGTGTACATTTTCTGGGTGTTATATTTGTATATTACAATAAGTGAGACTGGCTTGCGTCATTCACTAATAAAGTAATAACCAAAAGGGGTGCACATTTAGCTTTCTAATTTACATGCAGAACACACACACCTAAGTAAGCCCATGCTAACTACCTGTGCACAATGGAGATCTTCTTGCACCTTTCCCCAGATCCCATCATGGAGTCTTTCTGTACCGATGACTCCATCGTCTACGATAGCAAACAATTAACACAATACACACTGCTGGGTGGGGGGAAAAAACAACAACAAAAAGCAGAAACACACAAATTAAACAATGCCCCACAGGAAATATACTCTGTGCATGCTCAGAACTCCATATTGGCGTCCAGCTGCTTCCGGGTGTGTAGCGTTCCCTCATCACCCATTGGCGGTAGCTCATAATGCAGGAGGCAGAACTGCATTAATTTATTGCACAAAAGTTTCAGCCGATTGCGTGCAACTGTGTGAGTGTCGAGAGGTTGCTTTATCGTCGGTGTTCCGCAAGTCTCGCGGAGATCGCATTAATTTTGTAGGTGTCGCATTCAAAATGTGTCTCTTGGGAGTGGAGGTAGTTATAATGGGTGTGCATGGCAAATTATATATATATGTGTGTGTATATACATACAAATACGTGTATATATATATATGAAGAGTTCAGATGCAAAACCATGTAAACGCCAATCAAGAAATGTAGATTAAGTCAAAGATTCTTACCTGAAGATAATTTAAATTGTGACTAATTCCACTTTTCATATCATCACATGGTTATGGCGCAATGAATACAAGAGTAAGAATATGAAAAGAATTAACTTGTTGAGGGCTTGATTCCAATGTTTGTCTCCATTTCTGGATTGGAGTTTACGTGGTTTTGCGCTTGAACTCTTCATATATAGATATTTATGGGTGTACATATATGTACATATATACAGATATATATACATATTCAAAAGGTTTGAATAATCAAGTTGGATTAGTGCTGCCCAACGTTGAAAACAAGTGTTGACACACTTGTCCGCTATGAGCATAGTAAATAAATTCATCAGAGAAAACCAGAAAGCATATATATACATATATATGCATATATATGCATATATATAAATATAATATATATAAATATATATATATATTATAAATATATATAAGTATATATATATATATATATACATACATACATATATTCATGGATGCATATATATACAGTATTATTTAACTCCTATGTCTACATGAACAAGACAAGTCACGGTTTGGATGAGAAGTTCTCTGGCTGGCACCTACGAAAAGGCCATTACCCATTTATTATAAGTCAAAATTTGAACAACAAGTAGTGAGCAGCAGCGCAAAACTGTTGCATGCGTGCTGTAGTGCTCCCCGTGGCCGAATGGACGCAGCCAAGTGGTGGGCCGGGTGGTGTTATGTAATGTGGTACTCCACCAGACAGGGTGTTAGGGAGCAAAAGAATACAGCAGAATAATTAGATGTGAAGGGAGTGCATTGAGCACTGACCCAGTCAGTTGTGAGACCTACACAATTTATGAACAGTTGCTGACAAGTAGACACATTTGCAATCCCAAAGTTGGTAGCCTAAACAGTGGCTCTTAGATATACATTGGGTATTATCCCGATTTAGATAATACCTGCCTTCGTCCTAAAATAATACTCACATAATTAATTATACAACACAAAACCTCTCTAAATCGACCCACCATGGGACCGACTTTAAGTGGTGTATTTAGGGAGCTGGTCGGTTTAGCGAGTTAGAACATCCTTACAATGGTATTGTTGGGACGCAAATATGTACGATCGATGTAGGGGCGTGGTCGATATGGGGGGGGGGGTCGGTATAGAGAGGTTTTACATTTTACTGTATATACATTATATGTAAAAGATAAGAAAACCTCCAGTGAGACTGACACTGGTCAACATCCGATGGAGTCGAGGCGGGCCAGGAGTGATGCCAGCAGTTGAGTGTTGGGTTTTATCTGAGTATATCAATATGATAATAATTCCTTTCTGTATCTTTATACTCGAATAGATCTAATAGTTGTACATCACATAATATATATAAGCATCTATGCTTACAGATGTTTATATGTATATACTTCCGGGCAAGTGACAGTGTAGCACCGGAAGTATGGTCGGCTGGTGGTGGCGCCACCAGTACCCGTATGCGTAAGTAGCAAATACATGCAGAGAGCCCATTGGCTAATAATATAATATCGGAATAATAAAATATAATATAATTAACATATAGAAAATCCTGTATGCAGCTTTATGATCATACCTCACATATATATCCCTTAACTTTTCGATTGCTTATTATATTTGCATAATTCTTATACATCACCCAGATATCTATCTTTTGTAATATACTATATATATATATAGTATGACCTTGTTGGTGAGTGCTTTCTTTTTTTTTCTTGAAGATTTATACTGCCTATCATGGATACGTCTGAATAGACTTGTTTTCACCATTGGACAGTTTGTCGATAGAAAGCCTGAGCCTACACTTTTACCGACCCAAGGGATTTTTAACGTCCCACACCACATAGACATGGTATGAGAGCAACTGGCCTTTGATGACGCTGTAAGTTAACCACAGCGGTGGAAATCCAAACTGGCAGAGGTGGGGGCATGGGGAATCGAACCACCAACCTTCAGATTGGTCGTAATGCTCGCATTGCGTTTGATGCGAGGGAAGGAAGAGACCCTCCCCCCGCCTCGCCTGCCTTCGCGCAGCTTTCCCCCTCCCCTGTCATCCGCCCCTCAGCTTTCTCTCACCCCTGTCGCACTCCCCCCGCCTCGCCTGCCGTCGCGCAGCTTTCCCACCTGCCCTGTCATCCGCCCCTCAGCTTTCTCTCACCCCTGTCGCCCTGCACACCTGCCGCCCTGCTCCGCCGCTTTCTCACCTCCCCCCTCGCCTTTCAGCTCCCTCCCTTATAAGGCCGCCCGCCGGCCTCCCTCAGGCACTCGCCCTCCAGCCGTCCTCCCTGCAGCATCGTTTTCTCCTTTGGCTCTCCACCTCGGACGTCTCCCCGGCCGACGGACCTCCCCACGACCGACGGACCTCCCCACGACCGACGGACCTCTCCACGGCCGACGCATCTCTACCCTCTACCACCGCAGACACCATGCCTGGCCGAGTAAAAGGGAAGGGACGCGGGGGAGTCCGGAGCGCCGCCTCGCGCACGCCGGGGGGCGCCTCACCAGCCCCCACCGCCTCGGGCTCGCCCCTCGGGCGCGACCGCCCCTCGGGCAACTGCGCTGCCGACGCCGACGCCGACAGGGCCGCAATCCTTCAGGCACTGCAGCATATCACCGCACGGCTCGACACCCTCGAGTGTCGCGCCGAGGAGACGACTCCGGCCGCCGCGCCCCGGCGCGTGACCTACTCCCTGCCGCCCACCCCGGCGCCTCTGGCGCACGTAGTCGGGGGAGGGCTCCCACCGCCCCCGCCTCAGACACCGCTCCCTGGGGCGGTGCACCCGCAGTACGAGCGGTACACCCGCCGCACCATCCAGCCGCCGGCTCCCACACCTCTCCATGACCAGGTCGCGGTCGACTACACCCCAGCATCCGCGGCCGACGCCGTACGGGAGATCCTCGCGTCGGCCGAGGCGCAACGGGCAGGGAGGAGAAAAGGCATCTCCCCCTACCTTTTCCCCTCGGACCTCGTCGAGAGGGGCCCCGAGCGGAAGCCGGTCAAGTGTGGGGAGGCGACCAAGGACGAGTACAGCCTCGCCCTCCTCACCCTCCTTAGCCACCCTGCCTTCCCCGCGCACTCCCTCCCGGGCCTGAACCACCATGTCCTCACAGTTCTCCGCGACAACCTCCTCTACCCCTGGGCTGCTGTCCGCAGGTACTCGGAGACCATCTTCACCTGGATAGCGGACGGTAGACTCCCCCAGGGGTGGCACGACCCAGTCGCCTTGAACATGGTGAGAATAGAGGTTCTCACCATGCCCGCCCCCCAGGCCCTCCCGACAGCACCAGTCCCTCGAGGCACGGACCTTCCCCGAGGCGCACAGCAGCCCCGGACCCAAGCCGACACCCGCATCACCTACAACCGAGAGGCTCACGGGGCTCCCTGCGCCGGCTGGAACCGCGAGCCCACCTCGTGCGATCGGGCCCCTGTCGGGGAGGCCCACGGCGAGGTGGGGGACAGACACCGGCACATATGCGCCTACTGCGCTAACGTGAGGCGCATTCTCACCATGCACATCGAGGCCCTGTGCCTCACCAAGCAAGCCCGTGAGCGCCAGACCCCGGCCGCCTCGGCGGATTTTTGATCCGCCGGCCTCCCCGGCTGGCCCGGGGGACCATAACCGGCGCCTCACCTATACCTCTGCCGACAACCCCTTGACCTCCACCGACAACCCCTTGACCTCCACCGACAACCCCGTAACAACCCCCGACCGAAACGCCACCCAGAGCACAGCCGGGGACCATCACCTCGCGCCGCAGGCCCCAGATGCCGCCTACACTGACCACGAACCCTCCCGAGACATCACAGCTGCCGACCTCCACGCTGACCATCACGACCTCCCCGACACCGCCTTCCTCAACCCCCCCGAGCCGACCCCGGCACCCACCCCCCCCAGCCCTGAGGACTTCGCTGCCCCCCTCTCCGACCCTCGCCGCACCTCCTCACCACAGCTCTCCAGGGAGCGGGCCTCCCCAACTTTTTGGCCGCCCGCATCCCTGTCGATGTAGGCCCCGGACTCACCACACCCAGAGTTTCACCCTCCACAGCCTCCGCCGAGGCGCCGCCCAAGCCCTGCCACCCGCCGGGGTGCCCCTGGCCGACCTCATGGCGCAGGGCACCTGGACCTCAGAGGCGGTCCACGCCTCGTGCCCCGCCTCACACCCTCGGGCGCGCCTCAAGCCCTCTCCTCTTTCTTTCTTTTTGGTGGAGGGCTCCTCGGCGCCCCTCCCCTGAACTCTAAGCTCCCACGAGCTCCTCCTACCCTAGCATAAGTTATGCTGTTCGCTCCTTCTGAGCTCCTCTTTTTACTCTCCACTGTATTGTTGTTTTACCTTGCTCCTTCTGAGCTGCCTCTATGTACTCTTCCTTGTATAGCTTCTATGTTGTGAGGCGTCCCAATAAAAGCCTCTTTTTTTCTCCACCTCCGCCTTGCTTTCTTCCTTTTCGCGCATTAGTCGTAATGCTCGCATTGCGTTTGATGCGAGGGAAGGAAGAGACCCTCCCCCCGCCTCGCCTGCCATCGCGCAGCTTTCCCACCTGCCCTGTCATCCGCCCCTCAGCTTTCTCTCACCCCTGTCGCCCTGCACACCTGCCGCCCTGCCCCGCCGCTTTCTCACCTCCCCCCTCGCCTTTCAGCTCCCTCCCTTATAATGCCGCCCGCCGGCCTCCCTCAGGCACTCGCCCTCCAGCCGTCCTCCCTGCAGCATCGTTTTCTCCTCCAACCACCCACCCAACTCTCTCTTACCGTTTCTATTTCTTTACTCTCCTCCGCTGGTGGAGGGCTCCTCGGCGCCCCTCCCCTGAACTCTAATCTCCCACAAGCTCCTCCTACCCTAGCATAAGTTATACTGTTCGCTCCTTCTGAGCTCCTCTTTTTACTCTCCACTGTATTGTTGTTTTACCTTGCTCCTTCTGAGCTGCCTCTATGTACTCTTCCTTGTATAGCTTTTATGTTGTGAGGTGTCCCAATAAACGCCTCTTTTTCTCCACCTCCGCCTTGCTTTCTTCCTTTTCGCGCATCAGGAGTTTGACCTAGAAAAAAGTAAGACACTCTAACGACTCGGCCACAGAGAACACCACAGTGCTTCCCACTACGGTATTCATAATATGTACAATATAAGATATATATATAGTATGACATTGTGGGGTGAATGCTTCCCACTACACTATTAATAATATTTAAACTATATATATATATAGCCACGTATATATGCCAGCGTATATGCGTGTGTAGGATTCGCTCTGCTCCTCTCGCGCGATGCGCGGACACTCGTTTGCTAGGCGTGGACGGCCCGCTTGGGGCGCCAGGTGGACTATATATACAAACCGGAGCCGGCGGCTCGCGCTAATTCGCTTCAGCCGGCACTGCAGCAGATACTTCCATTCGTCTTTTTTATTTTGTTTATATCGTATGACTGTGTCGGGTGAGCTCTGCCCACTACACTATTAACAATATTGACACTGTTACACACGCATATAGGCCTATATTAGACTCGTATACTCGTATAATGGCTTATACAGCATATATATATAGATCTACATCTTTAAATATACTATATGTATCGTATGACATTGTGGGGTGAGTGCTGCCCCACTCCCCTACCACCATCTCACCCCACAACGAGGCTATTGACACCCGCCCCACAGCACCACCAAGTATCAAGTGTTCATTGTCATATTTTATAAGCTGCGTGGATGGTTTACCTACACTCCACCAACTTCTTTCCCTGCACCAACGACAACGACCATGCCCATCACAAACGCCTCGTCCCCATGTGACACATTGGAGTGGGAAACCTAATTGCTCATTCCATTAAGCACCGTCAAGAGAGTAAATCCAATCGATTGTTATCCTCATAGGATTTAGGTTTTACATTTAGGTATTCCACACACATATATATATATATATATATATATATACATATATATGCTGTATAATGTATTGTGTGAATATGAATGGCCGATAAGACCTAGCATGATCATATATTGCCTTCTGCAGGTTATCGACTCTTCCCTCCCTGACAAGGTACATATTAACAGAAGACACTAGCGCCTCCACTGGGAGGTTTCGAGACTATGAACCAATATATAATGATCGCACTTGCTTCCTACAATATTTAGCGTATGTATACATATATTGTTGTCTTTCCTCTTCTTTTGTCTCTCCTCTACTTTTGTCTCTTTCCTCTTCTTTCCTCTTATGTCCTCTTCTTTCCTCTTGTGTCCTCTTCTTTCCTCTTGTGTCCTCTTGTGTCCTCTTCTGTCCTCTTCTTTCCTCTTATGTCCTCTTCTTTCCTCTTCTTTCCTCTTCTTTTATCTTCTTTCCCCTTCTTTCCTCTTCTTTCCTCGTTTTCCCTCTTCTTTCCTCTTCTTTCCTCTTCTTTCCTCTTCTTTCCTCCTTTTTACCTTTCTTTCTTCTTCTTTCCTCTTCTTTACACTTTCCTCTTCTTTCCTCTATACACCAACATCCACAGCTTTGTCGAATATATTGGTAACATTAGAATACACTATCACATATACATAAATATCAATATCTTTGTTGACTGTATTGCTGACATTAGAATACACTATCACATATACATAGACATCAATACCTTTGTTGACTATATTGCTGACATTAGAATACACTATCACATATATATAGACGTCAATATCTTTGTTCACTATATTGCTGATATTAAAATGCACTATCACATATATATAGACATCAATATCTTTGTTCACTATATTGCTGACATTAGAACACACTATCTCATATACATAGACATCAATATCTTTGTTGAGTATATTGCTGACATTAGAATACACTATCACATATATATAGACGTCAATATCTTTGTTGAGTATAGTGCTGACATTAGAATACACTATCACATATATATAGACATCAATATCTTTGTTGAGTATATTGCTGACATTAGAATACACTATCACATATACATAGATGTCAATATCTTTGTTGACTATTTTGCTGACATTAGAATACACTATCACATATATATAGATGTCAATATCTTTGTTGAGTATATTTCTGACATTAGAATACACTATCACATATACATAGACATCAATATCTGTGTTGAATATATTGCTGACATTACAATACACTATCACATATACATAGACGTCAATATCTGTGTTGAGTATAGTGCTGACATTAGAATACACTATCACATATACATAGACGTCAATATCTGTGTTGACTATATTGCTGACATTAGAATACACTATCACATATACACAGATGTCAATATCTTTGTTGAGTATATTGCTGATATTAGAATACACTATCACATATACATAGACGTCAATATATGGGCTGACTACATTTCTGACATTAGAATACACTATCACATATGCACAGATGTCAATATCTGTGTTGACTATATTGCTGACATTGGAATACACTATCTCGTATACACAGATGTCCATATCTTTGTTGACTATAGTGCTGACATTGGAAAACACTATGAGATATACATAGACATCAATATCTTTGTTGACTATATTGCTGATGTTAGAATACACTATCACATATGCACAGTCTCAATATCATTGTTGAGCATATTGCTGACATTAGAATACACTATCACATATACACAGACGTCAATATCTTTGTTGACTATATTGCTGACATTGGAATACACTATCACATATACACAGATGTCCATATCTTTGTTGACTATATTTCTGACATTAGAAACCACTATAAGATATACATAGACGTCAATATCTTTGTTGACTATATTGCTGATGTTATCCCCCTGTCACACTACGACGTAATGACGTCACCGTAGGGAGAACGTGAAGAACGTTGAACTTCTCGGCGTAGTATGCAAATTCGGGCACAAGTTGAACGTGGATGCAGCGTAGTGGACGAGATCGTAACGTCGGTAAAGCGTAGTGATACCGTCATTCAACGAGAGAGGACAACTTCATTACGTTCACGGAACGTTATGAACGTTATTCCATCGCCAGAACTACGTTACCTGATGGTGAAACGTTGAACGTACGTTCTCCTGACGTTCTCCTGACGTTCTCCTGATGTTATCCTGACGTTATCCTGACGTTATCCTGACATTCCCCTTATGCTGCATGGACGCTTCCAACGGGTTTAATGTGGGCCAACGTAGTGGAATGTAGTGGAACGTAGTTGAACGTAGTCTCTAACGTTTTAATAACGTCGGTTTAACGTCATTGACGTTCACTGAACGTGTACAGAATGTACGGCGAACGTAAACCCTTACGTTCGCGTCACGTCGAAAGTTTTGAACAGGTTCAAAACCTTGACGCGCGCCGACATAACACGACGTAACATGACGTAGCTCGACATAATGACGAAAAATGACCACGTAAGGCTCACGTTGGCTCGTTACGTCGTAGTGTGACAGGGGTATTAGAATACACTATCACATATGCACAGTCTCAATATCTGTGTTGACTATATTGCTGACATTGGAATACACTATCACATATACACAGATGTCAATATCTTTGTTGACTATATTGCTGACATTGGAATACACTATCACATATACACAGATGTCCATATCTTTGTTGACTATATTGCTGACATTGTAATACACTATCAGATATGCACCGATACACATACCTTTGTCGAGTAATCTATTTTGCTGACATGAGAATCCACTATCAAGTATACACATATATGTGCATACCTCGATCGAGTATATTGCTGACATTACAATACACTATCGGATGTACATATATGTCCATATCTTTATTGAGTATATTTCTGACATTGGAATACACTATCAGATATACATATATGTCCATATCTTTATTGAGTATATTGCTGATATTAGAATACACTATCAGATATGCACCAATGTCTACATCTTTGTTGAGTATATTTCTGACATGACGCGGCACGACTGGTGGGAGGTTGGGCGCCTGTGTTTTTGCATTTCTTGTGTTCAGGGTGCTCGGTCATGTGCCTATTGATTTGCACGCGCCCTAATGGTTACTTCTGGTCTACCTCTGGTGTGCATGCGTGACATACACTACCCCAGCCCTCACGCCTTAATTAAGGCGTTTCATAATTGATACAGGCTGACTATTAACGGTGTGCCAATCACCGGGAGTTAATTAGAGTGGTTAATGGGGTGCGAGTGCGTGCGTGTGTGCGTGTGTGCGTGTGTGTGCATGTGTGCGTGTGTGCATGTGCGTGTGTGTGCATGTGTCTGTGTGTGCATGTGTGCGTGCGCGCGTGTGAGCGTGTGTGCGCATGTGTGTGTGCGCGCGTGTGTGTGTGTGCGTGTTTGTGCATGTGTGCATGTGTGCGTGTGCACATGTGTGCATGTGTGCGTGTGTGCATGTGCGTGTGTGCGCGTGTGAGCACGTGTGTGCGTGTGCACGTGTGCGCACGTGTGTGCGTGTGCGTGTGTGCGCATGCATGCGTGTGTGCGTGTTTGTGCGTGTGCATGAATTTCTAGCATCGAAAAGAAAGAAAGAAAGATGAGATAAGAAGGAAAGAAAGGAATAAAGAAAGAAACGGGGAAAGAATAAATGAAGAGAGGAATAAAGAAAGAAAGAAGGAAACAAACAAACAAAGAAGCAAAGAAAGAAATTAGTAAAGGAAAGAAAGGGACAAGGAAAGAAAGGATGGAAAGAAAGAAAGTAGGAAGGAATGAGGGAATGAAAGAAACCAGGAAAGAAAGCAGGAAAAAAAGAACGAATGAAAGAATGCAGGAAATCAGGAAAGCAGGAAAGAATAAAAACAGGAAAGCATGAAAGCATGAAAGAACAAAAAAAACTAAGGAACGAAAGAATGAAAGAATGAAAGGATGAAAGGACGAAAGGAGAAAGGACGAAAGGAAGAAAGGAAGAAAGGATGAAAGGAAGAAAGGAAGAAAGGACGAAAGGACGAATGGAGGAACGGAGAAACGGAGGAACGGAGGAACAAAAGAAGGGGAAGTAGTAAAAGAAAGAAAGAAGGAAAGAAAGAAAGAAAGTATGAGAAGTAGTAAAGCACAAAGACTGCTAGAATGTCAGTTTACTAAGAAGTTGCGTCAAGCCTACTTACTGGGCTCGCCACCAGGGGGGGGGGGGGAGGTGACGCTCACAGAAGTGGGGCCTCCCCCGGGAGGTCGGTCCGGTGTGGCGGTTTCAGCGCCCGGTCAGTTTCAGCGCCCTGCCTTGGTCAAAACACCCGTGGCCTCGCCGGCTACAAGCTCAGCTGCTGCCCGGCAGTGTTAGGGACCGATTATGCCGAAATCTATTGAATGCGATCATATTTAACAGAATTACATACTCAAATAATGAAATTTAATTAAATTAACCTTAAATTCCAAGCGATATTAACGTAGCAGCTAGATCAGCGTCGAATCGCCGAGTGTAAACAAAACAAATAGCAGTGCTCGCCGCAACATGCGTAAATCCGCGCATGCGCAGAAGCCACGACAGGCCGCTGAAACTGACCGGGCGCTGAAACCGCCACACCGGGACGCGCCGTCAAACCGGCCCGGTGTGGCCCCACGTACGGGCAGCGCCCTGGGGAAATGAGCGGGGGGTGGCGCCGACTGCCGGAACAACCATGCGCCACCAAGCGGCGCCTCGGGAACCACGCGCGTCATTTGTCAACAACTGTGTCCGACGCGCAGCCCCGGGCGCCACCTGGTGGAGTTGTATCTGGTGAGTCATCTGGTGGTTGGTTGGCTGTTGGAGTTTTACGTCCTGGCAACATCTAAAGTCATATCAGGAGGGGTACCGACTTGTGACAGTTTCCACTCATGGTGATTTTATAGTGCTGCCCAACTGGGAGACCAGGCTGCCAGCACCATGACCTCATATCCCACTCAGTCACATTGTCATGACACTGAACCGACTAGTCCTTGCCCTATCCTAAAAATGGCAAGCAAGTGGATAGGAAGTGACAAGTATAATTTTTAACGTCATTGATTCGATTCGACTCGCGTTCGAACACCACAATCTCCCAAAAACAAGGGACGGGCGCTCAACTCACTTGGCCATCCCGTCCGCTGTGCCACCTGGTGGAGCTGCATCCACTGCGCCACCTGGTGAATTCCTATTATTAGAATATTCATCTAACTTGCGGTTTGAAGTAGATATCGATTCGTTTGCTAAGTGCTCAATATGCATGTTATTGCTATACATACAGCAGTTTGTAATCAGAGTGAAGCAGCTAAGTCGCTAGTCTGCCTTCATCAGGATAACGCAACTTTAATTCATGGAGGAGACACTTTAACGCTTTCCTCACCCAGTCTCAGATGAGCAATAACTCTCTCCCGCTATCCCTCTCTCCCTCCCTCCCCTCCCTCCCCCTCCCTCCCCCTCCCTCTCCCTCCCTCCCTCTCCCTCCCATCACCCTCCCCCTGCCACCCTCCCTCCTCCCTCCCCCCTACCTCCCCTCCCCATCCCTCCCTCTCCCTTCCCCCCACCCCCTCCGTCCTCCTCCCCCTTCCTCCCTCTACCACCCTCCTCCCCCCCCCCTTCCCTCCCTCCCTCTTCCCCTTCCTCTCCCCTCCCTCTCACCTCCCCCTCCCTTCCATCCCTCCCACCTCCCTCTCCCTCTCTCCCCTTCCTTGTCCCGATCCTCCCCCTCCCTCCGCCTTACTCTCCCTCCCTCTTCCACCTATTCCTCCCTCCTCCACTCCTCCCTCCCCGTCCCTCCCCACCTCCCGTCCTCCCTCCCGTCCTTCCTCCTCCCTACCTCCCCCCTCATCCTCCCTCACCCCACCCTGCCCCTATCTCACCCTCCCTCTCCTAACCTCCCCCTCCCCGTCTCCGCTCTGCCCTCCCCTCCCTCCCTCTTCCCCCCCCCCTCCCTCTCACCTCCCCTCCCTTCCATCCCTCCCTTCCTCCCCCTCCTTTTCCCGATCCTCCCCTCCTTCCGCCTTACTCTCCCTCCCTCTTCCCCCGCTCCCTCCGACCTCCACTCCTCCCTCCCGTCCTCCCTCCCGTTCTTCCTCTTCCCTTCCTCCCCCCTCCCCCCTACCCCTCACCCTCCCTCACCCCACCCTGCCCCTATCTCACCCTCCCTCTCTGCACCTCCCCCTCCCCCTCTCCCCTCCGCCCTCCCCTCCCTCCGTCATCATCCCTAATCACCCACTTTTATGCCCCTTCCCAGCTTTAAGGCCCAGTCACACCTTAGCAGACTGGGGAACCGGACGAGAACCGGACACTGTCCAGTACTTTACGCGATGTCCGGTACATGTCCGGTACCCATCCGGCGGTGTCCGGTGGTGTCCGGGGCTGTCCAGTACAAGTTTTGAACATGCACAAAACTTCTACCGGACACCGCCAGACCGATGTGTCTGGTTGGTGTCCAATTTGTCCGGTACATGTCTGGTACCCATCCGGTACCCATCCGGTACCCATCCGTACATGTCTGGTACCCATCCATTGGTGTCCGGTTTGTCTGTTTTGTCCGGTACATGTCCGGTACCCATCCATTACGTGTCCGGTTCTCGTCTGGTTCTCGTCTGGTTCTCGTCCAGTACATGTACAATACATGTCCGGTACTTGTCCGGTACTTGTCCGGTACTTGTCCGGTTGTCTGGCGGCAAGTGACCCAATTACGCTCCATTTTGATACATTTAGATTTTTGTGTACTGGAGAGCACCGGACTAGACAATTCTTTGTCCGGTGGTGTCCGAGCCTCAGTCCAGTAAGGTGTGACAGGCGCTTTAGACATACTCTCTATAACAATGATACTAACACACCATTGGATCACAAAATGTTATGGCCGTGTCACATTACGATGTTTCTCGCCGGCACGCTGCCAACACGCACTATCACTTTTAATCATCGAGACACATCAAATTTTTCGGCCTCAGCACAACGTATTGGTAGCGTGCAGCCGACGTTGTGAGGGGGAAAAAAACAAATGTTTGGCGTGCCGTCCTGATATGACCTTAGATGTTGTTGCTAGGATGTAAAACAACAACAAGCAAAAAAGCAACAGTTTGGCGCAATGAGCCTCACGCGCATGCATCGTGTGCCTAGCGTTCGCATTGCATTATTCCAGCGCGTTTAACGTACCTCGACGTGCCCCTAAAGTCGCCATAATGTTAGCACCTGCGCGTTGTTGCACGTCAAAAGTTTTGTGCAAGCACAAACTTTGGCGAGGCCCTGACGCGCCTCGCCGACCGTCGCCGTTAATCAACCAATACCAAGGCATGCCTAACGCGCGCGTACCGCTTCCTGACTTATCCCAACGTTGCGCCAAAAAATCACATACGTCGACGAGTGTTGGCGAGAAACGTTGTAATGTGACAGGGCTATTACGGGGCTGGGGGTAGGTGAGTGGATGGGTGCATGGGGGTGGGGGGTGGGGTAGGGTGGGGGGTGGGGTAGGGTGGGGTTGGGGCATACTAAAGCAGCATTGAACCAGGGGGTGTTTCGGGGCTGTGAGTGGATGGGTGGTTGGGGGGTGGGGTGGTGGGGGTAGGGTGGGCTTGGGGGTTGGGGGGGTTGATGGAGTTTTATGTCCTGCCAACATCTAAGGTCATATCAGGACGGCTACCGACTTGTGACAGTTTCCACTCATAGCAAATTTATAGTGCTGCCCCACTGGGAAATCAGGCCGCCAACACAATGACCCAATATCCCACTCAGTCACATTATCCTGACACTGAGCTACCCAGTCCAAGCCCTATCATATTAATGCCGAGCGCAAGGCTAGGAAGCGACAAGTATCAATTTGATAACTCAGTGGTTTGACTCGACCGGGAACTGAACCCCCAATCTCCCGCACACGAGTCCCGCGCTCTGCCGATTCTGCCATCGCGTCCGGTGTGGGGGTTAGGGGTGAGGGTGGGGTGTAGGTGTGGAGTGGCAGGCTTCATGACAAATTTTACCCGCTAACTGAGAGGGATCGACTTAGTGGCTCGACGTTGAAGACATTAATTTCGGTCCGGGGCAGTAGAATGAGAAATAATGACCAATAATCGATGAATCACCTCCCCCCCCCCCTACCCGTCTCCTCCTCCCCCATACTTGATTTCAAAGATGGTGGCGAAGCCGTAAGCTATCCGATGCTTTCGCATAAAGCAAAATTTGGTCGCCTTTAATGGGAGGCAGCGAAATGGGCAGTTACGTTATGTTTCCTCATAAATGATCATATTATAGGTATATATATATATATAATGTATATTATTGGTATAAATAGGTATATATAGATTTGGTAAATATAGTTGTATATAGATATATATGTATATATATAGGGATATATACATGTATGCATATATCCATCTATGCATCGATGCATATATGCGTGATGGGGCCCTCTGTTGGCTGCCCGGAACTTGACCCTCACACTGTAGATCCCCCAAGCAAGCAGGGGAATGAGTATGTTTGCTTCTTGCGTCTTTAATCTCCGCTAACTGCGGCATCCACAAACAAGTGACCCGCCTATGCCCTGCCAGGTCCCACGTCAACTTCCGGGGAAGGTTACGGTAGCCACACGTAGTAGGTGGCAGCCCCTGTCGTGGCGCTGCCCGGCGGCTACCATACCACCAACTATCGCTATGAACTGCGATGGTGATGGAGCAGTCCTTGCTACCACCATATGGTAGTGGAGCTCATGTCTGGACTACAAAGTATGTATATATATATATATATATATATATATATATAATATGTATATATATATATATATATATATATATGCTCTATGATCTAGTATGGGAATATAAACAAGGATACTACCACTTATCAGTTCTCTTCTATATATTAGTTATAACCTACTATCCTACTATCATAGGAGTTAGTTCCTGTTTCTGCCACTATGGCGCCACCTGTGAGTGGTTCCTAGCCACCCTGATACCAGTTGTGTCTGGTCACTACGACGGGAGATGGAGAGTTCAGTTCCCGGTTGAGTCAATCCAGTTGTATACAAAATTGATCATTCTTGCTTCCTGGCTTGGTGCTTGGCATCAATAGGACAGGGCAAGGAATGGTTAGTTCAGTATCAGGATAATGTGACTGAGTGGGATATTGGGGCATGGTGCTGACAGCCTGATTTCCCAGTGGGGCAGCACTATAAAGTTGCCATGAGTGTGCACTAGCACAAGTCGGTACCCAAGCTCATGTGACTTTAGATGTAGCCAGGACGCAAAACTCCATCAACCAACCAACCAATTATATAGGACTGGGTGGCATGGTGGTTATGCTTTGTTAGTTTGTTTGGGTTTCACTCATCTCAATGCAGAAATACAAAAAATATCTGTGCAAAATAAAAACTGGGAACCCCAACTGAACTGCACCACAAGGGGGGGCAGGTGATATGTCACAGCCCACCAACTGGACAGCTCAGGGTGGGATAACCAGAAATATAAAAGCCAGATAACATATCCAACAACAATATAAATCAAATAAATTTCAAACAACCACCTATTACGTACAAGCCTATGGACATGTAAATAAAATAGGCTAGTATAGAATTAATTAGAAAAAAGTGGAAAACTCTTCCCAAGAAAACCCCAAAACACTAACATAGAACCTTAAGAAAACAACTAACATAGTAATAAGAATAGAACAAAAATACAATGCCAAGAGGGCCCAAAAAAAACTAAACATAGGCTACTAAACGTACCAACATACTATCTATCTGCTACTGAAATGCAGACAATCAAATAACTTATCAGCAGCTACTGTTTGGTGAGACAACACCAACACTACAGCTGGCCAGCATTGAAAACAAGCCTGGGTACCCAGGCTTACATGCTATGGACAGAATAAATACAGCCTCAATAACAAATTTAAAAAAAAAAAAAAATCTCATATATATGTTAGAGATAATATTGATTCAGTAAGGAATGACACAGACGGGTAAGTGCAGGTAATAAGTTGTATTCACAGGTGGACAGGCCTGTCCAGGCCCCGCCCTAAGATATACAGTTAGTAATATTGGGTGGGCGGGCAGAAAAGAACAGTCTAGTAGAGAAGTGTGCGTGTTGCTGGCTCACCATTGAGAAGTGAAGGGAGGGGCAATGGGCCGGCTTTAAACTGGAACAAAAAGGTGTTAAAGATGGCGGACCAATCGCATGGATGGACGGTGGACTCGTCCATCCACCGAAAAGTGAGTTCAAAGCGTAATCAAAACCCCCCAAAAAGTGAATCTTTAATGACACCTTGAGAGCACATTGATTTTTATCATCGGCTATTGGATGTCAAACAAGTGGTCATTCTGACATATTTGTTTGGAGGAAACCCGCTGCCGCCACATAGGCTACTGTTTCCTATAAGCAGCAAGGGGTCTTTTATAGGCACTTTCTCATCACAGGCTTTGATGAACCAGTTGGGGCCCACTGGTTGGAACAGAAAATAGTCCAGACTGCAAATGTGTCCACTGAGAAGGATCGATCGGATGACCCACACCTTCACAGGTGGACACACTACCACCTGAGCTATGTCCCGCTCCCCGTAACAAAACACAATGCTAAGATTGCGATCAATTTGCGAGAGAGAATCTATACCAGTCTAGTGATAAGATGCCATGTGACTGAGTGGGATATCAGGTCATGGTTCTGGCGGCCTGGTCTCCCAGTGGGGCAGCACTATAATTAAAGTTGCCAAGAGTGCGCACTGTCACAAGTCGGTACCGTACTGATATGACCTTAGATGTTACTAGGACGTACAACACAAATACACAAACAAACAAACGTGAGACCATGTGTACGCCTCAAACAGTCACCGACTATTATAGGGAGCGGGACATAGCTTAGGTGGTACAGGGTCCACCTGTGAAGATGTCGGTCATCCTATCGATCCTTCTCAGTGGACACATTTGACGATTGGGCTATTTTCTGTTCCAACCAGTACTCCACAATTGGTTCATCAAAGGCTGTGGTATGTGCTGTCCTCTCTGTGGGAAAGTGCATATAAAAGACCCCTTGCTGCTTATCGGAAAGAGTTTCCTATGTGGTAGCAGCGGGTTTCCTCCAAACAAATACATCAGAATGACCATATGTTTGATGTCCAATAGACGGTGATAAAAATCAGTGTGCTCTAGAGGCGTCGTTAAATAAAACAAGCTTTACTTTACTATTCGTATTTGTGCTGCCCATAGCGGTTAAGTCTAATGACTTGTTTTCGCTGCTAGACAGTAAGAGCCAACCATTAAAGACACTGGTCGGTGAATGATTAGTACATCGACCTCCCCTCGTCAGCTCCCAAACCTAATCAAGTTGCCTTGTCTTAACGCCCACACACATAAAGTTACCCCCCCCCCCTCCCCCATCTCCAGACACACACACAGGCACGATCCTCCTCCCTCTCCAAGGACCAGATTCAGCATCAGTCTCTGAATCTCCAGGGGAATGTTTACCTAACAGTTCGCAACAATTGTCACAAAAAGATAGTGCTTTATATGTGAGACAGGGACCGGAAGGAACAATGTATGTGATGTATAATGTATTATGCGAGTATAAAAATACTAAGGTAATTGTTTCCATTATGTATTATATTGTTATATTATAGTTAGTATCATTGTTATTCTCCGTAAGACTCTGCACTTGACCGGTGGCGTCACCTGCGGCCCACCTCCCCTCCAACAGGTGTCGACAAGGGTCAGTCGTACCCAAGGATTTTAATATTGTTCGTTAGAGTTGTTGTTGGTTGGTACTTGTTTTACGTCCTTTTTAAAAAAAATTGTTATTGAGGCTGTATTTATACTGTCCATAGCATGGAAGCCTGGGTAACCAGGCTTGTTTTCAATGCTGGCCAGCTGTAGTGTTGGTGTGGTCTTTGATAAGTTATTTGATTACCTGCATTTCAGTAGCAGATAGATAGTTTGTTGATATGCTTAGTAGCTTGTGTTAGGTTTTTTGGGGCCCTCTTGGCATTGTATTTTTGTTCTATTCTTATTACTATGTTAGTTGTTTTCTTAAGTTTCTATGTTAGTGTTTTTGGGTTTGCTTGGGAAGAGTTTTCCAATTTTCTCTACTTAATTCTATACTAGCCTATTTTATTTACATTTCCATAGGCTTGTACGTAATAGGTGGTTGAGTTATGTTTGTTTGGATTTGATTTGATTTATATTGTTGTTGGACATGTTATCTGGCTTTTATATTTCCTATCAACATCTAAGGTCATATCAGGATGGGCTGCTAGTAACATCAGAAATCATATCAGGATGGGTACCGACTTGTGAGAGTGCACACTCATGGTGACTTTATAGTGCTGCCCCACTGGGAGGCCAGGCCCCTGGCACCATGATCCAATATCCCATACAGTTACATTATCCTGACACTGTGCTAAACAGTCCATGTCCTATCCTAGTAATATCAAGAGCCTGGCTCGGTAGCGACAAGTAGACATTTTGTAAATCATTTGTTTGACTAAGCCGGGATTCGAACTCTCGCCCTTGTTTATGGGAAGCCTGTGCTCTTACCAATTCAGCTACCGTCACCGCATCTGGTATATATATATATATATTATAAAATGCTATATGAATGCGAGGCAGAGATCAGAATGAAGCATGTATAGAGGTCTATAATATACATGAGCCTGTCTCAAAAGGTGCTACCTCTTCGTTTTTTTGTCCATAGTAACGATTGACACAAAACAGCACAGAAACGGTTACACTGAAAACACAAGGACATTTACTTCAAATCAATATGTATTCTATTGGGATTAATAAACACCATGTAAAAACAAATCAGTTTATCCTGAGAAAATGCATAAGTAGATAATGTGTTGATCGTTACTATGGACAACGTTTTGTCCCATTTTGCTTAGCACCTTTTGAGACAGTCTCATTATATTTATATCCTCCAATGCGACTGACACTGGTGTATATCCGTTGGAGGCGAAGAGGCCACAGGTGGCGCCACCACTATAGTGTTGGGTCTTACGGAATATAACAACAATGATAATAATTCCGTTATGTATTTTTATACTCGCGTAATTTGTTTTACATCACATAATGTATTATGCAAGTATAAAGGCATGGAAGGGGATTACTCGTCCATAAGCATTGCACTCATCATTCTATTCATATTGTTTTGCCTTCTCATCCTCAGGCTCATGACTAGTGGCGCCACCACCGGTTCCCCTCGTCCCTAACGGACGCGGGCAACCTCACTCCTACCAGAGGATTATAAATACCTGAACTGAGCAGAATGAGAGTCGGTGATGTTTGAGGAAGTGACTCCAGGTGGCGCCACTCGGCATGTAAAGCTGAACGAGACAATAGTTGAAATATAGCTAATTTGTTGGGGTATTTACGTCCTGGCAACATTATGACGTCATATCAAGACTGCCGACGACTTGTGACAACACGCAGTGATGACCCCTTTATAGTGCTTCTACACTGGGATCCCATCACATGGGCACTATGACCAGTTAGTCCCACTCAGTCACATTATTTGTTGTGCGCCCAACAAACCAGTCTCTGCAATATCCTATTAATGGCGTTCTCTGTGGCGGAGTGGTTAGAGTGTCTGACTTTTTTCTAGGTCAGACTCCTAATCTGAGGGTCGGCGGTTCGATTCCCCGTGCCCCCAGCTCTGCCAATTTGGATTTCCACCGCTGTGTATAACTTACAGCATCATCAAAGGCCGGTTGCTCTCATACCATGTCTATGTGGTGTGGGAGGTTAAAAATCCCTTGGGTCGGTAAAAGTGTAGGCTCGGGCTTTCTATCGACCAGCAGTGGAATGAGGAAGACCAGTCCTCTATGACTGAAATTTCCCCTGCTTAAACAACTAATGGACCAACAACAACAAAAATGCCAAGCGCCAGGCTAGGTAGCGACAAGTATCAATTTAGTAAGTCATTAGTTTTGAGTGGGATATCCGATCATGGTGCCGATAGCTCAGTTTCCCAGCAAGGCAACACTATAAACTCGCCATGAATGTGCACTGCCACAAGGAGGTACCCGTCCGGATATGACCATATTTGTTTCTAGGACGTAAAGCTCCAACAAACAAAACGAACTAGGCGATTTACAAAGGTTGGTTGTTGGAGTTTTACATCCTGGCAACATCTAAGAGTATATGAGGACGGGGGTGATTTACAAAGAGAGCAAGCAACAAGTGATTTGGAAATCCATAGAATGATGCTTGTTGACGCGTTGTTTTATTTCGTGCATTTAGGGGTTCTTTGTTACTACAACAGCTGGATCTCTCACATTAATCTGTGAAAAGCGATTACCTTGAGAGTGGTGTGATGGACCCACTACAATGAATTCACAATGCGTGATTATGCATACTCTGCCCGCCTTTTAATGTCCACCAATGGTTAGCGCAGCCTTAAAACGTATGGGCCATGAGTGGGTGTGTGGGCATGAGGGTGTGTGGGTGTGTGGGTGTGTGGGTGGATATGTGGGTGTGTGGGTGGATATGTGGGTGTGGCTGAATGTGTGTGTGTGTGGGTGTGTGGCTGGATGTGTGTGAGTGTGAGTGTGGCTGGATGTGTGGGTGTGGGTGTGGGTGTGAGTGTGGCTGGATGTGTGTATGTGGGTGTGTGGGTGTGGCTGGATGTGCGGGTGGGTGTGTGTGTGGCTGGATGTGTGTCTGTGGGTGTGGAGGTGTGTAGGTGGATGTATGTGTGGGTGGGTGTGATGTGTGTGTGGGTGTGTGGCTGGATGTGTGTGTGTGTGTGGCTGGATGTGTGTGGTGTGTGTGTGATGTGTATGTGGGTGTGTGGTTGGATGCGTGTGTGGGTGTGATGTGTGTGGGTGTGTGTGTGGGTGGTTGTGTGGGTGTGGTATGTGTGCATGTGGGTATGTACCGTGTGTGGGTGTGTGGGTGGGTGTGTAGGTGGATGTATGGGTGTGGGTGTATGTAGGTGTGTGTGTGGGTGTGTGTGTTTGGTTGTATGTGCGTGTGGGTGGGTGTGGGTGGGTGTGGATGTGTGTGGTTGGGTGTGTGGGTGTGTTGGTGGATATATGGGTGTGGGTGTGGGAGTAGGTGTGTGTGTTGGTGTGTGTGTAGTTGGATGTATGGGTGTGGGTGGGTGTGTCGGTGTGTGTCGGGATGTGCATGGGTGGATGTGGGTGTGTGGTTGTGTGTGGGTGTGGGTTTGCATGTGTCGGTGTGTATGGGTGTGTTGGTGTGTACCGTGCGGTGGGTCTATGTGTGTGTGTGAGTGTGTCTGTGTGTGGATGTGTATGTGCTTGTGTGGATGTGGGTGGGTGGTTGTGTGGTGGTGTGGGTGTGTGTGCATGTGTCGGTGTGTATGGGTGTGTTGGTGTGTATCGTGCGGTGGGTCTATGTGTGTGTGTGTGAGTGTGTCTGTGTGTGGATGTGTATGTGCTTGTGTGGATGTGGGTGGGTGGTGGTGTGGGTGTGTGTGTGCATGTGTGGGTGTGATGTGTGTGGGTGTGTATGGGTGTGTGGGTGTGTACCGTGTGTGGGTGTATGGGTGTGTGGGTGTGTGAGTGTGTGTGTGATGTGTGTAGGTGTAGCACAGTAGTGAGTGTATTCAGTTGTGAGTATTAATTTGACCCAGTTCCTTTAAAGGGACTCGAACATGTCTTGGTTTGTGTTCACCTGTTTCCCTTCTGATTCATTATTATAGTCTGATTCATTAGTATGCTCGCTTTTTCTTGTTGCTTTAGATCATAGCAACATCTAAGGTCTTACCAGAATGGGTACCGACTTGTGACAGTGTGCAATCATGGAGATGTTATAGTGCTGCCACACTGGGAGACCAGGCTGCCAGCAGCATGACCCGATATCCCACACAGTCACATGATCCTGACACTGAGCTTACCAGTCCTGGTCCTATCCTATTAATGCCGACCGCCAGGCAGTGTAGTGACAAGTATCAATTTTGTAAGTCATTCGTTTGAATCGAGCTCCTGATCTTCCGCATGGGAAGCCTGCGCTCTAACAATTTGGCCACCCTGTCTAGTCTGTCCATTTGTTTCCATTCTATTTCATAATGGTGGTATATATAACCTTTTTAAACAAAGATCTGGTCACATGACCATTTCAACATTTATAATCTACCTTACTTTAGTTTGAAGTAACTTTTATATTAAATGTCTAACTTTTGAGATTTTGACGTGTAAACATGTCAAATTAGTTTTGACAAGCACGCCAAAACTCTGACATCAAAAGCCGTGTTCACACGGGAAAAGTTTACGCCTATTTATACAAGGTGGATAATATGAACCGAATTAGTGTCGCGTTCACACGGGCAGTACTTGGGCCGGAAATCGATATCAGCGCATGAGCAAGTCCAGACTAACCAGCGCCAGTTTTGGTTAGTCGACATCGGCACGAGAGAGTGTGGGTTCGACCTAGATATGTTTAGACTGAATCATATTTTTTTGGAACGGTCAAAACTTCTGCTGGGCAGTGAAGACCTAAAAATAAATGATGAAAAAAATATATGTGCACCTCTAGCAGGTTCATAGACCAAATTATATTATATAGTGTGACATGCTTAATCCGCCTCAAGTAAGTCAGTTGCGTTCACACGGGCGATATAAGTCGAATCATAAAATTCGGTTCATATAAACCACCTACTTAGGTGGATTATAAAATCTGAATTATATGATTCGATTCAGGCTTAAACCGCCTCAGCCACGCGTTCACACGCCAAATGTGAGCCAAACTATCATGGACGATTGGTCTTCCTCATTCCACTGCTCCTTGCCCTATCCTAATAATGCTGAGCGCCAGGCTAGGAAGTGACAAGTATCAATTCTTAAGTCATCAGTTTGACTCGACCAGGGTTTGAACCGAGGATCCCACGATCTACTAGAATGGGTGATGAATGCTCAACTCGTTCGGCCATCCTGTCTGGTTCATACTGTAAAGTCTACGGCTCGAATCTGTGGTTGTGTAGGCAGGCTATAATGAAATCAATACAGACAAAGAGAAAGGAAGAGTATATAAAGTGTGAAAGAAGAGAGAGAGTCTAGCCCTCTGGTTTATTATTTATATGGTACATGGATTCATTGTAGAGTATCACCCCACCCTATTCCCCCAATGGGAAACAAGCATTCTTAGCTCTACCAATAGGGATCCAGCATTCCTGGTCCCCATGGTTACCAGTGGTCTGCCCACCACCAAGCTGTGCGGCTCCCCTGGCCACCACCTACCTTTAGCCTGAGTGTGGTGATCCTACCTAGCAGAGGGGGGAGGGGGTAGGCTCTGAGTGCCCCTTACACACAGTCCTACCAGCACCACTATGTCTATTTACATCTCACTCAGGCACCACCAGCACCTACATATACACTTACATGCATCTGGTCACGTATACCTGATGAGTAATAGAACATTTGCATTCCCCCACCAATGCATTAAATCGGAATATTTGACAACGTACTCTGCCCCTCCACTTCTTACCACCTGCCCTAGCAGCGAGGAAAGAAGTTGATGTCACTAAGTTGTCTTCAATTTACCTTATTGAATCCATCAACCAATAATTATTATCTTAATATCTAACTTTTTTAATGGATAAGGTTTCTGACTTCGAATGAAAAAAAAACAACGTAAAATCACCGTTTTAGACCACTCACGAATTAAATCATTGCATTAAATCAGAATATTTTTTTGGAACAAATCTAGATAAGTTGTTGTTGTCGTTGAAGATTTATACTGCCTATTATGGATAAGTCTGAATAGACTTGTTTTCACCATTAGACAGTCTGTCGATAGAAAGCCCCAGCCTACACTTTTACCGACCCAAGGGATTTTTAACCTCCCACACCACATAGATATGGTATGAGAGCAACTGGCCTTTGATGACGCTGTAAGTTATACACAGTGATGGAAATCCAAATTGGCAGAGGTGGGGGCACGGGGAATCAAACCACCGACCTTCAGATTAGGAGTCTGACCTCAAAAAAAGTCAGACACTCTAACCACTCCGCCACAGAGGAGAGTGTATTAGGTTCTAGATGAAACTGGATGTTCCCATCTTGGTAGCGGGGCTGTAATAATAGCATATCGGACACTAGATAAAAGATTCACCCAGTACTTGTAGTACACGGGTAAACGACAACGTAGTCTAAATACGGGCGAAAATAGGATTAGTATGTAACATGAACTAGAAACGGTGGCTCCAGTATCAAATGGCTACTTATATCGGCACAGATTTGATGAAATGGGAGAGAATGCAAAAAGAGAAGATGGCGGCCGCAGAACGCCGTGGATTTCACTTTTAAATCTTATTAAACGAGATATTATATTATATTTTTCAACTCAAAGGTAGCGGGCTATCAATAATATATATGTAAAGAATAAATGTTGCTTCTTAGATTGTGAAATTAGGCTCTCAATTCTTTGACCCGCATTTTCGACAGCTTTTACATAGGGTTGGTTTGCACCCCTACTGCAGCAGTACAGGGTGAATCTTGTATCTAATCGGACACTTGCGTGTGTGTCTGTGCTCCCCACCTTGACATCACATGATGAAACTACGAAAGTAGGGCCTGTTATCAGGTAATGCACAACTAAGTTCTTTTGTCTTTTGTGTGTGTGTATGTATGTATTTATTTATAAAAGATTTCTGTTGTATCCAAGTGTGCATTGCAGCGGCGCATATTGTTGGCTGGTTGGTTGTTGGAGTTTAGTGTCTTGGCAACATCTAAGGTCATATCAGGACGGGCACCGACCTGTGGCGGTGTGCACACATGGTGACTTTATAGTGCTTCCCCGCTATCCCATTCACTCACATTATCCTGACACTGAGCTAACCAGTCCTTTGCCTTTTCCTATTAATGCCGAGTGCCAGGCTCGGTCACATATCAATTATCAAAGTCATTGGTTTGACTCGACTGGGAATCGAACTCCCGACCTTCTGCACGCGAGTTCAGCGCTCTACCGATTTGGCCACCGCGCCCGCTGCGCATATTGTTGGATACAATTGCATGACGCTGGTTAAATGGTCTTTATAATGCCCAAACTGACAGACCACCGCAACATGCAATACATGCATGCAGACATGCCTGTGCCCTCCTTAACAGGGAAGTAGTAGTACCATTTACAAAACTTCTGCAATGAGGTTAGTTCTCCTTGGTTGAATCCTTGGTTGAATCGAAGAACGAAGCAAAGAAAGGAGAGAAAGACACAAATATTGGAGTGTCGGTACATGCTTTCATTCCCCTTGAGAGGTCAAGTGCGGGTCGAACATAGACTGACCCCATTGGCAGCAAAGCAAAGGCGAACAGCCATTGAGTTTGCCAATATGCGTAGGGCAAAACTTCCATTTTATTCAAAATTAATAGAAATACATAACAATTTGGCACAAACATGGACGGAAGGATGCAATATATTAATATAATGAATATTTTTAAGACACAACTCTCCATAATTAAGCATTTTGAGCTGAGAAACATACAATTTCAGTCAATTTGCATGCTGATGTTTACATCATCATTGATTAGCCATAAGTAATTCTTGTTCTAAATATTAAATTGTCAAATGTGTGAACAAAAACTTGTTTCAAAGAAATATATAACCAATATCTGATTAACCCTACTCATTTTCTAGTTCTGCATATGTCATTAATCATAGGATATAAATAAAAACATGAATAAAATAAGTAAAACTGACTCTGGCTATGGCTCTAACACTAGTCTGAGTGCCCAGATTTGTCTAAATCTAAATGCACATGGGATAAGATGTGCTGATTATATTGATGTAAATGCAATGCTGGATAAAAGATTAATATCTTAATTTATTATATATATTTCTTTAGTTAGTGTTCTATGTTTCAAACAAGAGCTGAGATGAGCTGAAACTAGCACATTTCATAACTGCACCCAGTGTATTAGCATGTGCGATGTGCTTCTCGTGGGTTTGTTTTGCTCTGACACATCCCACAATGCACCACGCGGCTCGAACGGTGATGTAGTCTATTCAGGATTATTTACACACAAATGGTGTGTATAGTAAGGTATGCAATAACTGTTGACTATGCAATTTGCAGGATATAACACAATGAAATTCTGTAACATAGAAAAGTACTTACTGTAGTTGGTTGTTGGAGTTTTACGTCCTGGCAATATCTAAGGTCATATCAGGATGGGTACCAACTTGTGACAGTGCACACTCATGGTGACTTTATAGTGCTGCACCACTGGGATACCAGGCCACCAGCACCATGACCTGATATCCCACTCAGTCACATTATCCTGACACTGAGCCAACCTGTCATTGCCCTATCCTAATGTGCCTGGCTAGGAAGCGACACGTATACATTTGTAAGTCATTGGTTTGACTCGACCGGGGTCCGAACCCACGAACCCATGGGTTCGGTTGCCCCGATCTCCCAGAACAGGAGACGGACGCTCAACTCATTCGGCCATCCCGTCTGGTCTCTTCATATGTACGTAGACGCACACTTCCTGCCCTAAATCACGCACACAGACATACAAGCACGCACCCTTCAGACAACAGGTCACGTGACTCAGGGACGCCCTTGTACAATTAATTACCAGCCTACACGCGCACACATCCAGGGTCTTTGTTAGGTCTTATGGCCTAGCAACAGCTAAGGACATATTTACCGACGCGATTGCATCAGGGAACCTAGGTAAGGTGATGGGTAGCATGCTAGGCCATGGGACTTTTGGGTTCGAATCATGCACTAGGTGAAATATTTCCTGATTTCCACCACTCCAATGAAACTGTTTTCCTTGAGCCAGATCCTGTACAAGCCAACTGCTGTATGGTTTGTTGTTGTCTTACGTCCTAGCAACAAGGACGGGTTGTATTATTTAACAGTGTGAAGATACCCTGATATGTTGATATTAAATATCATGGACAAAGAAGATCACCAACAAAGATGTTCTCAGAAAAATTAAAAATAAGAAAAGCTTGTTTGCCACTATACAGACAAATAAACTTATTTATTTTGGCCACATCATTCGTCAGAGTTCAATATACCGTACATTGTTGGAAGGGAAGGTGAATGGCAGCAGAGGGAGAGGGAGACCAAGAACATCATGGTTTACAAATATTTCACAGTGGACAGGCTTGAATTATTCACAGCCTATCAGAACAGCACACCATCGGGACAAGTGGAGAACCATTGCATCCAACCCTCGACTAGAGGACGGAACTATTGATTGATTGATTGATTGAAGATACCCTGTATATGTAGATGTGAGTGCATTAGCTGTATGGGGGTAATTGTATGCTTTGTGGGAGGGTGGGGGGTGATGGACACATATCAATGTCAAAGCTTGTTTTATTTAACGATGCCTCTAGAGCACATTGATTTTCATCATCGGCTATTGGACGTCAAATATATGTTCATTCTGACATATTTCTTTGCAGATAATCCAATGCCACCACATAGGCTTCTCTTTCCAATAAGCAGCAAGGGGTCTTTTTATATGCACTTTCCCACAGACAGGACAGCACATACTACAGCCTTTGATGAACCAGTTCTCGACCACTGGTTGCATAAATCAATGTCATGCACACATATCAAATAGACCAGACGGGATGGCCGAATGAGGTAGAGCGTCCAACTCCCGTGTTGGTAGATTGTGGGGTCGTGCGTTCGAACCCTGGTCGAATCAAACCAATGACTTTAAAATTGATACTTGTTGCTTCCTAGCCTGGCGCTCGGCATTATTAGGATAGGACAAGGACTGGTTGGCTCAGTGTCAGGATAATGTGACTGAGTGGGATATCAGGTCATGGTGCTGGTGGCCTGGTATTCCAGTGGGGCAGCACTATAAAGTCGCCATGAGTGCGCACTGTCACAAGTCGGTACCTGTCCTGATATGACCTTAGATGTTGCTAGGGCGTAAAACAACAACAAACAAACATATCAAATATATATCAAATGTTTGACAGAGCCTTTAAAACGTGAGATTATGCAACTTTAATACTGCTTCAATTTTAATTATGGGAAACACTCTTTAAAAAAAATATTTATGCATTTCCCTGTATTTTTTTGTTAAAAGTTACAATTGTATTATTCATTCTTTAACATAATTCACTGCCCTCAGATAATGCCAATAGGTTGCCAATGGTTCCACACACTCCGACAGTCCCATCATCCCAGTCACCCCCCCCCCCCCCCCCACTCCCCTCAACCCCAATCTTTAATATTACATGGACTGGATTATAATTAACCCATGTAATTAGCTTTTAATTACAACCCGGAAATCCCTGGAAGAGCCAGGCGCATTGACTTAGATTCCGGGGTGGCTCATTAAATTAAACCCAAACAAAATTTAATGCACCCTGAAGTTATTGAACATTGCTATCGGAAATAACTTCATCAATCCGAAGATCAGCGATACGGCAAAGCCAGCATTGGTGATGGGAGACAGAGGACGAGACAGAAGTAGTATATAATGGGTCTTTATCCAATCAGATCCATGTAGGTTCAATTCAGTACAGGTCAAGTTGGGCGCCTGTCTAAATGGTTTGTTTAGTCCCCCGGGATCTCAGTCCGTGATGTTAGGTGGGCCGGAAACCGAAGCCTTAACCCCTCCGGCTGTTATTTAGAGGTGTGGGGGGGGGGGGTATTGCAGGTATATCAATACCTCAGGGAGTTTGACGCCTATGCCCTGCAGAGTTGTAAACCACTGCCTTGTGGTACAGGTTCTTGACAGAACCGAAGGCTAAGGGAGCAAACCCTAAACAGAAAACCATGTCACTGTGGCAGCATTAAGGGCGGTTAATGTATGGAACTCCCAACATCTCCCGACCAGCCACTGCAGGGACAAATAGTTTTGCGGCTGTCTTGACATGTTCTTGCCGGTGTGAAACCTCTATTTGAACCCCGAGAGAGTGCCGCTGGTAACTTGCAAAAGCCAGCAGCACTTCAACACTTTTGCAGGCAGCTCTCATGAAAATGAAATGGGTGGGTGGGTAAAGAAAGGTGGTGCAGTTGTCCGGTCACCAGCTGGAGGAGTTGTGGCCGTGGAGTCAGTTGGGTTCGAATCAGGCCATCTCATGTTTTTGGCGGGAGTTTCAAGTTTGGCTCCTCCTGTAAGCGTGCAGCATAGTTCCACCGTTCCTGCTAGGTGGTGCAAGTGGGGGTGGGGGGGGGGGGTAGTTTGTTTGTATTACGGTAGGTGGAGTCTGGTCGGCGTGTCGCTTTGATCCCCCATCCCCCCTCCCTCCACCCGGCGAATTAATCGTGTTACGTTAACATGCACAATGGGAGACGGAGGACGAGCAGGCATGACTGGGAATAATGCGGCTGTATTTCGATAGCGGCATTCAAGTTCGGCTCGCAGGCGACTGGGGTCTGATGTCATGAACAGGCCGAGGGTGAGACAGGAACAGGCATGAGACACGACAATTGTATATAGCGATGATCTTATATTGGATGAGTTATGCAAGTACAGTTAAATCAGAACAGGTACAAGCAAAGCATCAATTTAAATATAATCATGATTGATTGATTGATTGTTTGCTTAGTTAAAGCTGCATAGTCCGAAGAAAACATCAAATTTTCAAAAGCAAAGCAATTATCTAGATTTGATTCACAACTTAGATACTGGTGTATTTATTAAATATGTTGTTTCCGCATCGAAGGGAATAAACACTGAGTCAATTCAATAGAACCTGTTACTGCAAAAGTCTACGGTGTCAGAGATTTTGGGTGCTTGCCGAAATTAATTTGATATATTTGCACTTCAAATATCTGAAAAGTTTACCGTTAAAAGTAAAAAAGTTCCTTCAAACTAAAGTAAGGTAGAATTCTGATATGAATTACCAATCTAATATATTTATCTCAGAAAAATGACAGAAACACGAAACCATCGGACTATGCAACTTTAATGATACCCCAGCACAAGAAAAAATAAACATCGGCTACTGGGAGTCAAACGTAATCAAGTCATAATCAAATTAATCATGAATCCGGGAATATCAAAGAATGATGCAATTGTTAAATGTGTGCTGCTTTCGAACTCATATCACAGGAATTAGACGAGTACAGGTAAATCAGAATAGGTTAATGTGAACATCAATCAAAGCGTAATTAAGTCATAATCACATAAATCACCAATCAGGTATATCAAGGAGTATTTGTATGTACCGACTTCTGACAGTGCGCACGCATGGCGACTTTATAGTGCTGCCCCACTGGATTGATGATGAATTGATTGTTGTTGTTTTAGGTCCTCGCAACATCTAAGGTAATATCAGGATGGGTACCGACTTGTGACAGCGCACACTCATGGGGATTTGATAGTGCTGCCCCACTGGGAGACCAGGCCGCCAGCACCATGAGCTGATATCCCACTCAGTCACATTACACTGACACTGAGCCAACCAGTCCTTGCCTTATCCTAATAATGCCGAGCGCATGGGGGTAGTGTAGATGGTGTGTGTTGGTGGTGTGTAATTACTATCAATATTATCACCATTAATAGTATTAGCATCATTGTTATGATTATTAATATTAATATTAATCACCTCCATGACAGTATCAGCCTATCGATGTATTGATCTATAACTTATAAGTGACCAAATAGGATGGGCAAATGAATTGAGTATTGCTTCCCATTCTTCCTGGCTGATTTAACCAAATGACTTTAAAATGTATACTTGTCGGTACCTAGCCTGGCAGTCAGCATTACTAGGATAGGGCAAGGAGCAGTGGAATGAGGAAGACCAATTGTCAGCGATTCAAATTGTCCCTGCTTAATCAACAAGTGTAACAACACCAACAATTGTTTCGCACCAGAAACTATTTCTTTTTATGACAACCTCCATGTCACATCACTTATTTTCCTTCTGAGGGGACCAGCGGCAATGACTGAATCGGTAGAGTGCAGGCTTCCCATGTGGAAGGACAGGAGTTCAAATCCAAACCAATTAAAAGCAAGGACTTAAAATAATTGATACATATCAGTACCTAGCCTGGTGCTCGACATTATTAGGACAAGGCAATGACTGGTTAGCTCAGTATAACTATAAGTATAATATGACTGTGTGGGATATTGGGTCATGGTGCCACCAACCTGGTTTTCCAGTATGGCAGCACTGTATAATGACGATGAGTGCAGTGGGGCAGCACTATATAGTCATCATGAGTGTACAGTGTCACAAGTAGGTGTCCATCCTGAGATGACCATACATGTTGCTAGGCCATAACACACCAACACACAAGAAACCTTCTGAGGGTGCTGTGTGTGAAACTGTCTTCTCCACCAATGCCCTGAATAGTGTGATACCTGTAAATTAATCATTCCCACTCTGCTTAATTACAGGTGAGTGAATATTGTGCCGCATAATTACCAGGTGAGATGGACCGGTGTACAGATTTCAAATTCCCCCCTGATTCAAGTTCCCCCCCGGGAATTTGAAAACGTTTTCAAATTCATCCCAGGAGAATTTGAAAACGTTTTCAAGTTCCCTCCCTCGTTTTACCTTTCACTCCCCCCATTTTGGGGGAATTTTATTTATTTTTGTTATTTTTTGTTATTTTGTTATATTTTTCATATAAATGAAAAATATCATAATGGAAGTTATTACTTGTACAACAAAACATATTTCACCCCAAATGACACAAAACGTCTCCAAGATGGCTAAGAAAAAATGATTATAGGTCTAAATTTTAAAACCTTTTTTTAAACAATTTTAAATTCCCGGAGGGGGGAATTTGAAAATAGGGGGAGGAATCTGAAAACTGTTTTTAATTTCCCCCCTCCCGGGAATCTGATAACGTTTTTAATTTTCATCCGTGGAAATTAAAAACGTTTTCCGATTCCCCTGGGGAACTTGAAAAGGGGGCAAATTGAAATCGATACACCGGGACGCAATGGCCGAGTCGGTAGAGCGCAGGCCTCGCTTGTGGGAGATCGGGAGTTCGGTACCCGGTTGAGTCAGACTGAGTTTTCCTACTAACACTAACACATGGCTAGGTATATATAACAAAATGTTGCAAATGTGGTACCCAACAAAAACCAAAACATAACTACTAACAGTAACAGCTAAGATGACAAGGCAACTAACTACCAAATTGCGGCTATTGCTGTTCATCGATGAAAACAAGCCATGATGCGACTTACTCGTTATGGACAGGGTCAATAAAACATCACAACAAAAATTACACTTTTTTTGGGGGGGGGTTTACTTTTTTTTTGTTGGACTTGGTTTTCCGTGTTGTTTTTTTGTGTGTGGGCTTTTTGTTATCTTTTTGGGGGTTCTTCTTAGGCTTTTGTTTTTGTTATTTTTTGGGAAAGTTTGTTTAAGGCCCTGTCACATTACGGCGTATGGCGGGAGCGTATTGAAAACCTACGTAGGTCCTGCGCGTGCCGGCCTATGATGACATTTGGTGACCTTTCGGGTGGTTTTGAGCGTATGTGGAACCTACGAGGAGCGTATGAGGAGCGTATTGGGAGCGTGCTGTGACATTTTTTGACAGTATGGGCCATACGCCCTCATAGGTCGAGTTTTTTGAGCATGCACAAACAAATTTGGACGGACGGATTTATGAAAGCGTATGGCGGCGTATGCCTCATACGCTTCACATAAGCAGGCATCTGGCGGCATCTGGCGGCGTATGAGTAGCGTATGAGTAGCATATGCGTAGCGTATGAGTAGCGTATATGGCGTATGCCGACGTATATGACGTAACGCGCCTACGCCGCCATACGCTCCCGCAAAAAACCCTAATGTGACAGCCCCTTTAGTTCTGTTTTGTTGTTGTTGGGCTTTTTTTAAATTTCTTTATATTTTTGTTATTTTTGTTATTTTCTCCTGGTGCCCTAGAGAGACTTGTTTGTTTTTTTTCTCTTGAAGATCTATACTGCCTATCATGGATAAGTCAGGATAGACTTATTTTCACCATTAGACAGTTTGTCGATAGAAAGCCCGAGCCTACACTTTTACCGACCCAAGGGATTTTTAACTTCCCACACCAGATAGACATGGTAGGAGAGCCATCTGCCTTTCATGACACTGTAAGTTATACACAGCGGTGGAAATCCAAATTGGCAGAGGTGGTGGCACAGGGAATCGAACCATCGACCTTCAGATAAGGAGTCTGACCTCGAAAAAGTCAGACAGTTTAACCACTCTACCACAGAGAACACCAGAGTATAGTGGGTTGCTGTCTAACCACGTGTTTGACTCTTCAAATTGAGCGATGCAGACACTGTTGTGGTCCCCCACCTCCACAGCCACGACCCCTAGCGGCCGGAAGGCTATGAACAACCGGAAGTGGCCGTCATTTAACTTCATGCACCGCGCGCACCAGCCAGGAACGCTGCAGCCTCATTAGGGACTCAGTGGGCGGGTGAGTGGGTGGGTTGGGTGGGGGTGGCAGGTGGAAAACATGATATTAGATTGATCTTTCTTCAGGATTACACAGATGGCTTTCATAAGATTATCCTCAATAGCAAACACAGTAAAGAGCGATACTAGAATATTTTAGGGGTTAGCGGTGTCTGGAAAGATGGCTGCGATCCAGAGGAGGAGTGTATAACAGCGACAATCATGTGAACTATGGACAGGTTATACACAATCATCGTCCTTGATTCACATCCAGAGGAGGAGTGTAGAGCAACGCAAATTATGTGAACTATGGACAGCTTATACACAATCATCGTCCTTGATTCACATCCAGAGGAGGAGTGTAGAGCAACGCCAATTATGTGAACTATGATATGTACAGCTTATACACAATCACCGTCTTATGATGTACATCCAGAGAAGGAGTGTATCGCAATGCCAATCATGTGAACTATAATATGTAGAGCTTATACACAATCAGCGTCTTTTGATGTACATCCAGAGAAGGAGTGTAGCGCAATGCCAATCATGTGAACTATAATCCAGAACACGACGTGGACCTACACTTTTATTCCATCAAAACTAAAATGTGTCATGGAAACCAAAAGTGAAGACCTTCTAAATAATGGAAGAAAACATTCCAATGATTGCAGAATTCATGTTCCTATGAAGACCTACATGTTTTACATATGTCAGAGTTGAAAGAAAAACCTATTTGACCTCTAAATGTTGATCTTATGCAAATTAAGCAATATGTTAATGTGGGGTGTCAATGTGTCCATTTTCATATTTTCACCTGAGCACAAAATCCTACAAACATGCTTTTGATATATTTTGTGGAAAAGATTAAATACATGCAATCTTGCTACCGGATGTGGTAGCCTACTCGGTAGAGTGTGGGCCTCGCGTGCAGAAGGTCGGGAGGTCGGTTCCCGGTCGAGTCAAACCAATGACTCATAAAAGTGATACTTGTTGCTTCCTAGCCTGGCGATTGGCATTAATAGGATAGGGCAAGGACTGGTTAGCTCAGTGTCAGGATAATTCACAACACAAGACAACATTTGGTATAATAGGCTTTTATTTTGTTATCAGGTATCTCATTAGTACAGTGTATGAGTCAATGAACCAGAACCGCCGTCGATCTGCTTCTTCGGGACCCATGCTGTTGGTTTGAATCGGACAGGACTCGAACCCTCAACCCTATCGAGTCAAGCTTTATCTAGCGGTGTGGGTGGGTGGGCAAAGAAAGCTGGATGGTGCAAAGATGGCGGCGGCTCCGATTGTTGTGCGGGAAGTTCAAACGGCCGTTGGGTCACGTGACCATAGTGGCGGGAGATTTGAGATGGTTTTCGCTACCTATTGTGTGTGTGGGTAATGAGACAGGTTCCTCCAGGTGGCAGCACCGTAGTAGTGGTGGCCACCGGTAGTCGTACTTAGTTCGGGTTAGAGCCGCAAAGTGGCGCCACAGTGTCATTTCATGCATATTATCGAGCTGTCCAGTCTCCGTGTACGAATTTCCCCATGTTAATTATAACATGTACAAAGTGACTGAGTGGGATATCGGGTCATGGTGACGCTTCCCTGATTTCCCAGTGGGGCAGCACTATAAAGTTGCCATGAATGTGCGCTGTCACAAGTCAGTACCCTATTCTGATATGACCTTAGATGTTGCCAGGATGTAAAACACCCATCAAGCAAACAACATTGTGCAGCATTTTCTGTGTGGAAAAACGCTGATAGGGGAGTTCCTGGTGGCAGTGGCCAGAACTAATGCTGCAGGTAGCAGCAGTAGCAGCTCATTGCGCATGCTCCACAGAGGTGGTCTATTAAATTGAAGTTTTATTGATTTGCCAACACTGAGATAACCCTCTCCACTCCTCCCTCCACCATCCACCCTCCACTTCCACCCCCACCCCTGCCTGCCACCATCAGTACCAGTATCTGTTTCATCAGCACGACCAGTGGTCCACAACTGGTTCATCAAAGGCAATGGTATGTGCTGTCCTGTCTCTGTGGGAAAATGCATATAGAAGACCACTTGCTGCTTATCGAAAAGAGTATGTGGCGACAGTGGATTTCCCCAAAGAAATATGTCAGAATGACCATGTTTGACGTCCAATAGCCGATGATATAAATCAATGCACTCTAGAGGCATCGTTAAATAAAACGAACAGGTTTTTTTAATAGTCAATGATAAAAATCTATGTGCTCTAGAAGCGTCGTTAAGTAAAACAAGCTTTACTGTTCCATCAGCCAATGTGAACTGCGATGCGATTCCCGATCAATCTTCAAAATCACATAGTCGTGTGCTGTACGCCACACTTTGGAAGCCCACATCCGCACCTGCTGCCTGGTTGTGTGTGGTTGCTGTGTGTTCTACCTGTCTCGTGTAGAACCTGCTTCCTTCAGTTTCCCACAACATGAGCAGATGTTTGACATTCACATGATTGATGTGTTTTCTTTTCTTGCTCACAGCTAACTAGTGGACGCTATGGAAACTAATCCACTTTCAGAGGTAGTACTTGGGACGTTGCTATGGCAACGGTGTCACTATTAATGTTGTATACATATCTCAATGGGAGCATAAACTTTTTTTTAAACCAAAAACACTGACCTAGATTTGATGCTGAATATGTGAAGTGTACATGTTATAATTAACAATGGTAATTCTCGGCGGAGACTGGACGAAATGATACCACTGACCCGCCATCTACAGGAATACTATTTAGTTCCTGACCAACCCGGTAGGTGGTGACAACGACCCGAACTTCGCCATGACATGTGTCCGTAGAACCACCACAGTACCCGTTCACGTAACATCGACCCGACTTTCTTAACCCATCCACCCACACCAATAGATAAGAGACAATTGATAGGGCTGAGGGTTCGATTCCCGCTTGAACATCACCACCGGGTGACCAGATGGACGAGACGAGCACTGAGCAGTTCACTCGCGGTGATGGTTACTGTACATTGACATCGACTAAACTGTAACTGTGAAATTCTGAAAATTAAAAAACCCACTATACCAACTTTGTCTCCGTTCTGTGAATTAGATACGGGCACATTTATTAAAGTTGCATAGTCCAACGAAGCATCAAATTTTCAAAACCAAAGCAATTATTCTAGAATTGATGTTACATATCTAGCTTAGATACTTGTATTTGAAGTTGTAAAATATTCTGATGGAACACATTGGCGGGGAATGTGAACTGGTCTATAAGGGATTACAAATGGTCAGTAGAGGTAAATGATGTATAGGGCCAGGGGCATTAATGTATTATGTGGTGCTGGTGATCCTTTACTTGTATTAAATAGTCATTGTGTATTATATAGATAGTGTGGTAGGGGCACTACTGTTAGTTAGTGTGGAAGGAGCTCAAGAGCTCTACTCACAACCCCCTCCTCCCCAACTGTTAGTCACGGATTACCACACAGACAGACACAACAGGGCAAGTGAGGCCAAAGCAGCCACAAGGCCTGGTGGTGGTGGGTAGATCACAGTTGCCATGGTGACACAGAAATGTGTACTGTTGATTGGTGGACGTAGAAATGCTTACTGTTCATTGGAGGGCATGGTCAGGTGGTTTGCCATGTCAGGTCCAGAAACCACTACATAATAATAAACCTGAGGGTGCAAGTCTCCCTGCACACGTTATACTCTGCCTTTCTTATACTTGCCTGTATTGATTTCCTATTAGCCTGCCTACACAACTACAGCTGCCAGCCGACGACTTTACATACTGATGCACTTATTAAGCATTTGTATCCAAATAGAAGGGAATACCGAGGCAATTTAATAGAACCTGTTACTAGTGTTACTGCGGAAGCCTATGGTGTCAGAGTTTTGGCATGCTTGCCAAATGTAATTTGATATGTTTGCACTTCAAATATATCAAAAGTTAGCCAATTAAAATAAAAGTTACTTTAACCTAAAGAAAGATAGATTATAACAATCAAATTAATATATTTCTCTCAGAAAAATGATAGAAATTCAAAACCATCGGACTACGCAACTTTAAGTATTCGTTATTGTGTGGAAGTTAAAGTTGCATAGTCCGATGGTTTTTAGATTCTCTAATTTTTCTGAGATAAATATATTAAATGGATTGTTATCATCTATCTTACTTTAGTTTGAAGTAACTTTTAGTTTTATTTTAAATGGCCAACTTTTGAGATATTTGGAGTGTAAACATGTCAAATTAGTTTTGGCAAGCATATCAAAACTCTGACACCATAGGCTTCTGCACTAACAACCTACCAACCAGAACCAGGGCAGCGTCCTCTTACCTAGAATTTAAAAACTCACTAAGAGTACATCGGATTGGGCAGGCCCTTATGCAGTTGCAGTAAAGTATGTTCCATGGCGTCACCATAGCGTAAGTGGCAGACCACCAAACCCTCAGCCTCGGTTTCTCTTCTCCCCCCCCCCCCCCCCCCCCCCCCAGCCCCCACTTTTTAATTTGTTGCTGTTCCTCTGTTATCTCCAGTCAACCATATACCATGACAGAGACAGCCCAGGTAAAAATGTAAAATTTAAGACCTAATTGCACTGGGATTGGTCCCACTGCTTCACTGGTCACAGCTGGTCCAGTGTATTATTAACAACTCCACCCCAACAACATAATTCATAAACTCACATAACTAGCTACATTAGAGTTACACTAGAATTTTCCTAACAAACCAACATTTATATACCGCTTGCCTAACTGCAACTGAACACTCAAACTTAGTACAAATTTACCAACTGAATACAGAAGATAACTTCTGCTTACATTCTAAATACTATGTAAATACTCACATTGATCTGACTAATATTGATCTGGTTATATGACACTACTGTACCATATTGTTATGGAACTTTTAGGTTTCAGAATTTCATTGTGTTACATGGTGCAAATTGTCTATTCAACAGGTATTGTACACCTTATTCTATATACCTTTTGTGTAAATAACCCTGAATTGAAAAATGGCTGGAAGACCAGTGCTTCGGCACTGACAAAAGAATTATTCAGTAGAATAAACATATTTACAAAAAAAAAAGAAAAAAAAATTCCCTTCTATACGGAAACACATGTTTAATAAGTGCATCAGAATCTAATTTAGACATGTAGAATAAAATCTAGATAATTCTTTTGGTTTTTAAAATGTGATGCTTTCATCAGACTATGCAGCTTTAACTCTAAGTGAACTCAACAGAAGCTCTAACTATTGAAGCCTATGGCGTCAGAATCTTGACATGAATGCCAACATTAATTGTGCATGTCTCGGTTTCAAAATATTTCCAAAGTCACCCATTTAAATTAAATTAAATTAATTATAAATTAATTCAAAGCAAGGTAAATCATAGAGATATTCAGACTAATGTCAAGTAAATTCAGACGATCTTCAAACTAAAGTAAAATAAGTTATAGCGACCATATGTGTATATGTATAGAAACTCAAAACCGGTGGCGCCACCACTGGCACGAATCCAAACCGGGACGCTTTACTGTGTTATTCGCACCCGAGAATTTTTAATATATATATGTACAGAAATATTGAGGAACGAGGATATTCGCAGAGCTGTTTTGCTATGTGAATTAGCGGAAGAATAATTATTATTCACAGAGATACTTTGCTTTGCAAAATAGATTGTTTACGAAAAACTAAGACACAAGTTAATTAAATGTGAAGTGTAAAGTCGACTAGGTGATGAACATGAAATGTGTCACATTTGTAGAAATGTTGAACTTTGTAATGTGAGTAACAACAGCGTAACGGGAGTAATTATCCAAATAATGCCATTTTATCATGCAAAGCTTATTTACAATTCCAAATTATTTTCAAATAGCTCTGTCAATTAAATAATCACTGGAAATTACATACATTTATATAAATGATGTAATATTTTATGTCCCTCACCTACAAAATCTTACATATTGAATTCTTATCTTATTTGGCCTAATAGTGATATATTTCCTTGGAAACCTCATGTTTATGGCTGTTACTAAGTGTCCTGATGACCAGGTGCAGCTCTGCGAATTGCAGCTCTGCGAATTACAGTTTTGGTGGCTATAATTTGCAGAGCGTTAGCTCTGCGACTAGCAAGTCTGAAATATTAAAGGGATTCACATGCAAATATTACCCATCTCAAAACATGAGTAATTCTTAGTGATACCGCCATCACACCAAAGTAGTTCTCAAAACGTCCGACTCCGTTCTAAAACGGGGTAGAATGTGGCCGCTGGAGATTTTCAACATGCTCAAAGTTCTAGAGCACCCTTCCGTCCTTGCCCATCCATGCAGTTCAGAAAAAGGTAGTAAAGCGTTGCTACTACATTCACTACGTTCGCACCCAGTTTGGGCCCGTTCAGCAACATTTTCAAGAACATAGTAAGAACTACTTTGGTGTGATGGGGGTATAAGACCGTCGCTGTACTGTGCTGAAATGCATCGGTTATGTAGCTCCTGACTAAACTTACTGAACGTGCTTCCGGTGGAAATAGATGGAGCCACCTGTCTCTGGTGTGCACCTGTTGCTCCTGAGTTCACACGTCGGTCACGTGGTGCAGGCAGATGCACACCAGGGGGCAACACTGGGCAACTACCGAAAACTGATTCACTGTCAATTGAAAATAACCAAACTTTAAAAAAATGGGTTTTAAAAAATTGGGTCTGAACAAATTTGGTTTAGCAAAATTGGGTCTAAAAAAATTTGGTTTAGAAAAATAGTTTTTCGGGGTGGGTGGGTGGGTAGGGAGGGGGGTAATTATTTGTGGTAAATACGAAGTAAGACAGTCAGGGTGGCCAAATGAGTTGAGCGTTCCCTTCCCTTGTTGTAGATCATGGGATTCAAAACCATGGGGTTCAAACCCTGACCGAGTCAAACCAATCACTAAAATAAACAAATTGATACTTGTCGCTATCTAGCCTTGTGTGCAGCATTACTAGGATAGGGCAAGAAGCAGTGGAATGAGGAAGACCAATTTGTGCATGATTGAAATTTATCCTGCTTAATCAATGAATGTAACACAAAGAAAAGTTTGTTTTATTTAACGGCGCCTCAAGAGCACATTGATTTTATCATTGGCTATTAGACATCGAACATATGGTCATCCTGACATATTTCTGTGGAGGGAACTCGCTGCCACCACATAGGCTACTCTTTCCGATAAGCAGCAAGGGATCTTTTATATGCACTTTCCCACATACAGGAAGCACATACCACACCCTTTGATGAACCAGTTGTGGACCACTGGTTGGAACGGAAAATATCCCAAACTGCAAATGGGTCCACTGAGCAGGATCGATGGGAGGACCCACACCTTCACAGGTGGACACTCTACCACCTGAGCTACGTCTCGCTCCCCGAATGTAATACAAACAAAAACAAAATGGGAAATATTGTGCCTAAAGCAGGATTTGAACCCACACCTCTTGCATTCAGTGTGGCGTCAAGGTTACAGGACATTGACTGTAGGCCGTAGACATATAGCGAGAAACAAGGACAGATCGAGGCCCAAAAATAGACCGGAAATGGACCTAAATAGAAGTGTGTGAGGAGAAGATGGGGGGGAACAGTTATCGCTTTAAAAGTACTCACCTTGCGAAGAACGAGTGAGGAGTACCTTATGGGCTCAGCCCTCCCACCACACTGGGATCTACGTAGGCACTGTTGTTTGTTTCTGTTTTGTTTTTTGTTTTACATCCTAGCAACATTTATGGTCATATCCGGACGGGTACTGACTTGTGACAGTGCACACTCATGGCGATTTACCTGGAGGCTGGGGCAGCGGCATCGTAACCCGGTTTTCCAACTCCAGTCACATTATCCTGATGCTGAGCTAACTAACCAGTCATTGCCCTATCCTATTAATGCCGAGCACCAGGCTAGGTAGCGACAAGTATCGGTCATTGTCAGCTGATTGTAATTCATTGGTTTGACTCGGCTGGGTTTTCGAACCATCAATGTTCCAGTGCTCTAACCGATGCAGACCTCACGTCCGGTTCTTAAGGGGCTGTCACATTAGGGTTTTTTGTGGGAGCGTATGGCGGCGTAAGCGCGTTACGTCATATACGTCGGCATACGCCGTATACGCTACTCATACGCTATTCATACGCCGCCAGATGCCGCCAGATGCCGGCGTATGTGAAGCGTATGAGGCATACGCCGCCATATGCTTTCATAAATCCGTCCGTCCAATTTTTTTTGTGCATGCTCAAAAAAACTTGACCTATGAGGGCGTATGGCCCATACTGTCAAAAAATGTCACAGCACGCTCCCATACGCTCCTCATACGCTCCTCGTACGCTCCTCGTAGATTCCACATATGCTCAAAACCACCCGAAAGGTCACCAAATGTCATCATAGGCCGGCACGTGCAGGAGCTACGTAGGTTTTCAATACGATCCCGCCATACGCCGTAATGTGACAGGGCCTTTATGTAATCAGTGAGTTCACCTGTGTGTGTGACCTTATCACTGAAAAAATAATGTGGTCTGTTGTCACTAATGTGGCAACTGCCAGCATTTCAAACAAAATTCACTGAAAAGCAAGCACACATTCTTCAAGAACATGCGCTCATCTTCAGCGAGGATATACCGGAAAGTGGTGGCCGAATCGGTCAGAGCGTTATGTTTCCCGTGTGGAAGGTCGTGTGAGTCAAACGAATGACTTATAAAATCGATACTTGTTGCTACCTAGCCTGACGCTCGGCATTAATAGGATACAAGATTTGTTTGTTTGTTGTTGTTTTACGTCCTAGCAACATCTAAGGTCATATCAGGACGGTAGGATACAAGAAGTAAAGATTAGTTATAATGTGTCAGTGTAATGTGACTGTGTGGGATATTGGGTCATGGTGCCGGCTGGGGCCTGGTGTCTTATTGAGGCAGCACTATAAAATCACCATGAAGGTGCATTATCACAAAACAAGTCAGTACCTGACCTGATATGACCTTAGATGTTCGTAGGACTTAAAACAAGAACACACATACAAAATCACAGGGCATAAGAAGCTTAGTTCGGAGCAGATGACAATTTTGTTCTTTTGTCTGACTTTTTTGTTTTCTCAGAACAGACAACAACAGAGCGAAGACAGCTGATGAAGGGTTGCTTTAAGTAAGGCTTGGGGAGGAGGCGTGGTTGGTTGGTTGTTGGAGTTTTACATACTGGCAACATCTAAGGTCATATCAGGACAGGCACCGACTTGTGACAGTGCACGCTCATGGCCTACGGCACCATGACCCGATATCCCATCCAGTCACATTATCCTGACACCGAGCCAACCAATCCTTGCCCTATCCTAATAATGCCGAGAGCCATGCTAGGAAACAACAAGTATCAACAAGTATAAGTCATTACGTTGACTCGACCGGGAACCGAACTGCCGATCTCCCACATGCACGGCGCGCGCTGTACCGATTAGGCCACCACGCCTGGTAGGCAGTGGGAGAGTGGGGGGTGGGGGGTGGGCAGGACCCCTGGAGGAGTAGACTTCGCCCCGGGAGGACCAGCTGCACCCTCCCCCCCCCCCCGGCACTAATCAGATAACAGCGTCCCCATAGACCTCCTCCAGCACCCATGGAAAGCCGTACACCTGGAGGCGCTTCACCAACACTTCGGCGTTCCGTCCCTCAGTCAGTCAGTTAGTTAGTTAAACAGTCGCGACGGCGGACTGCAGTCGGAGGATGCAGAAACATGAAGAGTTCGCTCCAGGTTAGTCAGTCAGCACTGAGCGGCGCGACTCGGCATTATGAGACAAGCAATTGAAGCGAGTGCTGGGGCGAATTGTTAGGGGCACGGGGATTCGTTTGGGCTTCCTCGGGGGCCATCCACCTGCATGGGTATCCATAGTAACCAGGAATCCAACTCCTTATGGGCCCCGACCTGAAACTGTAGTGAATATATCAACTGGGACGCTGAGCTCCTGCTACTACTCTACTACTACTTCTGCTACTACTCATACTACTGCTAATACTGCTGCTGCTACTACTACTACTCTACTACTACTCCTGCTACTAGTACTACTCATACTACTGCTAATACTGCTGCTGCTACTGCTGCTACTACTACTACTTCTGCTACTACTCATAATACTGCTAATAATGCTGCTACTGCTGCTACTACTGCTACTACTACTACTCTACTACTACTCCTGATACTACTCATACTACTGCTAATACCGCTGCTACTGCTGCTGCTACTACTACTCTACTACTACTCCTGATACTAGTACTACTCATACTACTACTAATAATGCTGCTACTGCTGCTACTACTGCTACTACTACTACTCTACTACTACTCCTGCTACTACTCATACTACTACTACTCATACTACTACTAATAATGATGGTACTACTACTCCTACTACTCCTACTACTGCTACTGCTACTGCTGCTACTACTACTATTCATATTACTACTACTACTTCTGCTACTACTCATACTACTACTAATACTGCTACTACTACTGCTACTACTACTCTACTACTACTCCTACTACTACTGCTGCTACTACTCCTACTCCTACTCCTACTACTACTCATACTACTCCTGTTACTACTACTACTCATACTACTACTCCTGCTACTACTCCTACTACGACTGCTGATACTACTGCTACTACTACTCATACTAGTACTGCTGCTGCTACTGCTACTGCTACTACTCATACTACTACTCCTGCTACTACTCCTACTACCACTGCTGATACTACTGCTGCTACTACTACTCCTACTACTCTACTAGTTCTACTCCTCCTACTACTCTACTGCTACTACTGCTACTACTACTGCTACTCATACTACTACGTATACTACTACTCTACTACTACTACTCTACTACTACTCCTACTACTACTCTGCTACTACTACTGCTGCTACTACTACTCATACTAATACTACAGCTACTACTATTGCTGCTACTACTGCTACTACTACTGCTACTACTAATACTTCTACTACTACTCATACTACTGCTTCTACTACTACTCCTACTACTGCTGTGCTGCTACTACTACTACTCATACTACTACTCTACTACTAATCATACTACTACTACTGCGACTACTACTACTCATACTACTACTCCTACTACTAGTCCTACTACTAGTCCTACTACTATTATTAGTCCTCCTACTACTACTTCCCCCCCCCCCCCACCACATCAAGGTTCTCAGATTCAACCCCTTCACCACCATCCACCTTCCTCCACCTCCCCCACCTCCCCCTCCCCCCACTCCCCATCGCCCCCCCCCCACCACAGCAAGGTTCTCAGATTGAACCCTTTCACCACCCTCCACCTTCCTCCACCTCCCCCCACTCCCCATCTCCTCCCTCCGACACCTCCCCCCACCTACCCCCGCCTCCCCTCCTCCCCCCACACCCCACACAGGCACTCTGCCCACCTGTACCTTAATTATACTTTCCCCGGGGCCGGTGCAGACAGGACCCGTCCTACTAACAAACCATCGACTATATGCAGATTAAATGATAGCAAATACCATCTCTGATGCAGTGTTTAAGGGATTAGAATTGTGTCAACTGAGAGCAACATTGTTAGCTTACAGAAAATAGCCAAAGCTACATTAGTATCGTCAGGAAAGAAAGCTTATTTATTTGTTTCATGTTTAATGGCATTCGTAATTGCTCTCTCTTCCCTATACATCATCATCATCATGCTGTCGGTCGCGATGCGACAAAGACCGCTTTCATTACTTGACTTCCGCTCTCCATTTAGCTCTATGCTGTGAGAGTTGCATCCATGAGTCGGTCTTAATGTCTCTCAGCTTCAGGTTTTTCTTGATGGTATCCTTGAACTGGAGATGAGGGCGCCCTCTCTTTCTGTAACCAGAAGACAGTTGAGAATAGAGGATCTGCTTTGGTAGACTGTCTGATGACATCCTCATGAGGTGTCCAGTCCACTGGAGATTCTTTTTGATCAGAAGATATTCCATAGAGGGCAGCGCCGTCTGTTCGAGTATTTCCTTATTTGACATTTCAAGAAAGCTGCCTGCAAAAGTGTTGAAGTGCTGCTGGCTTTTGCAAGTTACCAGCGGCACTCTCTTGGGGAGCAAATAGAACATGTCAAGACAGGCGCAAAACTATTTGTCCCTGCAGTGGCTGGTCGGGAGATGTTGGGAGTTCCGTACATCAACCGCCCTTAATGCTGCCACAGTGACATGGTTTTCTGTTTAGGGTTTGCTCCCTTAGCCTTCAGTTCTGTCAAGAACCTGTACCACAAGGCAGTGGTTTACAACTCTGCAGGGCTGGGGCGTTAAACTCCCTGAGGTATTGCTATACCTGCAATACCTGCATACCTTATACATACATCCTATATATATATATATATACATATACCGTATATACATATTCCATATATATATTTATTTACTACATATATAATTTAAAATCTGACCATCCTCACAGGTATGGAGGCAGTAGAGACCAGACACAGTTGGTATCAGGGTGGCCAAGAGCCACTCGCAGGTGGCGCCATAGTGGCAGAAGCAGGAACTAACTCCTCTGACAGTAGGGTAGTAGATAATACCTAATATGTAGAAGAGAACTGATAAGTGGTAGTGTCCTTGTTTATATTCCTTTAATAGATTATAGAGCACATATATATGGGTCAATATATATATATATATATATATAAAATATATGTTCTACAAAATCCTTTATATAATTTTAGTGCTTATACATATATAAATGGGATATAAAGTGTAGTTATATATATATGCTGTATAAGAATTATACGAGTATAATTACCCGGAATATCCCTCCTCTCCCTCATCACTCACTCAGCTCCATGGACTGTGGGAGTCTCTCATAGTCATCTACTGCTCCAGCCTCCCCAACTCAGCTCTGATGGTGGCCACCACCCCTTCACACTGTAACCCCCACTCACTGTACCGCTGTGTAATGGAACTAGATATTGGTTAAATGCCTGTCACACTATTCCGAACTAAAGTAAAGCTACTAGAAAACAGAAGGATAATCCACCTAAAAACATTAGCATATGGATATAGCCAAGACATTAAGCGTATAACCCAACCACTAAGGGACACCAGAGCAAGCAAGGCACCCCTACTAAAACAGACCAGAAGCCAGATCAAAGCCCATGAAAGGAGCACACTGGAAATGGCCGCCAAGGCATGGAATGCGCAAACGGTGAAAGAAAGACAAATCCCTGACCTAAAAACGTACAAAAAATATCTGTGCAAAATAAAAACTGGGAACCCCAACTGAACTGCACCACAAGGGGGCAGGTGATATGTCACGGCCCACCAAACCGGACAGCCCATGGTGGGAAAACCGTAAATATAAAAGCCAGATAACATATCCAACAACAATATAAATCAAATCAATTTCAAACAAACATAACTCAACCACCTATTACGTACAAGCCTATGGACATGTCAATAAAATAGGCTAGTATAGAATTAAGTAGAAAAAAGCGGAAAACTCTTCCCAAGAAAACCCCAAAACACTAACATAGAACCTTAAGAAAACAACTAACATAGTAATAAGAATAGAACAAAAATACAATGCCAAGAGGGCCCAAAAAAACTAACATAGACTACTAAACGTACCAACAGACTATCTATCTGCTACTGAAATGCAGACAATCAAATAACTTATCAGCAGCTACTGTTTGGTAAGACAACACCAACACTACAGCTGGCCAGCATTGAAAACAAGCCTGGGTACCCAGGCTTACATGCTATGGACAGAATAAATACAGCCTCAATAAAAGAAAAAGAAGAAAAAGAAAAAAAAAGAACAATGAACAGAATTGTCTAGTCCGGTGGTGATAAGTATCAAAATGTATTAAAATGTGTCAAAGTGTTGCGACATTGGGTCAAAGGCTGCCAGACGAACGGACATGAAATGGACATGAAACGGACATGAAACTGACATGAAATGGACATGAACGGATAGCAAACAGACAAAACAAACTCAAGCCGGACAAGCATATACGTCAATCCGGTGGCATCTGTTCCTAGTTTTGTGCATGTTCAAAACTTGTACGGACATAAACCAGACTTTGTTTGATTTCTGTCCGTTTCCCCCAATCTGGTGATGCGTGACAGGGCCTTTATGGAGAGACAATGGATGATTTGTTTGGTTTCTACAGGGAAGGTAGCCTGAGCGGCATGAGAATATGTTATGTCTGCATGCAGGTAGTGTTAGTGAGTAGGAACTTAAGTTCAAAACACTACTGTTAAGTTCAAAACACTACCCTTACATACGTTCAAAACACTACCCAAGTTCAAAACACTATCAGCACGATCAGCGATACCAATATGGAATAACCGTGCTGCGGTGTTTGGAGCACATAAAGCTAAGATTCCATATACGCGGCATGCAGCATGCGGTATGCGGCATGTGAATGTGGTAAGCAGGATAGATACCCATGCTATTTTGGGGGTTTTTTGCTCCAGATTTGTGAAGGAAAGTCAAACTTACTGTTGTTTTCTATGGCAAACGCAGCAGCATTCGCATTCGCACCGATATCCCATTCAGTCACATTATCTTGACACTGAGCTAACCAGTCCTTGCCTTATCCTATTAATGCACCGAGGGCCAGGCTAGGACGCAACAAGTATCAATTTTAAAGTCATTGGTTTGACTCAACTGGGAACCAAACTCCTGACTTTCCGCACGCGAGGCCCATGCTCTACTGATTAGGCCACAGTGCCTGGTGGGGCAGTGTGCAGTAGTCTGGGGCTGTATGCAGTAAGGTGGGGAAGAATGCAGTAAGGTGGGGCAGTGTGCAGTAGTGTGGGCAGTATCCAGTAGGGTGGGGAAGTATGCAGTAAGGTGGGGCAGTATGCAGTAGTGTGGGAAGTATCCAGTAGGGTGGGGAAGTATGCAGTAAGGTGGGGCAGTATGCAGTAGTGTTGGCAGTATCCAGTAGGGTGGGAAAGTATGCAGTAAGGTGGGGCAGTATGCAGTAGTGTGGGCAGTATCCAGTAGGGTGGGGAAGTATGCAGTAAGGTGGGGCAGTATGCAGTAGGGTGGGCAGTATCCAGTAGGGTGGGGAAGTATGCAGTAAGGTGGAGCAGTGTGCAGTAGTGTGGGCAGTATCCAGTAGGGTGGGGAAGTATGCAGTAAGGTGGGGCAGTATGCAGTAGTGTGGGCAGTATCCAGTAGGGTGGGGACGTATGAAATACGGTGGGGCAGTATGCAGTAGGTGGGCAGTATCCAGTAGGGTGGGGAAGTATGCAGTAAGGTGGGGCAGTATGCAGTAGTGTGGGCAGTATCCAGTAGGGTGGGGAAGTATGCAGTATGGTGGGGCAGTGTGCAGTAGTGTGGGCAGTATCCAGTAGGGTGGGGAAGTATGCAGTAAGGTGGGGCAGTATGCAGTAGTGTGGGCAGTATCCAGTAGGGTGGGGAAGTATGCAGTAAGGTGGGGCAGTATGCAGTAGTGTGGGCAGTATCCAGTAGGGTGCAGAAGTATGAAATACGGTGGGGCAGTATGCAGTAGGTGGGCAGTATCCAGTAGGGTGGGGAAGTATGCAGTAAGGTGGGGCAGTATGCAGTAGTGTGGGCAGTATCCAGTAGGGTGGGGAAGTATGCAGTAAGGTGGGGCAGTATGCAGTAGTGTGGGCAGTATCCAGTAGGGTGGGGAAGTATGCAGTAAGGTGGGGCAGTATCCAGTAGTGTGGGCAGTATCCAGTAGGGTGGGGAAGTATGCAGTAAGGTGGGGCAGTATGCAGTAGTGTGGGCAGTATCCAGTAGGGTGGGGAAGTATGCAGTAAGGTGGAGCAGTGTGCAGTAGTGTGGGCAGTATCCAGTAGGGTGGGGAAGTATGCAGTAAGGTGGGGCAGTATGCAGTAGTGTGGGCAGTATCCAGTAGGGTGGGGAAGTATGCAGTAAGGTGGAGCAGTGTGCAGTAGTGTGGGCAGTATCCAGTAGGGTGGGGAAGTATGCAGTAAGGTGGGGCAGTATGCAGTAGTGTGGGCAGTATCCAGTAGGGTGGGGAAGTGTGCAGTAAGGTGGGGCAGTATGCAGTAGTGTGGGCAGTATCCAGTAGGGTGGGGAAGTATGAAATACGGTGGGGCAGTATGCAGTAGGTGGGCAGTATCCAGTAGGTGGGGAAGTATGCAGTAAGGTGGGGCTGTGTGCAGTAGTGTGGGCAGTATCCAGTAGGGTGGGGAAGTATGCAGTAAGGTGGGGCAGTATGCAGTAGTGTGGGCAGTATCCAGTAGGGTGCGGAAGTATGAAATACAGTGGGGCAGTATGCAGTAGTGTGGCCAGTATCCAGTAGGGTGGGGAAGTATGCAGTAAGGTGGGGCAGTGTGCAGTAGTGTGGGCAGTATCCAGTAGGGTGGGGAAGTATGCAGTATGGTGGGGCAGTATGCAGTAGTGTGGGCAGTATGCAGTATGGTGGGGCAGTATGCAGTAGTGTGGGCAGTATCCAGTAGGGTGGGGAAGTATGAAATACGGTGGGGCAGTATGCAGTAGGTGGGCAGTATCCAGTAGGGTGGGGAAGTATGCAGTAAGGTGGGGCTGTGTGCAGTAGTGTGGGCAGTATCCAGTAGGGTGGGGAAGTATGCAGTAAGGTGGGGCAGTGTGCAGTAGTGTGGGCAGTATCCAGTAGGGTGCGGAAGTATGCAGTAAGGTGGGGCAGTATGCAGTAGTGTGGCCAGTATCCAGTAGGGTGGGGAAGTATGCAGTAAGGTGGGGCAGTGTGCAGTAGTGTGGGCAGTATCCAGTACGGTGGGGAAGTATGCAGTAAGGTGGGGCAGTATGCAGTAGTGTGGGCAGTATCCAGTAGGGTGGGGAAGTATGCAGTAAGGTGGGGCAGTATGCAGTAGTGTGGGCAGTATCCAGTAGGGTGGGGAAGTATGAAATACGGTGGGGCAGTATGCAGTAGGTGGGCAGTATCCAGTAGGGTGGGGAAGTATGCAGTAAGGTGGGGCAGTATGCAGTAGTGTGGGCAGTATCCAGTAGGGTGGGGAAGTATGCAGTATGGTGGGGCAGTATGCAGTAGTGTGGGCAGTATCCAGTAGGGTGGGGAAGTATGCAGTAAGGTGGGGCAGTATGCAGTAGTGTGGGCAGTATCCAGTAGGGTGGGGAAGTATGCAGTAAGGTGGGGCAGTATGCAGTAGTTTGGGCAGTATCCAGTAGGGTGCGGAAGTATGAAATACGGTGGGGCAGTATGCAGTAGGTGGGCAGTATCCAGTAGGGTGGGGAAGTATGCAGTAAGGTGGGGCAGTATGCAGTAGTGTGGGCAGTATCCAGTAGGGTGGGGAAGTATGCAGTAAGGTGGGGCAGTATGCAGTAGTGTGGGGAGTATCCAGTAGGGTGGGGAAGTATGCAGCAAGGTGGGGCAGTATCCAGTAGTGTGGGCAGTATCCAGTAGGGTGGGGAAGTATGCAGTAAGGTGGGGCAGTATGCAGTAGTGTGGGCAGTATCCAGTAGGGTGGGGAAGTATGCAGTAAGGTGGAGCAGTGTGCAGTAGTGTGGGCAGTATCCAGTAGGGTGGGGAAGTATGCAGTAAGGTGGGGCAGTATGCAGTAGTGTGGGCAGTATCCAGTAGGGTGGGGAAGTATGCAGTAAGGTGGAGCAGTGTGCAGTAGTGTGGGCAGTATCCAGTAGGGTGGGGAAGTATGCAGTAAGGTGGGGCAGTATGCAGTAGTGTGGGCAGTATCCAGTAGGGTGGGGAAGTGTGCAGTAAGGTGGGGCAGTATGCAGTAGTGTGGGCAGTATCCAGTAGGGTGGGGAAGTATGAAATACGGTGGGGCAGTATGCAGTAGGTGGGCAGTATCCAGTAGGGTGGGGAAGTATGCAGTAAGGTGGGGCTGTGTGCAGTGGTGTGGGCAGTATCCAGTAGGGTGGGGAAGTATGCAGTAAGGTGGGGCAGTATGCAGTAGTGTGGGCAGTATCCAGTAGGGTGCGGAAGTATGAAATACAGTGGGGCAGTATGCAGTAGTGTGGCCAGTATCCAGTAGGGTGGGGAAGTATGCAGTAAGGTGGGGCAGTGTGCAGTAGTGTGGGCAGTATCCAGTAGGGTGGGGAAGTATGCAGTATGGTGGGGCAGTATGCAGTAGTGTGGGCAGTATGCAGTATGGTGGGGCAGTATGCAGTAGTGTGGGCAGTATCCAGTAGGGTGGGGAAGTATGAAATACGGTGGGGCAGTATGCAGTAGGTGGGCAGTATCCAGTAGGGTGGGGAAGTATGCAGTAAGGTGGGGCTGTGTGCAGTAGTGTGGGCAGTATCCAGTAGGGTGGGGAAGTATGCAGTAAGGTGGGGCAGTGTGCAGTAGTGTGGGCAGTATCCAGTAGGGTGCGGAAGTATGCAGTAAGGTGGGGCAGTATGCAGTAGTGTGGCCAGTATCCAGTAGCGTGGGGAAGTATGCAGTAAGGTTGGGCAGTGTGCAGTAGTGTGGGCAGTATCCAGTAGGGTGGGGAAGTATGCAGTAAGGTGGGGCAGTATGCAGTAGTGTGGGCAGTATGCAGTATGGTGGGGAAGTATGCAGTAAGGTGGGGCAATATGCAGTAGTGTGGGCAGTATCCAGTAGGGTGCCGAAGTATGAAATACGGTGGGGCAGTATGCAGTAGGTGGGCAGTATCCAGTAGGGTGGGGAAGTATGCAGTAAGGTGGGGCAGTGTGCAGTAGTGTGGGCAGTATCCAGTAGGGTGGGAAGTATGCAGTAAGGTGGGGCAGTATGCAGTAGTGTGGGCAGTATCCAGTAGGGTGCGGAAGTATGCAGTAAGGTGGGGCAGTATGCAGTAGTGTGGGCAGTATCCAGTAGGGTGCGGAAGTATGCAGTAAGGTGGGGCAGTGTGCAGTAGTGTGGGCAGTATCCAGTAGGGTGCCGAAGTATGAAATACGGTGGGGCAGTATGCAGTAGGTGGGGCACTAGGGTCGGGTTGTATGCAGTTAAACGCTACAGCACTATCAGCATATACTAATAGTAATACGTTATTGAATGCTGCAGCACTATCAGCGTATACTAATACGTGGTGCAGACGCCACAGCAGTCCCTCGGTGTATACTGATATGTTGTGCAGATGCCGCAGCACTATCAGCATATACTAATAGCTTGTTAAACGCTGCAGCACTATCAGCCTATACTGATACGTTTTTAAATGCTGACGCACTATCTGCGTATACTAATACGTTTTTTAATGCCGCAGCACTATCAGCGTATAGGTTGTTAAACATTGCAGCACTATCAGCGTATACTGATACCTTTTTAAATACTGCATATGGGACATGGTTGAATCCTTCCTAACATATTGTATTGCATTGATATATCAAACAAAACAGTTCCCAAATCAAAAAGGAAGTATTTATTAACATGTATGCATGCTTAAATTTATTTTTTAAATGTCATGTCTTCAGAAATAACATTACAAATGTCCGTCACAGATGTAACCAGTGGTGTCTGGATGTCACACAAATATTGTACACTAATTATTCAGTGAATAAAGCATGGCTGGGAATAACTTTTTTTTAGCAATATAAGCACTACATATTTCTGTTTTTTATGCCATGATTAATATGCCCAGTGCGACTGTGACGGTACAAAATGGCCGGTACCAAAACAAAATAAAAGGACTGTGAATGGAAGTATCGGCTACAATACCAGGCTGGAGAGGACTTGTGCGGCCCGCGAGCTACCACTGGTATACAGCTAACCCAGCGCCTCCCAGCGGGACGGCCGCGAATCAGCCGACGAGTTCCCATGCCAGCCGCGGGGGCGCAGCACAGCGCGATTTCTACACCCGCATATACGTTGACATACATATATATATATATATATATATATATATATATATATATATATATATATGTAGTAGTGTGCACTGACCTCTCAGGCAAGTGACCACATAGACAGGTAGGCATGGGTAGTGTGTTGATATCAGGGAGCCTAGGTGGTGTAATGGTTATCACACTGGCCCGGAATGCAAAGAGATGTGGGTTTGAGTCCCGCTCTAGGCGCAATATTTCCCATTTTCATCACCCCCATGACACTGGTGCCGTGACCAGGATCCTAAAAAGCTACGCGCTGTGTGGTTGTTGAACCTGCCCTGTGTATGTATGTGTTAGTGCATTGCCTGTATGTATGTAATTGTAGTATTAAAAGACTTACAATTCCAGGGGGATGAGTGTAGTAGTGTGCACTGACCTCTCAGGCAAGTAACCAAATAGACAGGTAGACCTGGGTAGTGTGTTGATATCAGGGAGCCTAGGTGGTGTAATGGTTATCACACTGGCCCGGAATGCAAAGAGATGTGGGTTCGAGTCCCGCTCTAGGCGCAATATTTCCCATTTTCATCACCCCCATGACATATATATATATATATATGCCACAATATAATGTACTACATAATCTATAATGTATATATGAAACCCAAAGGTACCCATATATTTGATTATATTATTATATTATTCCACTTCTTAATTGACTTATGATTGTGTTTAAGTATATGCTGTATAAGAATCATACGAGTATAATAACCCAGAATTCTATACTCTCCTGACACCCACCCACCAGTAATCGGGTGGTTGAGCCTTGGACTACTCATCGTCTGCTCAGGCTATTATGTGGATATAAATAACGGCAGCTCCTTAATGTTTTCTCTCTAACTATCTTAACCTAAATGATATTCGCTGCGGAGCCGGTATTCTCTCCTTCACGCCTCCTGCGCACCGTGAGCCAACTGTGATTCTGTTCATTTTCAAATTTATTCCATTTACAATGATTATATGATTATATATTATTCTACAGTTTGGGTTATTTACCGTTCCAACCAGTGGTCCACAACTGGTTCATCAAAGGCTGTGGTATGTGCTGTCCTGTCTGTGGGAAAATGCATATAAAAGACCCTTTGCTGCTTATCGGAAAGAGTAGACTATGTGGTGGCAGCGTGCTTTCTGCAAAGAAATATGTCAGAATGACCATATGGTTGACATCCAATAGGCGATGATAAAAATCAGCGTGCTCTAGAAGCGCCGTTAAATAAAACAAACTTTTTCAAATTCATTTTGTATTATTCTATTTGATACCATTATTTTATTCTATATTATTCTATTTCGCACATTGTCCGGTTCAGTTCATGTTGACCACTTGCACCACCTGGTGTATCTTCCTCTAAACTCAAGACTAGACCACTTAAGGGTTAAAACCTGCGAAACATGAAAATCAGATTTTTTTAAAAGGACAACTTATTTAAATGATGTGCTAATTTAGTTAGAGAAGTAAGTGAACGCCTCTCATGTGTTATTTATTATCTGCCTTTAATAGGGTGGCGGCCCCTGGTGTGGAAGCGGAGAGTTATGTGTTGTTTTCCCAGTTGTCCAGCTTTAAGCCAATGTGACTTGCATACAACTAACTATAAAGGCCCTGTCACACCTCACCGGATTGGGGGAAATGGACAGAAACGAACAAAGTCCGTTTTGTGTCTGTACAAGTTTTGAACGTGCACAAAACTAGGAATGGATGCCGCCAGACTGATGTCTACAGTTCTTGTCTGGTTTGAGTTTGTTTCATCTGTTGGCTATCCATTCATGTCCATTTCATGTCCGTTTCATGTCCGTTTCATGTCTGTTTCATGTCCATTCATCCAGCGTGCATTGACTCGATAGCGCAACATTTTGACACATTTTAATATATTTTGATACTTATCACCACCGGACTAGACAATTCTGTCCACTGCTCAATCCGGCGAGGTGTGACAGCCGCTTTAACACCCGCCGGGTACATACATGCAAATGTTGTCTGCTGTCAATGTGTATTTCCTTCCAGCGTGGTTCTGAATTCCTGGTTGAATATCATTTACTTCAAATAACAGAATAAAGATTCAAAAGAAAGAACAACTGCAATAATGACAGCAAAGCAAAAATATGTTTGTTGGAGGTTTAAGTCCTGGCAACATCTAGGGTCATATCAGGACGGGTACCGACTTGTGACAGTGCACACTCATGGTGACAATATGTTTGTTGGAGCTTTACATTCTAGCAACATCTAGGGTCATATCAGGATGGGTATCGACTTATGACAGTATACTCATGGTGATTTTCTAGTGCTGCTCCCACGGGGAAATCAGGCCACTGGCACCATTACCCGATATCCTACTCAATCACATTATCCTGACACTGAGCTAACCAGTCCTCACCCTATCCTATTAATGCCAAGCGCCAGGCAAGGAAGTGACAGGTATAAATGTTAAAGTCATTGGTTTGACTAGACCGAGAACCGAACTCCCGACCTTCCGCACGCGAGGCCCGCACTCTACCGATTCGGCTACCGCGCCCGGTAAATAATAACAATATGCTGTCACAGTCCCCTGTGGGAACTGGGAGGGAATAGTTTCTCTGCAACCCCAATCTGCAGATTGTAAAAGGAAAAAGGAAAGGAAGGTTTGTTTTACTTAACGACGCCTCTAGAGCACATTGATTTTTATCATCGGCTATTGGACGTCAAACATATGGTCATTCTGACATATTTATTTGGAGGAAACCCACTGTTACCACATGGGCTAATCTTTCCGATAAACAGCAAAGGGTCTTTTATATGCACTTTCCCACAGACAACACAGCACATACTGCAGCCTTTGATGAACCAGTTGTGGACCACTGGGTGGAACGGAAAATAACCAAAACTGTAAATGGATCCACAGAGCAGGATCGATAGGATGACCCACACCTTCACAGGCGGACACGCTACTACCTGAGCTACGTCCCGCTCCCATGTTGTAAAAGGCAACAAATGGGGGAGAGTCATTTATCGTCAGTCGCGGCTTATCAGAGATCCTTGTGTATGGAGACGGCAAGGAGCTAGGGACGCTTATCAGTCCAACGCTATGCTACACTTTGGCCAGGAGTTCATCTAGATGAAAGTATGGACAGGCCCCGTCCAATCAATCAGCTGGTCATACCAAGCCCTACGATACTCTCTGATGAGTACCAGACGGGACGGCCGAATGAGTTGAGCGTCCATCTCCCGTTTTGGTTGGTCGTGGGATTCGAACCCGTGGGTTCGAACTTTGGTCTAGTCAAATATATGACTTAAAAATGTGTGCTTGTCACTTCCTAGCCAGGCGCTCAGCATTATTAGGATATGGCAAGGACTGGTTGGCTCAGTGTCAGGATAATGTGACTGAGTGGGATATAAGGTCATAGTGCTGGCGGCCTGGTCTCCCAATGGGGCAGCACTATAATGTTGCTATGAGTGCGCACTGTCACAAGTCGGTTCCCGTGCTGATATGACCTTAGATGCTGCCAGGACGTAAAACCCCAACAAACAAATAACCGAGTCTCTGATGAATGAACATAGTGGTTTAACTCTTTGTGGCTTTCTCTGTGGCGGAGTGGTTAGAGTGTCTGACTTTTTTCTAGGTCAGACTCCTAATCTGAAGGTCGGCGGTTCGATTCCCCATGTCCCCAGCTCTGCCAATTTGGATTTCCACCGCTGTGTATAACTTACAGCGTCATCAAAGGCCGGTTGCTCTCATACCATGTCTATGTGGTGTGGGAGGTTAAAAATCCCTTGGGTCGGTAAAAGTGTAGGCTCGGGCTTTCTATCGACCTGGGCCCATATGTATGAGCCAATTTTTAACCATACCAGGGTCCTGGGTTATCTAAACGGGGTGTTCCAAATGTGTCACGGGATTTATGTGACCAAAGCACGCCCGAGTTAGCTAATGTTTCAGTTATTTATAGATTTTGGGGAATCCCTGTGTGCATGTTTACATTTGTCGATTGGCCGATATAATAATGCTTCGAATTTAGGGTTAATTTAATGAAATTTCATGATTTAACTATGTAACTCTGTTAAATATGATAGCATTGAATAGATTTGGGCCTAATATATAGCTGCCAATTCGGCGGCGACGGCAGCAGCTATTTTTATTTGACGTTAGACAGTATGGATATTGACGTCGCTGCGGAGGCGGCGATTTGTTTACTTTACATTCGTCGATTCAACACTATTAATATCGCCGGCAATGCGGCGGTAGCCTTAATAACGCTTCGAATTTAGGGTTAAATTGATAAAATTTCACTTATTGCGTATCTAATTCTGTTAAATATGGTCGCATTGAATAGATTTGGGCCGAGTCAGTGCCTAACCCCACCTTTAACCCTCCTTTCGCATGGGGTTAGTGCAGGCGACTTTACGCTCGCCGAGTTAGTTTAACCCCGACACATACATACGCAGTTTTCGCCGCTAACCTGGGAAATCCGCACGACGCAGGGTTACGACCGCTAACCCAGGCTCATACATATGGGCCCAGCAGTGGAGTGGGGAAGACCAGTTGTCTGTGACTGGGATTTCCCCTGCTTGGGACAACTAATGTACCAACAACAACAAAATGAGAGACAAATAAGTGTTCACACTTCTACCATTCGCTATATCGCTATAAACAAGACCCTATCGTATGTAGTCAAATTGACACTAACTGGTGAATCTCTAATCCAATGAAATTGTCGAGGTTTCAGAGAAAGGACTGGGGAGACAGCTCTTCTTTGTTGCAGACTCAACCTTCTTGCCGTATGTCTACAAGAAACATTAAAGCTGCATCGTCCGATAAAAATAGCAAATTTCCAAAACCAAAGCAATTACAGTATAACCCCGTTAAACCAAACTTCAAGGGACCCTAGAAATTTGTTTCGATGAACCAATTTTACAATTGGTTTAACCGAGCTTTGACTTTGACTTGGCTTTGGCAAAAACGGGGGGGTGCATTATGAATGTACAATGTATGTGGACACTATGATTATTATTTTTGTATGTGTATACAGTTTAACCCCATTAAACTAACCTCGGTTAAATCAAACGATCGGTTAATCCAAACTTGTTTCGGCGACCTGGCAAAATACTACCATTTATCATATAAAAAAGTCCCAGATGACCTTAAAACCACATGAAAGTTTGGTTTAACTGTACCGGAAGTGGCCTGGGGCCGACAATTTTGTTTGGATTAACCGATACTTTGGAGTAACCGATACTTTGGATTAAACGACTTTGGTTTAACCAACTTTCTTATATGATAAATGGTAGTATTTTGCCGGGCTGCCGAAAAAAGTTTGGATTAACCGATCATTTGGTTTAACCGAGCTTGGTTTAACAGGTTGTACTGTATCTAGATTTTATTTGACATGTCTAACTTAGTGTTCTCTGTGGCGGAGTGGTTAGAGTGTCTGACTTTTTTCTAGGTCGGACTCCTAATCTGAAGGTCGGCGGTTGGATTCCCCGTGCCCCCACCTCTGCCAATTTGGATTTCCACCGCTGTGTATAACTTACAGCGTCATCAAAGGGCAGTTGCTCTCATACCATGTCTATGTGGTATGGGAGGTTAAAAATCCCTTGGGTCGGTAAAAGTGTAGGCTCGGGCTTTCTTTCGACAAACTGTCTAATGGTGAAAACAAGTCTATTCAGACTTATCCATAATAGGCAGTATAAATCTTCAAGAAATACTGCTGCAGTTATTAAGCATTTCTACCCACTTAAATGGGAATGCCAAGGCAATTTAACAGAACCTGTTACTGCAGAAGCCTATGGTGTCAGAGTTTTGGCGTACGTGCCAAAATTATTTTTGTTTGTTTGAACTTCAGATATCTCAAAAGTTACTTCAAACTAATGTAGTTAGATTATAATAAGCAACCTAATATATTTATCTCAGGAAATGACAGAAATTCTAAACCATCAGACTATGCAATTTTAATTAAACCTTCCAACAATTATTAATTATCTTAAGGTCCCAACAGACATGCTCCGGATAAGAGATTAAAGGCCCGGTCACATACAGGTTAGTGGATGTTGTTGAACGTAGTGGAGGCTAACGTAGTTGAACGTAGTTGAACATAGTTGAATGTAGTTGAATGTACCGGAGAAGTATGGATGCTGGTAGGTTCAACTACGTTCAACTACGTTCAGCTATGTTCAACTACGTTCAATTATGGTCAACTACGTTGAACTACATTAACTCCGTTCAACTATGTTCAACTATGTTCAACTATGTTCAACTATGTTCAACTATGTTCAACTATGTTCAACTATGTTCAACTATGTTCAACTATGTTCAACTACGTTCAACTACGTTGAACTATGGTCAACTACATTGCACTATGTTGAACTATGTTGAACTATGTTGAACTATGTTGAACTATGTTGAACTATGTTGAACTATGTTGAACTATGTTGAACTATGTTGAACTATGTTGAACTATGTTGAACTATGTTGAACTATGTTGAACTATGTTGAACTATGTTGAACTATGTTCAACTATGTTCAACTATGTTCAACTATGTTCAACTATGTTCAACTATGTTCAACTATGTTCAACTATGTTCAACTATGTTCAACTATGTTCAACTATGTTCAACTATGTTCAACTACGTTCAACTACGTTCAACTACGTTCAACTACGTTCAACTATGTTCAACTACGTTCAACTATGTTCAACTATGTTCAACTATGTTCAACTATGTTCAACTATGTAAGCTCCACTACGTTCAACTACGTTCAACTACGTTCAACTACGTTCAACTACGTTCAACTACGTTCAACTACGTTCAACTATGTTAGCCTCCACTATGTTCAACTACGTCCACTAACATGTATGTGACCGGGCCTTTATCCACTGATGGCACCTCTATCTGCGCTAGGGGGTTGGATGCTACATTGCCGGTCATAGCTGTACCTATCATCCTATAACGCTACATATAAGACTATAACTTGTCGGTCAGTCACTGGATTCGAACCCCCCACCCCAGAGTCAAACCAATGACATCAGTGACAGTCTGCACTCATGGTGACTCTATCATGCTGCCCCATTGGGAGACTTGGCAACTGCCACCTTGACCCAACATCCCACACAGCCACATTATCCTGATACTGTGCCAACCTGTCCTATCCTATTAATGCCAAGCACCAGGCTAGGTAGTGACAAGTATCAATTTAATAAGTCATTGGTTTGACTCGGCTGGGATTCGAAATCCTGACCGTCCATGCGGGAAAGCCTGCACTCTCCCTATTCGGTGACGGCATCCGGTCGCCTAGTAGACATGCCCTTGTAAAACATAAACCCAGATTAAGCTCACATTGGCAGTCTTAATATTATTTCTGTTTCAGGATGAGTGCATGGGTGTATGTGTGTATTTGAGCCTGTCTCAAAAGGTGATAACTCTTTTTTGTTTGTCCATTTTAACGATTGACACAAACCAGCACAGAAATGGTTACACTGAAAAAACAAGCACATTTGCCTCAAATCAATATGTATTCTATTGGGATTATGAAACACCCATGTGAAAAACAAATCAGTTTATCCTGAGCAAATGCATAAGCAGATAGTATGTTGATCGGTACAATGGACAAAGTTTTGTCCCATATTGCTTAGCACCTTTTGAGACAGTCTATTTATGTGGCGGCTTATATGTAGCTTACTAGATTCTCACAATAGCATTCACCGATGGCAACGGTTGCCATGATTACCATGGTGAGTCTCCACCTAGCGGAAACTTCAAACACCCATTAACCTGTTCAAGTGACCGGACGCGGTAGCCGAATCGGTAGAGCGCAGGTTTCCCATGCGGAAGCTCGGGAGTTCGATTCCCGGTCGAGTCAAATGAAATGACTTATGGAATTGATACTTGTCGCTACTTAGCCTGGCACTCGGCATTAATAGGATAGGACAAGGAGTGCTTAGCACAGTGTCAGGATAATGTGACTGTGTGGGATATCGGGTCATGGTGTTGGCAGTCTGGTCTCCCTGTTGGGCAGCATGATAAAATCACCATGAGTGCGCACTGTCATAAGTCGGTACCCATCCTGATATTACAAACAACAAACAAAACCTGTCCAAGTGGATTGGACTGAGTGCCTCAAGGAAAACATCCTTAGGTGCCATGATATAGGCAGATGTAGGGGATATTGATTTTATTTTCATTTAACCATTGAGGATGGCATGATAGCCGGGCGAGGGAGGAGCCAGAGTGGGGAGAGAAGGGGGGGGGGACTCTTCCCCAAGGGAATGGGCCGTAGCTCAGGCGGTAAAGTGTCTACTTGCGGAGGCGTGGGTCATCCAATTGATCCTGCTCAGTGGAGACATTTGCAGTTAGGGTTATTTTCCATTCCAACCAGTGGTCCACATCTGATGGCATTAGTCAGTTTTTGTGCCTGAACTCTTCGATCAGATCCATAAAGCCGTCAATATGTTCTAGGTGTTGGAAAGCACCTGTCCCCTTTTTTGCATACATCATCATCATTATGTTGTCGGTCGCGATGCGACAAAGACTGCTTTCATTACTTGACTGCCACTCTCCATTTAGCTCTCTGCTGTGAGAGTAATGTCCATGAGTCGGTCTTAATGTCTGTCAGCTTCAGGTTTCACATATCATGAAAGCTGTCTGCAAAAGTGTTGAAGTGCTGCTGGCTTTTTCAAGTTACCAGCGGCAGTCTCTCATGGAGCAAATAGAGGTTTCACACCGGCAAGAACATGTCCAGACAGGCGCAAAACTAGTTGTCCCTGCAGTGGCTGGTCGCGAGATGTTGGGAGTTCCATACATCAACCGCCCTTAATGCTGCCACAGTGACATGGTTTTCTGTTTAGGGTTTGCTCCCTTAGCCTTCGATTCTGTCAAGAACCTGTACCATAAGGCAGTGGTTTACAACTCTGCAGGGCATGGGCGTCAAACTCCCTGAGGTATTGCAATACCTGCAATACCTTGCACACAGCCACTTAACTAAGCAACTACTCTCCCTTGACCGCCTTATTTATTTAAACAGTACCGCAATGTGTTTGCATCCTCAATTTCATCAGCTGCGAGGCTTCACTCTCAATGTCGCTTCCTGGTGGGTGAGGGTGAGGGGTGGGGTGGGGGGTGGGGGGGTAGGGGCAGTGTGTGTGGAGGGGATTTGTTTGTTTGTTTTTGTTTTACATCATAGCAACATCTAAGTTCATATCAGGACGGGTACCGACTTGTGACATTGTGCAGTCATGTCGACTTTATAGTGCTGCCCCACTGGGAGACCTGGCCACCAGCACCATGACCTGCTATCCCACTCAGTCACGTTATCCTGACACTGAGCTAACCACTCCTTGCCCTATTCTAATAATGCCGAGCGCCTGGCTAGGAAGTGACAAATATCAATTTGTAAGTCATTGGTTTGACTTCACCAGGGTTTGAACCCACAAATCCATGGGTTCGGATCCCCCGATCTCCCAAAACAGGTGGCGGACGCTCAATTCATTCAGCCATCCCGTCCGGTATGTCTGTGTGTGTGATTGGGGGAGGGGGATAATCCGGGTAACTTCCTGCGCGCATGCAGGACACGTGACATGATACTGTTACTATAGAGCGCGCCCGGGTGTTGCTCTAATTCTGACACAGGAATCATTGGCGGTCGGACTAAGTTGACGCGACGCGCAGGTGTGATGGGTGGGCGGCAGGGGTGGGGTGGTGGTTGGGTGGTGGTGTAGGGCTGGGTAAGGCGTGTGTGTGGGTGTGTGTACGGAGTGTGTGTGAGGGCTTGTAGTTGGGTGGGGTGCTTAGTAAGACGCATGTCGGTGCAAGGATGTCCGTGTCAATATGTTTGTGTGAGTGGTGGTGTATATGCCTTAGTAAGGAGCATGTCGGTGCAGGGAGTGTCCCTGTCTGTGTGTGGTGGTAGGTAGGCCTCAGTAAGGCGCATGTCGTTGCACGGAGTGTCCCTGTATTTGTGTGGTGGTGAGTAGGCCTTAGTAAGGAGCATGTCGGTGCATGGAGTGTCCCTGTCTGTGCGTGGTGGTGTGTAGGCCTTAGTAAGGCGCATGTCGGTACAGGGAGTGTTCATCCATGTGTGAGTGGTGGTGTGTAGGCCTTAGTAAGGAGCATGTCGGTGCATGGAGTGTTCCTGTCTGGGTGTGGTGGTGTGTAGGCCTTAGTAAGGTGCATGTCGGTACAGGGAGTGGTCATCCATGTGTGAGTGGTGGACTGTAGGATTTAGTAAGGCGCATGTTGGTGCAGGGAATGTTTATCCAATTTTGTGTAGGCTTTAGTAAGGCGCATGTCGGTGAACGTAGTGTCCCTGTGTGTGTGTGGTGGTCTGTATGCCTTAGTAAGGCGCATGCCGGTCCCGGGATGTCCGTGTCCATGTGTGCGGTGGTGTGTAGACCTTAGTAAGGGGCATGTCGGTGCCGGCATGTCCGTGTCCGTGTGTGTGGGGGGGGGGGGCCAATGATGCATTTACGGGCAAACAGCCATGAATAAGTAACGTGTGGCCATCTAGGCCGTCTGATTAATTTGTATAGTGTACGGAAGCAACATACTGATCAGGTGCTATAAATAGACCTCTATGAAAAAGTAAAGTGCGGCCTTCTAGGCTGTCTGATTAATTTGCATAGTGTATAGCTGCAATGTACTGATGAGGTGCTATAAATAGACCACCATGAATAAGTAACACGCAGCCTTCTAGGCCATCTGATTAATTTGCATAGTGTACGGCCGCAACATTATGATCAGACTGGTGCTATAAATAGACCACCATGAATAAGTAACATGCAGCCTTCTAGGCCATCTGATTAATTTGTATAGTGTATGGCCACAACGTACTGATCAGGTGCTATAAATAGACCACCATGAATAAGTAACGTGCAGCCATCTACTATGATCTAGGCCGTCTGATTAATTTGTATAATGTACTGATCAGGTGCTATATATAGACTGCTACGAATAAGTAATGTGCAGCCTTCTAGGCCGTCTGATTAATTTGTATAATGTACTGATCGTGTGCTGTAAATAGACAACGCCCGGCAGAACCCACATCCGCTATAGGCCTAAAGTGCCTGTCACACCTTACCGGATTGAGCAACAGACACAACCAGACAAGGAATTTTCTAGTCCGTTGGTGTACAGCGTCATCAAAGGCTGGTTGCTCTCATACCATGTCTCTGTGGTGTGGGAGGTTAAAAATCCCTTGGGTCGGTAAAGGTGTAGGCTCTGGCTTTCCATCAAAAAACTGTCTAATGGTGAAAACAAGTCTATTCAGTCTTATCCATGATCAATCAATCAATCAATCAATAGTTCCGTCCTCTAGTCGAGGGTTGGATGCAATGGTTCTCCACTTGTCCCGATGTTGTGCTGTTCTGATAGACTGTGAATAATTCAAGCCTGTCCACTGTGAAATATTTGTAAACCATGATGTTCTTGGTCTCCCTCTCCCTCTGCTGCCATTCACCTTCCCTTCCAACAATGTACGGTATATTGAACTCTGACGAATGATGTGGCCAAAATATATAAGTTTCTTTGTCTGTATAGTGGCAAACAAGTTTTTCTTATTTTTAATTTGTCTGAGAACTTCTTTGTTGGTGATCTTCTTTGTCCATGATATTTTCATCATCCTTCGATAAGTCCACATCTCAAATGCTGCTAAACGTTTGTACATTTTCTTAGAGATTGTCCATGTCTCTGCCCCATACATTAGAGTAGACCACACATAACACTGAAGAATACGCTTCCTTGTTTGTATTAATATCTTACTTGATGTTAACACTCTATACATTTTGGAGAATGTTGTTCGGGCTATTGTTATCCTTCTTTTAATTTCTTCCTCACATCTCCCATCATTTGTAATCTTTTGTCCGAGATATATGAATTCGGATACTTGTTCTATGTTTGTGCCATCTATGGTTATATTGACATTTGGTTTATCTGTCTTTTTACTTATAACCATTGTTTTGGTCTTCCTGGCATTCATCTTCATGTTGAATAGTATTCCAGCTTTATTGATTCTTTTCACTATATCTTGTAGGTTTTTCTCACTGTCTGCTAGTATTACACTGTCATCGGCATATCTAAGATTGTTGACGTTCATGCCACCTATTGTCACTCCCTTGCAATCTTCAATGTGTCTGAAAATCATCTCTGTGTACAGGTTAAATAGACATGGTGACAATACACACCCCTGTCGAACTCCTCATTTAATCATAACTTCATCCGATAGGCCCTGCTCCATTTTTATAAATGCATGTTGTGTCCAGTATAAGTTCACAATTAGTTTAATGTCTTTGCCATTGACACCAATATCTTGTAAACATTTGATTAACAGTTCATGATTGACTCGGTCGAAGGCCTTCTCATAGTCAATAAAGCAGGCATAAACTTCCTGGTTCATGCCTGTATCCATGATAGGGTGTATAAATCTTCAAGAACAAAAGAACAGTCGAATTGTTGTGTAGTGTGCGCTGGCTTTGGCAGTGTATCTTAACACTAGCGCCCTCTATGGGCAGCGCTGTGCCTTGCAGTTTACAAATGGTGGCGAAAGATGCTGCATCTGTAAGATGATAGGAGGGGATGGGGAAGGAGGAGAGGAGGGGAAGGGGAGGGGAGGAGAAGAAGGATCGGGTAGGGGGAAGAGAAGGGGGAGAAGACGAGAGGCGGGGAGGAGGAGCAGGGGAGGAGGACGGGGAGGGGAAAGGGAGAATTGAGGGGAGGAGGGAGGAGAAGGAGAGGGGAGAAGGAAGGAGAATGAGGAGAGTGGAGAGGAGGGGGAGGAGAAGGGGAGGAGGAGGGAGAGGAGAAGGAAGATGTGGGAGAGGAGAAGGAGGAGGGGGAGGAAGGGGACTAGGAGGGGAGGAGGAGTGGGAGGAGGAAGGGGAGGAGGGGGAGGGGGATGGAGAGGAGAAGGAGTAATGGGAGGAGGTGGAGAAGGGGCAGGGATGAGGGGAGGAGGGGCGAAGGAGGACAGGGAAGAGAAGGAGGAGGGTGTGGGGAGGAGCAGGGTAAGGTTTGTTTGTATGTTGTTGTTTTACATCCTAGCCACATCTAAGGTCATATCAGGACGGGTACCGACTTGTGACATTGCGCACTCATGGAGACTTTATAGTGTTGCCCCACTGGGAAATCAGGCCATCGGCACCATGACCCGATATCCCACTCAGTCGCATTATCCTGACACTGAGCTAGCCAGTCCTTGCCCTGTTCTATTAATGCCGCTGGCCAGGCCAGGAAGCGAGAAGTACCAATTTTAAAGTCATTGGTTTGACTCGAGTGGGAACCGAACTCCCAACCTTCCACACACGATGCCCGGGTGGGTGGGTGAGGATGGGAGGGTGAGGGTGATGAGGGGAGGGTGAGGGGAGGAGGAGGGGGTGAGAAGGCAGGAGCAGGAAGGGAGGGTGAGGAGGGGATGGTGAAGAGGGGAGGGTGAGGAGGGAGGGTGAGGGCAGGAGGAGGGGGGAGAAGGGAGGAGGAGAGGGTGAGGAGGGGAGGGTGAGGAGGGGAGGGGAGGGTGAGGAGGAGAGGGTGAGGAGGGGAGAAGGCTGGGTGAGAATGGAAGGGGGAGGGTGAGAAGGGGAGTGTGAGGAGGGGAGAGTTAGGACGGGATGGTGAGGAGGGGGAGGGGAGGGTGAAGAGGAGGAGGGGTGAGGAAGGGAGGGTGAGGAGGGGGAGGGGAGGGGCAGGAGGGGAGGGTGAAGAAGGAAGGGTGGGGAGGACAAGGTGAGCCTGAGGAGGAGAGGGTGATGAGGGGAGACTTAGGAGTGGAGGGTGAGGAGGGGGAGGGGAGGGTGAGGAGGGGAGGGTGCGGAGGAGGGGGTGAGGAAGGGAAGGTGGGGAGGAGAAGGGGAGGGTTAGGAGGGTAGGGTGGAGAGGGGAGGGTGAGGAGGAGGGGGTGAGGAAGGGAGGGTGAGGAGGGGAAGGGGAGGGTGAGGAGTGGAGGGTGGAGAGGGGAGGGTGAGGGGGGGAGGGTGAGGAGGGAAGGTTTGGGAGGGGAGGGTGAGGATGGGAATGTGAGGAGTGGAGGGTTAGGAGGGGAGGGTGAGGGTGAGGGGGCGGCGATTGGTTCTGTCGGCACACTATGTTGTGTGTCCGGGCGCGGATTGATACAGCTGTTTGTGAAGCGGCGGCGCTAGTTGGTGTGACCAGTCAGATTACAGGCAGTGCGCCTGCGCGTCAGTCATTGTCAGCCACGTGACCCTCCCCCTCTCCTCTACCCCCCCCCCCCCTTTCTCCCCCAGACCTGCCCCAACTGAACTATAGTTCATAACTGGATGAAAATGGGGAATTTTGTTGGGCAGTTGTTATTTTGATATAAAGGTACCTGCAAGGTCAGGATAATGTGACTGAGTGGGATATCGGGTCATGGTGCTGGTGGCCTGGGTCTCCCAGTGAGGCAGCACTAAAAATTCACCATGATTGTGCACTGTCATAAGTCGGTACCCGTCCTTAGATACCGTCCTTTTTACCTTAGATATTTCTAGAACAAAAATCCCACACACAAAAATGATCGGTCTAAATGGTTTATTACATTTTATTCGGTGGGAATGACATCCCATCTGCTCGCTGTGCTTTTGTACTTCCGGTGGACGGACGAGTCCACAGTCCATCCACCTAATTGGCCAGTCGGCTTTCACACCCTTTTCCTGCCATCTTCGGCTCGCTGCTCTCTCCTCACTTATCGGCGAGCCAGCAATGATAGGCCCACTTTTTCCCACCCGAAGACCCTACTATAACACCCCGGGCACGGTGGCCGAATCGGTAGAGCACAAGCCTCGCGTGCGGAAGATCAGGAGTTTGCGCGTTTGGTTCCCGGTCGAGTCAAACCAATGATGTAAAAATTTATACTTGCGCTCGGCATTATTAGGATAGGTTAGCTCTGTGTCAGGATAATGTGTCTGAGTGGGTTTTTCGGTCATGGTGCCGGTGGCCTGATTTCCCAATGTGCCACCACTATAAAATCGCCATGAGTGCATACTGTCACAAGTGGGTACCCGTCCTGATATGACCTTAGATGTTGCTAGGACATAAAACAACAAACAAACAAACCCTACTATGACATGTTATTTTTCTTCAAGGGCTAGGACCCCGGGACCAGACCTAAATAAACTCTCTTTACCTGCATGTGGTGTTCTCTGTGGGGGAGTGGTTAGAGTGTCTGACTTTTTTCTTGGTCAGACTCCTAATCTGAAGGTTGCCTGTGCCCCCACCTCTTTCAATTTGGATTTCCACCGCTGTGTATAACTTACAGAGTCATCAAAGGCGGGTTGCTCTCATACCATGTCTATGTGGTGCGGGAGGTTAAAAATCCCTTGGGTCGGTAAAAGTGTAGGCTCGGGCTTTCTATCGACAAACTGTATAATGGTGAAAACAAGTCTATTCAGACTTATCCATGATAGGCAGTATAAATCTTCAAGAAAAAAAATGTCCTTGTTGAATTGTTCCTTACTAAATCAAACGCTTCATGTGTTAGTCAGTAACTAAGGTCATTTAATCAGACGCGATGGCCGAATGAGTTAGAGCGTCCATCTCCCATGTTGGTACATCGTGGGATTGTGGGTTCGAACCCTGGTCGAGTCAAAACCAATGACTTAAAAATTGAAGGGGAAGAGAGAAAGAGCAGGGATGAAAGATCTCCGCGATTTCGCGCATTTGCGTGATTTAAAAAATATTTACCGATTAATATCCAGACGGGATGGCCGAATGAGTTAGAGCGTCCGTCTCCAGTGTTGGTAGATCATGGGTTTGTGGGTTTGAACCATTGTCAAGTCAAACCGATGACTTAAAAATTGATACTGTTCGCTTCCTAGCCAGATTCTCTGCATTACTAGGATAGGACAAGGAGCAGTGGAATGAGGAAGACAAATCGTCTGCGATTGAAATTTCCCCAGCTTAAACAACTAATGTAGAACAACAACAAAAGTTAAGCAAAATGCCAAGGAATCAGGATATGGCAGCAATTGGTTAGTTTGTATGTTATTGTTTTACGTCCTAGCAACATCTAAGGTCATATCAGGATGGGTACCGACTTGTGACAGTGCACACTCATGGAGACTTTAAGGTGTTGACCCACTGGGAAATCAGGCCGCTGGCACCATGAGCTGATATCCCACTCAGTCGCATTATCCTGACACTGAGCTAGCCAGTCCTTGCCCTGTTCTATTAATGCCGAGCGCCAGGCTAGGAAGCGACAAGTACCAATTTTAAAATCATTGGTTTGACTCGAGCGGAAACCAAACTCCCAACCTTCCACACGCGAAATGTTACTAAAACAAAAAAACAAGCAAGTAAAAGTCAGGTATAGGCGATAATATATTTGTATAGGCGCAACAAGGATAGTTGAAACCTGGCTTCTGAGATTTTCCCGCCATTCCCTGATAGTGTTAATCCTATGGAAGAAAAATCCGATTTTTCGCGGAAATTCGCCGTCGATGTAATAATCTCAGCGTGATTTCCACGTTTTGTGCAGTGGACCACTTTCATCCGTGAAAGAGAGAGAGATAGTATGAGAGAGGGGGAGAAAACGACAGAGAGAGAAAGAGAGGGAGAGAGAGAGCAAGCGAGAGAAGGCTGGCCCTTTCTTAGGCTGGGATTCCTCTGCTATGACAAATCTGCAACGACGGCTTTCATTGGCATGTGTGTGTGACCGGAACCGTGATGTATCGAGGAGTTTCATTGGATGACACGCGGCGGTGGCGCCACCTGACGGGTCGGGGATGTACCAGGATGACGTGAGTTAAAGCAATGCTTGCTGGCGTTATTTGAAGGTAACCTCCTTCCCCGTCACTGAACATTTCCACTCCGCTTCTCGTTACCATGGTTACCTTCCTGTCAACGTTCTGCTTTGCTTCTTTCTCCCATCGTCTTTCTCTGTGTGACCAGATGGGATGGGCAAATGAGTTGAGCACGTGTCTCCTGTGTTGGTAGAAAACCCTGGTCATGTCAAACCAAATTGTAAAGACTAGGTCTCCATAAAGTAAAGTTGAATCCTTCCTCCAACTAATAGATTTACCACTCGTCGTTAGTCACCAGTATATAAAGTCTACTGCTCAAATCTGTGGTTGTGTAGGCAGGCTATAGTGTGATCAATACAGGCAAAGAGAAAGGAAGAGTATAAAGTGTGAAAGAAGAGAGAGAGAGTCAAGCTATTTATTGTCATGGGGGTGATGAAAATGGGAAATATTGCACCTAAAGTGGGACTCGAACCCACATCTCTTTGCATTCCGGGCCAGTGTGCTAACCATTACACCACCTAGGCTCCCTGATATCAACACACTACCCACGCCTACCTGTCGATGCGGCTCCTTGCCTGAGAGGTCAGTGCAGACCACTACACTCGTCCCCCTGGAATTGTAAGTCTTTTAATGCTTACAATTACATACATACAGGCAATGCGACGCACTTACATACACAGGATAGGTTCAACAAACATACAGCGCGTAGCTTGTACAGGATCATGGTCATGGCAACCAGTGTCGTGGGGGTGATGAAAATGGGAAATATTGTGCCTAGAGTGGGACTCTCTTTGGATTCCAGGCCAGTGTGCTAACCATTACACCACCTAGGCTCCCTGATATCACCATACTACCCATGCCTACCTGTCTATGTGGTTACTTGCCTGAGAGGTCAGTGCAGACTACTACATTATTTATATGGTACATGGATTCAGTGTAGAGTATCACCCCACCCTATTCTTCCAATGAGAAACAAGCATTCTTAGCTCTACCAATAGGGATCCAGCATTCCTGGTCCCCATGGTTACCAGTGATCTGCCCACCACCACCAAGCTGTGTGCCTTGAGCCTGAGTGTGGTGATCCTGACTAGCAGAGGGGGGAGGGGTAGGCTCTGAGTGCCCCTTACACACAGTCCTGCCAGGACCACTATGTCTATTTGCATCTCAATCGGGGACCACCAGCACCTATATATACACATACATGCACCTGGTCACGTATACCCGATCAATAATAGAACATTTGCATTCCCCCACCAATGCATTAAATCAGAATATTTTACAGACACCTTCACAGGTGGACACTCTACCGCCTCAGCTACGTCCCGTTCCTCTGTGCTGTAGGTGCAGTGTTCCTTTCCTTTGTGCGCATCACCGATATATAAAGACAATATTTAAGCACCTCCATCTTCCCCCACCCCCACACCGCACCTCCACCCCCACCCCTCCTCACCCCATGGCACCCGGGGTCCATCCTCAACACGACCAATAGAAACACGCCAACACGCGCCTGGAGGCGCAGCGGAACCGGAAACACTGTCACCCCTGGAGGAGCCCCTTTCAGCAAGACTCGTCAGGGGCTGAATAAACTTCTTTCTTATTTTTTGTTATCAAAATTAAGGCAGTCCACTGAAATCCACCTTTGATTCGGTTCACTGGGCTAAAACTAAAAGAAATAACAAGACCAATTTTTCACTATTCTACTTTGTCCACTCTTTATCAAACCAATGGATGGTAATGAAAATTGGAAATATTGTGTTTAGAGTGGGTTTTGTACCCACAAGACTGGCCATTCTGGGGTCAGCGTTGTAACCATTAGACTACATATGGTTCCTGATGCAATCACCCTATCCATTGCTACCTGCTTAAAGCTGCATAGTCCGATGAATTTTCAAAACCAAAACAAGTATCTAGCTTTGACTCTACATATCTAACTTAGACGCTGGTGCACTTATTAAACATTTGTCATCACATATAAGGAGATACTGAGCCAATTAATAGAACCTGTTACTGCAGAAGCCTATGGTGTTAGAGTTTTGGCAAGCTTGCCAACATTAATTTAGCATGTTCCCATTTCAAATATCTCAAAAGTTAGCTATTTAAAATAAAAGTTACTTCAAACTGAAGTAAGGTAGATTATAGTGAACAACCTAATATGTTTACCTCAGAAAATGAGAGAAACTCAAAACCATCGGAATACGCAACTTTCAAGTGGCTTTGTCCAAAGAAGGCATAGCATTTTCTAAACCTATAAGAAAGATTTGCTCCTATATATCTAACTTAGACACTGGTGCACTCAGTAAACATGTGTTTCTGCATAGCAAGTAACAATACCGAGTCAGTTTAATAGAACTCCCTCAGTGTCGAATCCTGTGGTGTCAAGAATTTTGACATCCATGCCAAAAGTAATTCAGTATGTTTTCACTTCAAAATAGCTCCAAATTTTTTTTTTACTAAATGTATTTTATTCAGCGAATAATGCCTTTTGTCAGCGCCAGAGCACTGGTCTTCCAGCCGTTCCTTACAATTTGTTGGTACATAAATGACAATATCAGTTGCAATAATAACCACGTGAAAATCCTGTTTGATAATAGAAGCATAATATAAATGAACTAACTATTAGTTGTAATAGTAACTGCGTACAATTCCAGTTCAACAACAGTTTTATGCACTTGGTGAATATGCTTCACGTGATATTGCATGATTCTAGAATTGTCTTTAAACACTTCTTTCTTCTTTTGTCTTTCTCTCTTCTTTAAAAAAAAGATATAACATATCTCCAATACATATATATATATATATTATAGTGTAAATATGCAAATCAGTGTTAGCCACTTAAGAAAAATTTAAGTAACTTCAACGTAATATTAAAGCCGATTGTTTTCTTTGACTTTAAAACAGCAAACAAACGATTGTTTGTTTGCTGTGGTTTTACATCCTGGATGTGTATGCAGGTATTGCAGGTATTGTTTGACGTCCCTGCCCTGCAGAGTTGTAAACCACTGCCTTGTGGTACAGGTTCTTGATAGAACCGAAGGCTAAGGAAGCAAACCCTAAGCAGAAAACCATGTCACCATGGCAGCATTAAGGGCGGTTGATGTATGGAACTCCCAACATCTCCCGACCAGCCACTGCAGAGACAAATAGTTTTGCGCCTGTCTGGACATGTTCTTGCCGGTGTGAAACCTCTATTTGCTCCCCGAGAGAGTGCCGCTGGTAACTTGCAAAAGCCAGCAGCACTTCAACACTTTTGCAGGCAGCTTTCATGAAATGTTAGAGCGGCAGTCAAGTAATGAAAGCAGTCTTTGTCGAATCGCGACCGACAGCATGATGATGATGACATCCTGGAAAAAAACTAGTCATATCAGGATGGGTACTGACTTGTGACAGTGCACACTCATGACAACCTTATAGTGCTACCTGACTGGAATACCAGACTGCCAGCACCATGACCCAATTTCCAACACAGTCACATTATCCTGATACTTGGCAAAACCATTACCCTATCCTACTAATGCTGAACACCAGGCTAGATAGCGACAAGTATCAATTTTGTAAGTCATTGGTTTGACTCGACCACGATTAGGAATTCCCGACCTTCAACACACGAAGCCCACACACACACATTTATGTGTAAATATATATATATATATATATATATACAGTGAAACCTCTCTAAATCGACCGACCTTGGGACCGACTTTAAGTGGTCCATTTAGGGAGATGGTCGGTTTAGGGAGTTAGAATATGATTGCAATGGTATTGTCTGGACCCAAATAAAGTCATCGATATAGGGGAGTGGTCGATCTGTGGAGGTGAGAGGTTTTACTGTATATATATGTCGTGGGGGTGATGAAAATGGGAAATATTGTGCCTAGAGTGGGACTCGAACCCACATCTCTTTGCATTCCGGGCCAGTGTGCTAACCATTACACCACCTAGGCTCCCTGATATCAATACACTCCCCACGCCTACCTGTCTATGTGGTTACTTGCCTGAGAGGTCAGTGCAGACCACTACATATATGTATATATGTGATGTATAAGCATTATGCGAGTATAAAGGCGCGGAAGGGAATTATTATTATTAGTATTATTATTATTCTTCTAATTCATTACCTACCAACCATTGTCCTCGATGTATTCACCTCCTATATCTACATGCTGCTACTGGTGGCGCCACCTTCGGCCTCCTCCTGTACTACGGGCTCTCCCATTGTCATTCAAGCCCTGGAATTTTTCTGTTCATTACGGCTAGGGCAAATATTCCCTATGCCAGAGAATACATTAATCTCAACCCACTTTTTATTGTCTTGTTCATTTTGTACTATAGCCAGACTTTATAAAAAAAAATCCCGACGCAAGTGATGTATTCAGGGTAGGCAGGTACCGGGCGCAGCCGGTGGTGGCGCCACCAGTCACGAGATGGAGGAGGCAGTACGGTATGTACTGTAATATTAACAATAATTAGCAAATAATAATAATTAAGAGGGGTTAATTCCCTTCCGCGCCTTTATACTCACATAATGCGTTATACATCACATATCGATCAACCTAATATATTTATCTAAAGAAACTCACAAAATTATCGGCCTATGTAACTTTAAAAGACGAACTGTGTGGACTTGGGGAGGAAGGGAAGGGGAGGGAGGGGGGGGAGGGAGGGAGGAGGGATGTACTTGTCCATTACCCAGCGCCACGTGGTGTGTTGTTAGCTGCCCACACACACATGCATTCTCCATTTGCTGTGATTAATTCTATTCAGGTCTCGCCTTCTGTGCCTGTGTGTTACGAGTTTGGCTTTGAGGGCGGGGGCTGTGTGAGTGGAGGGGGGGGGGGGTGGAGTGGATGGGGGGGAGGGGGGGGAGCGCATGCGCAGACTGCCTCAGACTGGCGCCTTAAACGCACCCGTACTGCAACCCATGTGATACAGAATCCCACACAGGGCACCACCAGCCTGGAGGTGTGAGAGGGTTTGTAAATAGTTGTTATATATTTATTCATTGTTGTTGATTTTTGTTTTGTGAGATTTTTTTTTAGTTTTATAATTTTATTTTTGTTGTTGGTGATTTTTGTTGTGTGAGAGTTTTTTTTGTTTTATAAATTTATTTTGTTGTCGGTTTTTTTTATTTTGTTTTATTTTAGTACATTAGTTGATTGAGCGGGGGGGGGGGGATTTTCAATCGCGGACAATTTGGTCTTCCTCATTCCAGCATTCCTCGCCCTGATCTAGTAAGCCGAACGCCAGGCTTGGAGGTAGCGACAAGTTATTAATTTTGTAAGTCATTGCTTTGACTCGACTAGGGTTCTGGAATCTGGGGGTATGAATCACATGACCTACTAAAATGGGATGCGGGCACTCAACTCATTCAGCCACCATATCAGGTTTAAATGGAACGCTGTGGCATTATCTATGCAGTACCATCATTAGAATGCACATGTTAATAATACATGGTTTTTTGTTGAAGTCTGGTTACCTAGAACATCTAAATAAATATAATGTACACCATATAGAGGACCTTAAATGTGAATTTCACAGGCAGCAATCCTCGTCGTAGTAATTGTGAGCGGACATTTGACCTGGAATGGAATGAGGGCATGGTAGCCATGCAACACATGGCTTGTTTTGTCAGTTGTGCATGTTTCAGTGTTGGGCTTGCTATGCTCTGAGTGGTGGTGGTGGTGGTTGTGGTGGTGGTGGTGGTTGTGGTGGTGGTGGGTGTGGTGGTGGTGGGTGTGGTGGTGGTGTGGTGGTGGTGTGGTGGTGTATGTGGTTGTGGTGTTGGTGGTGGTAGTAGTGGTGGTGGTTGTGATGGTTGTGGTGGTGGTGGTGGTGGTGGAGTGGTGGTGGTGGTGGTTGTGGTAGTAGTGGGGTGGTGGTGGTCGTCGTGTGGTGGTGGTGGTGTTGGTCGTTGTACTGGTGGTGGTTGTGGTTGTGGTGGTGTTGATTGTGGTGGTGGTGGTTGAGGTGGTGGTTCTGGTGATTGTGGTGGTGGTGGTTGGGGGAGGGGCTCCGTCACCTGCCCAGCATAGCAGGGCGGCCAACCCTTACGGTTTCACCATAAGGTGCACAATATTTGATGTCCCATTATCACCTTACGCCCATCTTCTGGTTTTTCATTTACCAATATCAGAGAAAAGAATGTAGAAATCTATCACAGATGTGTCCAAAATGCACCCCATAGCCTCTAACTTAGTCTAAGATTTTAAAATTTTTCTGGGGAAGGTGCCCACAGACTTCCCAATGTAACATCCCTTAAAATCTTCCGGTTTTTCATTTTCCAATGTTGGCAACCCTGCCATAGCAACATGCAGCTGGCTGGTGTGTGTGTGTGGCGGGGGTGTGGGGGGAGGGTGCACGCAGTGTCTCCTTGACAACGTGTGTGGAGGGGGGAGGGGATGCACCAGCGGTTCATAGTTGTGATACAGTAGTACCTGTGTTCAGTGACTCCTTTGGTTTGTTGACCCCTGTGATGTGGCTCTACCTCATGCCTGCATGTAGTTCCTGATTCGGCCACACCGGAGCCACTAGTCATAGGCTTGAAACTTGTATGCCAGCTTCATCTGGTCATTAGCGCCTCCAGACCGTGAACTTATATATATTATATGTATATATCGTGAGCCAGAGCCAGGATAGGTGAATAGGACAGGTGGCAGCACCAGGCAAGGCAGAGGGCCTGACCAGTTGCTTGAATAGTTGAGTGTCATTAATTTGCAGTGTCATTCTGGTGTCAACTGCAGACAATTAATAATTAATCAGTTTACGGATAATTAGACTCATATAATTGCTTATACAAAACATATGAAAAATGAGAAAGTTTACGGTGCGAACGGGATAGCTGGGACATGAGGCGTCGGGTGATCAGAATGCCGCAGGAGTACCGCGTACAGTGTGAATAATGACAACAATAGTACTAAGTTCCCTTCCGCGCCTTTTATACTCGCATAATACTCACACATCACATATATATACATGGCAATTCAGCGGACACATCTTTCTGTGTACTTCCAGAATACTCAACCACACTCCTGACCTTGCCCAAAAAGATGTCCGGCGCGCCATCTACCGGGCACTGAAGCTGTGGAGTGACGTCACTTTCCTCAACTTCCGGGAGAAGAACCATGGAGACGCTGACATTATGATTCGCTTCGCAGCCGGTTACCATGGAGACGGCTACAGCTTCGACGGACCAGGTGAGAATGGTTCTTTAGATTCTAATCTCAGCTCGCCACTATTTGTTGGGTTCTTTTTTGTTGTTGCAATTAGTTGTTTAAGCGGGGGAAATTTCAATCGTGGACGATTGGTCTTCCTCATTCCACTGCACCTTGCCCTATCTTAATAATGGCGAGTGCCTGGCTCGGAAGTGACAAGTATCAATTTTTAGGTCATTGGTTTGACTTGACCAGGGTTCCAACCCTAATCCCACGATCTACCAACATGGGAGATGGACGCTCTAACTCATTCGGCTGTCCCGTCTGGTTTAATGTGTCGTAGTGATTAGTTGATTAATGCTGAATAGTTTGATAAAAGCATCACATTTTCAAAACCAAAGCAATTACCTAGATAAAACTAGATGGGATAGCCAAATGAGTTGAGTGTTCGTCTCCCATTCTGGTAGATTGTGGGATTTTGGGTTCGAACCCTGGTCGAGTCAAACCAATGAATTAAAAATTGATACTTATCGCTTCCCAGCCAGGCGCTCAGCATTATTAGGATACGGCAAGGAGCAATGGAATGAGGCAGATCAATCGTCCTCAATTGAAGTTTACCCTGCTTAATCAACTAATCTTCCAAAAAAAAAAAAACAACAAAACAAAACAAAAAATGTGCTTGCCAAAAATAATATTGAATGTTTGCACTTCAAATATCTGTTAGCCATTTAAAATAAAAGTTACTTCAAACTAAAGTAATGTAGACTATACCAATTGATCTAATATATTTATCTCAGAAAAGAGAAAAAACTCAAGACCATCGGACTATGCAACTTTAAGTCGGGGGCGAAATTTCAATGGCGGACAATTGGTTTTCCTCATTCCACTGTGCAGTGCCCTATCATAGCGTTCTCTGTGCTGGAGTGGTTAGAGTGTCTGACTTTTTTCTAGGTCAGACTCCTAATCTGAGGGTCGGCGGTTCGATTCCCCATGCCCCCAACTCTGCCAATTTGGATTTCCACCCCTGTGTATAACTTACAGCATCATCAAAGGCCCGTTGCTCTCATACCATGTCTATGTGGTGTGGGAGGTTAAAAATCCCTTGGGTCAGTAAAAGTGTAGGCTCGGGCTTTCTATCGACCAGCAGTGGAATGAGGAAGACCAGTCGTCTATGACTGAAATTTCCCCTGCTTAAACAACTAATGGACCAAAAAACAAAAAAACAACAACAAAAACAAACAAACAAAATAGCTGGGCTAGGTAGTGACAAGTATAATTTTTTTAAGTTGTCGATTTAATTTGGCCATGGTTCAAAACTGGGGTTTCGAATCCCATGACCTATCAAAACAGAAGCCGATTACAGTTTCAAATCAGCTGACATGATCTTTAAAATCATAAAGTTCACCATCTCGGCACCGGGTGCGGTGGCCAAATCCGGTAGAGCCCAGTCCTCGCGTGCGGTAGATCGAGAGTTTGCTTACTTTAAAATGTATACTTGTCGCTTCCTCGCCTGGCGCTTGGCATTAATAGGATAGGGCAAGGACTGGTTAGCTCAGTATCAGCATAATGTGACTGAGTGGGATATCGGGTCATGGTGCTGGCATCCTGATTTCTCAGTGGGGCAGCACTATAAAGTTACCATGAGTGCGCACTACCACAAGTTGGTACCTGTCCTGATATGACCTTAGATCTTGCCAGGGCGTAAAACTCCAACAACCAACCAGTATAGTTTAGTCCCCACTGGTTCACCATTTCGGAGCTGGTAGTGAGTAGTATATGGATTTTTGGTTTAGCGCAGGTTTACTGATAGGAGAATATTAAACTTGATTAATCCCATGGTTTTGAGTTTTAGCCATTATTTGAGATAAATATGAGACTGTCTCAAAAGGTGCTAAGCAAATGTAAGGGAGATTACAATGATTGTTCTCATATATGAATGAGTCTGTCTCAAAGGTTTTTTTTGTCCATTGTAACGATTGACACAAACCAGCAGAGAAACGGTCACACTGAAAACACAAGGATATTTGCTTCAAATAAATATGTATTCTATTGGGATTATGAAACACCATGTAAAAAACAAATCAGTTTATCCTGAGCAAATGCATAAGTAGATAGTATGTTGATCGTTACAATGGACAACGTTTTGTCCCATATTGCTTAGCACCTTTTGAGACAGCGTCATATATATATATATATATAAATATATATATATATATATGTGTGTGATGTATAGCAAAGTATGCAAGTATAAAGATATGTATGGGTTAATTATTACCATTATTTGTTATACTCCATAAGACCAACAGTGTACAGGTGGCTCCACCTACCCTCCTAGCCTCCACCGGATGTAGACCAGTGTCGCACCGGAGGAGTTTTCTTATATACTAATACTAATATATATATATATATATTCCCCCATTAGTATATATATATATATATATATATATATACATACATACATAGGACTGAGGTATTCGATTTTTTTTTGTGTGGTAAATATGTTTATTCTGCTGAATAAGTCTTTTGTCAGTGCCGAAGCACTGGTCTTCCAGCCATTTTTCAATTCAGATAAAGAGAGAAAAAGAGAAAATCCTCTTATTGAATAAGAACTTCCCTGAACAAGGCGCTGTCTTACATGAAACACTCCAACAGGCCAGTATCACTTACACTTCTGAAGATTGCTAAGAACTCCGTATTGCTCGCCTTTGTGAAAGAATCCAGTGAAATCTTTTAAACTGACGCCGCGACGATGGAAACAACACGCTGGCAGCTTATTTCATAAACCTCGGCAAGTCGCAACAACCAGCATCTTCCTAAGCTAAGCTTTCTTTTGCCTGCATATATTTGTGTTTCTACAGTGTGTGCTTACTGCACGCGGTGGCCGAATCGTTTCAGCGCAGGCTTCCTGTGTGGAAGATCGGGAGTTTGAATCGCAGTTGAGTCAAACCAATGACTTACTAAATTTATACTTGTCGCTTCCTAGTCTGGCACTCAGCATTATTAGGATCGGGCAAGGACTGGTTAGCTTAGCGTCAGGATAATGTGAGCAAGTGAGAAATTGGGTCATGGTGCCAGCGGCCTGGTCTCCCAGTGGGGCAGCACTATAACATCACCACGAGTGCGCACTGTCACAAATTGGTATCAGTCCTGATATGACCATAAAATGCTGCTAGGATATAAAACCACAACAAACAATGTGTACTTTGCACGATACTAACACATGATACATAAACCAGTATTTCCAATGAAAGAGAGATGGAGAAGTAACTAAAGTTAGCACGTTCCCTTTAATAGTAAAGATAACAAACATAGTTGTTTTTATTGGAGTGGGGGGGGGCGGTTTAAAATTGCCAACCTAGTTCTCCAGCCAGGCTATATCTACAGGTAATGTACCATGCTTTCTTTTTAGCTAAGCACTAAAGCCATGTTCACACCAGCGCGTTAAGTCGCCTCAACTAGTTCGCCTCCTATAGTTCGGCTCACATTCGCCATGTGGACGTGACCCTAAGGCGGATTAGGGCTGATTCGCCTCAACTAGTTCGCCGCATGTAAACCGCGTCGCGAGGTAGCTTATATGAACCGAACTAGCTTAAGTCGGCCCACCTTGCCTGTGTGGACAGTAGCGGTTTACTTGAGGCGGATTAAGCACGTCACACTATATAATATAATTTGGTCTATGAACCTGCTAGAGGTGCACATATATTTTTTTCATGATTTATTTTAAGGTTTTCACTGCCCAGCAGAAGTTTTGACCGTTCCAAACCAATACGATTCAGTCCATACATATCTAGGTCGAACCCACACTCTCTCGTGGCGACGTCGACTAACCGAAACTGGTGCTGGTTAGTATGGACTTGCTCATGCGCAGATATCGATTTCCGCCTTAAACTGCTCCATGTGTGGACACGACACTAGTTCGCCTCCTCTAGTTCACCTTATCTAGTTCGGCCTAAAGTTGTGGGTGTGAACATGGCTTAAGACATAAATATATATTCTGACATTAACCTTAGTAGTGTAGTAGTCTGCACTGACCGCTCAGGCAAGTAACCACATAGACAGGTAGGCGTGAGTAGTGTGGTGATATCAGGGAGCCTAGGTGGTGTAATGGTTAGCACACTGGCCCGGAATGCATAGAGATGTGGGTTCGAGTCCCGCTCTAGGCGCAATATTTCCCATTTTCATCACCCCTACGACAGTAATATATAAAAGGGCTGATAGAATTATCCTCCGGTGAGAGTGAGGTTCCCGCGTCCACTAGGTACAGAAACAGCCGGTGGTGGCGCCACATGTCGCACTGCGGAGGTACAGGATGGTGGACATAGAAACAATGGTATAATAATAATGTAATAATAATGAAGTAATTCCCTTCCGTATGTTTATACTCGCATAATACGCTATACATTACACACATATATATGTACATGTGTATGTATATGTACTACATCTGTATAGATATAAACAAAAGGGCATTTATGCACATTCAACTTTAATCCAAACACAACAGGCCCAGTCAGCTATACATGTATATATATATGATGTATAACGCATTATACAAGTATAAATGCAAGGGGAACATATACTGTATATATCTATTCCTCCTTGGCGCATTAGTAGTGCCCCCCCCCCCCTCCCCAAGGTGTTGGGGTAATTGATTAGCGGGGCCCCCCCTCCCGCCACACACACTGGAGGAAGTATAACCAGTTTTCTCCATTTTCGCTGTTCTCCACCGCCCTCTGGGACTTGCCAAATGCCCGGTTCGTCCATTCCCTGATGTTGTCTTCCCACCGATTCCTTTGTCCTCCGCTTTCTTTTCTTCCCCCTTTCACTGTGCCTTGCAAGATGGTTTTGGCCAGAACCGATGAATGGGAAATATACGGCCATTAGATAAATACATCAGGTTGGTTGTAATGATATATATCTTACTTTAGTTTGAACTGACTTTTATTGTAATTGGCTAACTTTGGAAATATTTTAGGTGAAAACATGCTAATTTAAATTTGCCATGCACATCAAAATGCTGACGCTGTAAGCTTCAGCAGTAACAAGTTCAATCAAATTGATTTAATATTCTCTTCTATTCAGCAAGCTAAGCTTAAGGCCCTGTCACACTATGACGTTTCCCACCAATGCGCATCGACGTGTTGCCTTTTTGGTCGAAACGTCGGTACATGTCGGGACACGTTACCGGCACATTACCAGCGCGTTACCGGCACGTCGGTACACGTTGAGTGATAGCAACGTGTGAATCGACACGTCGGTGGCCATCGGCGTGCGTCGGGTCGCGCCGATCGTTTTGTGCTTGCACGAAACTTTCGACGCGCCCCAATGCGCCCCGACGCGCCCCGACTGGTTGGAGGGGGTGTTACGCACACGTTACCAACACGTCGATACCCGTTGGCGGCGCACCGACAGAACGCTGGCATAACATTGATCAATGTCAGTTAACGTTGGCATTTTTTTCGCCAAAATGCGACCGTTCCGTCGGCTCGTCGGTAACGTCCCATCGACGGGTAGTGGGCACTCTATTGGCATTGCTGCAGCATTTCTCGATGCATTGGACGTGTTGCTGGCGCATCTTGACGTGTTGCTGGTGCGTCTGCCGTGCGCCTAACGTTATCCGGCGTTCTGCGAACCTTTCGTCAGCGTTTTGGCTTTGAGTATATAATGGCACCCGTTAATGATGCGCTACGCCGACAACGTGCCGATAACATGCTGATGGCACGCTGGGAACCCGCTGGCGGGACATTGACACTTTGTTCCGCCACACGTCGAACCCGGTTGGCCGCGCGCTCATAGCACGCTACTAACACGCTGCGCCCCGTCAAACTTTCTCGCAAAACGCCGAAGAGTTGGACGTGTGTCGACGGGTTGCAAATATTTTGCGCGTTTCCGGCACGCTGGTGAGAAACGTCGTAGTGTGACAGCGCCTTTACTGAGTGCACTCCATATTCCGGTCTATGTATGACAAATGTTCGATAAGTACACCAGGGCCGCATTCAGGGTGTGCCTCCAAGTCAAGTCCGAGATGTCTCTGCGGTGCCTTTGTGGCTTATTTGCATTCAGGGTGCGGCTTCCATGTCATCTCCACGATGTCTCCCTTTTCAGACAGGAGACAAAAAGCGCCTCGAAAATGGCCGCCAAATTCAGTGTTTTAAGCCAATCAGAGCTCTTCTTTTCCATTGCAAATGGCTGCCACCTCCATAGGAGGTGGCCATTTTCGAGGCAACCGACTGCTTTTGCCGTTCAGACTAGAGTGACAGCGGCCCAGTATCTAAGGTACATATGTAGAATCAAATCTAGATCACTGTTTTGGATTTTGGCTTTTGAAAATTGGCTTTTTTTCATTGGACAATGCAGCTTTAAATAAAAGTCACTCCTTCTTGCTGCAACTTAATGTTTGCTCTTTCGAATTGTGGCGTGTTAGTGCAGTGAGGCGTGTGCTGCTGATCAGATGTGACTGGGTGGGGGGTGCGGGGGGGGAGGCTGGGGGGTACATGAAGGGTGGGTAGGTGGTGTTTCTAGGGCGTGGAGCTACTGTCTATTCTATACCAGGGTTTGTTTGTTGTTGTTTTACGTCCTAGCAACATCTAAGGTCATATCAGGACGGGTACCGACTTGTGACAGTGCACACTCATAGCGACTTTATAGTGCTGTCCCACTGGGGAACCAGGCCGCCGGTACCATGACCTGGTACCCCACTCAGTCACATTATCCTGACACTGAGCACACCAGTCCTTGCCTTGTCCTAATAATATCGAGCGCCTGGCTAGGAAGCGACAAGTATCAATTTTTAAGTCATTGGTTTGACTCGACCAGGGTTCGAACCCACGATCCCACGATCTACCAGCACGGGAGACGGACGCTCTAACTCATTCGGCCATCCCGTCTGGTCTCTATACGATGGTCCCAAGGGTAACTCATAAAATATGGATCCAGATGAAAGTTAGCAGGCTGACCTCAATCGCATTGGTGCTTTGCTGAGGGGTGCTACCACTGTCGTGGCATGAATATTCCGGCTTCAAGAGACCGATGTTGGAAGTGAGGTATTTGTGAATCTACGTGAGTGGTTAGTTGGTTGGTTGTTGGAGTTTTATGTCCTTGGAACTTTTACGGTACTATCAGAATGGGTACCGACTTGTGACAGTGCACAGTGATGGTGACTTTATAGTGCTGCCCCACTGGGAAATCAGGCTACCAGCATCATGACTCGATGCCCCACTCAGTCACATTATCATGACACTGAGCTAACTAGTCGTTGCCCTATCCTATTAATGCTGAGCGCCAGGCTAGGAAGCGACAAGTATAAATTTGATAAGTCATTGGTTTGGCTTGACTGGGAACTGAACTCCCGATCTCCCACACGTGAGACCCGCGCTCTACCGATTCGGCCATTGCGCCCGGTCACCAGGTGAGTGAGGTTTGCGTCCTCCCAATAACTGAGGTCAAATCAAGAGCGGTACTGACTTGTGACTATGCTATAAATGCCTAGCTAAGACAAAGCGGGCAAAGGAAGGGAAGCAGTGGGAAGACAACATCAAGGAATGGACATCTCTGTTGTTCGGCAAATCCCAGAGGGCAGTGGAGAACACCCGAAAGTGGAGAAAACTGGTCATCTATGGTGCCCTAATGACCCTTGCGATGAAGGGATTGGTGAAAATGATGATAATGATGGTGATGGTGGTGAAATTAACAGCAAGAAGGCAGGTAGGGATCTAGGTCACTTCTTAAAGCTGCGTGATTTGATGACAGCATTATATTTTCGAAGATTTGATCCTAAATATCAAATTTAGATACTAGTTCACACATTAAACACTTTTTTGTTCTTCAAGATTTATACTGCCTATCATGGATAAGTCTGAATAGACTTGTTTTCACCATTACACAGTTTGTCGATAGAAAGCCTGAGCCTACACTTTTACCCACCCAATGGATTTTTAACCTCCCACACCACATAGACATGGTATGAGAGCAAGGAGCCTTTTGATGACTCTGTAAGTAAGGCTAAGCTGGAAGGACAAAGTGACAAATAAGGAAATACTCGAACGGATGGGGCTGCCCTCTATGGAAGATCTTCTGATCAAAGAGAATCTCTGGTGGACTGGACACCTCATGAGGATGTCATCAGACAGGCTACCAAAGCAGATCCTCTATTCTCAACTGTCTTCTGGTTACAGAAAGAGAGGGCGCCCTCGTCTCCAGTTCAAGGATACCATCAAGAGAAACCTGAAGCTGAGAGACATTAAAACCGACTCATGGGCATCACTCTCACAGCAGCGAGCTAAATGGAGAGCGGCAGTCAAGTAATGAAAGCAGTCTTTGTCGCATCGCGACCGACAGCATGATGATGATGAAGTTATACACAGCGGTGGAAATCCAAATTGGCAGAGGTGAGGGCATGAGGAATCGAACCACCGACCTTCAGATTAGGAGCCCGACCTAGAAAAAAAAGCAGACACTCTAACCACTCTGCCACAGAGAACAGCACACTTATTGTGCTGCATAGAAGAGTATGCTAAGTATGTTTAATAGAATGTGTCCCTGTTGAACCCTCTGGTGTCCAGGGGCCGTATGCACCAAGTTGTGCTAGGCTTAACCAGTGCTAGGCACTAGCTTCGGTCAGCTAGCACCGGCTAGCAGGGGGTCCGCAAAAAAGGTAAAGTGGTATGCACCAATGTTTTAGACGGGGCGGGTAGCTGACCGTGAGTTTATTTATAGATTTGGGAATTTCCTCCAATCGACGATATGAATAACGACGCCAATGCGGCGGGAGCGTTAATAACGGTTCGATTTTATGGTTAATTTGAATAAATTTCACTTATTGCGTATGTAAATCTGTCAAATATGATCGCATTGAATAGATTTGGGCTTAATATATAGCCGCCGATTCGGCGGCGGCGGCGGCGGCGGCGGTGGCCATTTTTAGTTGACGTTGGACAGTATGTATATCGACGTCGCTGCGGAGGCGGCGATTTGTTTACTTTACATTCGTCGATTCGAAAATATTAATATCACAGCTGCTACGGCAGCAGCGTTAATATCGCTTCGCATTTAGGGTTAAACTGATAAGATTTCACTTATTGCGTATGTAATTCTGTTAAATATGACAGCATTGAATAGATTGAGAGCCACACACGCACACTAACCGCCCCGGCTAGCAGTTAAACCTGATTTGAAAGTGGGGTAGCTTAGCCTAGGCTACGGTTGGCGGCTAGCGCTGGCACCGGTTGGTGCATACAGATTTTCCACTATTAGCTGTGTGGAGCTACCCAAACCGCGGTTAAGGCCCTAACTCCGATTGGTTCATATGGCCCCAGGATTTTAACGTACTAGCATGCCAACATTAATATTGCACTATTTCACTTCAAGCATCTCCAAAATTAGCCATTTATAAATAAATTAACTAAAGTAAGATAGATTATCATGAGTAGGCTAATATTGTTTGTTTGTTGTTGTTTTACGTCCTAGCAACATCTAAGGTCATATCAGGACGGGTACCGACTTGTGACAGTGCGCACTCATGGCGACTTTATAGTGCTGTCTCACTGGGAAACCAGGCCGCCGGCACCATGACCTGATATCCCACTCAGTCACATGTATTTGACCTAATAACAAATAAAACACCTAACTATCATGGTAGAAAGTTAAAAGAATGGACTATGCAACTTTATATCTTTGCTTCCGGTCAGCAAATTTTCAACGCTGGTTGTTGGAGTTTTACGTCCCCGCAACATCTAAGGTCGTATCAGGACAGAGTTATCAAAGCTATGGCACCTGTACCTGTAATGACATTAGGGGGAGGGGTAGACTGACAACCCCATTTCATCTCAGGGTAAGACTCGCTGGTATTTGTGTTTGTTGGTTGGAGTTTTACATTCTCGCAACATCTATGGGCATATCAGGATGGGTACCAACTTGTGACAGCTCTGCAGTCATGACACATCAAAATGTTGACGCTGTAAGCTTCAGCAGTAAAAAGATCAATCAAATTGATTTAATATTCTCTTCTATTCAGCAAGCAAAGCAAAACTAACACATGCACACACACACTAACACACTCACACACACTGTGGGTGATCAAGCTGCCAGCACCATGACCCGATATCCCACTCAGTCATGTGATACTGAGTTATACCCCTGTCACACTACGACGTTTCTCTCCAACGCGTGTCGACGTGTGTCATTTTTTAGCGAAATGTCGGGAAACGTCGGGAAACGTTAGGGGGACGTTATGCGAACATCGGTACACGTCGGTACACTATCCTGGACGTTGACAGTTGCCGGAGGACGGCGGCACACATAGTTGGTCGCTCAATGTTTTAAGCGTGTCAAAAAACCGTGACGATCCACAACGCGCGTCAACGCGCGTGTTCCAATATTATGGCAACGTCAGAAGGACGTCGACAGTGCTGGAATAACGTTATGCGAATGTCAGGCAGTCGCCGCGCGCGAGTGAGGGTCGTCTCCACACGTTGCGCCAAATGGTTGCTTTGTTGTTTTATGTCCTACCAACATCTAAGGTCATATGAGCACGTCGCGCCAAACTTTTTTTTTTTTTCCCCTCACTCATCGACTCACGTTGGCTGCACGCGAATAACGCGCTGCGATGACGGCAATCTTTTTCCCCAAACCGCCGAAAAGTTGGACACATAGAAGATATTTTGCACGCTGATGGCGCACCGGCGAGAAGCGTTGTAGTGTGACAGGGCCATTAACCAGTCTTTGCCCTATGGTAGTAATGCCGACTGCCAGGCTGTGTAGTGACACGTATCAATTTTATTTTATAAGTAATTGGTTTGACTCGACCAGGTTTTTCGAACACCCGACCTTCCGCACAGGAAGCCTGCGCTCTCACCGATTGGCCCACAATGCCCGGCTACATCGTTGGCATTTTCTTTTTTTTGGTCCATTAGTTGTTTAAGCAGGGAAAATTTCAGTCATAGACGACTGGTCTTCCTCATTCCAATGCTGGTCGATAGAAAGCCCGAGCCTACACTTTTACCGACCCAAGGGATTTTTAACCTCCCACACCACATAGACATGGTATGAGAGCAACCAGCCTTTGATGACGCTGTAAGTTATACACAGCGGTGGAAATCCAAATTGGCAGAGGTGGGGGCATGGGGAATCGAACCCCCGACCCTCAGATTAGGAGTCTGACCTAGAAAAAAGTCAGACACTCTAACCACTCGCCACAGAGAACGCCACATTGACAGCAGATAAGAGTATTTGATGGTGGCAGGCATTGATAGTCAGAACAGAAGGAAACAGGACATGAAGGTTGACTGAAATAGAAGAATCAATGAGGTTTGGGACCCGCTTATACTCAAGGCTTTTAAACAACCTTGGAAGAAAAGGTTAATTTGTGACTTCTTCCAACTTGATTGACTGCAGACGTCAGTTCTTACAAGTGACATTAAGGCTTTTTCCTTGCCCTGGACAAGTTTTTTTTCTGTGTGTCACCAAAGTAAATTAGGACGGGTACCGATTTGTGACAGTGCACACTTATGGTGACTTTATAGTGCTGCCCCACTGGGAGACCAGACTGCTGGCACCATGACCCGATATCCCACTCAGTCACATTATCCTGATGCTGCGCTAACCACTCCTCATCCAGTAACTGCAGTACCTGCTTATGACGACGAGCATCACCAGCGTCAATGACAATGTCCTCAGTCATCATCACTGACTGACTCAGACTCATGTTGCCAAAAGATGTCATCCTGACTGCCATCCATGCTCCCTGGGGCTGGGGGGGGGGGGGGGTATCGCGAGTATAAGAATAGGAGATTTTGTGTGTGTGTAAATTTCCTCGACTTATATTTGAGTTTATATGATACAGTAAAACATCTCTAACGGACCACCTCTACAGATCAACCGCTCCCCTATATCGATGGCTTTATTTGGGTCCCAAACAATCACCCATACGATACAATTGGAATGATAAAAATACTCCCTGAACCGACCACCTCTCTAAATGGACCACTTAATTTCGGTTCCATGGTCGGTCCATTTAGAGAGGTTTAACTGTAGTTTTGTGTTGGTGGAATTCACCGAATCTACCTGTAATCGTGTTGCTACAAAGAAAAGGGGTCTTTGTTGATTGACTCTCTTCATCATATCTAATCGATGGGTGCGGCTGCTACATACCTTGTATGTAGATAGTCACAATCCTAACACTAACTATAGATCTAGAGGTAAGTAGTTAGTGGTGATTGCTTAACGCCGTGTCGGCAGCAAAGGCCATAATCACCGTGAGAAGAGTTCAAATCTTATTCTGTTGTATTATTATCGTGCCATCGCTTTTACACAGAATGTAAAAGCACACAATCAATTAAGGAGCGCAATTGTAGTTCTCCCATCCCACTTGTTCGACATGTGTTTAAAACGACACTAACTGCTGCTGTTCTCTCCCCACCCCGCTTGTTCGATGGTGTTTAAGATGACACTAACTGCTGTTGTTCTCCCAATCCACTTGTGTGACATGTGTTTAAGACGACACTAACTGCTGCTGTTCTCTCCCACCCCGCTTGTTCGATGGTGTTTAAGATGACACTAACCGCTGTTGTTCTCCCAATCCACTTGTTTGACATGTGTTTAATACGACACTAACCCCTGCTGTTCTTCCATCCTGCTTGTGTGACATGTGCTTATTATGACACTAACCACTGTTGTACTCTGACCCCGCTTGTTCGACATGTGTTTAAGACAACACTAATTCCTGCTGTTCTCCCATCCCCCTTCTGTGACATGTGTTTAAGACGACACGAACCGCTGGTGTTCTCCCACCCTGCATGTTCGACATGTGTCTAAGACAACAGTAACCGCTGCTGTTCTCTCAGACCCTGCTTGTTTGATGGTGTTTAAGATGACACTAACTGCTGGTGTTCTCCCACCCCGCATGTTCGACATGTGTTTAAGACAACACTAACCGCTGCTGTTCTCTCCCATCCCGCTTCTTTGATGGTGTTTAGGATGACACTACCCGCTGGTGTTCTCCCATCCCGCTTCTGTGACATGTGTTTAAGACGACACTAACTGCTGGTGTTCTCCCACCCTGCATGTTCGAGATGTGTTTAAGACAACACTAACTGCTGCTGTTCTCTCCCACCCCGCTTGTTTGATGGTGTTTAAGATGACACTGACCGCTGCTGTTCTCTCAGACCCTGCTTGTTTGATGGTGTTTAAAGGCCCTGTCACATTACGGCGTATGGCGGGAGCGTATTGAAAACCTACGTAGGTCCTGCGCGTGCCGGCCTATGATGACATTTGGTGACCTTTCGGGTGGTTTTGAGCGTATGTGGAACCTACGAGGAGCGTACGAGGAGCGTATGAGGAGCGTATGGGAGCGTGCTGTGACATTTTTTGACAGTATGGGCCATACGCCCTCATAGGTCGGGTTTTTTTGAGCATGCACAAAAAAATTTGGACGGACGGATTTATGAAAGCGTATGGGCGGCGTATGCCTCATACGCTTCACATACGCCGGCATCTGGCGGCATCTGGCGGCGTATGAGTAGCGTATGAGTAGCGTATGCGTAGCGTATGAGTAGCGTATACGGCGTATGCCGACGTATATGACGTAACGCGCTTACGCCGCCATACGCTCCCGCAAAAAACCCTAATGTGACAGCCCCTTTAGATGACACTAACTGCTGGTGTTCTCCCACCCCGCATGTTTGACGTGTGTTTAAGACAACATTAACCACTGCTGTTCTCTCCCACCCTGCTTGTTTGATGGTGTTTAGGATGACACTAACCGCTGGTGTTCTCCCATCCCACTTTTGTGACATGTGTTTAAGATGACACTAACTGCTGCTCTTCTCTCCCACCCCGCTTGTTCGTTATGTGTTTAAGACGACACTAACTGCTGCTCTTCTCTCCCACCCCACTTGTTTGACATGTGTTTAAGACGACACTAATGACTGTTGTTCTCCCACCCTGCTTGTTCGACATCTATTTAAGATGACACTAACCACTGTTGTTCTGCCAAACCGCTTGTGTGACATGTGTTTAAGACAACACTAACCACTGCTATTCTCCCACCCCACTTGTTCGACATGTGTTTAAGATGACACTAACCACTGTTGTTCTGCCAAACCGCTTGTGTGACATGTGTTTAAGACAACACTAACCACTGCTATTCTCCCACCCCACTTGTTCGACATGTGTTTAAGATGACACTAACCACTGTTGTTCTGCCAAACCGCTTGTGTGACATGTGTTTAAGACAACACTAACCACTGCTATTCTCCCACCCCACTTGTTTGACATGTGTTTAAGACGACACTAATGACTGTTGTTCTCCCACCCTGCTTGTTCGACATCTATTTAAGATGACACTAACCACTGTTGTTCTGCCAAACCGCTTGTGTGACATGTGTTTAAGACAACACTAACCACTGCTATTCTCCCACCCCACTTGTTCGACATGTGTTTAAGACAACACTAACCACTGTTGTTCTCCCACCCCACTTGTTCGACATGTGTTTAAGACAACACTAACCAATGTTGTTGTTCTCTCCCACCTTGCAGGCCTCATCCTGGCCCACGCCTTCTTCCCAGGCCCTGACCGGGGCGGGGACGTCCACTTCGACGAGGACGAACGCTGGACGGCCAGCACGGACGACGGTAGGTCATCCCCCCCAACCCCCTCATCCATCCGTCATTCATCCATCCATCTAACCACCCCTCCGTATAGTCAGGTGTAATCGAAAACGAGGCTTGCGCAAGCATAAAGCATAGCAGTGGTTCTGCAACATATACATGATATTCCAATACATTATATAAATATTATTTAACAGAGGGCCTGTGGCGTTCTACCCGAAAGCGCTACCTCTTACCCCGCCTGCTGGAAATGCAGCGGCCTGGGCAACTTGGGTTTGCACTCATGTAGGTAAACCTGCAGCGATTCACCCCCGAATTGGATCGAACACTACCATCACCCGCACTGTCATCATCCAACAAGTCCCAACCTATCGATAATTACCAGCCAATTATTATTGCCAGCTGATAATTGCCAGCCAATCATTATAACAGCTGATAATTGCCAATCAATAAGTATTTACAGCCGACAATTGCCAATCAATAATTATTACCAGCTGATAATTGCCAATCAATAATTATTACCAGCCGATAATTGTTAATCAATAATTATTACCAGCCGATAATTGCCTTTCAATATATATTGCCAGCCGATAATTCTTAGGTGATCATTGCCAGGCAATGATTATTACCAGATGATCATTGACAGCCAATCATTGTCATTTTGGTAATTTTTGGCAGATGATAATAGGTAGCCGATAATTTTGAGCTGATAATTATTACCAGCCAATTATTGCCAGCCGATAATTGCCAGTCAATAATCACCAACCAATAATTGTGAGTCGATAATTGCCAGCCAGATATTATTGCCAGGTGAACATTTCCAGCCAATAATGATTAGTAGCCAATAATTATTATTGATAATTATTGTTGCCCAACAATTATTGCCATGTGATGATTATTACCAGAAGGATAACTGGCACCCAGCACTTTCCTAGCCGGGACTTTTTCCAGTCAAATAGACTCTCTGCACAGTGATCGAGAGCACACACACAAACTTACACACACATGTGTGTGTACCCATGCATATGCACACTAACACATGCACACTCACACACACTAACACATGCACACTCACACACACTAACACATGCACACTCACACACAACACATGCACGCTTGCACACACTAACACATACACACTCACACACACTAACACATGCACACTCACACACACACATGCACACTAACACACACTAACACATCCACTCTCACATGCACTAGCACATGCACACTCACACACTAACACATGCACACTTGCACACACTAACACATGCACACTCACACACACTAACACATGCACACTCACACACACTAACACATGCACACTCACACACACATGCACACTCACACACACTAACACATCCACTCTCACATGCACTAGCACATGCACACTCACACACACTAACACATCCACTCTCACATGCACTAGCACATGCACACTCACACACTAACACATGCACACTTGCACACACTAACACATGCACACTCACACACACTAACACATGCACACTCACACACACATGCACACTCACACACTAACACATCCACTCTCACATGCACTAGCACATGCACACTCACACACACTAACACATCCACTCTCACATGCACTAGCACATGCACACTCACACACTAACACATGCACACTTGCACACACTAACACATGCACACTCACAGACACACATACACACTCACACACCCTAACACATCCACTCTCACATGGACTAGCACATGCACACTCACACACTAACACATGCACACTTGCACACACTAACACATGCACACTCACACACACACATGCACACTCACACACACTAACACATCCACTCTCACATGCACTAGCACATGCACACCCACACACTAACACATGCACACTTGCACACACTAACACATGCACACTCAGACACACTAATACATGCACACTCACATGCAAATACACATGTGTACACTAACAGACTCTGGCCCATGCACACACACATAGGCACACACTCTGACAATGATGATATATAATCTGCTAAACATATAAGTCCCAGCTGGCAAAAGTCCTGGCTGGGAAAGTGGTGGGTGGCGACTATCGGCTGGCAAATAGCGGGTGGCAAATCGTGGATGGCAAATGTCGTGACAGCCACAGAGGCGACATTGTAAAATGTGCGCACTGTGGAGCCAGAACGTGTGGTTTATGCAATTAGCTTGAGGGCGAGATGAGAACAGGTTATCGATTTGTAACGGCAGGCGCTCTTAATGGCTTTTTAGTGCTGCCTCGACAATATTTCGGTGAAGTGAAGAGCGGTTTAACGAGGTGGGCTCTCCTAGGTGGCGCCACCTTTCGAGTCTAATACACGCCCCACTTAGATTCCCAGGTGGCAGCACCTTACAGCGCATTATCGCTGTCAGAAATCGTTGCCCGTCCTAATGCCAACTAAGTTTGTTTGTTTGTTGGGGATTTTACATCCTGGCAACATCTAAGGTCATATCAGGATGGTTTACCGATTTGTGATACTGTGCACTCATGATGACTTGTTAGTGCTGCCACACTAGGAGATCAGGCCACAGACACATTGACCCGATTTCTCACCCAGTCAAATTATCCTGATACTGTGCTAACCAGTTCTTGCCCTATCCTGCTACCACTGAGTGCCAGGCTAGGTAGCGACAAATCTCAATTTTGTAAGTCATTGGTCACCCTGACTGGTTAGCTCAGCGTCAGGATGCTGTGACTGAGTAGAATATCGGGTCAGGGTGCCGGTGGCCTGATCTCCCAGCACTATAAAGCCAGATTGAGGGCGCACTGTCACAAGTCGGTACCCCTCCTGATATGACCTTAGATGTTGGTAGGACGTAAAACAACAACTAACAACACCTTCACCTTCCCTCATACACTCACTCATCCCCCCCCACTCACCCTCCCGCACACACTCACCCCCTCACCCACACCCTCCCTCACACACTCACCCCCCTCCCACTCACCCTCCCTCACACACTCAGTCCCCTCATACTCACCCTCCCTCACACACTCATCCCCATCATACTCACCCTCCCTCCCACACTCACCCCCTCCCACTCACCCTCCCTCACACACTCACCCCCCTCCCCTCATACTCACCCTCCCTCACCCACTCATCCCCCTCCCACTCACCCTCCCTCACACACTCAGTCCCCTCATACTCACCCTCCCTCACACACTCACCCCTCATACTCACCCCCCCCCACACTCACCCCTCCCACTCACCCTCCCTCACACACTCACCCCCCTCCCCTCATACTCACCCTCCCTCACCCACTCACCCCCCTCCCACTCACCCTCCCTCACACACTCACCCCCTCCCACTCACCCTCCCTCACACACTCACCCTCCCTCACACACCCAGCCCCCCTCACACACTCACCCCCTCACCCCCACCCTCCCCCACCCACCCACCCCCCCCTACTCACCCTCCCCCCACCCACCCACCCCCTCCCACTCACCCTCCCCCACACCTCACCCCCTCCCACTCACCCCCCCCACCACACCAGACCCTCCCTCACACCCCACCCCCCCCACCACTCACCCCCCCTCACACACTCACCCCCTCACCCTCACCCCCCCCTCACCCACCCCAGCCCCCCCCCCCTCATACTCACCCTCCCCCACCACTCACCCCCCCACCCACTCCCCCCCTCCCACTCACCCTCCCTCACACACCCACCCCCTCCCACTCACCCCCTCTCACACACCCACCCCCTCCGCTCACCCTCCCTCACACACCCACCCCCCCCACTCACCCTCCCCCCCCACCCCCCCCCCCCTCCCCCCCACCCCCTCACACACTCACCCTCCCCCCCACACCCACCCTCCCCCCACCCCCACCCCTCCCTCCCCCCCACCCACCCCCTCCCACTCACCCCCCCCCTCCCACACCTCACCCCCTCCCACTCACCCTCCCTCACCCACTCACCCCCTCCCACTCACCCTCCCTCTCACACTCAGCCCCTCCCCTCATACTCACCCTCCCTCACCCACTCATCCCCCTCATACTCACCCTCCCTCACCACACCCCACCCCCTCCCACTCACCCTCCTTCACTCACTCACCCCCTCCCCACTCACCCTCCCTCCCACACTCACCCCCTCCCACCAACTGTCACCCATACCCACCCTCTCATCCCTTCACCCTCACCCTCCTCACACACTCACACACTCACACCCTCCCTCCCACTCACCCTCCCTCACACCCTCACCACTCCCTCACCCACTCACCTCCTGCCCCTCACCCCTTCCCTCCCACTCACCCTCCCCCTAACCCACTCACACCCTCCCACTCACCCTCCCTCACACACTCAGCCCCCCTCCCCCGCACCTCCCACTCCACCAGCCCACCAGGGGGCGCGGGTGCCTGACACAGATCTCATAATGTTCCCTTAGTCTCTCCTCCCGCCACCCTCAGAGGGCGCCACCATTATTTATCGTCAAATCCGTTTTAGCAACTGTTCCTCGACGATTTCTGAAAACCCTTTTATCTTTGTTATTTAGTGGATTGGCGGGTGGGGAGGAGGAAGAGTGGGAGGGGGTAAAGTGTTCACAGTGGATAATAATAACGGGGTCAATGATGTCAGTGTTTGCAGGCCCCAAATATAATACACGCTCCATAAAAGATTCACCCCGTACTGCAGTAGCCTGAGTAGGGGTGAAGAACAACCCTATAGAAAAACTCGCGAAAAATATCTCATCGATCTTAATATTTACGCGCTACTTTTGATTTGAAAAATATAATGAAACATAGTTTAATGGGCTTTAAAAATGAAATCAACTGCGTTCTATGGTTGCCATCTTGTCTTTTTGCAGCATTCTCTCCCAGTTCACCAACTCTGTGCTGATATGTGTAGCAAACTGATACTGGAACCAGGCATTCCACTTCCTGTTCCATGCTAAAGCAATTTTCGCCTGTATTTAGCCTACATCGTCATTCACACCTACTGCTTGGATGGGGTGAATCATTTAATCTAAATCCACCCACTCTAATCTTACGCACTGACAGCAGTGTGAATTCAGTGGAGTCAGCATCACTTTGTGAAGGGGGATTATGTCAGCCACCTGGCGGCAGTTATCGATGACATGCCTGGTCACGTGGTCAGGGGTGGGGAGGGGGGTGAAAGAGTGGGGAGGAGATGGAGGGGGAAGAGGAGGGGGAGCGGGCGGGCTGACTATCGACCTGTGGCTCCGCAGAGAAACAGAATTGATGTAAAAGCCAACAGTATGCGTGGTGGAAATGTCAGATACCAGCGCTTATCAGTGGATATAAAAATGTGTGTGTGTGGATGGGGTGGGGGGTGGGGGGCAGGGAGGAGGCCATGGCTCATCGCAGCCACTGTCTCACCAAGCCGATCGCATTACCAGGCCTGTGTATGACATACAGCAGACTGGCTCATAAATCAACTGACTCTGATATTGCTTCAGCTTCATTAGTGGCCATTGTGTCACATACGGCAGACCGGCTCATAAATCAACTGACTCTGATATTGCTTCAGCTTTATTAGTGGCCATTCTGACACATACGGCAGACCGGCTCATAAATCAACTGCCTCTGATATTGCTTCAGCTTCATTAGTGGAAATTGTGCCACATACGGTAGACCGGCTCATAAATCAACTGACTCTGATATTGCTTCAGCTTCATTAGTGGCCATTCTGACACATACGGCAGACCGGCTCATAAATCAACTGACTCTGACATTGCTTCAGCTTCATTAGTGGCCATTCTGACACATACGGCAGACCAGCTAATAAATCAACTGACTATGATATTGCTTCAGCTTCATTAGTGGCCATTGTGCCACATACGGCAGACCGGCTCATAAATCAACTGACATTGCTTCGGCCCCATCGCCAGCCATTGTATGACATATGGCATACTGGTTCATGAATCCACTGACTCTGACACTGCTTCACCCAATTGATTTCCACTGTATGACATGTAACAGACCCTTTCATAAATCCACTGATTCTGATTCTGCCTTGGCCTCATTGCTGGACATTTAATCGCATATGACAGACCTGCTCATAAATCAACTAACTCCGACACAGTGCCAAGTATTGTATGATATAGAACAGAACTGTTCATAGAATCCACTAACTCTAGCACTGATCCAGCCTCATTGCCAGTCATTGAAGACATAAAGTAGACCTGTCCACCGATTCTGACACAATGTCAGCCCCTGTATGATATGCGACAGACTTGCTCATAAATCAACTGACTCTGACACATTGCCTCTGGCTATTTTATAACATATTGTAAAGTCCAATGCTCGAATCTGTGGCTGTGTAGGCAGCCTATGGTGAAATCAATGCAGACAAAGGGAAAGGAAGAGTATAAAGTGTAAAGAAGAAGCGAGAGTCCAGCCCTCTGGTTTATTATTTATATGGTTCCATGGGTTCATTATAGAGTATCACCCCACCCCTTTCCCCCAATGGGAAACAATCATTCTTGGCCCTACCAATAGGGATCCAGCATTCCTGGTCCCCCTGGATACCAGTAGTCTGCCCACCACCACACACTGTATGGCCCTATGGCCACCACCAACCTTGACCTTTGAGTGTGGTGATCCCTTTCCCAGCAGAGGGGGTAGGCCCTGAGTGCACTCACACCAGAGAGCGTGTATATAAACAGATGAGAGGGACAACTCCCGCGAAAAACGGTAACACAGGCTACAGTGGCGTTCCTGGCGGTTAGTGTTGAACAAGCCATGAGTTTGCCGGTACGCTCAATGCAAAACATTTGTTTTTATTCAAAATTAATAGAAATCCAGAAGCCTAACCTTATCAATTTAATATAATCCTTTTGGTAAACATGTTTTCTATATGTCTTCCAAGCGGTTTGTTTCTATGTGGTGTAGTTTTAGAGATATTTCACTTTTTCTGTACGAAGACTGCTCAAGGCCATTGACAATGCCTTCAGTTTGCCGTACGCGTAGTGAAAAACGTCAGTTTTATTCAAAATTAATAGAAATCCAGAAGCCTAACCATATCAATTTAATATAATCTCGTTGGTAAACATGTTTTCTATGTGTATTCCAATCAGTTTGTTTCTAGGTGGTGTAGTTTTAGAGATATTTCACTTTTTCTGGATGAAGATTGCACAGACCATTGACAATGCCTTGAGTTTGACAGCTGTGTCATATACTGTTCAACAACCACCACTTGGAGCGCCACAGTCGGCAGATGTTACATGCTCTAGTATGGGAGTTGTCCCTCTCATCTGTTTATATACACGCTCTCCGCTCACACCCAGACCTGCCAGCACCACTATGTCTATTTACATCCCACTCAGGCACCACCAACCCATACATATATATATATATATATATATATATATACATACATGCACCTGGTCAGGTACACCGATCAGTAATAGAACATTTGCATTCCCCCCTATGCTGAATATCGAAATATTTTACAATATGACAGACCTGTTCATAAATCAACCAACCCTGACACAATGCAAGTGGGCTATTGAATAGCATATGACAAACCTGTTCATAAATCAACCGACTCTGATGCAATGCCGGCTATTGTATAACATATGACATACCTGTTCATAAATCAACCAACTCTGACACAATGTCTGCTATTGTATAACATATGACAGACCTGTTCATAAATCAACCAACTCTGACACAATGCCAGCCAGCTATTGAATAGCATATGACAACCTTGCTCATAAATCAACCGACTCTGACACAATGCCGGCTATTGTATAACATACAACAGACCGGTTCATAAATCCACTGACCACTGCTGACTCTGACACAATGCAGGCTATTGTATAACATATGACTGACCTGTTCATAAATCCACAAACTCTGACACGATGCCAGTCGGCTATTGTATAACATACGACAGACTTTCTTATAAATCCACCGACTCGAACACAATGCTAGCCATTGTCTGACATGCAACCTTCCTGCTGATAAATCAACCCACTCTGACACAGTGCTGGCCGATTATTGTATAACATACAGCAGACCTGCTGATAAATCAACCAACACTAATGGTGCTGTCACATTACGACGGTTCTCGCCAACGCGCGTCGACGTGTGTCACTTTCTGGCGAAACATCGGGAGACGTCTGGAAGCATTACGCATGCGTTAGGTGCGCGTTGGTAATCATTGATGGATGGTGACAGTCGGCGATGCGTGTCAGGGTATAGGCGAAGTTTTGTGCTTGCACAAAACTTTCAACGTGCGACAACGCGCGACAATGCGTGGGTGTCAATATTATGGCGACGTCAGAAGCACATCGACATCGCTGGAATAACGTTATGCGAATGCTAGGCATATGCCGCGCACGCGTGAGGGTTGTTCCCACATGTTGCGCCAAACTGTTGCTTTGTTGTTTTACATCCTAGCAACATCTAAGGTCATATTAGGACGGCGTGCCAAACTTTTTTGTTTTTTTTCTCACAACGTCGGCCGCACGCTACCAATACGTTGCGCTGACACCGAAAGGTTTGATGTTTCTCGATGATTAAAAGTGATTTTGCGCATTGGCGGCACGCCGGCGAGATACGTCGTAGTTTGACAGGGCTATAACACTGCTTTAACCACATTGCCCGCCACGGCATGTTTTATAATGAGACCAAACTCGAACACCGCTCCATTTCTTTCCTGCCAGGTACAAATCTGTTCATCGTTGCTGCTCACGAGATCGGACATGCCCTCGGCTTGTCGCACTCAGCCGTGCCTGGTTCGCTCATGTTCCCCTGGTACCAGGGCTTTGTACCCGATTACCGACTTCCCAACGACGACATTTCTGGAATCCAGGCCTTTTACGGTGAGTGCATCCTGGGAAATAATTCACCACAAGACAAAGAGTGGTGCATATAATAGTGCTTTATATTGCGCAAGGAGATGTTAACGATGGTGATAATTCTTTTTTTTCCCCTTTTGGTCGCAAGTCAAATAATTAATTGTAGCCTATGTGTGCTAAGTATGCTGTCAATACTACAAGTGTTTAATATATCCCACAACATGTGTGCAACATGTGATTGTGTGCTAAAGTTAAAATATGAAAACTTACAAACTGACACTATGTGTTTAACCTAAGCTTTTTTTTTTAATTCTAAAGTTGTTTTATTTAAATTGTTTATGAGACATCATCTTTTTTTTGCATAACTGTGACCAATAAAATCTTCTTAGAATGTGTTGTGTATATTCAAATGATGTTCTGGATATGTGATTGATTTCCATGTTACACCAGTGATTTTAACGTATTGCTCAATTTCTATAAGATCAAAATCAAAAAGTGAAATCATGATTTATCAACCCTGATATATGCACAAACATTTAAAGCTACATATGAATATGAATGTTGCTATTATTTTGAGAAAGACAGCCCCATTTGCTATTGTTCTAAATATTTTCACTTTTGGTGTCCATGTCACCTCCTTGATGCCCAGTTTCAGATAATGAATAACCCAGTTATGAACTTATCGCGTACCAATACAGTTGGGTACCAGTCAGGTGACCTAGTTAGCTGGTACCCAGCAGCCCTTTGGCTGCAGCGTACTAATACAGCTTGGCACCAGTCAAGTGACCTAGTTAGCTGGTACCCAACAGCCCATTGGCTGCAGCGTACTAATGCAGCCGGGTACCAGTCAAGTGACCTAGTTAGCTTGCTCCCGACAGCCCATTGGCTGCAGTGTACCAATGCAGCCGGGTACCAGTCAAGTGACCTAGTTAGCTTGCACCCGACAGCCCATTGGCTGCAGCGTACTAATGCAGCCGGGTACGAGTCAAGTGACCTAGTTAGCTTGCACCCAACAGCCCATTGGCTGCAGCGTACTAATACAGCTGGGTACCAGTCAAGTGACCTAGTTAGCTGGTACCCAACAGCCCATTGGCTGCAGCGTACTAATGCAGCCGGGTACCGGTCAAGTGACCTAGTTAGCTTGAACCCGACAGCCCATTGGCTGCAGTGTACCAATGCAACCATCACCTGCTTGGTTGCATAGTACAAAATAAAAAATCACCCCAAAATTCCCAAATATTGTACAGCTTGTTGGTGAACGATTTAACTGCGTATGCTAATCCTAGTCTTTACCCGAGTTCTAATCCATTTTGTTTCTACCTACGCTACCTCTAGGAGCCAAGTATATTCCGCCACACCCCGACAGCACATTAGCACCGGGACCTGGAGAAGGTGAGAGAAGTTTATTCGATCTATGTCATGAACCGCGACCTACTCCTCTTGTGGAATAAAAGAGTAACGCTAAGATAGCTTCAAACCCCAGGGTGCTCTCACAGTGTATTCCATCAAGCTCAGAATACGATTAACCTGTCACGTCCAGCTGGGTAACATGTAATCTTCCTTGTGGGGGCGGGGGTGATGGCCACTAGCCGTGGCTGGAACAGTCCACTCTAGGAAACTGTTCCTGCTAGCGTGCTGCCACCTTTTGCTATTTAGTTGAAAACAGGGGCCAGTGTAGTCACTGTCAGTCCAGCGCCTATTGACCGACAAATTTAATTAGAGAAGGCATATGTACATACATGAGCCTGTCTCAAAAGGTGATAACTCTTCTTTCTTTTTTTTCCATTGTAACGATTGACACAAAACAGCACAGAAACGGTTAAACTGAAAACACAAGGAGATTTGCTTCAAATCAATATGTATTCTGTTGGGATTATGAAACACCATGTAAAAAAACAAATCAGTTTATCCTGAGCAAAGACATAAGCAGATAGTATGTTGATCATTACAATGGACAAAGTTTTGTCCCATATTGCTTATCACCTTTTTAGACAGTCTCATATGTCTATGGGTCCATTGACCAACACACTTTAATTGGAGAGCATGTATACACATATATGTCAAAGGTCAGTTCAGAGCCTATTGACCTACAAATATTTAACTGGAGGTGATATCTGTACATGACTGATACCTTTGAATATACTTTTACATAATGATGGTAATGGTAATGATAATGACAATAATAATGATCATGATAATAATAATGATAGTGATGACAATAATGATAATGATAATAATGACAGTGATAACAATAATGACAGTGATAACAATAATGATAATGATAACAATAATTACCGGCATGACACTAATGGTAGTGATAACACTAATGATAGTGATGACACTAATGATAGTGATATTGATAATGTTAGTAATAACAATAATGATAGTGATACCATTAATGACGGTGATAAGACTAATGATAGTGATAACAATAATGTTAGTGGTAACAATAATGATAGTGGTAACACTAATGGTAGTAATAACACTAATGATAGTGATAACACTAATGATAGTGATAACAATAATGTTGGTGATAACAATAATGATAGTGATGACATTAATGATAGTGATACCGATAATGTTAGTGATAACAATACTGGCCGTGATACCATTAAGGACAGTGACAACACTAATGATAGTGATACAAATAATGAGAGTGGTAACAATAATGACAGTGATAACATTAATGATAGTGATAACGATAACAATCGTGATAACAATACTGACAGTGATAAGATTAATGATAGTGATAACACTAATGATACTGAAAACAACAATGATAGTGACAACAATAATGATAGTGATAACAACAATGATAGTGATAACAATTTAATGAGAGTGATAACAATAATGATAGTGATAACAATAACGATAGTTCTAACAATAATGATAGTTCTAACAATAATGATAGTGATAACAGTAATGATAGTGATAGCAATAACGATAGTCATAGCAATAATGATAGTGATAACAGTAATGATAGTGATAACAATAATGATAGTTATAACAATAATGACAATGATAACACTAATGATAGTGATACCAATAATGATAGTGATAACAATAATGATAGTGATAACAATAATGATAGTTATAACAATAATGACAGTGATAACAATAATGATAGTGATACCAATAATGATAGTGATAACAATAATGATAGTGATAACAATATTGATAGCAATAGCAATAACAATTGTGATAACAATAATAATAGTGATAATAATAATGACAGTGATAACACTAATGGTAGCGATAGCAATAATGATAGCTACAATGTCAACAACAACAATAACTATAATAATAAAACAATAATTCATACTGCAAGTGCATGCATTCAATATTTACTCAAACTTACTCCTCTTTTAACAAACAACATTATTGAAGAAGTTTCACTATTATTGGCATTCACAAATGAATGAATGAATGAATGAATGGTCGGTTGGTGGGATATCAATGAAAAGGGAATTAAAAAGTGGGTTTTGGGGACCGACAAAAACAAACAATTAATGTTTTGTGTGTGTTTGTCTGTCTGTGCGTGCCAGGACCCGTCACCCCGCCCACCTCCCTGCCGACGTCCAGCTTCCGGCCCGTCACCAGGCGGGCGTGGACCACCACGACGCCGCTACCCACGCCACCTACCGGCAACGTGCAGCCAGACTCCTGTCAGGCAGTCATAGACGCCATCTCCATCATACGCGGAGAGATCTTCGCCTTCTCCGGGAAGGTGAGTGACTGGGGGGATGAGGGGGGGCGGAGTTGAGGGGGGGGGGGAGTAGCTAGACTCCTGTCAGGCCGTCATAGATGCCATCTCCATCATACGCAGAGAGATCTTCGCCGTCTCCGGGAAGGTGAGTGACTGGGGGATGGGGGGCGGAGTTGGGGGGGTGGTGGGGGGGGGGGGTAGTGGGGGAGTAGCTAGACTCCTGTCAGGCCGTCATAGATGCGATCTCCATCATACGCAGAGAGATCTTCGCCTTCTCCGGGAAGGTGAGTGCGTGGAGGGAGGAGCAGTGCGGGGGCACAGGGGGGGGGGGGGGGGGGGGGGGGGGAGTAGCCAGACTCCTGTCAGGCAGTCATAGATGCTATCTTCATAATACGCGGAGAGATATTCCCCTTCTCCAGGAAGGTGAGTGAGTCGGGGGAGTGGGGGGGGGGCGGAGTGGGGGGGGGGGGGTAGTGGGAGAGTAGCTATTCTCCTGTCAGGCGTCATAGATGCCATCTCCATCATAAGACGGTTCACATGCATTCCCACAGCAGGGGAGCGGGACGTAGGTGTGGGTCATCCGATCGATCCTGCTCAGTGGACAATTTTGCAGTTTGTGTGATTTTCCATTCCAACCAGTGGTCCGCAACTGGTTCTTCAAAGGCTGTGGAAGTGCTGTCCTGTCTGTGGTAAAGTGCATATAAAAGACCCCTTTGCTGCTTATCGGAAAGAGTAGCCTATGTGGCAGCAGCAGGTTTCCTCCAAAGAAATATATCAGAATGACCATTTGCTTGACGTCCAATAGCCGATGATAAAAATCAATGTGCTCTAGAGGAGTCATTAAATAAAACAAGCTTTCTTTTCCCACAGCACTACACAACTATATGTATGGGACATAAAACGCATTAAGTCAATATCAATTTCTCGCAATTACTTAGGAATATTTAATGGCATACTAGCATGCCGTCCAGTGAAAGAGCAGACCGGTGGCGCCCTCTGGGTGGCGTGGTGAGTACTACTGAACCTGGATCGCTGACGTAGGGCAATGTTTACGAGACTGGGCCGAGACTGAGTCTGTGTTGGTGCATGAAAGCGACTCCAGGTGGCGCCAAGGGTCTGGTTCACCGTAATGGGGGTTGAATCAACTATGAAGTGTGTAATAATTGTATGATCACTTTTATTATTTATAGTCACATGATGAATTATTTAGAACATATATATTTTATGTTATATATAATGCATAATGTTTAATATATAATGTATAATGTATAATGTATTGTACACAATATATAATTAATCAATCAATAGTTCCATCCTCTAGTCGAGGGTTGGATGCAATGGTTCTCCACTTGTCCCGATGGTGTGCTGTTCTGATAGACTGTGAATAATTCAAGCCTGTCCACTGTGAAATATTTGTAAACCATGATGTTCTTGGCGTCCCCCCCCCCCGCCCCCAAAATACAAAATACAATATACAAAATACAATATACAAAATACAATATACTGCATACTACATATACATATGAAGAGTTCAGGTGCATAACCATGTAAACACCAATCCAAAAATGGAGATAAACATTGGATTCAAATCCTCAACAATTTAGTTTTTTTCCATATTCCTTCTCGTTTGTTCATTGCTCAATAACCATGTGATCATATGAAAAGTGGAATTAGTGAGAAGTAACATTATTTTTGTGTAAAAATCTTTTATTTAAACTACATTTTTGGATTGGCATATACGTGGTTTTGCGCCTGAACTCTTCATATTACAACACCAGACGGGATGGGCGAATGAGTTGAGTGTCCATCTCCTGTATTGGGAGATTGGGCGATCTGAACCCATGGTTTCATGGGTTCGAACCCTGGTCCAGTCAAACTAATGACTTAGAAATTTGATTCTTGTCGCTTCCTAGCCAGGCACTCGGCATTATTAGGATAGGGCAAAGACTGGTTGGCTTAGTGTCAGGAGACTGTGACAGAGCAGGATATCAGGTCATGGTGCTAGCAGACTGGTCTCCCAGTGGGACAGCACTATAAAGTCACCATGAGTGTGCATTGTCAAAAGTCGGTACCCATCCTGATATGAACTAGATGTTGCTAGGACATAAAACAACAACAAACAAACAATATTAGATATAATATATAACATATATTGACAATATTCAGAGACTGTATATATCTATATTCTCTGCTATTGCTATATTCTTGACTCATGCACAGTCCTGTTTCAATACAGTGCCGCCATCTGGTGGACTCCATCTATACCATTATGTGGTAAACCATATCATATCAGTGGCGCTATCTAATGGCGATGTTAACAACACCCATGGTTACCTAATTCAAAATGGATGCCACTCTGATTGAAATGACCAAAGTTAGTTAAAAAACCATCAAATCTAATATGAAATGTGTACAGTAGGCACGAATAAGACCCACACTATTAACAACCCATACATGGCGAAGCATCAGTTGAGTATGATGATGCGCGTTGGCAGTGATCATTGGTCGTAATGCTCGCATTACGTTTGATGCGTGGAGAGGAAGAGACCCTCCCCCTGCCCTGCCGGCCGTCGCCCAGCATTCGCACCTCCCCTGCCACCCGCCTCTCAGCTTTCTCCCTCGCCCTCCCCCCGGCCCGCCGCTTTCTCACCTCCCCCGCCCTCGCCGTCCCTTCCTCCCTTATAAGGCTGCCCGCCGGCCTCCCTCAGTCACTCGCCTTCCTGCCGTCCTCCCTGCTGCTCCAATTTCCTTTTGGCTCTTCAACCTCACCTCGGACCGCTGCATCACCTCGGACCGCCCCGCACCATGCCCGGACACGGAAAAGGCAAGGGACGGAAGAGCTCCCGGACGAGCGCCCCGGCCACGCCAGGGCCCTCCTCGGGCTCGCCAGGATGCGTCTCACCTGCCTCAGCCCCGGCGTCTCCTCCGGCGTCCACGGACCGACCCTCGGGCACCGATACCGCGATACTGGATGCCATACGGCAGCTCACCAGCCGTATGGACGCCCTCGAGTCCGGGGGCGCCCAGGGACCGCCGGAGACACCCCCGCCCGCACCGAGGCGGAGAGCCGCCTACGCCACGCCGCCCGTCCCAGCACCTCGGGCGAACGTCTCCGGGGGGAGCCACCTCAACCGACGCTCCCGGGGGCCGTGCACCCCCAATACGAGCGATACAGCCGCCTCGCTGCGCAGCCCTCGGCTGCCCCGCCCCTGGCGTACCTCCAGGATGTCGTCGAGCACTCCCCGGCGTCCGCGGCCGACGCTGTCCGCGCAATCCTGGCATCCGCCGAGGCGCAGCACACGGTCAGGCGACAAGGTATTTCCCCCGAGTACCTCTTCCCCTCTGACCTTGTGGAGAGGGGGCCAGAGCGGAAGTCCGTAAAGAGGGGCGAGGCTACCAAGGATGAATATAGCCTCGCCCTCGTCACCCTCATCAGCCACCCAAGCTTCCCCGCTCACTCCATACCAGGCCTCCTTCACCACACCCTCACCGTGCTCAGGGACAACTTAGTGTATCCCTGGCCTACCGTCCGCCACTACTCTGAAACCATCTTCACGTGGGTCGCGGACGGGAGGCTCCCCCACGGGTGGCACGACCCAGTTGCCCTCAACCTGGTGAGGGTGGAGTCCCTCACCGTGCCCGCCCACCAAGCCGCCACCACACCCGCCCGAGCCGCAGACCTGGCCAGACCCCGGCCCCAGCCCCGTGCCCAAGCAGACACCCGGGTGCCATACAGTAGGGACCTCCATGGCGCCCCCTGCAACGCCTGGAACAGGAACCCCACCTCCTGCACCCAAGCCACACCGGGGGAGGCCCACGGCCAAGGGGGCGTCAGGCAGCGCCACACGTGCGCGTACTGCGCAAACGTGCGCAAGGTCCTCACGATGCACAGTGAGGACGTGTGCATGGCCAAGCGCGCACATGAGCGCGCGACCCCGGCCACCTCGGCGGATTTTTAGTCCGCCGGTGCCCCCCGGCCGGCCCGGAGGTCCTTAACCGGCCTACCCATCAACCCAAGAAAGCCGACAACCCCACCAGCACCACCACCACCACCACCACCACCGCCAGCCCTGACAGCCCCCACGATATCGCCCCCGGCCCCCAGCCGGACAACCCGGAGCACCATCAACTCCCCAGGAGTGCGGCCCAAGCACCACCTCGGCGCCGACCCGCCCAGCGCCACCACCTCAGCCGGGGACCACCACCCCGCCCCTAAGGCTCTCAACGCCTCCCGCCACCAGTCGATCACCATCCCCCCCGACCCCCACCTCACCCCCGGCGACACCGCCTTTCTCTGCCCTCCCGCCCCTCCGCCCCTCCGCCCTCTCCCCCACCCCCGCGACCCTCCCCCGCCCACTCCCTCCCCCACCCCACAGGACTTCGCTGCCCCCCTCTCCCACCCCCACCGCACCTCCTCACCCTCCCCCCCCGACCCCCCTCCCGCCACGGCCCACACCCTCGACGAGCCCACCGTCGACGTCCTCGACCCCCACCTCCAGGACACCCTCCCCGCTGCCCCCTCCTGCGGCCCCACCCCCACCCAGTATCGCCCCACCATCCTCTCCACCTGGCCCCAAACCTCCGGCGAGGCGTGGGCCTGGTACCCCACCTTCACCCGCACCTACACCGCCCTCCGGGATGCGGGCCTCCCTAACTTTTTGGCCGCCCGCATCCCCCTCCCCTCAGGCCTCCACATACCTGCCTGGCGCGCCCGCCTCCAGGGCTACCCCGACCCTGCCGTCCTCGACTTTCTCGAGTTCGGCTTTCCCTCAAACTACTCCGCCTCGACCCCTCCCCGCCCAACCTTCTCTAACCACCGCGAGCCCCCTGAAAACCTCCCTCACATCCGAGAGTTCGTCGACACGGAGCTGGCCCTCGGCGCCCTCATCGGCCCCTTCACCGTCCCTCCCTTCAGCCCGTGGACCCAGGTCTCCCCCATGATGACCCGCCCCAAGTCCGACTCGGGAAAGAGGCGGGTCATCGTGGACCTCTCCTACCCTCCGGGAGCGAGAGTAAACTAGGGCATCCCCCGGCGCGAGTTCCTCGGGAGACCCCACTCCTACAGGCTCCCGTCTGTCGCCGACATAGGCCGCCGCCTCATCAACGAAGGCACCGGGGCCTACATCTGGTCGGCCGACATCTCCCGGGCCTACCCCCAGCTCCGTGCCGACCCGCTCTCCTGCCCTCTGTATGGCATCTGCCTGGACGGCAACACATATGTCGACCTCGCCCTCCCCTTTGGCTGCCGCTCCTCGGGCGCGGCGTGCGTCCGCGTCACCGCAGCCGTGGCCTGGATCATCCGGCGCGAGGGCTTCCACGCCCTCGTTTACGTCGATGATTTCATCGGGTGCGAGGGCTCCTACCTGAGGGCGTGCCAGGCCTTTGACGCCTTCCTCGCCCTCACTACGGCCCTCGGCCTCGACGTGGCACCCGGGAAGTGTCATCCCCCCGCTGTCCGCCTCACCTGGCTCGGGTTCGCCCTCGACAGCGAGGCGATGACCATCCGGGTCGCCCCCGACAAGATCCAGGCCCTGGTCGACGACTGCGAGGCCTGCATCGCCCGCCCCGCCCTCGGGAAACGCGATCTCCAAAGTCTCCTAGGCCGCCTCAACCACGTCAGCAGCTGCGTGATCCCCGGACGGAAATTCATGGCCCCGCTCCTCGGGGCGCTCCGCAGCTGCTTCAGGGCCGCCTCTCTTACCCTCGCCGACGACGCCCTCGGGGACCTGAGGTGGTTCGCCACATACGGCCGTGTCACCAACGGCCTCCACCTCCTCCGGGCCCCGGAGGGCCGTCGCTTGGTAATTGAGTGCGACTCCTGCTTGACGGGAGGGGGGGCCTACTCCACTACTCACTTCTACGCCCGAGGGTACTCCCCGGGCGCGCTTCCCGTCGATCCACGAGCTCGAGGCGGTCAACCTCGTCGTCGCCCTCCGATTCCTCCTCCCCGAGGACGTCGTAGGGGCGACGGTGGTTTTTAATATCGACAACATGGCCTCTGCTGCCGCGCTCGAGTCGGGGCGCGCCCGAAACCCCACCCTCGGGACTTGCGCGAGGGAGCTGTGGCTTATGGCAGCCACGGGCTCCTTCGAGCTCCGCATCACCCACAAGCCCGGGGCGGACCTCCTCCTCACCGACGCCCTCAGCCGCGCCCACCTCGCCGGCCCCTGGGCCGAGACGGCGCGGGCCGAGGTGGCCCGCCTCGGGCTCCAACCCGCCCACGCCTCTCATGACGCTTTCCCGTTTCACCCCGGCCTGTAGGCTTCTCATCCGCCGAGGTCGCCGATGTCCCTCGCCTACGCCTCGCATCACTCGCCCCGGCTACCTGGAGAAACCGCCGCCGACAAGCCGAGGACTTCGTGGGCTACATAGTCGCCCGAGGCCTGGACCCCCTCGCGCCGTCGGCCTTCGACGTCGCGTCATACACCGCCTCCCTCTACGCCCGCGCCCTTGCTCCGGCCTCCGTCAAGAACGCGGTCTCGGGGGCGCGGTCCTGGGTGGAGGGGGCGGGGGGCCTCACCTCGGGCTTCGACTCCCGCCTCGCCAAAGACGTCGGTCGGGGGGGGGGGGGGGGAACGCACGTCCACGCACGTCCCGCGTCAGGCCCCTCCCCTGACCCCGCAGCAGCTCGCCCTCGCCATCGCCATCGCCCACCTCACGTGAGCGGGCGCCGCCTCTCTCGTGCCTCGGGCCGCCCTCCTCCTCGGGTACTTCGGGATGCTCCGGCAGTCCAACCTCCTGGCCCCGACCCCCGAGGGTTGGGGCGGCCCCCACACCCTCACCCGCGCTGACGTCCGCCCCGCGCCCGGGGGCCTGCGGCTCCTCATCAGGACTTCCAAGACCATCTCCGGCCCCTCGGGCGCGGTCGCCCTCTTCGTCCCTGCCGCCCTCGGATCAAAGCTCTGCCCCGTCGCAGCCTGGCGGAGTGCCCTCGCCCAGTGCCCGGCGCCCCCCGACGCGCCGGCCTTCCTCATGCCCTCGGGCCGGCCCCTCGACCCGCACTCCCTCACCACACTCCTGAGGGGCGCCCTGCAGGCCCAAGGAGTGTCCGCCTCCGAGACCTTCACTCTCCACAGCCTCTGCCGAGTCGCCGCCCAGGCCTGCCACCTCGCCGGGGTGCCCTTGGCCGATATAATGGCGCAAGGCACCTGGACCTCTGAGGCGGTGCATGCATACGTGCCCCACCTCGCCCCCTCGGGCGCGCCTCGAGCCCTCTCCTCCGTTTTGGTGGAGGCCTCCTCTAAAAGCATAGGTTATACTTCCGCTCCCTCTGAGCCTCTCTTTTTACATTCCTCAGTTCACCTGTATTATATGTTCGCTCCTCATGAGCCTCCTCACCTGCCTTGTTGTATAACTGTATGTCTGAGGCGTGCCAATAAACGCCTCCTTTCTCCACCTCCGCCTCGCCTTCTTCCTTTTCGCGCATCGGTCGTAATGCTCGCATTACGTTTGATGCTTGGAGAGGAAGACACCCTCCCCCCACCCTGCCAGCCGTCGCGCAGCATTCACACCTCCCCTGCCACCCGCCTCTCAGCTTTCTCCCTCACCCTCCCCCCGGCCCGCCGCTTTCTCACCTCCCCCGCCCTCGCCGTCCCTTCCTCCCTTATAAGGCCGCCCGCCGGCCTCCCTCAGTCACTCGCCTTCCTGCCGTCCTCCCTGCTGCTCCAATTTCCTCCACCCACCCACCCAACTATCTCTCCTACTGCTGGTGGAGGGCTCCTCGGCGCCCCTCCCCTGAACTCTAAAAGCATAGGTTATACTTCCGGTCCCTCTGAGCCTCTCTTTTTACCTTCCTCAGTTCACCTGTATTATATGTTAGCTCCTCAAGAGCCTCCTCACTTGCCTTGTTGTATAACTGTATGTCTGAGGCGTGCCAATAAACGCCTCCTTTCTCCACCTCTGCCTCGCCTTCTTCCTTTTTGCGCATCAACGGAGGAGTAGTGATCAGAACGACCCTAAAACTTAACCACCGCTTGGTATTATAAATAGAATAACTAGATATGAAGAGTTCAGGCGCAAAACCATGTAAACGCCGATCCAAAAATTGACATAAACATTGGAATCAAACCTACAATATTTTTTAATTGTTATATTCCTACTTTTGTTTGTCCATTGCACCAAAACCATATGATCATATGAAAAGTGGAATTGGTGAGAATTACAATTATTTTCAGGGAATCTTTTTATATTTAAACTACATTTTTGGATTGGTGTTTACGTAGTTTTGCGCCTGAACTCTTCATATATATATATTCACACATGCTCTGTCAGCACATCAACCCTGACAACGCTACAGATTTGCCTACAAGAGTAGAGACGCGGCCATTCTAAAGATGCGCAGTTGCTGTCATTCGAGGACCCTATCCATCAATTACCTTCCTGAATACCAGCGAACAACGCCAATGTCATTGGGTCCCACTGAACCACCGCTTCTGTAATTGCCCCGCCACAACTACCCAGCGTGCAAGATTTGGGGAGTGTGGTATCAAGTCCAAGACATATAAATTAATAAGAATTAATATTATTCATTACACAACCAACACAATACCAATATGGTTGTCAAATCTCTGGCTGGCTAAGACCACCCCTTTATTTAAACAAAATTCATTGGCAGCGGGTGTCTTGCTGCTGTGTGGGACATGCTTATAAACCCCTACACGGCACCCAGTCCCTACTTGCATGCACACACAGGTGCTGGCCATACAGCTCAAGCTACTTGTTCTAGAACTTTCCAGAGGTCTTCATACAACTAACCTACTCCTCCAGTTCCATTAATATAATATTGATATAAAACTCCATTTTATATTTCACATAATTAATTCATGTTAAAAGTAAGGCGACAATTCCGTATTGAAGTATATATCTATACAGTATAGATTTATACAGTATGGATGTGTAGATCTATGCACATATGCATGCATAGTTCATGCGTGTATACATGTATAACTGTATAAGTGAATAGATGTAGATATGTTCAGATGTACAGATGTATAAATGCACAGATGTATAAAAGTACAGATGTATAGATGTATAGAAGTATAGGTGTACAAATGTACATATACAGTAAAGCCTCCCTAACCGACCACTTCCACAGATCGACCACTCACCTATATCGATCGGTTTATTTGGGTCCCACCAATACCATTGTAACCATATTCTAACTCCCTAAACCGAACGCCTCCCTAAATGGACCACTTAAAGTCGGTCCCAAGGTCGGTCGATTTAGAGAGGTTTTACTGTATACCCGCCGGAATACCAGCGAAGAACGCCAATGTCACTGGGGCCCGCTGCACCAACACTTACTCGACTTTTATTTTAAACATTAAAGCTGCATAGTCCGAATAAAAACATCAAATTTTCAAACCAAAACAATTATCCAGATGTGATTCTACGTATCTGAGTTAGATACTGGTGCACTTATTAAACATTTGTCGCCACATAGAAGGGAACACTGAGGCAACTTAATAGAACAATGTTCCCAGTTGCTGCAGAAGCGTATGGTGTCAGATTTTTGGCGTGCTTGCCAAAATTATTTTTGCATGGTTGCACTTCAAATATATTAAGAGTTAGCAATGTAATTAAAAGTTACTTCAAATTAAAGTAATGTGTATAGAGGTAGGCTCCGGATGAAATGATGGCTTCTAGGACAGTTTTATTGTGTTTGTAAAGAACAAATACCCACCATCACCACCATCACCACCACTACCACCACTACCACAACCACCACCACCACTATCACCATCACCACCACCACCACCACTACCACCACTACCACCACCACCACCACTACCACCATGACCATCACCACTACCACCACTACCACCATCACCATCACCACTACCACCATCACCACTACCACCACCACCATCACCACCACCACTACCACCACCACTACCACCATCACCACTACCACCACTACCACCACCACTACCACCACCACCACCACTACCACCACTGCCATCACCACATCACCACCACCATCACCACACCGCCACCACCATCACACACCACACCACCATCACCACACCACTACCACCACCACTACCACCATCACCACTACCACCACTACCACCACCACTACCACCACCACTACCACCACCACTACCACCACCACCACCACCACCACCACCACCACTACCACCATCACCACTACCACCACTACCACCACCACTACCACCACCACCACTACCACCACCACCACTACCACCACCACCACCACCATCACCACCACCACCACCACCACCACTACCACAACCACCACCACCAGCACCACTCCACTAAAAATAAATGTTTCTCGAGATGTCGACTTCGACTTCTGTGAGGTGCATCCGTTGAATAGCAAAATGATCTGGGTGTTCTCTAGATCAAATACATCGAAGGCAATGGAATACAATTAATTGCATTAGAATGATTAATATCCATTTATGTTAATCTGCGGCCAAGTGAAAATATATTTATCTAAAAGGTGATATTTTGTTTCGCTCACTAGCCTGGATTTGGACAAAACTCCCACACCATAGACTTCTGCAGTAACAGGTTCTGTTAAATTGACTCAGTATTGCCTTCTTCGCAGAAACAAATGCTTAATAAGTGCATCAGTATCTCTAAGTTAGATATGTAAAATCAAATCTAGATAATTGGTTTGGTTTTGAAAATTTGATATTTCATCGGACTATGCAGCCTTAATGTCTGTCAGGTTGTTCCGCAAACATGCATACATGAGATTGTTTACTGGTATTTGTGGACTAGACGTCTTTCTCCGTGTTATATTATGTTTTGTCACGCGATGGCTGACTGCACCATTTTGGATTGCGCGTTAGCGTTCAGTCGGGCACTCAGGCGAATTGCTTTGCTTGACTATATATAGACATATGCATATCAATTTACACAAAGACTAATGCAGGCGAATATTGTCTGCTATAGTGAAGTTATTTGTTTTTGGATAAATCCATATACAGCAGATATATATATGTCGTGGGGGGGTGATGAAAATGGGAAATATTGCGCCTATAGCGGGACTCGAACCCACATCTCTTTGCATTCCGGGCCAGTGTGCTAACCATTACACCACCTAGGCTCCCTGATATCAACACCCTACCCGCGCCTACCTGTCTATGCGGCTCCTTGCCTGAGAGGTCAGTGGAGACCACTACATATATATATATCATATATATATATATATATCAATATATATATGTATATATATATATTGATATATATATATATATATCAACATATATATATCAATATATATCTATATATATATATATATTTATATATATATATATATATATTTATGTGATGTATGAGCATTATACGAGTATAAAGATGCGGAAGGGATTATCTTATTAAAATATTGTTATATTATATTATTATTATATTATATCATTAGCCAATGGGCACTCTTCTTGTATTTGCTCCTTACTCATATGGGACTGGTGGCGCCACCGCCGACCCCGACCTTAACTTCCGACCACCACCCCGCCACCATTCTGCCACCACCCACCACCCCAACACCACCCCGCCACTGCCCCACACTCACCACCACCACCACCACCCCGCCACCACTCCACCCCTTCCCCGGACCCGCCCCCCTTCCCCGGCCCCCCTTCCACCTTCCGCGGCCCCCTTCCATCTTCCCCGGCCTCCTTCAACCTTCCCTGGCCGCCCTTCCCCGGCCGGTCCCTTCCCCGTCCCCCGGCTGTTCCCCCGCCCTTGTCGGCTAACAGAGACGGATGGGCCTCGTGCCGGACCCCACTCTCTCTCTCAATAACTCTCGGACGGCGATGGATTGAGAAAAAACACCACTTTTGACTTTGAGCGCCCGGAAAGCCGGTGAACGCCGAGATTACACGGAAAGGATCCGGTATGGACCCCCCGGCCCCCTACCCCAGCCCCCCCCCCCCGGCCCCGCCCGTCCCCCGCCCCCGCCCCCGCCCCCGCCCCCGGCCCCGGACCGCGGTCTAACCGCTTTGGTGACGCTGTGAACATAATATATATATACCGGCCGCGGTGGCCGAATCGGTAGAGCCAGGCCTCCCGTGTGAGAGATCGCGAGTTCAATTCCCGGTCGAGTCAAAAAAATGACTTTCTAAATTGATACTTGTCATGGTGCCGGCGGCCTGATTTCCCAGGGGGGCAGCACTATAAAGTCGTCATGAGTGTGCACTGTCACAAGTCGGTATCCGTCATGAGATGACATTAGTTGTTGCCAGGATTTAAAACCCCAACAACCAACATATATATGTATGTATATGAATAAATATTGTGTTTGATGTTTTAAGTCCTAACAACATATAAGGTCATATCAGGATGGACACCGACTTGTGGCAGTGCTCACTTATGGTAACTTCATAGTACTGTCCCACTGGGAGACCAGACCGGCACCATGACCCGATATCCCACTCAGTCACATTATCTTAACTCTGAGCTAACCAGTTGTTGCCCTATCCCATTATTAATGCCGAGCATCAGGCTAGGAAGTGACAAATATAAATTTGTTTGAGTCCCGAACTCCCGATCTCCCGCACGCGCGGCCCGCGCTCTACCGATTCAGCCACCGCGTCCGGTGTAACAACAGTCATGATCCACACACACAACAGAAGTTGGTCATGGCCAGCTTCGCACTGTGTCGTAGGCCTTGGCCGCGTTCAGGGTCCGTCTCGGAGGTGCCTCGGAGATGGCCATGACATCACACTAGTTTGAACGGCAAAAGCAAATGGCCACCCCCATAGGCGGCGGCCATTTGCAATGGAAAAGCTGTGCTGTGATTGGTTGAAACAACTGAATACGGCGGCCATTTTCGAGGCACTTTTCATCTCCAGTCTGAAAAGGGAGGCGTCTCCGAGACATCGCAAATACGCACTCTGAACGCAAATAGGCCAAAAAGCATTGCTGAGACGTCTCCGCGGCGCCGCCGAGATGGACCCTGAATGCGGCCCATGTCTACACCTGCGTTGCCTGGTTACAGGCCGGAAGTATCAGCAGGTGGCGTTCCAGGCATGTGGGTGGCGCCACCTGCCGTGATACCTGGTGGTGGGGAGTGGTTTTACTTTGGGCCTCAAGATGTGGGGTGGGTGGGGAGGGGGTATATTTATCCACTTCTGATTTAGTCGGCTATAATATAATCCTCAGTCAGGATGTCCGCAGCACCTTGCGTTATTTCCAGGTGGGTGGTATCACCCGTCCACGTCCTGACGGGGGCTCAATGTTGCTTAGTTTCCAACTTGATTCAACATTAGTTTAGCATATATGGGTGAAAGGCATTATTCATAAAGTCTGATATAAATATATTAGATCGATCACTAGTATCTACTTTACATTAGTTTAAATTTTTTTAAATTTTATTTTACTAAATGTATTTTATTCAGCGAATAATGTCTTTTGTCAGCACCAGAGCACTGGTCTTCCGGCCGTTCATTACAATTTGTTGGTACATAAATGACAATATCAGTTGCAATAATAACCACATGAAAAACCTGTTCGATAATAGAAGCATAATATAAATTGACTATTTGTCGTAATAGTAACTGCATACAATTCCAGTTCAACATATGTATTATGCACTTGGTGAGCACTTGGTGAGTTCAAAGCTACTTTTATTTTAAATGGTAAACTTTTTAGATATTTGAAGTGCAAACATGGAAAATTAGTTTCGGCAAACCTGCCAAAACTCTGACACCATTGACCTCGACAGTAATATGTTCTATTAAATTGACTCAGTATTCCCTTCTATGCAGAAACAAATATACAATAAGTGCATCAGTATCTAAGTTAGATATGTCAAAATCAAATCTAGATAATTGCTTTGGTTTTGAAAATTTCATATTTCATTGGACTATGCAACTTTTAGTTGGAAATGTTATGTTCAATTGGGAATCTAGCTGGGAAATAGCAATTGTAGTTGTGTTAGGGAAAAACTCAGATTCCCCCAAGTGGATACACTGGGTGAGGTGGCCGAATCGGTAGAGCGCAGGCCTCCCCTGTTGGAAGCCTCAATTACCCTAATTAACTATATTAGTCCCTAACACCCCCATCACACCAAACTAGTTCTCAAAACGTCCAACCACATTCTAAAACGGTCTGTGGTCAGGGTAGAACGTGGCTGCAAGAAAATGTTGGGCATGTTCAAAGTTCTGGAGCACCATTCCATTATAGCCCGTCCATTCCGTTAGTTAAAAAAGTTGCTACTACGTCCATTCCGTTCGCACACAGTTTGAGCCCATTCGGCAACATTTTCAAGAACGTAATGAGAACTAGTTTGGTGTGATGGGGGTATTACTAAAAAGGATTTCTGAAACAAATTTGATCACCCGCGTCCCATTCAGGAAGTCCTGGGTTCGAATCCCGGCAGGGTCAAACCGATCACTTTTAAGCAGTTAAAGGTGAATGCTTTTTCATGACCTTGCCTGGGGGGGTGCAGCCTTATTAGATAGGCTAATGACTGATGGAATTAGCCAGATCAATTATCCGATGTTTGAAATTTCTCCTGTTTGAAAACTGAGAGGAACAAGAATAACAGAGAAAGAAGGTCACTCTACAGTTAAAAAAACCGGTGGCCGACTTAGCAGCTTAGTAGAGTGTATGCTTCTCAAGTTGTTTGTTTGTTTTTTGGTGTGTTTTTTTGTGATGGGTGTATTTATGCTGCCCATAACGGTTAAGTCTAATGACTTGTTTTCGCCGCTGGACAGTAATAGTCTTGTGACTCCCCTTCGTTTTAACACGAGTCAAATGAATGACTTACCAAATTGATACTTGTCGCTACTTAGCCTGGCACTCGGCATTAATAGGATAGGGCAAGGACTCGCTAGCTCAGTGACAGGATAATGTGACTGAATGGGATATTGGATCATGGTGCCGGTGGCCTGGCATTCCAATAGGGCAGCACTAGAAAGCTGCCATGAGTGTGCACTGTCACAAGTGTTGCATATTGATATGAACATATATGTTGTTAGAAGGTAAAACCCAGCAAACAACAAGTTATCACTAAAGACACTCAGAGTGTCGAAGCATAATGTTCTAGGAGCAACTTATATTTTGATAAATAACCTTTTTTCTCTCTCTCAGTTTCTTCCAGTTTATGCGTTATTTTGGGGTGGTTTGATAGGGAAATGTGTTGTAGTGTTATTGCTCGAGCCTCGCTGCTTGACCGATGGGTGCGCAGTGTGTGGTAGGAGGGGGGAGGGGGAGGAGACGGGGGGGGGGAGGAAGAGGGAGGAGGAGGGGGGAGACGGGGGGCAGAAGGAGGGAGAAGTGATTCTCTGACCTGGCCAGGAAACTATTGCAAATCCATTTTTCGCCCTGGTAAGAGCTATGGTGGGGGGATGGAAACGTGAAGCAAAATAGTGGGGGGAAAGAAGTGGGTGGGTGTGTGGGTGGGTGTAGTGGGGGACTGGGGAGGTAGGAACTTGTAAGATATTGCACGGATACTGCAGAGGTCAGATGACTGGTGGTGACCACGAAGCGTTTTATATGACGCAGAGTGGGAATAATTAAAAGTGATGGTCATGTTGATGGCGGTTGGAGAGGGGGGGAGGGGAGGAATGGCTTTCCATAATATGAACTAAACTTGGCAGTGCATGTAGGTTACACATGATTGTATACATATATATTGGTGTTTCTTTTCTAATGAATTCATCTCCCCTGCTCATAATGGATAAGTTTGTTAATATTTGTTTTCACCGCTAGTGCAATTTGATTCAAATCTTTTTAATTTTGTTTTTAGTAATACTTTAGGTTTGATTGCTTCTTGTTTATGGCTTGTAACTGTTTGTAGATTGCAAACAGTCAAACATCCAGCCTTCTCTATAGGCGTACTTTGTGTTATTCCATTTAAACATCATCTGTATTTCTAGGTTACGATACTTGTTAGTACCTTCTTAAACACTGATATGTTCTCTGCATTTGGTTTTGCAGCTGGCAGTTTATTCCAAATATTGGCACTTGTGTTAGCTACACTGCGATCATATGCACTGCATTTTGATTTTACCATTGCTAGTAATGGACCATTGTTGCTTCTTGTACATATATATCATATGTCTGTTACACATGATTGCACACACATATATATCATATGTGTGTTACACATGATTACACACACATATATATCATATGTGTGTTACACATGATTACACACATATATATCATATGTATGTTACACATGAGTATACATACATATATATCATACATGTGTTACACATGATTGCACACACATATATGTCATATGTGTGTTACACATGATTGCACACACATATATATATGTGTTACACACGATTGCACACACATATATCATATGTGTTACACATGATTGCACACTCATATATATAATATGTGTGTTATACATGATTGCACACAGATATATATATCATATGTGTTACACATGATTGCACATACACATATATCATATGTGTGTTACACAAGATTGCACACACATATATGTCATATGTGTTACACATGATTGCACACACATATATATCATATGTGTGTTTCATATGATTGCACACACATACATATCATGTGTGCTACACATGTTTGCACACACATGTATATCATATGTGTGTTACACATGATTGCACACATATATCATATGTATTAGACATGATTGCACACACATATATATCATATGTATTACACATGATTGCACACACATATATATCATATATATTAATTCCCACAAATGGCCAATTTACAGGACAGCGCACCCGCATTCTCTGATACAGAGCCGGAAGTGCTTTGTTCAGTTCTCCTCCGGGCTGCTGGATGTTGTTCCAAACTGGCTAAGCTCTGGAGAGTCGAACCCTGTTTGTCTTCCACCTTGATTGTTCCTTCTGATCATGAATTGAACCTTTCATATTGGACTCAGTATCGATCACCTCCATGTTTGTTTATTTTCTCGAAGACTTGTAAACCCACCAGCTCTATAGCAGCACTTGGCTGTATACTGTGTAGCCTGGTCTACCAGTGGGGCAGCGCTATAAAGTAACCATGACTGTGCACTGTCACAAATTGGTGCCCGTCCTGATATAACCTTACATGTTACCAGGAAGTAAAACTCACCATGAGTGCGCCTGTCACAAGTCGCTACCCGTCCTGATATGATCTTAGATGTTGCCAGTATACAAAACCCCAAACAAACAACAACTTTCACTGGGTCCTTACCTACTGCCATCTTGTTTCGATGAGAGTCATTAGAATACAGCCATAATGACGTATATGTTATATATAATATATGTGATGTATAACGTATTATGCGAGTATAAAGATTCGCAAGGTAATATTACTTATTATTATTGTTATCCTCAGTAAGATACAACACTGTACCAGTGGCGCCATCTCGCCCACCTCGACTCCCCCGGATGTTGGCCAGTGTAAGTCGCACCAGAGGCTATATATATACAGTATAACCCTGTTAAACCAAACTTGAAGGGACCCTAGACATTTGTTTGGATTAAACGATTATTGGTTTAACCGAGCTGTGACTTCGACTTTGACTTGGCTTTGGCAATAATGCAGGTGCATTATGAATGCAATATCCAATGTATGTGGACACTTTGATTATTGTTTTTTTGTGTATATATAATATAACCCAGTTAAACCAAGCTCAGTTAAACCAAACGATTGGTTAATCCAAACTTTGTATGGCCCTACAAAATACTACCAGTTATCATATAAAAAAGTCCCAGATGACCTTAAATCCACATGAAAGTTTGGTTTAACCATACCGGAAGTGGCCTGGGGCCCAACAATTTTGTTTGGATGAAACGATAGTTTGGATTAACCGACTTTGGTTTAACCAACTTTTTGATATGATAAATGGTAGTATTTTGCCGGGGCGCCGAAAAAAGTTTGGATTAACGCATCGTTTGGTTTAACCGAGCTTGATTTAATGGGGTTGTACTGTATATGGATAGTGTATGTGTGCGGAAATAATGTACACATTTCCGAATGAATCATTCTCTTATGAATGAAGATAACAGTTATTTAGAACTAACTATACTAGCACTGTTAACAACAAAAACAAACAGAAATTAAATATCATCCTAGTTTAGTTCAGTAAGTTTAGTAGTAACACATTACAGTCACCAGCTAAGACCTGGGCCGCGTTCAGAGCCCGTCTCCGAGACGTCTCCAAGACGTCTCCGGGATACTTTTTGGCTTATTTCCGTTCAGGGTCCCTCTCCAAGGCGTTCCCGAGACATCTCCCTTTTCAGATATGAGATAAAAAGCGCCTCGAAAATGGCCACCGTATTCAGTGGTTTCAGCCTATCAGAGTGCTTACTTTTCATTGCAAATGGCTGCCGCCTATGGAGGGCGCCATTTTCGAGGCAGCCGACAGCTAAATGCCGTTCAGACTAGCGTGACGTCAGGGCCGTCTCCGAGGCGCCTCCGAGACAGACCCTGAATGCGACCCTGGTAGTTTCGTATTTCAAAGGACATTGCCCTAACCATCAGCTCGGCTCTGAGTCTTGTCCTGTACAACGATGTTAATGACCTTCAACCCCCCCCCCCCCCCTATCAGCACTCCCTAGCACTCCCCCAGCACCCCCACCCCAAAACACCCCCACCACCCGCACCACTACCCGGACCATCCCCAAGCATCCCTCCACCCCCCCACTACCACTAAGCATCCCCTGCACCCCCAGCACCCCCCCCCCCCCCACCCAGAGCACCCCATCCCCGCCTCCACATACCCTCTCCCCACGGTGGAATCCTTATCCAATATTCATAAATGACAATGCAGACAAATTCCGTCAGTCTCGAGATAAGTGACAGTAGGGTCCAATGGATGCCTATAGGCATAAAAGGCAAAACAACAATATATAACAATAAAATGAATGAAACGAATGAAATGAATGAAATGAATGAAATGATGAAATGAATGAAATGAATCAATGAATGAATTTAATTAATTTAATTAAATGAAGTAAATGAAGTAAATTAATTAAATGAATTAAATCAATTGAAATGAATTAAATGAATTAAATGAATTAAATGAATGAAATGAATGAAATGAATTAAATGAATTATGCTGGTGGCCTGGTCTTCCAGTGGGGCAGCACTATAAAGTCGGATGTAGAGATGGAGGGAGAGAGGGATATAGAGAGGGAGGGAGGGTTGATTGGTTGTTAATTTTTACGTCCTGGCAATATCTAAGGTAATATCAGGACGCGTACCGACTTGTGACTTTGCACACTCATGGCGACTTTATAGCGCTCCTCCATTGGGAGACCAGGCCATCAGCACCATGACTTGATATCCCCCTCAGTCACATTATCCTGACACTGAGCCAACCAGTCCTTGCCCTGTCCTAATAATGCCTAGCGCCTGGCTAAGAAGCGACAAGTACAAATTATGATATCATTGTTTGACTCGACCAGGGTTCGATCACGTTGGTTCCAATCCCACAATCTACCGGGGTGGGAGGGAGGGTGGGAGGGAGGGAGGGAGAGTGCTGATTGGAGGGTAAGGGTGGGCTGGTTTGAGGGCAGCATGTGGGAGGTGTAGGAGGGCTGATGGGTAGGAAGAGGGGCGGTTTGTGGCATGATTGGGAGGGGTAGGGAGGCGTGGAGGGAGGAGTGGGCTGGTTGATGAGTGGGCAGGTGAAGGGGGGTTGGGAGGGTGTAGGGAGGGTGCTGATTGGAGGGTAAGGGAAGAGTGGGCTGGTTTGATGGCATGATTTGGGAGGGTGTAGGGAGGGTGCTGATTGGAGGGTAAGGGAAGAGTGGGCTGGTTTGATGGCATGATTTGGGAGGGTGTAGGGAGGGTGCTGATTGGAGGGTAAGGGAAGAGTGGGCTGGTTTGATGGCATGATTTGGGAGGGTGTAGGGAGGGTGCTGATTGGAGGGTAAGGGAAGAGTGGGCTGGTTTGAGGGCAGGATGTGGGAGCGTGTAGGGAGGGTGTGCTGGTAGGAGGATGTAGGGGAGGGTGGGCTTATTGGAGAGTATGGGGCAAACGTAGGCTGGTGGGAGGGCGTGTGGGAGGGTAGATGAGATGGAGTGAGGGTGTGCAGGAGGGAGGGAGGTTGGAAGGGAGGGTAGGAAGGAGGATGGTTGTGTGGGAGGGAGGGTGGTGAGATGGAGGGTGGGTGGGCGGGAGGACGGGCTGGTGGGATAGTGTTGGATGGTGTGTGGGAGGGAGGGTGGGGGGGTGGAAGGGAGGGTGGGATGGTGGGAGGGAGAGAGGGTGGGCAGGTGGGAGGGTGGGTGGGACGGTGCTGTGAAGGTTGAGGTGGGAGGGAGGTTGGGAAGGTGGGTGGGTGGGAGGGTGGTAAGTTGGACGGGCACAGTGTCATACAGTGTCCGACAGGAGTCTTTGTGGTGAGTTTCGTGAGTTTGGGTGGAGCCCCCTGCTGGGTGTGAGGTGCACATTGATTATGCGCAGCACACGACGCGTTATACCGATTGCCGCGCAGCGCAGCGCCGCTCGCGGAATAAATGCGCGTAATTGTCATTCCGGACCTCCCATGTCCATATTCGATCATTGTACAGCACGCCACCGGGCGGGCATTGGGCGTACTAACAACTGAAGGGTGGTGGGTCGCCAACCAGTCAACCATCTTCCCAGCATCGTGAATATATAATGGGGTCTCTGGGAAGAGGGGTGGGGGTAGGGGTGAAGGGGGGGGGGGTGGTTCAGAGCTAGTAGCTACTCAATTATTACTCATGATAAAGTGACTTGTCACGCAAATATATATTATATATATTATATGTAATATGTATATTATGTATGCTATATGTATTATATGTATTATATGTATTATATGTATTATATGTACTATATCTATATTATGCATATTATATGTATTATATGTATTATATGATATATACAATCTATATCATACATATATGATACATATTATATATCATTTATATCATATATATATATATATCATATATATCATATATATCATATATATATATATCATGTGTATCATGTATATCAGTTATATCATATGTACTATCATATGTATCATATATATGTCATATATATCATATATATATATCATATATATATATCATATATATCATATATATCATATATATCATATATATTATTTAAACAGTTGGCCCCATTAAACAGAAACAACAAGAAGACTGACGTGGTTGAGAAGAGTATATATTCTCTAACAGGAATATAGATAATTGCCCACCTCAAGTAAAGATTTGACCGTCCGAGTGGGTCGGGAGGCAATAACGACCAGACACAGCTGGCTTATATGAGGTCAGAGCCCCTGAAAGGTGGCATCACGTGGCCAAACCTGGAATTAAACAATGTCATACACTAGCTGTGGTTCACAATTTAACAATACAGATATAACTGAAGATGGTAGTGTCCTTGTTTATATTCCCATAATAGATGGTAGAGCACATATATAATATATTCTCTTCTATTATTTATATTTATCGTATGTATTATCTATTGTATATATTATATATTAAATAATATATAATATATAACATATTATATATATAATATATTATATATATTATATATATATTATGCATATTATATATATTATATATATTATATATATAATATATTATATATATTATATATACTACATATATTATATATATTATATATATAGTCTATGTATTATATATTTGAGTATATATAGAATCAGTTGTAGCACCATATATATATATATATATATATATCCATATATATGGATAGTAATAACCACAATATCACGTGTACTAATACGGTGAAGTGTCAGTGGTCCGACTCACCCTCACCTCCCCCCTCCCCCCCCCCCCCCACACACACACCACACATTCGGTGTTTGTTCCACAATAGCCATGACCAGGCACAGCAGCCAAATCGGTAAGAGCACAGGCTTCCCATCCAGAAGGTCGGGAGTTTGATTCCCTGTCCAAGTCAAACCAATGACTCATAAAATGGAGGGGGGTGGTATTCCGTGTGTGTGTAGTGCGTACGCCTTTCTTCTTGAATGTCCAAGCTCAACTCGCTCTGAGGGTGCGACTGACACCGGTGGAGACGAGGAGGGAGAAGGTGGAGCCACCGGTACAGTGTTCGTCCTATGGAGTATAACAATAATAATAATAATTAACCCTTATGTATCTTTATACTCGCATAATTCGTTATACGTCACATATCTATACATGTATATCATATATGTATTGTTAATTCTGGGTACTTAAAACACAAAGAATAGGGTTCAGAAGAAGTTGTCTTCCGTGGCAACAATAACCGCATCATCTATATGAAAACAGAACACTGCCAGAACACAGCGTGTGAAATTCAGTAGTTGAGAATGAAATAACAATGAATGGATCCTTGCACTATTTAAATTCACATAATTTATTATATAGCACAAATATATATATAGTTAAGTTTTGACCGTCCAAACGGGTCTATTCGCAATAACGGCCAGACGCAGCTGGCATACTGTGCTTAGAGCCCCTCAGTGGTGGCGCCAGTGTGGCCAATATTGTAACTATACAGGGCCAGTTAGATCAGATATAGTGAGTATACTATAATATAGGGAACTGAAGATAGATAGTATCCTTGTTTATATTCCCATAATAGATTATAGAGCACACATATATATATACACATATATATACATATATATAATACATTATATAATCTATATACACATATATATACATATATGTATATATAATTTAACCGTTCAAGCGGGTTTATTATAGGCGATAATGGCCAGACTCAGCTGCCATATAGTGCTTAGAGCCCTTCACAGGTGGCGCCAGCATGACCAATACTGTAACTCCGCAGGGCCAGTTATGCCAAGTACACACCTACCGTATACGATTTGCGCACTAAAACTCGCGACTCGACCCGACCTGCTTAAAACTGAAAACGGGCCGATTCATTTTTCGAATCGCGAATCGCAATCGTAATCGGCCCGTTTTAGCCCTAAAACTGAGTTTTTAGTCGCGAATCGCAATCGCTAGGTGTGCGCGGAGAGCGCACACCTAGCAATTTTTGTGCATGAAACGGGCAGTTTTAGATCGTAAACGGTAGGTGGGTGCGGATAAACGGTAGGTGTGTACCTGGCATTAGATAGGATATAGTGAGCATACTATAATATAGGGAACTGAAGATAGATAGTGTCCTTATTTATATTCCCATAATAGATTATAGAGCACATATATATGTTGGCTTGCATATGTATTGGCATAAAATAATCAAATCGTAATCAATATACTTGGAACATGGTTTCTCTACCCACTTCCGAATAATCACAATTAAGTACAGGTGAATTATTAGTAGCGTGGGCTTCTGATGCTGGCAGTCGGTGAATTACTAGTAGCACCGGGTCCGACAGCACTAGGGTGTCAAAGGCTTCTGTTCGCTGCCACAGTAATGCGCCACCACTATCCGGCCTCGTTATCATTTTATCAGCCATCTGTGCTGCCATCTGTCGGTGACCTTGGCTGAGTGATGAGTGACCTTGACCGTTGGGGTGCATGCGGTGACCATAACTGCAAACTCTCCCCCTCCCCCCCCCCCCACACCCCTACCTGCATTTAGCGATGGATTTGGTTGTGCAGGGGTGGGGTGGGAGAGGTGGGGGTGGAGGTGGGCGCGGGTGGGGTGGGGGTGGGGGTGGGGAGGTATTGCATGTCTTTTCAGAATCCATTGCCCGGTCATGGTCAACCAACGCACTGGTCATCTCAGGCGGCCATCTTGAATATAGATCTCTAAGCTGCTGTTGGGAGACCTTTGATTCGATTATATTACACATTGTTATTTTTTTCTAATTCCCTAGTGCCATCTATCTCACTTCACTGTAGGTACTGCATGAACCGGATTGAATTATGTATTTAGATGGGAATTCCAACGGTTTATTTTGTTGTTCTTATTGTTGTCGTTGTTGTCCAGACGAGGGTAGGGGAAAGAAAGCAATCATCATTGAGAGCCCGCTAAACACAACCGCCGACCCTCTGACCATGATCTGTCCCCAGCCAGTGATCGCCTGAGGATCATGCATCATGGGTTGTTGGTACAAGTGTGCGGTCAGACATCAATAAAGGCCGCCTGAAATTTTTAAAAAGGCGCAAACACACAGATATTAGTATGGATACGGTCCTTTGGGTAGCCCGCTTCCGGTTTGCCATCTACTGGTGCTCGACATGCACACCAGAGGGCGCCATTGCCCGCATTATCAACACCATCTGTCAGTTGACTCTGAACCAAATTGCTGTGTAGCATCTTCTATATAATTCACCAGATTGGATGGCTAGATGGTTAGGGTACCCGCTTTCCTGCGTGGGCGGTGTTGGAATCAACGCTAAACACTTACTAGACTTAGAACACTGATGCTTTTCACTATCTCGCCAAGCGACTCAGTGGCAGGATAATGTGACTGAGTGAGAGTGCGCACTCTTGGTGGCTTTATAGTGCTGCCCCACTGGGAGACCAGGCCACCAGCACCATGACCCGATATCCCACACGGTTATATTATCCTGACACTGAGCCAACCGGTCCTTGCCCAATCCTATTACTGGTGAGAGCCAGGCTAGGAAACGACAAGTCTCAATTATATAAGTCATTGGTTTGACTCGGCTGAGACGCAACTAATTTTGGCAAGCACGTCAACATTTTAGAGCCATAGACTTCAGCGGTAACAGGTTTTATTTAAATGGCTTAATATCCCATTCTAGGCAGCAACATGTGTTTAAGTTGCATAGTCCGATGGTTTTTACTTTCAGTCACTTTTCTGAGATAAATATATTAAAAAGTTTGTTTTATTTAACGATGCCTCTAGAGCACATTGATTTTTATCATCGGCTATTGGACATCAAACATATGGTCATTCTGACATATTTCTTTGGAGGAAACCCACTGCCACCACATAGGCTACTCTTTCCGAAGCAGCAAGGGGTCTTTTATATGCACTTTCCCACAGACAGGACAGCACATACCACAGCCTTTGATAAACCAGTTGTGGAGCACTGGATTGGAAAATAGCCTAAACTGCAAATGTGTCCGCAGAGCAGGATCGATTGGGTGATCCACACCTTCAAATGTGGACACGTTACCGCCTGAGCTACGTCCCGCTCCAGATAAATATATTAAACTGATGTTATAATTTACCTTAGTTTAAGTTTGACGTAACTTATTTTAAATAGCTTACTTTTGAGGTATTTGAAATATAAACATGTAAAATAAATTTTGGAAAGCATGCCAACACTCTGATACCATAGGCTTCAGCAGAAAGAGATTCTATTTATATTAAATAGGTTCTATTTAATTGGCTCAGTATTCCCTTTTATGTAGCAATACATGCTCAATAAGTGCATTATTATCTAAGTTAAATAAATATTATGTAGAATCATATCTAAATCATTGTTTTAGTTTTGAAAATGTGATACTTCATCGTTCAAGTAATGCACCAATATCTAAATTACATATGTGGGTTCAAATCTAGGTAATTTTTTTTCCTGAAAGTTCAATATTTGATATGGGTTCAAATCTAACTAAGTGTTTTAATTCTGAAAGTTCAATGTTTTACATCGGACTATGCAGCTTTAATGTCGACATCTGTCATCCTGGTGCTCAACGGCTATGATCAGGCTGGTTCACAGAACTCTCCCCGGTTTTGTTTAATCTGTAAGTGCCACATGTCGCCAGATGGCTTGCCACCACTTCATCACGATTGGAGCTGGTTGCATGTCTTTTTGTGCGTTTGTGTTTTTGTGTGGGTTTTTTAATGCTTTGTGTGTGTGGGTTTTTTTGTTGTTTGGTGGTGGTTTTTTTGGACAATGCACTTTTAGTACAAAGAGTGGCATCAAGATGTCGCCACCGCCCTTACCCACCACACACCCCCCTTCCACCCCAACCCCTTACCTCCACATCACCCCTCCCCACCCACCACACACTACCCCTCCATCCCCACTATCTCCACCTCACGACCCCCCACCCACCACACACTACCCCTCCACTCCCACTATCTCCATCTCACCCCCACCCCCACCCCCACCCACCACACATTACTCCTCCACCCCCCTATCTCCACCTCCTCCGTCCTCATTATCTCCTGTCCTCACCCTCTTTCTCTTCTTCTCACATTCCTCCTCCCCCTCCCCTCCTATAGCGTCTTTCCTGCTCCTTCCTCCCTCTTTTGTCACGCCTCTCCTTCTCTCCTCTACTCGCCTCTCCATTCCTTCTCCACTCTTCACTCCTCTCCTATCCTCTTTCCTCCTCTCCTCTCCTTGTCCTCTCTCTACTTCTCCCCTATCCTTTCCTTCTCCTCTCTGTCTCCCTTCCTCTCATTCTCCCCTCTCCTCTGGTTCTCCCCTCCCCTCTCCTCTCCTTCTCCCCTCTCCTCTCCTTCTCCCCTCCCCTATCCTCTCTTTTCCCCTCTTCTCTCTTCTCCAGTCCACTCTCATCTCCTCTGTACCCTCTCCTTCTCTCATCCCCTCTCCTCCCTCTCCCATCTCCTCCCTCTCCTCCCCTCTCCTCTACTCTCTCCCCTCTCCTCTCTTCTCTCCCATCCCCTCTCCTCTCTTCTCCCCTCCCCTCTCATCTCCTCTGTCTCATCTCCTTCTCTCCTCCCCTCTCCTCCCATCTCCCCCCCCTCTCCTCTCCTCCCCTCTCCTCTCCTCCCATCCCCTTCCCCTCCTCTCCTCTTCTCTCTCCTCCTCTCTTCTCATTCCCCATTCTCTTCTCCTTCTCTCCTACCCTTTCCTTCTCCGCTCTGCTTTGATCCCTCTCCCCTCTCCCCTCTCCGCTCTCCCCTCTCCCCTCTCCCCTCTCCCCTCTCCCCTTTCTCCTTTCCCTCTAGGTTTCTTTGAGCGATTTCTTTGTGGGGTCCACCTCCCACTCTCTGATTGCCGTTGGCTTGTCAAAACGCAGCCTTATACCCCCTCCCCCCCCCTCCCTCCACCACCCCTGTTCTGACAAGTGTTGAAGTGCAGGGTGTTGCAGGCCTATAACGAAGATGGAACATGCATCATAATCGAATGTCCATGTCTAAGTAAGGGGAGGGAACTGAGCTGAGTGACGGGGGGAGGGGGGGGGGGGGTCGCGGGGGGATGTGTGTGCGGGGGGGGGGGGGGGGGGGTTGCGCTGCATCAGCCCATTTATGTGGTTTTTGATAGCAGTAAGCCAGTCAATTTATCAAACAATCTAATCGCTAAAAATCAAAACTCTCCAATATCAGTAATCGAGTCAATTTATCAAAAAATCTAGGCGCTAAAAATCAAAGCTCGCCAATAGCAGTAAGCCAGTCAATTTATCAAAAAATGTAATCGCTAAAAATCAAAACTCTCCAATAGCAGTAAGCCAGTCAATTTAACCAAAAAATTGTAATCGCTAAAAATCAATAGCAATAACCCAGTCAACTCATAAAAAAAAACTAATCGCTAAAAATCAAAGCTCTCTAAAATAGTAAGCCAGTCAACTTATCAAAAAATCTAATCCATAAAAATCAAAGTTCTCCAATCAAAGCCAGTCAACTTATCAAAAAATCTTATCACTACAAAATCAAAGCTCTCTAAAATAGTAAGCCAGTCAACTCATCAAAAATTGTATCGGTAAAAATGAAAGATCTCCAAACATGGATTTTTAACTAAGCACATTTTTGTATGGAGATCTCAGATAGCCTTCAGACAGATTTGTGAATTATATTGGTGCGGATTTAATTTTCTGTATTAACTCAATACAGTGCATATAGTGAAACCCTTTTTACGCACCCTGATTTAACGCAAATCTGGATATAACGTGACGGTCATTGAACCCAGAATTCTTTAATTCAAAGGTAATTCAGTAAACTGAATCGTGATTTAGCGTGACCCCGCTTTTTTTCGTGAGGATATTCTATGGACCCCCAACGATCGCATCATGAAAGGGTTTCACTATATAAGAGCGATATAATTCAGCTGGGCTGATTCGCTGAGAACCTGTTAGGTGAGTGGTTGTGAGAGAGCTATGCATTTCATACACTTAGCGCTGGTTATGTAGTGGCCTGCACTGACCTCTCAGGCAAGGAGCAGCTTAGGCAGTTGGGTGTGGATAGGGTGATGACATCAGAGAGCCTAGGTGGTGTAATGGTTAGCAGGTTAACACACTAGCTCAAGAATGGCAAGAAGAATGGGTTCGAATCCTGCTCTAGGTGAAATATTTTTCATTTTCATCCCCACCCATGACACTGGTGGTTGTGACCTGGATCGCGTACAAGCTATACGCTGTATGGTTGTTGAGCCTACCCTATGTATATATATGTACGTGAATTGCCTGTATGTATGTAATTGTAAGCATTAAAATGATTTATGGACATGAACCATTTAAAAGACTTACAATTCCATGGGGGACAAGTCGAGTGTAGTAGTCTGCACTGACCTCTCAGGCAAAGAGCTGCATAGACAGGTAGGTGTGGGTAGGCTGATTGCATCATGGAGCCTAGGTAGTGTAATGGTTAGCACACTAGTCCAGAATGCAAGAGGTATGGATTCAAAACCTGCTATAGGCACAATATTTCTGATTTTCATCACCCCATCCACACATTTCACCTCTAAATTAAATTTGTTTAAATGTAAAAAAAAGAAGAAAATCTTGCGAGTGCCATGGATATGCAATGCAATATGCATTTAATCTCTCTCCCATCATTGATTAGTGATTCTACTTAATGCAATTAGCTGCCGTCCCTCAGGAAGGACTGATACTGTAACCCAGTGCGCCGGGTTCCAGCTACAGCTTACATGGCAGAATGTGCGTGTATGTGTGTGTGGGGGGGATGGTGACATGCCAAACCCTATCCCTCGCTATGGACCCTCTACTTTCGAAACCTGCTCCTAGCCACAATATTTCCCATTTTCGTCACCCCAGCGACAAATTTATTATGTGGATATAAATAACCAATAAGATTCCTCCTCTCATTTAGTTCTTGACTGCTGTTGTCATCTCTGCTATCATTGGTTTACAAGATAACCCATTAATGTGCATTGTTCTCAATGTCCACTCAAATTTGCCTTTGTTTATTTTGGTAAGGCCTAATTCTTGCCAGGAATTACTTTTTGTTCTTGTTTTATTTAACAACACCTCTAAAGCACATTGATTTTTATCATCGCCTATTGAATGTCAAACATATATGGTAATTCTGACATATTTCTTTGGAGGAAACCCGCTGCGGCCACATAGGCTACCCTTTCCGATAAGCAGCAAGGGGTCTTTTATGCATCTTCCCACAGACACGACAGCACATACCACAGCCTTAGATGAACCACTTGTCGAACACTGGTTTGCCGGGAATTAAATTACTCAACACAGTTTCATGTTTTATGTCCATTAAAAGCTGCATTTTTTATAGATAAATTGATTGTGTTATAATCGACCTTATTTCAGTTTCAAGTAACCTTTCGCATAATGGAAAATATTTCAAGTATAGATATACTGAAGTAATTTTGGTGTGCACATCGAAATTCTGGCTCCATAGGCTTCAGCAGTAATAGGTTTGACTAAATTGACTTACTGTTCCCCTCTAAATTAGTGTTCAAGTATTAAAGTTGGCGATGTAGGATCAAATCTCAATAAGTATTTTGGGTTTGACAGTGTTATGCTTTCAACGCACGATTCAACTTTTTTTGTTCTTTTTTTTTTGGTCCATTAGTTGTTTAAGTAAGAGAAATTTCAGTCATAGACGACTGGTCTTCCTCATTCCACTGCTGGTCGATAGAAAGCCCGAGCCTACACTTTTACTGACCCAAGGGATTTTTAACCTCCCACACCACATAGATATGGTATGAGAGCAACCGGCCTTTGATTACACTGTAAGTTATACACAGCAGTGGAAATCCAAATTAGTAGAGCTGGGGGCATGGGGAATCGAACCGCCGACCCTCAGATTAGGAGTCTGACCTAGAAAAAAGTCAAACACTCTAACCACTCCGCCACAGAGAATGCCACATTAATTGATTGTATATTTTTTAATGCAAATTACATTGTCCTCTCTCATGAATATGTATGGAAAAACCTACATCCAATAGTATTGAATTATTTAAATGCAACTAAAACACGTTTTCCTTCGATGGGTACAACAAATTTTGAGGAACCGATCATGCGACAACAAACCCTCTGACAACGATCTGTCCCCAACTCGTGACAACCAGATAACAACACCGCACCGATGTTCTGAGCAAAGTGCGCAGTCACACAATCAATAATGGCCGCCAGAAATTAAAGGCGCAAAATACATTATTGGGTAGCACATGATAAAATAGCAACCCAACAAGATATCGCTGGCTTATTTCGATGGCTTGCAGCTTATTTCGATGACTGCATCCGATGCAAGAATTGCACAACAGGGCAATCCGCGACAAGAGTGAGCAGGAAATCATTCGCGAAATTGACACTGGTACGCCGGATCTAAATTCATATGAACTTGCAACTTAAGAAAGTGGTCGTTCATCAAATTACACCAGCAGCCTGTCTTGCCACGCATTTCGCCATGGCAGGGGCTTCATAGTGATGGGCTATATAGTGCCTCTTGCTTTCATGGGGTAGGCCTCAGCATCTGGCTCTGAATGGCATGCAATTGATGGTGGTTATACGACCACCTACCTGTCAATGCATGCGTGTATGGGAGGGGCGCGAGATTGTGATGCAGCTTTACAGAGAAGCACCTGCATGCTTTTGAAGTAGCGGCTTTCGCCAAGCGCATGATGATGTGTTCATCTGGTAAATACATGGTAAATATTGGTACTTAATATGAGCATCACTGGCATCCCACATCCTCACACACACACACACTCACATACATATATATATATATATGCATATATATGTGTGATGTATAATGCATTATGCGAGTATAAATGCAAGGGTAACATGTACATCCTATATTTCCTTGTGCGCATGGTGGAGCGCCCCCCCCCCCTCCAGCTGTAAGGTAATTGCCGGGCGGGTGCCCCCTTGCGTTACACTCTGGAGGAGTATGTGTGTGATGTATAATGCATTCTGCCAGAATAAAAATATGGAAGGGAATTGTTCTAATTATTGATATCAATTGATATTACTGATATTATTGATATTACTATACTCCGTAAAACTCCACACATCACAGATGGCGCCACCTGCAGCCCATCTCTCCTCCAATGGGTGTTGATAAGTTTCAGTCGCACCCCAGAATTCTTGTGTATGAAATGAATAATAAACATGTGATCATCTATTCTATTTATATTTAACATACAAATTATATAGGACAAATTTAGTGTTATTTTGGTGGTGAGTATAGGTGAGGTGGTGGTGGGGTTATGGGAGGTGGTGGGTGTAGATGTGGTAGGTGGTGGGTATAGGCTTGGTAGTTGGTGGGTATAGGGTAGCTGGTGGTTAAAGGGTTGGTAGGTCGATGTGGTGGAGTGGTTAGAGTGTCTGACTTTTTTCTAGGTCAGACTCCTAATCTGAAGGTTGGTGGTTAAATTCCCCATGCCCCCACCTCTGCCAATTTGGATTTCCACCGCTGTGTATAACTTACAGCGTCATCAAGGCCAGTTGCTCTCATACCATGTCTATGTGGTGTGAGAGATTAAAAATCTGTTGGGTTGGTAAAAGTCCAGGCTCAGGTTTTCTATGGACAAACTGTCTAATGGTAAAAACAAGTCTATTCAGACTTATCCATGACAGGCAGTATAAATCTTCTAGAAAAAGTGGTGGGTATAGGGTTGGTAGGTGGTGGGTATACGGTTGGTAGGTGGTGGGTATAGGGTAACTGGTGGTTATAGGGTTGGTAGACTGTCGCTAAAGGGTTGGTAGACTGTGACTATAGGGTTGATAGGTGGTGAGCATACGGTTGCCAGCTGGTGGGTATAGAGTTGGTGGTGACTATAGGGTTGATATTTGGTGGGTATAGGGTTGGTGGGTGGTGAATATAGGGTTGGTGGGTGGTGAATATAGGGTTGGTGGATGGTGACTATAGGCCTAGTAGCTGGTGGGTATAGGGCTGGTAGCTGGTGGGTAAAGGGCGGGTAGCTGGTGGGTATAGGGATCGTAGCTGGTGACCATAGGGCTGGTAGCTGGTGGGTATAGGTCTGGTAGCTGGTGGGTATAGGGCTAGTAGCTGGTGACTATAGGGCTGGTGGGTGGTGGGTATCGGGTTGGTAGCTGGTGCATATAGGGTTGGTGGGTGGTGGGTATAGGGCTGATAGCTGGTGACTATAAGGCTGGTAGCTGGTGGGTATAAGGCTGGTAGCCGGTGGGTATAGGTTGGGTGGGTGGTGACTATAGGGCTGGTAGCCAGTGGGTATAGGGTTGGTGGGTGGTGACTATAGGGCTTGTAGCTGGTGGGTATAGGGTTGGTGGGTGGTGACTATAGGGCTTGTAGCTGGTGGGTATAGGACTGGTAGCTGGTGGGTATAGGGCTGGTAGGTGGTGGGTATAGGGTTGGTGGGTGGTGACTATTGGGCTGGTAGCTGGTGGGTATATGACTGGTAACTAGTGGGTATAGGGTTGGTGGGTGGTGGGTATAGGGCTGCTAGCTGGTGGGTGTAGGGCTGGTAGCTGGTGGGTATAGGACTGGTAGCTGGTGGGTATAGGGCTGGTAGGTGGCGCGTATAGGGCTGGTAGCTGGTGGGTATAGGGCTGGTAGTTGGTGGGTGTAGGGTTGGTGGGTGGTGACTATAGGGCTGGTAGCTGGTGGGTATAGGGTTGGTAGGTGGTGGGTATAGGGCTGGTAGCTGGTGGGTGTAGGGTTGGTGTGTAGTGACTATAGGGCTGGTAGCTGGTGGGTATAGGGCTGGTAGCTGGTTGTTACCATGGCAATGCCCGGAAGTCTTCAGACGGCCGGACAGAGGGCGCTGGTTGGTGTCGTGTAAAGTCTGTTTACAGGCCGCAATAAGCACTTGGCCCGGTCCAGTAAACTCTGCTTACGGCGGCGTAATGTAGATTATGAGCAATGGATCGCAGCCTGATCCCGGCCCATAGGGGGCGCGTGGCTAACAACTGACCGACCTTTTTCTGTCTTGTATTAACCTGACATTGACAAAGGAAGGTACTTTCATCGATATGTTTTTTGTTTTGTTTTTTGGTCCCCACTTTTATCTTCATTATTATTATTATTATTATTATCATTTTTATTAGTAGTAGTATTTTTAGATGAGAATCACCCCCAATAAAAATCATCTACAGAGATGTATTGGCGTTCTTTTTCCCCGCTACTATTTTCATTTTTATTTGTAATTCACTGTGTTTTTTATCAACTGAAAATGACCCCCAATAAAAATTGGCTTTCTTTCCCTCCATTATTTTCATAGTTATTTTTATTATTATTTCAATGTGTGTTATATAGATATATTGGCTTTTTTCCCTACTATTATTTTCATTATTATTATTATTGTTATTATTATTTCAATGTGTTTTCATCAACTGAAAAGATGCCAATAAAAATCATCCACCTAGATATATTGGCTTTCTTTTTCCTCACTACTATTTTTATTTTTATTTCAATGTTTTTTTTTTATCAATTGAAAATAACCCCCCAAAATATCATCCACATAGATTTATTGACTTTCCTTTTCCCCACTATTATTTTAATTATTATTATTGTTATTATTATTATTTCAATATGCTTTTATCAACTGAAAATGACCCAAAGAACATCCAAATCGATATATTGTTTTTCTTTATTGTTATAGTTATTTTTATTACAATGAGCTTACAAAATCTATAAACTGAATTATATTTGTGTCTTTACGTGTGAGTACATGTAGCTGGATCTTTGAATTTATTTTAGTCTTCTGTATTGCTTGTTTATTTTCCTCCTCCCCTCACCCACTTTTTCTCCTAGACTTAGCAAATCGTTGGTGCCAATATGTGAGTGATCACACTGGAGTGATGTGGCTTTTTTGTGGGGAGATGGGTGTGGGTGGGGTGAGTGGGTGGGTGGAGGTGGGGGTGGGTGGGGTGGGTTGGTGTGGGGGTGAGTGGGTGGGTGGAGGTGGGGTGTGGTGGTGAGTGGGTGGGGGGTGGGGGTGAAGAGTGAAGTCACTCTAGGAAGTAGGTAGGAAGGAACCACCCATTTCACTGGAATTTTATTTGTTTGTTTGTAAAACAGTTTATTCATTAGAACATACATTTTTTCAGCGCTGAGAAATTGGTCTTCCAGCCATTTACATTTATTGATTGATTGATTGATTGGTGGTTGCTTTACGCCCTGTCAGCAGCATAGGCATATTTACGGCAAGAACTGTTTAAACAAAATTCAAACCATCGCTTGTACATGTAAAAGCATACAATCAATTATGTGTCAATATACACTCATTAAATTAAAAAGCTCACAGTTATATATGTGTGGACAAGGGAAACAAACTTCCCGATACAAATTTAAAGTTGCATGGTCCAATTATAAAAACACGAGTGCTCTGCCGCTGTGAGCACCCTATGTAATTACAAAACTCTCCCCCTTCATTTCACCTGTGATGCAATCAGCCTAATCAATTTAACCATGTCTGGAAAGAGGAAGGAAAACCAGTCACACAGATGAACAGTGAATAAGTTGTGCTTTATTGGCAGCAACTCCTGTCATCCCCCTTACATGTGACCTAGCACCTGCACTCCTCATATACTGCCCACACTATGTCTCATTGTCACTTTAGCCTGTATACTGAAAGCAGTTCCTACAGCCCATGGGACAGGAGTCCTATGGCTGCGTATACACTCAATTTGAATAGGTGAATTTAGGTAGCATCAGACAGAGTGTCTGGGGTTCCTGCTCCAAAGTAGGTGTGTCTCACTCAAGAGCCAGGATGAGAGGCATTCTCTTCAGTGTCTCAGAAGCAGAATTTTGAATAATTACTTAATTGAGACTAGTGTGTGGTCAGGATAGGCCAAGGGGGTCAGGTGACCGGACATTCCCCAGCCAGCCAATCAGACACTCCCCACAGACTGGGTGGGTGGCCACCCCCAGTAGGGGCTGTCACTCAAACCAGCTGCAGGTGGTGCACTCTATGCATATGCAAATTAGGCAGGTGGGTCAGTCGGTGGTCCTGGGTGGACAGGATGTTGCATACAGTTACAGATATGTATATAGATATATATAGTAAAATTGTTCTTTTCCTCCCCTTGTATTCTTTATGAACACATTGAGAAACATTTCATAATCATGTACCGTCTTTCCTATAGGAAATCTCTTCATTAACTCCAAGCATCATATATAACATATATTTCACATCACTCAGTATCATGTACAATGGGAGTCGGATTCTATTACTTTTAGTTTACATAACCTGATTCCCACTCTGGCATCCAAGAATAATAATGCTCTCTGCCAATATATAATTCTTAACCGAAAATCCATATATTTTTACACAATGGTTTTGAGTTTCTCGCTTTTTCTGAGATAAACATATAATGTTGTTTATTATGATCTACCTTACTTTAGTTTGAAGTAACTTTTATCTTAAATCGCTAACTTTTGAGATATTTAAAATGGAAACATGCTAAATTGATTTTGGCAAGCTTGCCAAAACTCTATCACCATAGGGTTCTGTAGTAACAAGTTCTATTAATTAACTCAATATCCCCTTATATGTAATGACAAATGTTTAATAAGTGCACCAGCATCTAAGTTAGATATGTAGAATCAAATCTAGATAATTGTTTTGGTTTTGAAAATTTTATGTTTTCATCGGACTATGCAGCTTTAAGCTTTTATTAGTAAGTGATCGAATTTATTTAGTAAACTATATGAGGTGGTATAAACCAGTTGCCCTCAAAAAGGCTTAAATATTTTCTTGTCTTCATCATCATCATCATGAAAGCTGCCTGCAAAGGTGTTGAAGTGCTGCTGGCTTTTGCAAGTTACCAGCGGCACTCTCTTGGGGAGCAAATAGAGGTTTCACACCGGCAAGAACATGTCAAGACAGGCGCAAAACTATTTGTCCCTGCAGTGGCTGGTCGGGAGATGTTGGGAGTTCCATACATCAACCGCCCTTAATGCTGCCACAGTGACATGGTTTTCTGTTTAGGGTTTGCTCCCTTAGCCTTCGGTTCTGTCAAGAACCTGTACCACAAGGCAGTGGTTTAGAACTCTGCAGGGCAGGGGCGTCAAACTCCCTGAGGTATTGCTATACCTGCTATACCTGCAATACCTGTGTAGCAGGAAATCGCAAACCCTGTAAATCGCAAACCCCCACTTGTGATTTCCTAGGAAATCGCAAACCCCCATGCCATATATGGGCATGGGGGGTTTGCGATTTCCTAGGAAATCGCATATCCCCCCTGGAGATCGCAAACCCCCCATTCTGAGTGTTAGCCTTACCATGATCTGGTAAGGCTAACACTGGCACTGACACTCAGAATATCCCAACTTTCACTATCATCTCTGTTTTTAATACTTTCAGATAAAATTGCTCTTAGGTTAAATTAAATACCTCAGATCTTCCTCTTCAATCGCGCATTGAGATATTTTTAATCGATTCGATGAAAGTTTTTTTATTTATTTTACAAAAATAAATGCTCCCCATAGACATAGCATTGCCGCAGCACACATCACGGCGTATTTTACCCTACTGCTAATATCTCCGCCGTTACGGCGCTTAATAACGCTTCGAATTTAGGGTTAATTTAATGAAATTTCACGATTTGAGTATGTAATTCTGTTAAATATGGTCGCATTGAATAGATTTGGCCCGAATCAGTCCCAAAACACAGGGGGGTTTGCGATTTCCAGGGGGGGTTTGTGATTTCCTAGTAAATCGCAAACCCCGGGGTGTGCAATTTCCAGGGGTTTGCGATTTACTGCCACACCTGCATACTTAGTAAAAAAAGGTCATGCATTTCACATTACATTGGAGATATGTCGCTTCGCGGGCACTTAGGTAGGGCATATTAGTAGGTTAAAAGGGAGGTTTGCTTGGTTGGTTATTGGAGTGTTACGGCCTGGCAACATCTAAGGTCATATCAGGACGAGGAAGGAGGTTTGTGTGTTATGCCCCAGTCACACGACGGCCTGCGTTCGCTTACGGTCACTTGGCGACCAAAAGTCTGCGAGCTCCTTGCGACAAAAATGAAGCAATTTGTTACAAACTATTAAAACCTCATACACACACACTCACACACACACACCCACACACATGCGTCAACCGGTACAACTTGGCATTTCCACAGTTAAGTTTCCAAACTTGCGTTTTTCGGGTTGGTGGAGAGTGGGAGGCGCTTACACTTATTTTGAATTATCTTGGGTGCTGCTGGCCGAACCGGAGGTAGTCCTGCGGGTCACGTGTGTGGTCCTGTGGGTCACATGTGTGGAGACGCCAGAGGTCGCAAGGAGATTGTCGGTGCTGCAGCGACAACCTCCTTGCGACCAAAAAGGGCCGAAATGGTCGGCGAACAGTAGGCGATCGCTCGCAGAGCACTCGGCGATTAGTCATAAGGTGGTCGTAAAATGGTCGTAATTTAATTGCAAAATGCTCGCGAATCGATCGTAAGCGAAGGCAGGCCTTGTGTGACTAGGGTCTAAGTGAGTTAGCCATAGTAAGTTCAGTATTATGGACTAAGGTTGTGGGTTGCTGTATAAACTGTGCTGTTATTATGTGTGCGGTGTAGGTGATGGGGTTCGGGGGAATGAAACCATCTCTCACAAGTCCCCAGAGGTATGTGTGGTGGGAGTGCAGAGGGCAGCTGGTGGAGGCAGGGTGTGGGGATGTGGGTGTGGGTGTGGGTGTGAATTGTTTATGTGTGAGGGTGATGTGGCAGATAATCTGATGGGTTTTTCTTCTTTAAATTTTTATATTTTTTTATTCATCTGAATACACTCTTTTTTGTCCAGTGCCAATGCACTAGTCGTTCGGTCATGTTTATCTTCAGCTATTTATATTATTCAATTACAGAAACAATTTTTAACGATAATAAAAGAGTGTTATTACATCGCTAGATTGGTGAGTTAGCTTATTTACTTTTTTGCTACATTAAAACCAAATAAAAAAGATGTTTAGTCCGATAGTCTGAGTTGTTGTGCATGTTGATTTTTACATTTAAATGAATCTATTCGGTTATCTACTTTCATTTCTTTTAAAGTATTTTAAAATTTTAAATGGTTAATATTGGAAATATTTAAAGTGAAAAAGATGCAAAGAAATGAATTTTGATTTTTAGATGAATGTATTCGGTTATTTTGTTCATAATCTACTTGAATTTAGTTTGAAGTCATTTATATTTTAAATGGTTAATATTGGAGATATCCAAATTGGTAAGCCATGCCCAAATGAATTTTGATGTGCACACCAAAAATGTTCCCTATCATAGGCTTCTGTGATTTGTAGCAAGGATGTGTTCTATTAATATTTAATATTCCTTACGGGCAGTAATGTGAGGTGTAAAGTAATTATGCAAATATTATTTATGCATGTAATTATCCTGCTTTGTTATCATTCTCTTATTGGCACTATCTACTACTCCTGTAACCTCTTCTTATATGCTCAGTGGACACATTTGCAGTTTGGGCTATTTTCCATTCCAACCAGTGGTCCACAACTGGTTCATCAAAGGCTGTGGTAGGTGCCGTCCTGTCTGTGGGAAAGTGCGCATAAAAGATCGCTTGCTGCTTATCGGAAAGAGTAGGCTATGTGGTGGTAGTGGGTTTCCTCCAAATGTCAGAATGACCATATGTTTGACGTCCAATAGCTGATGATAAAGATCATTGTGCTCTAGAGGCGTTGTTGAATAAAATAAACTTCTTTTCTTTTCTTCTGATTTCTCATTTGTAGTTTGGGTTACTGGAGGCTGGGATGCACCCTGGAGAGCAGGAGATCTGCTACCAAGCAGCTCCCGTAATTCTCCTTCTACCCTCCAGGTGGCACCTCACCTATTCTGCCATGACTTATAAAATTGATACTTGTCGCTTCCTAGCCTGGTGCTCGGCATTAATAGGATAGGGCAAGGACTGGTTAGCTCAGTGTCAGGATAATGTGACTGAATTGGATATTGGGTCATGGTGCTGGCGACCTGGTTTCCCAGTCGCCATGAGTGCACTGGTACAAGGCGGTACCCATCCTGATATGACCTTAGATGTTGCCAGGATGTAAAACTCCAGCAACCAACCAACCAACCTATTCTGTCATCTGCCTATTCTGTCATTGATTAAATGTTGAATAAGTGCATTGCTATCTCAATTGTATACCTGCCACACCATCCTTGTATGACCTTAGATGTTGCAAGGACGTCAAACTCCAACAACCACCAACGAACCGCCGGTAATCACCCATCTCGGAAGGTGTCTAGTAAATGCAAGACAGCGAACGGGGACTGAGTATTCATATGAAGTAGGCTCAACCGCCCGATAGCTCCAGGTTTGCAGGGACCCACTCCCATAAATGACTGGTTTGCCCGGCCGACTCCCATCTATGGCCCATTTGCGGGACATCACCACACCCACATTCTCCAAAACATAACCGAGACTGACTTTAAGTTCCGCAATAAGCCGAGGGAGCTTGCTCCAAACTATATAAGGCGTGACATGTAATGGCTCTGGGGAGTTGAGCTCTGTTTGTCTTCTACCTCGGTTGTTCCTTCGCACCATGGAATGAAGCTTACAGATTGTTGGTTGGTTGTTGGAGTTTTGTGTCCTGGCAACATCTAAAGTCATATCAGGATGGGTACTGACTTGTGACAGTGTGCACTCATGGCAACTTTATAGTGCTTCCTCACTGGGAGACCAGGCCACCAGCATCATGACCTGATATCCCACTCAATCACATTATCCTGACACTGAGCTAAACGGCTCCTTGCCCTATCCTCATAATGCCGGGCGCTTGGCTAGGAAGCGACAAGTATACATTTTTAAGGCATCAGTTTGACTCAATCAGGGTTCGATGAATCCCATGATCGACCAAATTGGGAAACAAACGCTCAACTCATTCGGCCATCCCGTCTGGTCCTTACAGATTGTACTTGGTGCTGATCATCGCGATGGTTGTTCATTTCCTTGTCGATAGCTAAGCGTATGTAGTGACATGTCACATACACAGCTAGGCATTGGTAGAGTGCTTGCATAAGGAAGCCTAGATAGTCCACACATCAAAAAATTTCCCAGGACTGGAAGAAATGTGGGTTCGAGTATCACCCTTGTCTAAATCCGAGCAAAAACTGCTTTGGAATTTGGTATTTAAGAAAGAAGTTCCACCACGCAGTGTGTATTTATATTGGCGTAGAGTTGATGAAATGGGAGAGAATGCAAATGAAAATCCAACCCAAGATGACAGCAACTGAATGCTCTTTATTTTACTTTTAATGTCAATTAACCTACATGATTTCATACATTCTTCACACCAAAAAATAACGGGCTATGGTGGATGGGTATTGGAACAATATATTTAGCATATTAGATTGCAAATTCATGTCACTATGTCCATAACCCAGCTTTACAACACTTTTACTATTCAGTTGTTTAGCCGCCCTGTCACAGGATGGCGGGAGTGACTACAGCTCAGACAATGAAGACAAACAAAAATATGTTTGCAAAGGAGAACCGAATGCAAGAATGAGCATTTGCCCAAAATTGCAAAGTTTTCCACATGCAGAACAAAAACTGACAAATAGGAATAAACGCGTTTCGGTTGTCTTTTATATTGCGCCAAGTCTGACAATGAGCTACAATAGTAGTCCATGCTTGATTTGTCAGAGCGCTGGGTTACAGGATCAGTCCTTCCTTAATCTAGATGACTTCGTATATTCTTCACTCCAAAAAATAGCGGGCTCTGGTTGATGAGTATTGGAACGATATATTTAGCATATTAGATTGCAAATTCATGTCACGATGTCCATAACCCGGCTTTCCGACACTTTTACTATAAAGTCGTTTAGCCGCCCTGTCACAGGGCAGCGGGAGTGTCTCCACATCAGACAGTGAAGACAAATAAATATATGTTTGTGCAGGAGAACCAAACGCAAGGATCAGCATTTGCCCAAAATTGTCAATTTTCCACGTGCGAAACACAAACTGACAAATAGGAATAGAGCCGATTCGGTTGTCTTTTATATTGCGTCAAGTCTGACGATGAGCTACTATAGTAGTCCATCACCGCTGCTGTGCATTATTAATATTTGCATCGCCACAAAGAGGTGGTGGTGGTGGTGGGGGGGGGAGGCGTAGATTGATGGGTGGGTGGATGGATTGGTGGGTGGGTGAGAGGGGGAGGGGGTGTGGTTGTAGGCCGTGGTAGGCGTAGGAATACAGCAGCGTCTGTGAACAGTGTCACCACTAGCATCCTTCCGACACCGGAAGTAGGACGCCTCGTTCAGCAGGTCGGAGAGCTTACCTCGTGTTAGCTACGGTGGTCATTTGACCACAGAGTTAATTACCAAGGTCAAATTTTATATAAGATTAATGTGTAGTTTGACAAATTTGGTTGTGACACACTGAGTTTTGTGATGTTTTTATATTGCAATACATCACTAGAAAGCAACAACATTATATCTAATTTCCTAAATATTCCCAGGACATTTAGTTGGGACAGGACTGAGTAACTGAGCAGTGAATATTAGGAAATAATTCATTAGTTACAATAAATGGCTACAGGCAAGGACTGCCCATGATAGTACTGTGTTGGTATAACCATACATCCTAAACAATAGGCCACCTTAAGTCAACCATGGGGGTATATGCTGGTCTGTGGCCCACTTACATACTTCCACTTGCCACTGGGAGAGGTCGTGTGGTACATCATTTAGATATATTTTGTGTATACCACTATATATATATGCATAATATATAATTCACCGTGATCATTCATCTGATGCATAATCACCACGAATATGGCTTTTCTTGCTAGTACAGTAACTTTAATAAAAACGTACCTTGAATATTATTGCCTTTATATTTTATTGTTGGTTATCAAGACGGCAGTTTTGGTTGGCAGGTGAGTGAGTGGTGACTGCCGTCTGTGCCCCCCCCTGACCGCCTCCCCCCCCCCCCCCCCCCGCTACGCCGCCATTGCGATCGGGGATGCGGTGGGAGGGGGGGGGGGGTGACAGCGAAGCTTCGCGGCCCTCCGATCCCCCTGCGGCATAGGGGGTGGGTGGGTGGGGGTGGGTGGGGGTGGGGGTGACCTCAACCACCATTCACTCACATGCCAAGCAGACTCACCAACAAACTCTCACCGGACTCCTTGCTGGTAGATCGTGGGGTCGTGGGGTCGAATCCTGGTCGAGTCAAACCAATGACTTAAAAAGTGATAGTTGTCGCTTCCTAGCCAGGCGCTCAGCATTATTAGGACCGGGCAAGGACTGGTTGGCTCGGTGTCAGGATAATGTGACTGAGTGGGATACCAGGTCATGGTGCTGGTGGCCTGGTTTCCCGGTGGGACAGCACTATAAAGTTGTCATGAGTGTGAACTGTCACAAGTCGGTACCCGTCCTGATATGACCTCAGATGTTGCTAGGATGTAAAACAATAACAAACAAACAAACTCACCGGACTCACTGCCCGCTCACACGCATGACCCTCGCTCGGGGCCAACTTCCAATCAAAGACCCCTGCTCCACCAGAAGCTATGCAATATGTTTGTTTGTTGTTGTGTTACGCCCTAGCAAGATATATGGTCATATCAGGACGGGTACCGACTTCTGACAGTGCGCACGCACTCAAGGCGACTTTATAGTACTATCAAAGACCCTATAATACTAAGACGGCTCACTCAGCCTGTACTGTATAATCAAAATGATCAAACCCGCCACTTGCTGCGCTGGCTGTTCTCTTGGTTAAACAGGCGCTATATTATATGTATAAATGTATATATGAATGTGAAAGATGTGTGATGATGGCGATGCTGATGATGATGCTGATGATGATGGGTATTTATTGATAGCAATTTCATATTGATGTGTATTCATACTTACCTATCTCATGTATAATATAATTGTATATGTTTACATGTGAAACACCAACCAGCAGCCGGGCTGATCAAACCCACCACAAGGTGGCACTGCGAAATTTACATTACCATTGTAGAGATAGTGAGTGAGCTGTCTTAGTATTATAGGGTCTTTGGTACTATCCCACTCAGTCACATTATCCTGACACTGAGCCAACCAGTCCTTGCCTTATCCTAATAATGCTGAGCGCCTGGCTAGGAAGCGACAAGTATCAATTTTTAAGTCACTGTGTAAAATATTCCGACTTTTTAGGTCAGGTTCATAAATAAATAATAGTTTAAATAAATTCTAAAATACAGTAAGCGGTTCATCGCTTGAGTTATATCATACATTAGTGCTTTCCGGCCTCCACACACATAATTTAGGGTTCTATTTCCTATAAAGATTCTAGCGTGTAAAATACCACTAGTTAACAACTGTTTTGATTCGACCGCGGTTCGAACTCCTGACCCCCCGATCTCCCAAAACAGGAGACATACATTCAACTCATTTGGCCATCCCATCTGGTTGTATGCAATAGGTAATCCCTGGGGTGGAGAGGGGGATTTCCCAGCATGCTCGTGATATCGGGACTTCTGGCATCTGGCCCTGTCTGCACCTGGCCTCCCCTCATCCTGCTAAGCAAATTAAAAATAGAAATAGAATTACAAAATATTAACCAAAAGTAAGATAAATAAAATATAAATGCAATAATATTTAAGGAAATCTTTTTGTTGATGCTGCTGTAACACTAACAGCAAGAAAAGCCGTTTTGGTCGTGATTATGCATAAGAGCATAATCACAGTGAATCATATATTAATTATTATGTATATATTGATATACAACAAATGTATCCAGATGATAGACAACAGTCCCTCCCCCAATAGGACATAAGTTTCTGAGTGTGCCACATGCCATCATATACCCCCATGGTTGACTGGAGGTAACCCTATGTATTGGGTTTTAGCGCTATACCGCTATACTCGAACGGACGGGGCTGCCCTCTATGGAAGATCTTCTGATCAAAAATAATCTCCGGTGGACTGGACACCTCATGAGGATGTCATCAGACAGGCTACCAAAGCAGATCCTCTACTCTCAACTGTCTTCTGGTTACAGAAAGAGAGGGCGCCGTCGTCTCCGGTTCAAGGATACCATCAAGAGAAACCTGAAGCTGAGAGACATTAAGACTGACTCATGGACGCAACTCTCACAGAAGAGAGCTAAATGGAGAGCGTCAGTCAAGTAATGAAAGCAGTCTTTGTCGCATGGCGACCGACAGCATGATGATGATGATGAGTGCTATACCAACACAGTAGTTGTACGGGCAGTTCTGGTCTATGGCCATTTGACGCAAAGTAATGAAATATGTATTGATATTCATTGCTAATTTACTAATTTGTTCACTAACTAAATCGGCTGTTTGTATTCAGGTAATTAGATATAATTTTTTTGCTTTCTTGTGATGTATTTCATTCTGAAAACTTCCCAGAATTCACTCCACCACAACTAGATTTGTGAACCTGCGCAATTAATCTTATATAAAATTTGACCTTCGTAATTCAATCGGACATCCAATAACCACCGTAGACCAAACGAGGTAAGCTCTCCAACTTGTTCAGACAGCGTGTCCACCTAGCGGAGGAAATGAGAACTTAAAGAAGCGGTGTATCGCCAGGGGGAGGGTGGGAGGGGGGGGGGGTTAATGGGAAACCAGTTTCATCCGGTTTCCCAGCTTGGTCCGCAGAAGGGGAAGGCAATCACGATGCTGCAGCACCACCTGGCGTCTGTTCATTATGCCTTTACAGGTCGCGGGTTCAATCCCAAGTTGAACCGGTGATTTTGGTCCATGTAGATAGCAGTGCCTGGCACTTGACATTGTGTAGTATAAAGCATTTATATAAGTATTATTATTATGGAACCTTTAAGGTGGTATATATGCGTATATACTGGTGTAGTCACCCGCGGGCGTTGATGGAATATATAAATGAACTGGTCTATCTATTGGCGTTTCGAACGCGCCGGCAGCACATTGGTTCGGTCGGTTTACGCTAGTCGGCGCCATACTCGCCACCCGGGTTAACTAAGCATTATGGTATATTTTACATATTGGATACGAACCCGCAACCCCCAAGCGCTTGCGCGCTTTGCGGTGCTGGTGGTAAGGTTATATGAGCTGGGCGCTGATTGGCTGCTCAGAATGACTTACACAATTTATACTTGCCGCTTCCTAGCCCACTTGGCATTAATAGGATAGAACTAGGACTGATTAGCTCAGTGTCAGGATAATGTGACATAGTGTGATATCAGGTCATAATGCCAGCAGCCTGATTTCTGAGTGTGGCAGCACTATAAAAGTCGCCATGAGTGCGCACTGCAACAAGCCGATACCAGTCCTGATATGACCTTAGATGTTGCCAGGACCTAAAACTCCAACAACCAACCCAAGCTAACCAACCAAAATGGCGAGGACCGATCGCAGCGCCAACTGAAAGGCGCCACCTTGCATGAAGTTCTCGAACTACAAAGGAGCATTTGGGAGCAGGGGTCACAATGGCGGTCGTGTCTGGGACTGGTGAGGTCAAGGCCGGGGTCAAGTACCCTGTCTGACTAATCACAGGCCGCTATATTTACCAGACGCGGTAGCGGTTTCCTGTGTGTACAGAGCATTAAGCATTACCTCCGAGCAGCTGGTGGTTGTTTAGGCCGGTGGCGCCCCCAAGCGGAGATTGGCGATTTCTAGCACACACACACCCACTCACATCTTCTGGCTAGTATTCTCTGGTTCTCCAGATGGATGTGTTATAATATAAAATGCCTGTCACACTATGCCGGATTGAGCAATGGACAGAATTGTCTAGTCCGGTGGTGATAAGTATCAAAATGTATTAAGATGTATCAAAGCGTTGCGACATCAGGTCAAAGGCCGCCGGACGAATAGACATGAAACGGACATGAAACTGATATGAAACGGACATGAAACGGACATGAAACGAACATGAACGGATAGCCAACCGGACAAAATGAACTCAAACCGGACAAGAACCGTAGACATAAATCCGGAGGCATCCGTTCCTAGTTTTGTGCATGTTCAAAACTTGTATGGACACAAACTGGACTTTGTTTGGTTTCTGTCTGTTTCCCCCAACCCGGTGATGTGTGACAGGGCCTTAAGACTTGTAAGGACGGGTGAAGCTAAAAAGAGAAAAAATAATAATAATTTTGTAAAAAGGGTATGGTGATAGTATCAGGATGGTAGTTAGTTGCCCGAATGGGGATTAGGATTGTGCCCTGTTTGTTGGGGTTTTACATCCTAGCAACATCTAAGACCGGGCACGGTGGCCGAATCGGTAGAGCGAGGGCTTGTCGTGAGAAGGTCGGGAGTTAGGTTCCCGGTCGAGTAAAACCAATGGCTTATAAAATTGATACTATTCTTGTCGCTTCCTAGCCTGGTGCTCGGCATTAACAGGATAGGGCAATGACTGGTTAGCTTAGTGTCAGGATAATGTGACTGAGTGGGATATCAGGTCATGGTGCTGGTGCCCTGGCCTTCCAGGGGAGCAGCACTATTAAGTCGCCGTCAGTGTGCACTGTCACAAGTTTGACTCGACCGGGAACTAAACTCCCGACCTTCTCCTAGTCCTATCCTCGTAATGCCGAGCACCAGGATAGCTAGCGACAAGTATAACATTTTTTGTAAGTCGTTGATTTGAATCGACTGGGTTCCTAACCCCTGACCTTCCACTCAAGAAGCCAGCACTCTTACCAATTCGTCAACCGCTTCCGCTCTGGTGAAAAATACGTTTAAAATAGAAAAAAAATTGTTTTACTTAACCATGCCTCTAGAGCGCATTGATTTTTTTCAACGGCTATTGGACATCAAACATATAGTCATTCTGACATATTTCTTTCGAGGAAACCGACTGCTGCCACATAAGCTACTCTTTCCGATAAGCAGCAAGGAGTATTTTATATATGCACTTTCCCACATACAGGACAGTGCATACCACAGCCTTTGATTAACCAGTTGTGGACCACTGGTTTAAAGTAGAGGGTCCATAGCGAAGGATAGGGTTTGGTGTGTCCCCCCCCCCACACACACGCACAATTCCGCCACGTAAGCTGTAGTTGGAACCCGGCCCGCTGGGTTACAGTATCAGTCCTTCCTGAGGGACCAGCAGCTAATTGCATTAAGTAGAATCACTAATCGATGATGGGAGAGAGATTAAATGCATATTTCATTGCATATCCATGGCAATCACAAGATTCTATTTTTATTTTTTTACATTTAAACAAATTTAATTTAGAGTTGAAATGTGTCGCTGAGGTGATGAAAATCAGAAATGTTGTGCCTAGAGCATGTTTCGAACCTATACCTCTTGCATTCTGGACTGGCGTGCTAACCATTACACCACATAGAGTCGTTGATGTCCTCACCCTATCCACGCTGAACCTATCTAAGCGGATCCTTGCCTGAGAGGTCAGTGCAGACTACTACATTCGTCCTATGGAAATGTATGTTTTTTAAATGGTTCACATTCACAAGTCTTTTTTTTTTAAATGCTAACAATTACATACGTACAGGCAATGCACTTACATATATATATATATATATATATACACAGGGTAGGTTTAACAACTGTACAGTGCATAGCCTCTACAGGATCCTGGTCACGGCACCAGTGTCATTGGGGTAATGAAAATGGGAAATACTGTGCATAGAGCAGGCTGCAAAACCACACCTCTTGCATTCCCGGCTAGTGTGTTAACCATTACACCATCTAGGCTCCCTAATGTCATCACCCTATCCACGTCTATGTGGCTCCTTGCCTGAGAGGTTAGTGCAGACTACTGCAGTTACAAAAGTCATCAACTCAGTGTCTCTTCGCAAAAAAAAAATACAAACAAACAAAGAAGGTGGTTATTGCTAAAGCACCTATCACACTACAACATATAGCCTTACCGTATGCCGATGTATGTGATTTTCGACCAACACGTTGGCGTACGTCATCATATGTTACATATACATTGGGTATACATCAGGTAGGTTCCAAATACGTCGTTATATGTCGTCTTACATCGCCGTGCGTCGAGGCTCCGAAAAAAATGTTGTGCATGCTCAAAATTTCCAATATGTGTCGACGTGTGGCTCATACGTGAACGTAAGGTGCGTGTATGTTAGGGATGCATCGCCGTACGTTGAGAGTATGTTAGTGATACGTTGGTATACGTTGCTGCACGTTAGCCATCAGTTCAGCCGGTGGGAATGTGCAGTCCGGATACAGTCCGGGTACAGTCCGCGTACTGCCAATGGATGCATTACTTACTCCTAACGTACTTCGAATGTATGCCTGCCCTATCTCCAGTGTATTTAACGTATATGCCGTACTTCTAGCAATGGAATAACGTAAGTAATGTTGGTCAGCGTTCCATGACCGTATGCAAGCATTTTGCAAACGTTTTGCGAGGCACATGAACGCTCTCACATGCTAGCAATACATCAGAGATACATTCTGCATACGTTATGTATGTTGTGTGTATGTTGTGTATGAGCCCATTTTTATACCCCGCTGCTGAAAAGTTTGACGAATGCCTATGTACTGTCAGATTTTCTAACATTGAGCATGCGCTGAGACCGTACGTCGTAGTGTGACAGGGCCTCACGCATTAAGAACTACATATTTGAGTCGACACCATCAGCCCAGGTTATTACCATAAATGGTAGATCGTGGGATACGAACGCACGGATTCAAACCCTGGTCGAGACAAACCAATTACTTCAAAATTAATAGTCGTGGCACCCTAGCCAGGTGCTTGCCATTATTAGGATAGGGCAAGGACTGGTTGGCTCACGTGTCTGAGTGGGATATCAGGTCATGGTGCCCTGGTCTCCCAGAGGGGCAGAACTATCAAGTCGTCATGAGTGCGCACTATCATGAGTCAGTACCCATCCTGATATGACCTTAGACGTTGCCAGGATGTAATACTCCAACAACCATAAGGCCTAAAGGTTTTGCATTTGACCTTAGATGTTGCCAGGACGTAAAACTCCAACAACCACACCCACTGATGGGCGTACACCTAGGTCATGGTCGCTGTTTGACTCAGTTTGAGAGAAGATAAGAAGATAAGAAGAAGCAAGCCAGACGTGCTGTTTGTCACGTGTCACGTTCTTTCATGTCTGTGTCATTCCACCTGTGCCTTACCTCTTTCTCCCCCCCTACCCACCTGCCCTCCTCACCCACACTCACCTTCCACTCGTTTTTTTTCTAGCACTAATTCTACACTTAGCAAGCGTATGGACTGTTTATCGATAACCCTGAAGTGGAAAGTGGGAATGCATGTGATAAGGGTCTTTTGGGGTCTTGGAAGGGGTGGCCTTTTGGGGTTTTTTTTGGAGGGGGCTTTTGTTTTTTTTTGGTTTGGGGGGGGGGCTTTTGGGTTTTTTTTTTTTTGTGTGGTGTTTTTTTGGTTTTGGTGGAGCTTTTGGTGGATTTTGGTGGTTTTCATTTTGGGGGGGGGGCATCTTGGGGCTTTCTAAGATTGTTTTTTGGTTTTATTGTGTTGTTTTTTTTGGTCTTTCTAAGATTGTTTTTTGGTTTTATTGTGGTTTTTTTTTACAGTCCAGAGTTAGCTGTAATTAACGGTAAGATGCTCGCTGTTATTGACGCATGTGTAAATGTGGGTCAGAATTAGCTGAGACCAAGCTCCGCCTTTCGAAGATATTGAATGTGTTTGTTTGTCTGTTTGTTTGTTGTACCGACTTATGACAGTGTGCACTCATGGTAACTTTATAATGCTTCCCCAATAGGAGACAATGCCATTGGCACCATGACCCGATGTCCCACTCAGTCACATCATCCTGTTATTTAGCGAACCCGTAATTGATCTTATCCTATTAACGCCGAGTTCTAGGCTAGTTAGCGACGAGTATAAATTTTGTAAGTCATCGGTCTGACTTGGTTGGGGGTTCTAACGTATGACCCCTTCCACACTCGAAGACAGGCAGGACACTTATTGATGCAGCGACTGGATCCAGTTGGAATGTGTGATGGGCATGCTTTATTAAATTGCGGTGTGCTCTGAGTGGTGTGAGTGAGTGCTTGGTGGCGACAGTAGACACAGACAGGTCTTATTTTAAAGAGCTGTTGCAAGTCTTCTTAGCTAACTCTGTTTTTCTGAAGTTTGCCTTTGATCCAGAATCCAGTTACTTATATTGACTACATTTTTGTATCGTCTGTCTGGCATATATAGATATATATACCTATTATTCATCCAGTGTGTGTGGGGCGACAGGGGCCCCGCCCACCAATTACCCTGACATCTGGGGCGGTGGGGTGGGGGGAGGCACCACCAATGCCCCAAGGAGGAATAAATATATACAGTATTTGTTCCCCTTGCATTTATACTTGTATAATGTGCTATACATCACATATATGAAGAGCTCAGGCACAAAACCCCATAAATGGCAATCCAAAAATTGTACTTGAAGGTAATTTTAATTCTCTCGAATTCCACTTTGCTTGTGATAAAACGGGCATAGAGCAACAAACAACAAAATATGAATTTTTTAAATGAAGCTTTGGATGGTTTGACTCCAATGATCATCTCAAGTTTAGGATTATATATGTGATGTATAGCGCAGTATACGAGTATAAATGCAAGGGGGACATGTACTGTATACATCTATTCCTCCATGACGCATTGGTGGTGGCACCGCCCTCCCCCCCCCCCAGCTGTTGGGGTAATTGGTGGGCAGGGCCCCCCCTCGCGCCACAGCTCCTGTGCAGCTTCTGCTGTTTAACGCTAGGTGGCGACACTGTGGGACAAGGCATTTCCGGTGTATAACCAAAATATTGAGCTGACAAAGAAAGCCCCCTCCCCCACCCGCACCCGCACCCGCACATCCACACCCACACCTACACCCACACCCGCATGTCCTAAAGCCAATGTTTGTTTGTTGGAAAGGTCGAAACTTCGAATTTCAGCCAAGTCAAACCAATGACTTATAAAATTAATACTTGTTACTACATAGCCTGGTACTTCGCATTACTAGGATAGGGCAAGGCATTAGTTAGCTCAGTATCCGGGTAATGTGACTGAGTGGGATATCGAGTCATGGTGTTGGTGGCCTGGTGTTCAAGTGGAGCAGCACTATAATGTCGTTATGAGTGTCCACTGTCGTAAGTCGGTACCCGTCATGATTTCCTTTTCTTTTCTTTTTTGAGTGATGAATTTATTTAATCTGCCTATAATGGATAAGTGTGTTAACACTTGTTTTCACCGCTGGGCAGCACAACAATTTGATTCAAGTCTTTTGAACATTGAATTTTGTCTTTGTAATAGTTTTGGATTTTTTTTGTTTATGGGTTGCAACTTAATTATGACCTTAGATGTTGCTAGGCAACATAAAGCCCAACAAATAAATAGGATTTTGTCTTAGTAATAATTTTGGATTTCTTGTTTATGGGTTGAAAATTAATTATGGCCTTACATGTTACCAGGAGATAAAACCCAACAAACAAACGGGATTTTGTCTTAGTAATAACTTAGGATTTCTTGTTTATGGGTTGCAATTAAAATCTGACCTTAGATGTTGCCAGGATATAAAACCCCAACAAACGAAGAGGGCAAATGACACTTTCTTCGACTGGAAGGCTCTCATGGTGCACTGGCTCACCCCGACCTAACCGGCCCTGTGAGAGTGCCTCACTTATCTCCTACGCCATCAGCTCAGGTTATCACACATGTAGTAAGTCGTGAACAGACACTTAGCTCACAGAAGGAGTCGTTGTGCTAACATTTATATTAAGCTTTAAATTAAATATAAATTCATTTCTTAAAACTGCATACATGAAAACAAATTTCAAGACAAAATGCACTGTACAACACCCACTAAGCTGCACTGCAAAGGGGCATGTGATATGTCACGGCCCACCAGCGGGACACCCAATGGAAGGTAACCATGCCAAAAGTAGCCCGATAGCACACCACACAGCTACGATATGTAAATAGGAGTAGGCTAGTCTAGAAGTAAGAGTAGACACAAATAAAAATATGTATATGCCGAGACTCCCCAGAGCCATTGCATGTCACGCCTTATATAGTTTGGAGTAATAAGAGTAGAACAAAATAAAATACATATATGCCGAGAAAATATAAAAAACTAACATAGGCTACTAACCATACCAACCACCTATCTATCTGCTCCTGAAATGCAGGTAATCAAATAACTTATCAGCAGCTACCGTGTGATAAGGTAACACCAACACTACAACTGGCCAGCATTGAAAAAAAGCCTGAATACCCAGGCTTATATGGTATGGACAGTATAAATACAGCCTAACAAAAAAATGCTTTGATACATTTAGATGACAACACTAATTGGTCAGGTGTGTTCCAGGTTTTCAGTAGCTTGATGAAATGGAGATTGTTATGTATCTAGTGCCGTGCTTCTCTTTGGGCTCCTGTTCTCCTTGATATTTCTTTTGCATTTGGGATATGATTACTTTGGTTTATAGGAGGTATATACCCGTATATGCCAGTGTAGGCACCCGCGGGCATTGACGTATGTACATTTGAGCTGGTCACTATTCAGGCGTTTCGAACGCGCCGGCCCGAGCCGCGCATTTTGCGCCCGCTGCTCGCTAGGCGGCGCGTCAGTTAGTCGTATATAACCACGGCGCTCGGCCGGCTCGGCGCCTTTCCTGATACGCACCCGGCCTGCGCGCCGGTCAGCTCACCCGAAAAAGTTTCTGCACCGCTTGCGCCTGCACCGCCTGCGCCGTCTGCACCGGCTGCTGTCAACGGTCGACCGCTCTTGTCACCTCACGCACTTCATTGTTTGGTAGCTGTCACTTGTCGGCTATTGTCTTTGTACGTATGCCTAAGGACTTTTGTGCACCGTGTGGCTACATACACCCCCGCCCATTAACGACGGGTGCACTCGACGCCCAGCACGGACACGTCGTGCTACGCGTCAGGCAGAGGAAGTGATGGAAAAAGAGAAATTGAAGTCGGAAAAGTTGTTGGAGCCTGCTAAGGCTAGCTTGGTCGTACCGGTCGTCTCGGACGACCCGCTGAGTGACGACGAACGTTCTTTGCTTGAGCGTTTGCGAGGTTTGGAGAAGAAGAAGAGGAAAGCGGTGATAGCTGAGAAGACTATGGCAATTGAAAAAGAGCTATCATTAATGTCGTTGGGAGGTGCAGGCAGGAGTGCGTCACGGGACAGCGGTGGCGGGCGGAGCGGGTCGGGCGGCGGGCAAGGGAGCGTGTCGAGGGGGGCGGCGGAGGAGCCGTTCGTTGAGTCGCCGTCGGAGTGTCTCCAGTGCCGGCGGTCGGAGCGTGTCGGGCGACAGAGGGGGAGGTGCGTGCAGGGACCGCACCGCCTCGTCGAGCAAGCGCCGGGAGTCGAGGTCGCCGGGCACGCACCGGCGGTCGAGGACGCCGGTGCTGGAGGCATGCAAGTCGGAGCTGCGACGAGGCAGGAGTCCTTCGAGGCGTCGGAGGCGCCATAGGCGCCGCAGTTGTTCGTCGTCTTCGTCTTCAGACAGGACGCGTAGTCGCGAGAGGCGACTTAGGAGTAAGTGGTCTATAAAACGCTTCACAGAAGATAAGAAAGTTGTTCGTAAGTTAAATTGTTACGAGCTCATTGAGGCGAACTGTTACTGGATGCTGCATACTAAGGATACGAACATTAGAGACTATAGGCGTTTTGTTCGTCATATCGCTTATTTAGCGGGTAGAGCTAAAACTGATAAATTTGTGAATGCTGCGCATGTGAACTATGACGTTGGTGTTCGTCGCTTGGCGGCGGGATGACGGTTATTCAGCGTTTAACCCGGGGAATTCTGAACTGACTCTGCGATACTACGGATTTGATTGTTTGAAGACGAACACTTATGGTCAGTCGAAAAAGGGAGGCGAGTCAAAGCAGTACACGAAAGAGGGTGTACGACCTTGTTATGGTTTCAACAGTGAGGATGGGTGTTCAAGGGACGAACAGACATGTCGTTTTGGCCATTGGTGTGGCAAGTGCGGGGCGAAGTCGCACCGGCGCGATAAATGTAGGAAGGATTGATGTGGGGTCGGGCGCACCGGTGTTGAAGGAAGCGAGTCAATGGACGCTCATGGGGATCGGCGGTGGGCGGATCCGTTGATTGATTGCTCAATTGGTCAAGGCGAGTCGGGGGGCGTGTCGGCTCGTGATAGTCAGGTCACGCACTCTCCATTGATTGATTGCTCGACTGGTCGTGACGTGCCGGGGGGCGTTGCAACTCAAGTTGTTGGCACCGCGCACTCTGGGCCTGTTACAATGGACAATGCTCACTGTGGCATTGCAGACTTTGATTGGCGAGCTTGCTTACTTAATTGGACTGATTTGATGAGTGCTTGGTTGTTTGTAACAGTAGACTTGAATTGTTTTGTTGTTCATGCCATTGATGATCGTAATGATGATTGTATTGTTGATTTTCGTGTGATGAATACATGCTTTCTGGGGAGTTGTCATTGTACTCATTACATCGCGGGCAACCTTACACAATTGCGCCCGTGTCGTGCGTTCTGTGAACTATTTTTATTTGGTTCGCATGACGCTGATTGGAATTATATATTGAGAGGTATGATTTTTGGCTTTAAGGTCATTAATTTTGATTGTATTGTTGATTACACTGTATTTAATAGGGCAGTTCGCTCTGACGCGCATGAGAAATTTATTGGTGAACAGTTGTCTTGTGAGTTACGTAATGGATATATTTCTGAGGTGGTGGTTCCTCCCGCTTGCATTCACAATATTTTTTGTGTCCCAAAGTCTACGGGTGAAGGTTTACGCTGTGTTGTAGATTGTTCGCGCCCTTTATGTGGGTCTGTGAACGCATACGTCGACAAGGTGAGTCAGACATTTTCTTATCTAGGCGTCGACGACCTGGTCGATAGTATGCGGGCGCAGGACTACATGGCGGTAGTGGATATTAAAAATGCGTATCGAGCAGTCTCGATCCATCCGAGCGATAGGAGTCGACAGGGATTGCAGTGGGATTTTGGTGGAGGTGTTCGTTTTTTTGTGGATAATCGTATGTGTATGGGTTTGTCCTCCAGTCCATATATTTTTACGAGGATCAGTAACTTCGTAGTGCGGGCTTGTAGCCGCCGGGGTGCGTCGAATGTAGTAAATTACTTGGACGATTTCGCTGTAGCTGGTCGGTCTTGGGACGCGTGTGTTCATTCGCAGTTAATTATTGTTAGAGTTCTTAGGCAGTTAGGGTTTTTTGTTAGTTTCCCTAAGATGCTGTCTCCATCCCAGTGCACCAGGTTCCTGGGCATAGAGATTGATTCAGTGCGCATGAAGTTGTTACTGCCTGCGGATAAGGTGGCGAAATTGAAGTCCCATTTGCTTTCCTTTGTGGGGAGACGGAAGGCGACAAGACGGGATTTGGAGAGATTAGGGGGGCGCCTAGCGCATTGTGCTTCTGTAGTGAAGGGAGGTCGTTCGTTTTGTAGTCGGGTCTATGACGCCATTAGGACACTGAAGCGTCCTTACTACCAGTTCAGATTGAATAGTGCATTTAAGGAGGAGATAGCTTGGTGGTTAGAGTTTGTGGACCGTTTCAATGGCCATGCACGCATATTGGGAAGTCACGCAGAGTGCGTGTCTGTGTATACGGACGCGTCTTCCTCTGGATTTGGTGCGCTTCACGGAGATGATTGGTGTGTCGGAGTTTTTGACTCGGACGCGTCTCAGGACTTGGAGTCCTCGGTGCGGCATCATTACGCATCTTCTAGTCAGATTTGCAGTGACGCTCATATTAATGTGCGTGAGATGTGGGCGGTGATGGCGGCCGCTGCAAGGTGGGGGGAGTATTGGAGGGACAAGTCGGTAGTGTTCGTCACGGATAACATGACTGTTCGTGCAGCCTTAGCGTCGGGGAGATGCAGGAATAAGTTGATAATGGATTGGGTGAGGCAATTATTTTGGATTTCTTGTGAGTTTAATTTCGAGGTTAGTTCGGTGTATGTACCGAGTGATAGGAATGTGATTTGCGACGCTTTGAGTCGGTGGACTGTAGGGCAGGGCAGGGCTCGGATCGGGTTGGTAGACTCTGCAGGGGTACTGTGTTGTCGACATTTGTTTGTTTGACATTATTTGTTTCCCCCCTTTTTTCCTTGCCAGCATTGCATCAGGAGATGTCGCTGCTTCAGTCGAGCTACTACTCAGAGAGCAGTCGTGCCACGCGTTCGACACAGATTAAGAAGTATTTTTCGTTTTTGGACGAATTCCAAGGTTTATTTCCTCCCCTGCCATGCCCTGATGTGCAGGTGGGGTTGTATATTACCTGGTTAACGAGATCGCTAAAGTTTAGCTCTATTACGAACTACTTATCGGCATTGAATTATTTTTGCAAGCGAGAGGTTCTCCTCCGATTAATTATGGCTCTCATTTGGTCAAAACAGTGTTGGGGGGAGCGAAGAGACAGCTAGGGTGCGTAGTGAGACGCGCTTCTCCGCTTTTACCTAGGCAATTGTTATTGATATTCTCCTTTATGTCGAGCAGTATAGGTCATGTGTCGATTCGCGCTGCCTTATTGACAGGTTTTAGGGCGTTGTTAAGGAAGAGTCAGTTGACGAGGTCGGATTCCGTCCTGTCTAGGGAGGATTTTAAGTTCTTCAGCTGGGGGATGTTAATTACGGTGAAGCGGACTAAAACTATCCAGTTTAGACAGCGTGAGTTATTGATCCCTGTGGCTAAAGTGATGAATCGGAATTTATGTGCAGTCTATTGGACTGAAAGGCACTTTAGGGAGGTCCCTGTGTCAGATACTTTACCGGCTTTTCAAGTACCTTCACCTGGCGGTGGGTTCAAGCCTTTAGAGTACCGAGCTTTGAATTGTGCGATCAAGTATTTCGCTGAGTGCGCAGGGTTGCAGAAAGAGTTATTTTCTTGTCATTCGCTTCGCAGGGGGGGTTGTACGTTTCTTGCTATGCAGGGCTCCACGTTAGAGGAGTTGAGGACTAGAGGGGATTGGTCCTCAGATGCTATCTTTTCTTACATTGCTTCTCCTCTCCCTGAGCGGATTCTAGCTGACATGCGAGTAGCTTCGACCTTGTCGAGTTATTAGTTGGCTGGGGGCGCGTTGCGCCATTGGCGGTTAGGCCAGCCAGATACGGTATTTCAATAAACTGTATTATCCACACACTTTCCTTGTTCGTCCTTAGCGGGTCTACAGGAGGTATATACCCGTATATGCCAGTGTAGGCACCCGCGGGCATTGACGTATGTACATTTGAGCTGGTCACTATTCAGGCGTTTCGAACGCGCCGGCCCGAGCCGCGCATTTTGCGCCCGCTGCTCGCTAGGCGGCGCGTCAGTTAGTCGTATATAACCACGGCGCTCGGCCGGCTCGGCGCCTTTCCTGATACGCACCCGGCCTGCGCGCCGGTCAGCTCACCCGAAAAAGTTTTGTTTGATTCGGCGGTTAGGCCAGCCAGATACGGTATTTCAATAAACTGTATTATCCACACACTTTCCTTGTTCGTCCTTAGCGGGTCTACAGTCTGGCAATACTGCTAGAACTTCAGTTAGGCTTACTTGTGGAGTGGGAGGCATTTGCAGATTTTTGGAAGTATCAGATTCTCTCTTTGTGGGTGATGTCCTCCTACTGCAACCAGGTGTGGCGGCCTAATCGGTAGAGTGCAGGCCTCGTGTGCGGAAGGTCAGGAGTTTGGTTCTTGGGCGAGTCAAACCAATGACCTTAAAATTGATACTTGTCACTTCCTAGCTTGGTCCTCTGCATTAATAGGATAGGGCAACATCTGGTTAGCTCAGCATCAGGATAAGGTGACTGAGTGGGATATCAGGTCATGGTGCCATCAGTCTGATTTCCCAGTGGGGCAGCACTATAAAGTCACCATGAGTGCACGCTGTCACAAGTCAGTACCCTTCCTGATATGACCTTACACGTTGTCAGGATGTAAAACTCCAACAAGATGGGTTGATTATGTCAGATTTTCATGTAGCATACGGTTTACTTCGAGGGTGGTGGAGATAAAATGAGAAGGACTAATACAACATTCTTATAATATCTCCTTGGGTGTAAACACTTTTTTTAAAGAACAAAGAACCGCACAAACAAACATAAACAAAAACAAGTAATCATTGATTCGAAAAAGTACTAAACAACAATGTATTGCGAATGAAGGGAAGTGCGACACCAGAGCCATGTTCAGGGTACACCTCCGAGTCGTCTCGGAGAAATTCCTGACATCACGCTAGTCTGAACAGCAAAAGCAGTCGGTTGCGTAGAAAATGGTCACCGCCATTGGGGGCATCCATTTGCAATGGAAAAGAAGTGCCCTGATTGGCTGAAACCACTGAATTTGTTGGCCATTTTCGAGGCGCTGTTTGTCTCCAGTCTGAAAAGGGAGACGTCTCCGAGATGACTCGGAGGCATACCCTGAATGGAAATAAGCCAAAAGGTGCCTCGGAGACGTCTTGGAGTCATCTCGGAGGCGTTGCTTGAACGCGGCCCTGGAACAGGTCCCGAAGCCCCCCTCCCCTACCCCCACTCCTGCCATTTTGGGGTTAATGTCCTAACCTTTAGGCTATTTAGCCTCACTGATGCCATCAATCTACCTGTGCATGTGCAACGTTACACCTGGGGAGGTTGATTGCGCCTCATTGCAGACATAAAGGTGTTCTGTTCAGCCATAAAGTGGAGACGATATTGGGACTCTGTAATCAGTCCTGCCTAAATGGCTGGATCATTGGCTGCATCCACTTAATAACGCCTTGTTTAGTGTTCAGTAATTGGAGGGTGGGGGGGGGGGGGCAGGGGAGGCTCCATTTAATGCAGTCTTTCTACTGTGGCATTTGTCGTCATTGCTTGAACAGACACTTGCTTAAGTTGGTTGTTGGAGTTTTACGTCATTGCAACATCTACGGTCATATCACTGTGGGTACCCACTTGTGACAGTGCGCACTTATGGTGACTTTATAAATTATAGTACTGCCCCACTGTGAAATCGGGCCGCTGGCACCATGACCTAATATCCTACCCAGTCACATTATCCTGACACTGAGCTAACCAGTGATTGCCCTATCCTATTAATGCTGAGCGCCAGGCTAGGAAGCGACAAGTATCAATTTGATAAGTCATTGGTTTGACTCGATCTTTCGCACACGAGGCCCGTGCTCTACTGATTTGGCCACCACGGCCATTCACACTTGCATAAAGTTGAATAATACGATGGTTTTGAGTTTCTGACATTTTCTGAGATAAACGTATTAGGGTAATCATTAAAATCTACCTTAATTAGCTTCAAGTGACTTTTATTTTAATTGGCTAACTTTTGAGATATTTGAAATGTTAACACGTAAAATTAGTTTTGGCAAGCACGCCAAAACTCAGACACCATTGGCTTCTGTGGTAAGTAGTTTCTCTTAAATTGTCTCAGTATTCCCTTCTATGTGGTGATAAATGTTTGATAAGTGTACCAGTATCTCAGTTTGATATGTACAATAAAATGTAAATCATTATTTTGGTTTTGAAAATTTGATGTTTTCATCGGAATGGGAAATTTTAAAGCTGTACATTCCAATAATTGCATACAATTTTCGAAAGCAAAAACAGTTATCTAAATTTGAATCTACATATCCATTCAGGCCCACTTACTTAAGTATTTTTTGCTTCATAAACAGGAATACTGAGGTTAATAGAACCTGTTACTGTTGAACAGTGTTGAAGCCAATGAGGCCAAGAGTTTTGACACTCATGCCAACATTAATATAGCATCTTTGCACATCACATATCTCTGAAGTTAGTCTTGAACAAAATCAGTTACTTTAAAGTTGCATAGTCCGATGAAGCATCAAATTTTCAAAACCAAAATACTTACTAGATTTGATTGTACATATTTATCTTGGGTACTGGTAAAGTTATTAAGCATTTGTTGTCACGTAGAAGGGCAAGGGGAGTCAATTTAATAGAACCTGTTACTGCATAAGCCCATGGCATCAGAGTTTTGGCGTGCTTGCCAAATTTGGTATGTTGTCACTTCAAGCCATAGCCATAGATATCTAAATGAATGTGCACATATATATATAATAGATATATATATGTGTGTAATCATATATATATATGTATACATGTATTTATACCCCCCCAAGGGGGAAGCTAAGGGCTAACACATGGATATATACATAAACAATACCCGTACGGATAGAGATGAAAAATGAAATCACCAAAATCCAGGAACCGGAAACAGCATGGGGGGGGCTGCCATTTGCAATGGAAAACAGAAACGGAGACAGCTCATCAAACTTCGCTACGCAGCAAACAGGGTGGATGACAGCGATTGGTTAATAATATACTTGCGTCATATTGGATAATAATAAATAAATAATTCTCCAAGCGTTTATATGTATACGTCAATAGACTAGTTTGTAATTCCGAACTTCCACGTTTATGCCAAATTGTTCTGTATTTCTATTAATTTACAATAAAATAGATGTTTTGCAGCACGTAGGGCAAATTCAATGCCCACGTGCATTTGTTTCGCTCTTGACAGTGTTTTCAAGCGGGGGGTCAGTTCTAAGCATTGCTTATTCATATTAGGTGCCTATATATAGATATGATACAGAACACTTAGTTTCACAATACACCAAGTCATCATAAGTGGGGGACACATTCAATTAAGATACTTTGTGATTCTATTATTATATATGATGAAGTAGCAGTCCTTCCTGCTGTTGGAACTTCTAGAAATCAATACTCCTGTCAACTGCGTATGATTCTCCACCGGGGGCGCTAATTCCGCCCCTAACAATCCTCCTTTATCGCTCAGCAAACACACCGACTAGGGAGACTAGGCACCACGCGGGCCTATTGGAAACCTGAGCGATAATAGGCAAACACCGCCAGGCGCTGCCAGAGCAGACGACATTGCTGGCGGCAAACAGGCAAACAGTTCCCGCCAAAAGTTGCCTCCTGCCTCGGCCACTGTAAACATGGTGATGCCGACGCAGACGTGGATCGACATTTTTTAATTGCCACAATAGCTGAGGTAGAAACGAGGTGGTGGGTAATTTGGTTGGTTGTTGGAGTTTTACATCCTAGCAACAGCTAAGGTCGTGTCAGTACGGGTACTGACTTGTATGAGTGCACACTCATGGTGACTATTAGATATACTGATGCCCCACTGGGAAATCAGGCTGCTGGCAGCATGACCCGATAGCCCACTCAGTCACATTATCCTGACACTGAGATATCCAGTTCTTGCCCTATTCTAATAATGCCAAGTGCCTGGCTAGGAAGTGACAAGTATACATTGTTAAGTCGTTGGTTTGATTCGAGGTTTATGGAGTAGGAATCGGATGATGAAACTATCGTCATAAGTGGAATAGGTAAGCTGCGTGTCAGTTAGATTGGGGTTGTATGAAGGACGAGGGGAGGGGGAGAAAGGGGGATAAGAGGAGAGGGGGAGAGGGAGAGGAGGGGGAGGAGGAGGAGGAGGAGAGGAGGAGAGGATATGAAGGGAAGAGGAGGAGAGGAGATGAGAGGAGGGGAGAGGAGAGAGAGGAGAGGGAGGGGCGGAGAAAGGGGAGGAGGGGAGGAAAGGGGAGGAGGGGAGGGAGAGAGAGAGGAGAGGAGGGGAGGAAGGGGAGGGATGGGATGAGAGGAGGGGAGGGGAGGAAAGGAGCGGATAGGAAGGGAAGAGTGGGAGAGGAGATGAGAGGAGGGGAGAGGAGGAGAGAGGAGGGGAGGAGAGGAAGGGAGTGTAGAAGAGGATAGGAAGGAGGAGAGGAGATGAGAGGAGGGGAGAGGAGGAGAGGAGAGGAGGGGGGGAGAGGAAGGGGAGGAGAGGAGAGGAAGGAAGAAGAGGAGAGGAAGGGAGAGGAGGAGAGGAGAGGAACGGAGAGGAGGAGAGGAAGGGAGGAGGGAGAAGGAGGCGAAGAAGAAGAGAAGAAGATTAGGGTGGAGAAGAAGGAGGAGAAGGGAATGGAGCAGTGGACCGGAGGAAAACAAGGAGAAAAAGAAGAAGGAGAGGACAAGTAGAGGAAGAGAGGAGAAAGAATGAGAAAATAAGAAGGTAAATCAGAAAATCGAGGATGAAGGAAGGAGAGGAGGGAGATAGGAGAAAGAGGACAAGAAAAGGAAGGAAAGAGGATAAGAAGGTAGACAAGGGATAGAAGAGGAAGGGAAGGAGGAGATGGATAGTCAGATAGTGAGTTATTGGAGTTAATACATCAACATATGCAGGAGTAGGCTACTGCCATGTCATGTCATAGAAGTTCTATGGTTATCAATCTTTGGGTTTTGTTTATCCATCCAGAATACTTTTGAAACATTGGACAAGTTGCACAGTGACAAAAACACTGCGGGCTTATATTGAGTGGGTCTGACAGTTTCTATGTCACGGAACTGATCAATTTAATGGAAGCATTGCTCCACTGATTTCTTTACTAAACGGACCGGGCGAGGTGGCCGAATCGGTAGAGCGCGGGTCTCTCGTGCGGGAGATCGGGAGTTCGATTTTCGGTCGAGTCAAACCAATGACTTACTTGTCGCTTCCTAGCCTTGGTGCTCGGTATTAATAGGATTAATTGACTGGTTGGCTCAGCGTCAGGATAATTCGACTGAGTGGGATATCGGGTCATGGTGGCGCCGATCTGATTTCCCAGTGGGGCAGCACTATAAAGTCACCATGAGTGTGCACTGTCACAAGTCAGTACCCGTCCTGACTTGAACTTAAATGTTGCCAGGATGTAAAATTCCAACCTATAGAAAATGATGCACATCTGCTCTGCTTTGTAAACCAGACCATTCCGAAGCGTGAGTCACGTGACAGTGACGTCACTGGTCAGCATTGTGTCTATAGATACACAACGCGGGAGAGGGTGGAGCTGGTAGAGCTATGGAGTGAAGAGCGACAGGTTTAGCTGGACCTGTCCTCGCAGTGGCGGGGGTGGTGGTAGTGCTGATGGTGGTGGTGGTGGTGGTGGTGGTGATGGTGGTGGTGATGGTGGTGGTGGTGATGTGCGCGCGCACTGACACGTCCAACATGGCGGCTCACCCACTGTGCATTGTCCCAACACTTGACCTCGTCATGTGACCTTGTCACGTGACCTTGTCCATGGACACAGTGTCTTGTGTCCTTGTGTTAATGTCTTGCAATGTTCAAAGTTGCATAATCCGATGGTTTTGAATGCGTACCATATTTTTTAATGTGAATATATATATATATATATATCATTATTTCCTACAAGATGGAAGGAAAGACAAAGAAGGTAGTGGGATCGAAAACTGTATTCTCTGGCAAGAGGTAAGTGGCCTATTGCTGATAAACAATTAAGCGAGTGGTACAGACAAGAGGCTGAGTCGTGACAGCTGAATAGGCCAGGTGCAGAACCAGGCAAGGCAGAGAGCCTGTCCATTCGCCTGAGTTGTTAAGTGTCAATAGTTGTGAGGTTTCCAGACAAGGTGCAACCAGAGGCACCATTAAAGGATAATCAGTTTATGGATAATTATACTTGTATAATGCTAATACAGCACATAAATCCTCTGTCGCGACTGACACTGTTCAATATCCAGTGGAGGCAAGGTGGGCTAAGAAGGCGCCACCAGTACAGTGTTGCGTCTTATGGAGTATAGCAATAATAATAATAAATAATAAGTAATATCTATATAAATACACTCATATATGTGTGTATCTATATAGCGATATAGCGAATGGTAGACAGGAAATGGGAACACTTGTTTGTCTCTTTTTTTGTTGTTTTGGTACATTAGTTGTCCCAAGCAGGGGAAATTCCAGTCACAGACGACTGGTCTTCCCCACTCCACTGCTGGTCAATAGAAAGCCCGAGCCTACACTTTTACCGACCCAAGGGATTTTTAACCTCCCACACCACATAGACATGGTATGAGAGCAACCGGCCTTTGATGACGCTGTAAGTTATACACAGCGGTGGAAATCCAAATTGGCAGAGCTGGGGGCACGTGGAATCGAACCGCCGACCCTCAGATTAGGAGTCTGACCTAGAAAAAAGTCAGACACTCTAACCACTCCGCCACAGAGAATGCCACCACCACAGAGAATGCCACTGTATATGCTCATTAATAGATGTTTATGAAATGATATGTATGGCTGGCTCTCTATCAACCATTTTCGATATACATATGTGATGTATAAGATATTATGCGAGCATAGCTATACGAAAGGGAATTAGTATTATTTAGTTTTTACTCCATAAGACACAACGCTGTACAGGTGGCGCCACCTTTGGCCGCCTCACCTCCACCAGCTGTTGACTAGTGTCACTGTATATATTCATATATATGTATATATATATACATATATGCATTATAGGAATTATAGGAGTATAATAACCCAGAATTCCATACTCACTCCTCACACCCACTCACCAGTAATCGGGTGGTGGAGCCTCGGGCTAGTCATCTACTGCTCCAACCTACTCCCCTCAGCTCTGACGGTGGCGCCACCGCTCGCCTTTTGTGTATATATGTATGTATACATCGGTACCCTTACATGTATATATATACATACATATGCATATATATATATATATGTGTCTATGTATATTTGCTCTTTAAGAATTAAAAAGGCGCACAAGGGGTGTTCCTTATATTATCACATTATCTGCGATGTTGTGTACTACTTTATGGGTGACCCACCCATGTGACGGTGGCGCCACCACCAGCCCAAGCTCCACCAGTGGCACAAAACTGTCACTCGTGCACTGGATACATTATACAATATAACCGCGTTAAACCAAACTTGAAGGGACCCTAGAAATGTGTTTGGATTAACCGATCATTGGTTTAACCAAGCTTTGGCTTTGACTTTGACTTTGAGTAAGTATGTATTGCACATGTAATATACAATGTATGTGGACACTTTGATTATTGTTTTTGATGTGTATATAGTATAACCCCGTTAAACCAAGCTCGGTTAAAGCAAATGATTGGTTAATCCAACGTTTTTCGGGGGCCCGAAAAATTACTACCATTTATCATATAAAAAAGTTGGGGGTGGGGGTGGTCAGATAACCTTATATCCACATGCAAGTTTGGTTTAGCCATTCCAGAAGTGGCCTGGGGTCCAACAATTTTGTTTGGATTAACCGATAATTTGGATTAACCGACTTTGGTTTAACTGACTTTTTCATATGATAAATGGTAGTATTTTGCCGAGCCGCCGACAAAAATTTGGATTAACCGATCGTTTGGTTTAAACGAGCTTGGTTTAATGGGATTATACTGTATATATGTATATACATCTAAATATATTCATGCACAAACAGTGACAATATCAGATACAGGAAAATAAAAAACAAGGACTGCAAGCGGCTGAGTTGAGTAGAATATATTTGTGCTCGGGTCACTTCAATTTGGTTAATGCGGCTAGTGTGTAATCTGCCCTCCTCAGCGACAGTTTTGTGCCAGCTGGTGGTAAGCTTGGGTGGTGTGGCGTTAACGGACTCCATGGTGGGTGACCATAAAGTAGAATAAGATCGAGAAATGGTTGTGAGTAGTTACTTGTGGCTTTTTAATTCACTTAAATGCAATTCTACAGCCCATATATATGTACTTATATATATATATATATATGTTTGGTTTGATTTGTTTGTTTTGCTTTGCATCTTAGAAACATTGAAGGTCATATCAGGAAGGGTACCAATTGTAGAAGTGCGCACTTATGGCGACCGTCTGGGTCTGCCCCACTGGGAGATCATGCCGCTGGCACCATGACTTTATATCCCACACATTCACATTATCCTGAGAGAGTGTGAAACAGGGAAACAAATGCAGAATGGGCGGGGGCTGGGGGCTGGGGGCTGGGGGCTGGAGTAGGGGGGCTGGGGGCTGGGGGCTGGGGGCTGGAGTAGGGGGGCTGGGGTCGGGGGGAGGGGGGGGGGGGAGTGAGCACTCAGCTCTGCTTAAGAAGAGTGAACAGCCTAACGCCCCTAACATGAAAACTGAGAGGTGCTTTTCCTGTTGAGTCTGAACTCCAATCTTACCTTGGCGGGACCCAATCTCCAAGGAGTACTGACCTCAAGGTTGTTATGGCTACAATGGCTGCCACAGCCATGTTCAGGCCGCGATGTGTGTATGTGTGTATGTGTGTGTGTATGTGTGTGTGTGTGTATGTGTGTGTATGTGTGTGTATGTGTGTGTAAAGCCCCAATCACACTACCGCTTGCGACTGCTCGCGACCACTTTGCGACCAGATTGGACCAAAGAACCCACTTCCTTGTGACCTTCTTGCGAGTAAAGCAATAGTCGCCAAGGTCGAGGCAACCATTTTGGTGGCAAGGAGTTTTTTTTTGCACTGTAGCTGCAACCTCCTTGCGACCAGCGACAACTGAGGACCACTTTGTACCAGCTTAGCGACCATTTTGCGACTACTTGCAACCTCTTTGCGACCACCCCTTGTTTGTGGTTGCAAAGTGGTTGAAAGCAGCAGTGTGACTAGGATATAAGGCAGGCAGGTTTCAACTTGAAGAATCAACTAAGATTTCCCCAGGGTACCTCATGTAGTGTTATATAATTACATCGCCAGTTTTTTTGTATTTATGGCAACAATATGGTGGTTCAGTTCAACAATGTCGCTTGTTCTTTGGCCAACATGAAACTGGGTGAAATATCGATGATTTTATTTATTATTTTAATTATTTGTCTGTTGAATTAGGTTTTTTTGTGCCTATTATGACTTTTCTTTCATTGCTAAGTGCTCTTGGTGGGGTGGCCGAATCGGTAAGAATGTTGGCTGGTTTTCTTATGTGGGTTTGTTTGTTTCTTGGAGTTTTATGCCCTGGCAACATCTAAAGTCATATCAGGACGGGTACCGACTTATGACAGTGCACACTCATGGCGACTTTATAGTGTTGTCCCACTGTTTAATGACTAAGTTGTTTAATGACTTACGGAATTGATTCTTCGAGTCATTTTGCAGGTGGTCGAGTCTCCCAATTGGGACAGCACTATAAAGTTTGCCATGAGTGCGCACTGTCACAAGTCAGTGACCATCCTGATATGAGCTTTGATGTTGCAAGGACGTAAAACTCCAAGAAAAATAAGACCCACATAAGAAAACCATCCAATGCTCTTACCGATTCGGCCACCCCACCCAGAGCACTTAGCAATGAAAGAAAAGTCAGTTTGACTTATCGTCATAATAGGCAAAATAAAAACTACTTCAACAGACAAATAATAAAAAAAAATATGAACTCATTGATATTTCACCCAGTTTTTATGTTGGGCAAAAAACAAGCAGCATTGTTGAACTGAACCACCATATTGTCGGCATATTGTCTGACCTTAGATGTTGCTAGGACATAAAACAACAAACAAACATACATAAATGCCGCTTAAGAATCCAGACAGCCTCAGAAAAGGGTGCTGTTCCAAAGTTTGTCCGTCCTGATATGACCTTAGATGTTGCCAGGACATAACACTCCAACAAGCAACCAGACCTTGTTGTTGTGGGCGGAGCGGTAAATTTGTTGGTACCTTTAATTAATTTCTTGCTGCATCAGTGTACATTACCACAAATGCGTGCGAGATACTGCTTCTCGTGTGACCTGAATTCGCTGCAAAGTGCAAGGCTTTATTGATTTAATTGATCGATCAGCGGCTTAATTAATTAAACGAATGATCCTCCCAACTCACCAGTCCCACCATAGCGCCGAGTGGCTTTCGCGAACTGCTTAAAATTGCATAGTCCGACGATTTTGAATTTCAGTCATTTTTTCTGAGACGAATATATTAAATGTGGGGGATAGACAATCTTTATCGCTCATCTTGGCTAGCAATAGATGCTTACCGGTTAAAGTTCAAAATCAGGGCCAACACTGGTGAAATATGGCGCCCAGGCGGCGGAAGCTGGTGCTGGCGCCACTATCGAGTAGTCCCGGGCTCGCAGGCACCGGCCAGCGATTGGACATTATTAGATATATTACAAAATATGTATAAGCTGTCGGGAAATATATTTATTATTACACGTTTACTCCGGCACTTTATATATATGTATAATATTATTATACTTCTTGTATTATTATAATCTACCTTACTTTAAAGTTGCATAGTATGATGGTTTTGAGTTTCTCTCTTTTTTCTGCGATGAAGATATTCAATTAATTGTTATGGTCTACCTTACTTTAGTTTGAAGTAACTTTCATTTTAAATTGGTAACTTTTTAGATTTTTGAAGTGCAAACATGTCAAATTAATTTGAGCAAGAATACCAAAAACCCTGACACCATCGGCTTCTGCAGTAACAAGTTCTATTAAATTGCCTCGGTATTCCCTTCTATGTGGCAACAAATCTTGAATAAGTGCATCAGTATCTAAGTTAGATGTGTAGAATCAAATCTAGATAATTGTTTTGGTTTTGAAAATTTGATACTTCATCTGTCTTTTTTCTGAGATAAAGATATTAAATTAATTGTTATAATCTACCTTACTTTAATTTGAAGTCACTTTATTTTTAATTGGCTAACTTTTGAGATTTTTTTTTTTTAAACATACAGAATTAATTTTGGCATGCACGCCAAAACTCTAACACCATCGGCTTCGGCAGTAACAGGTTCTATTACATTGACTCAGTATTCCCGTCTATGTGGCAGCGAATGTTTAATAATTGTATCAGCATCGCAGTAACCATCATTTCTCTTGGCTCCCACAGTGGTTTTGGCGAGTTGACGGAAACGGAGTCATGAAGGATTATCCGGTGGAGATCAACCGCTTCTGGTATGGATTCCCGAAGGAGGTCGACCGGATAGACGCCGTTTATGAACAGTTCGGTGGAAAGATAATCTTCTTCCGAGGTTAGTGTCCTTTCTTTGTTATTGTCTGAATTGATTTTGATTTGCTTAATCTCTCTCTCGCTATATATATATATATGCTGTATAAGAATTATGCGTGGATAATAACCCAGAATAGACGAGGTCGCCATTCCGACTGTGCATGCACTGAAAATGGCGCTGGCAGCAAAGCAAAGGCGTACAGCCGTTGAGTTTGCCGATACGCGTCGGGCAAAACTTCCATTTTATTCAAAATGAATAGAAATACATAACAATTTGGCATAAACATGTATGCACACATATCTGATGAATATAACTAAGACAAAACTAGCCATAGTTAAACATTTTGAGCTAAGAAACATACAATTCCACACAAAACAATCAGTCACTTTAAGGCTGATATCCACATCACTATTATTAATTCTTGTTCTAAATATTAAAATGCCAAATGTGTCAACAGACACTTGTTTCAGAGAAATATATAACCAATATCTGATTAACCCTACTCATTTTCTAGTTCTACATGTCATTAACCATAGGATATAAATAAAAACATGAATAAAATAAGTAAAACTGACTCTGGCTATGGCTCTAACACTAGTCTGAGTGCCCAGATTTCTCTAAATCTAAATGCACATGGCATAAGATGTGCTGATTGTATTGATGTAAATGCAATGCTGGATAAAAGATTAATATCTTAATTTATTATATATATTTTTTTAGTTGGTATTCTATGTTTCAAACAAGAGCTGAGATGAGCTGAAACTAGCACATTTCATTTCTGCACCCAGTGTATTATTAGCATGCGCCATGTGCTTCTTGTGGGTTTGTTTTTCTTCCGCGCATCCCACAATGCACCGCGCCGCTGGGATGGTGATGTAGTCTATTCTATACTATCCTAACACCCATGCACCAGTAATCGGGTGGTTGAGCCTCGGACTACTCATCTACTACTCAGGCTTCAACTCCGACGGTGGCGCCACCGCTCGCCTGCTCACTGTCCTACTCACTTAACGCCGACAATTTTTATAGATCGACAGAGAGAGTTGAATTATGTATATAATATTATTATGTATGTTATTATCTATAAGTAAAATTCAGGCGCGAGTGAGAATTCAGTACAGGTAGCACCACGTGATCTGGCAGTGTGGTGGCGCCACACGTGCTCATCCAGCTGGCCCGCAGCAAAAGAGGCATAAGATGTATAGAAGATATCATTGGTCAAATCCTTAATCAAATCCTTAATCAAATCAAATAATCGAATACACAGATATATAAATATATATCTGGGCATGACTTACAAAATTGATACTTGTCGCTTCCTAGCCAGGCACTTGGTATTACATGTATTAGGATAGGGCAAGGACTGGTTGGCTCAGTGTCAGGATAATATGACTGAGTGGGATATCAGGTCATGGTGCTGGTTGCCTGATCTCCCAGTGGGGCAGCACTATAAAGTCACAATGAGCGTGCACTGTCACAAGTCACTACCCGTCCTGATATGACCTTAGATGTTGCCAGGATGTAAAACTCCCAAACCCCAGATATGACCTTAGATGTTGCCAGGACGCGACACTCAACAACCAACCAACAACCATACGCTCACACACACAAACACACACACAAACACACACACTCCACACTCCACACACTCACACACCACACACTCACACACAAACAGTCCTCCTGATATGACCTAAAATTCCAACAACCACCAGCCAACCACACACACGAACACACACACGAACACACACACGAACACACACGAACATACAAACTCACACACACTCACACAAATCACACACCACACACACATGCCACACACAAACTCACACACACACTCACTGAGACACCTCACACATTACAGACTCACACACACCACACTAACAAACACCCACACCCACACTCACTCACACACTCCACAAACTACACACACACAACACTCACACACACTCCACACATACAAACTCACAAACACACATACTCACACGAACACAAACACACACAAACCCCCACTTCACTCTAACACACGCACCTTCCATTACAGGGAAATCCTGCTAGAAAGAACAAAAAATCCACCGAGGAATGATTTGAAAGCTAAGGAAGCTGCGGGTTTATTTGAAAGCTGAGAATCCTGTCTGACGCACCAGACGGTGTGTGAGGTGTGAGTGGCTGGTTCCCGGGCGGCGAGCAGGAGAAACCAGGCGATGACCGGCGGGGCCAGCGTGTCCTACATAGTTAAACATGGCCGCGCAGAGTAGAAGGCAGTCTGGCCTCGTTCTGAGGCACCAACCCACTCCCTCCCCCTCTTCCCCTCTTCCCCTCGCCCCCTCTCACCCTCTCCCCCCTCTCCTCCCCACCCCTCCCCTCTCCCCCCACTCTCCCCTCCCCTCTCCCCCTCTCCCCCTCCCCACCTCCCCACCTCCCCCTCTACACCTCTCCCCCTCTCTGCCCTCGCCCCCCTCCCTCTGCCCCTTCCCCTCTCCCCCTCTCCACCCCTCTCCCCTACTCCCCTACTTCTCCTCTCTCAATCCACCCCTTCCCCTCTCCCCCTCTCCACCCCTTCCCCTCTCCCCCTCTTCCCTCTCCCCCCTCTCTCCCCCTCTCTCCCACCCATCTCCCCTTCCCCCCCTGTCCTCCCCACGCCCTTCCTCACCTCTACTCTCTTCCCATCCTCCCACCCCCTCCCCCTCCCCCCCCTCCTCCCCATCTTCCCCTCTCCCCCTCTCTCCCTCTCTCCCTCTCTCCCTCTCCATATCTCCCCCTCTCCCTCCTACCCCTCTCCCTCCTCCCCTCTCCCCCTTTCCCTCTGCCCCCTCTGCCCCCCTCTGCCTATCCCCCTCTCACCCTCCCCCTATCCCCCTCTCCCCACTCTGCCACCTCCCCGTTCCCCGCCCCCCCCCCCATCTTCGTACACCCCCCCCCCCCCCCCAGGCTCACCGGGCGAAGCTCACAGCGCAGGTCTGGTACCAGCAGGCAACCGGAAGTGAGGTTTAAGTGGTGCCTGGAATATTCAGACGCTTATACCCCAGTCACACTACAATTTGCGACCACTTTGCGATCACCTTAGACCAAAGAACCCACACTCACCAGTGACATCATTGCGACCAAAACAATGGTTTTCGACATCTGGGTGTCACTAGTGACTGTGGGTTCTTTGGTCCAAAGTGGTTGTAAAGTGGTCGCAAGCTGTAGTGTGACTGGGGCTTTAGGGTGGGTTTTTGTGTGGTTGGGAGGGTGGTAGGGTGAGTGGGTGCGGGTGTGGGTTATCTTAGAGTTGCATATGGTTTTGATGGTTAATTCTGTAGGGGGTTGTGTCTTGTTTTCGTTTTGGGTCAATGAATTAGTATTCAGGTTATTGTACTTATTTAGGGTGATGATGCACAAAAGGTGCTATTAAGGTTCCAATGGGACAAAGTTCCAATGAGACGGGGGCCCACTCCAAAATGAGCTGCAGAAAAAGAAAGAATGAAAGAAAGAACAGAAAGAATGAGTAGCGGAAAGTGTCAGGAAGGACAGTCATTGCTGCGAAGAAGCAGTCCACTCTCTTGTGAGCCTTTGAGGTGGGTTGGCATTGTGCACTGAGCTTCAAGGCTACAAAATAACTTCCCAGTGCGAGTTAGCGTCAGACAGAACAAAAAGAAAGAAAACAAAGAAAGAAAACAAAGAAAAGAAAGAAGAGAAAAAAGAGAAAGAAGAGAAAGAATGAGAAGCGGCAATCCCTCAGGGAGGTCAGACATTGCTGCGAAGGAGCAGTCCACTCTCTGATGAGCCTTTGAAGAAATGCTGTGGTGAGTTGGTGTTGTGCACTGAGCTTTGAGGCTACAAAGCGTGTTGATCTATAAATAACTTCCCCAATGCGAGTTAACGTGGGCCAGATGCAGCAGCGAACGATGCTCAGATGTTGCTAGGACATACAATTCCTAAACAAACAAACACCTGCTACAAGGGCCGGTCGTAAGAGTGATCCTAGACACACACACAGACACACACACAGACACACACAGACACACACACAGACACACACAGACAGACACACAGACACACATACACACACAGACACACACATACAGAGACACATACACACAGACACTGACACAGACACACAGGCACAGACACAGGCACACACAGACACAAACACACAGAGACAGAGAGACACAGACACAGACACAGAGACAGAGAGATGGAGGGATTGAGAGACAGATGGACAGACGGTATCACTTGTAGAACTAGTAGTAGCACTAGTATCACTAGTAGTACTAGTAGCACTAGTAGTACCAACCAACAACCAACAACCAACCAACAACCAACCAACCAACCAGCCAACAATCAACCAACAACCAACCAACAACCAACCAACAACCAACCAACCAACCAACAACCAACCAACAATCAACCAACCAATCAACCAACCAACAACCAAACAACCAACCAACCAACCAGACGACGTGGTCATAACGAGAGCCTAAGGTGACCATGAGCCTAATGTGACCTAACGTTAACGAGAGCCTAACGTGACCGTAACGTGACCGTAGCATGACCCAAATGTCTTATCAACTCGTCGCGTCACGTCCAAGTTTTTTCAACATGTCCAAAACCTCGACGAGAGATGACGAGAGGCGACGAGAGGCGATGAGAGCTGACGAGAGTGAACGTGATGTGACGAGAGCTTAATGTGACTGTAACATGACTTTAACGTGACCCGACATGATGACGAAAAGTCACTACGTCAGAGTCATGTTGGGCCGTTACGTGATAGTGTGACTGCACCATAAGGTTCCAATGGCACAAGGTTCCAATGAGACAAACCCACTCCAAAATGAGCGGTGGAAAAAGAAAGAAAGACAGAACAAAATGAAAGAAGAGAAAGAAGAGAAAGAAGAGAAAGAAGAGAAAGAAGAGACAGAAGAGACAGAAGAGGCAGGTAAGACGGGAAAGACGGCAAAGACGGCAAAGACGGCAAAGACGGCAAAGATGGGAAAGACGGGAAAGACGGGAAAGACGGGAAAGACGGGAAAGATTGCAAAGACGGCAAAGACGAGAAAGACGAGAAAGACGAGAAAGAATGAGAAGCGCCAAACCCTCAGGGAGGGCAGACATTGCTGCGAAGGAGCAATCCACTCTCTGATGAGCCTTTGAAGAAATGCTGGTGTGAGTTTGCATTGTGCACTGAGCTTCGAGGCTGCAAAGCGCATTGTTCTATAAATAACTTCCCCAGTGCGAGTTAAAATGGGCCAGATGCAGCAGCGACCAATGCACCAGTTATGGGCGAAGGATTGTTTATTGATTTGCATTAATGCTGACACATCGGAATGAGTCCGCTTTTAATTGTCCCGGGCATGCTTCACACGCACTCCTAGCGGGGTCATGGGAAAGCACTAGTTTTGATTCTCCGACCGGAAACAGTTAAATCAACCCCGTCCCTCCATTCCTGAGTGCTTCCTGTTTAGCTTTATTTCGCTGTTTCTTTTTTAGTCGCTGCTCGTTTTGGAGTGGTTTCGTTTTCATTTGTCTCATTAGGACCCGAATGACGCCGTCTTGATATGACCTTAGATGTTGCTAGGACTTGAAAACCCCAACCAACAACAACAGCCCGTCATTCCACCAGTCCTACCGGACTCGCTGGCCGAATCGATCGAGCGCAGGCTTCCCGTGCGGAAGGTCGGGAGTTCGAATCACAGCTGAGTCAGACCAATGACAATGGGGAGCTTTCATGAGCCATTTCTCTTGCTATATACACTTGGTGGCAGCACCCGTTCCGGTCCAAGTCGGCCATCATGGTTGGATAGAAGGGTGTAGGTGTGTGTGTGTGTTGGTGGGGTAGGTGTGTGTGTTGGTGGTGTAGGTGTGTGGAGGGTGGGGGTGTTTGGTGGGGGTTGAGGGATGTGGGGGGGGTGTAGGCATGTGTTTGGTGGGGGTGTAAGTGTGTGGTGGGGTTTAGGTGTGTTGTTGGGGTGTAAGGGGTACTGGGGGTGTCGGTGTGTGTCATGGGGTGTAGGGCGTATAGCTGTCTTTGGTGGGGTGTGTGGTGGGGGTTTAGGGTTGTGGTGGAGGTGTAGGTGTGTCGTGGGGGTTTAGGGATGCTAAAGATTGTGAGGTGCTGCTCTGCACGACACCCCTACACCTCCACCACAAACAACCTAAACCGCCACCACACACACCGTCAACCACCACCACACACACCTACACCCCCAGCACACCCCTAAGCCCCCAGCACACACCCCTAAATCCCCATACACCCCCAGCACACACACCGAAATCCTCACACTTGATAGTAGAAGGAACTGCTTCTATCCAACCAAAGCATTACAAGGACCGGCATGGTGCGCCATCTGACGAGATGTAGGATAAGGAGTGAGTACATCCATAATAGTGGTTGGTAGATAATGAATAGAAATATTAATAATAATAATTCACTTCCAAACCTTTATACTCGCACAATGCTTATAATCAGATTATATATATATATTTTTTGAGCATGTGAATCAGAGTAGTTGGAAATAAGTACCATGATTACCCCGGTGGCGGCGCCACCATCGCCCCATAGGCTCGGGCAGAATCCTAGCTGACATCGAACTGGATGAAAACCGAGCGTATAATGATATATAATAATAATAATAATAAAATACCTCCAACCGAGGATTTATACCTGTATAGGAATTATACTCACTATATATATATATATATATATATATATATATATATATATATATATATATATATATATGAGAGAGCTCTATTTGCAATGCTTTTGGTTTAGTTTGATCAGCTTTCTTTCTATTGGGTTTTGATGTACAATTAATGTAACTGCGCCATGCCAACTTCATGCCCATCCTGATGTGACCTGGGATGTTGCTAGGACGCAAAACAACAACAAACAAACCAAATTCAGGGGCAGCGTCCATCACTCGTTTTATGTCCGGACGCAGCTGGGGGGGGGGGGGGGGGGAGGCTGGGGGAGTGGGGAGGGGGAGAGTGAGGTGGAGGGGGAGAGGGGGAGGGGAGGAAGGGGGCAGGTGGGGGAGGCCCAGTGTCATTCTGTGTAGTACCAGTTGTCGTCAGTGTGACTCAGGCTTGTATTAGATTCTGAGCGATATTTGGTGATACAAGCTGAATGACACACGTAAAGTGCTGAGTCATTCATGGCTGCGAAAAGCAATCTTATTAACAGCCTCTACTTCTGCACCTTGTGAAGGGTCGCAATGGCTGATTGTGTGCATCTGAGTTTGTTGGGGTTGTATATTTTCTTCATTGTATTTTTGTTCATTAAAAAATGTATAAATGTAGCTTATATTTTGTCTCCTCTTTTATATGTAATTGTTTATTCTTCTCAATAAATGATGAGTCACCGCCTAGCCACAAGAGATACATGAGGTACATGAGTTAAGCAGTTATTTCACGATGTGAGGTTACAGGCCCATGGTCTTATACAAGCATAATAGTTTATAGCACATATATATAATTATATGTGTAGTGGAGCGTGATGCAAAGTGGGAAATATTGCGCCTAGAGCAGGACTCAAACACACATCTCTTGCATTCGGGCCGTGTGTGCTAACCATTACACCACCTAGGCTCCCTGAGTATCATCACGCTAGTAGCCATGCCTCTCTGTCTATGTGGCTCCTTGCCGCAGAGGTCAGCACATACTCACTCTCCGCATGCCAATAACATTTACTACAGTCTGCTTCCTTCTCACTCTCCATGTGTTAATCAATCTCACTCTCACTCTGCATACATACCATTTACTACAGTCTGCTTCCTTCTCACTCTCCATGCGTTAATCAATCTCACTCTCACTGTCCATACATAACATCTACTGTCTGCTTCCTTCTCATTCTCCATGTCTTAATTAATCTGACTCTCACTCTCCGTACATAACATCTACTGCAGTCTGCTTCCTTCTCACTTTCCATCTGTTAATCAATCTCACTCTCATTCTCCGCACATAACATCTACTACAGTCTGCTTCCTTCTCACTATCCATGTGTTAATCAATCTCACTCTCACTCTCCATACACAACATCTACTACTGCCTGCTTCCTTCTCACTCTCCATGTGTTAATCAATCTCACTCTCCGTACATAACATCTACTACTGTCTGCTTCCTTCTCACTCTCCATGTTTTAATCAATCTCACTATCACTCTCCGTACATAACATTTACTACAGTCTGCTTCCTTCTCACTCTCCATGTATTAATCAATCTCACTCTCACTCTCCGTACATAACATCTCCTCCAGTCTGCTCCCTTCTCACTCTCCATGTGTTAATCAATCTCACTCTCCATACATAACATGTAGTACAGTCTGCATCCTTCTCACTCTCCATGTGATAATCACTCTCACTGTCACTCTCCATACATAACTTTTACTACAGTCTGCTTCCTTCTCACTCTCCATGTGTTAATCAATCTCACTTTAACTCTCCGTACATAACATCTACTACAATCTCATTCCTTCTCCCTCTCCCTTCTCCCACACACCCAGGCGCGCGGTACTGGACCTTCAACGGGAACCACATGATCCCGAACTTCCCGAAGGAGGGTCGGGCGATCAGGGAGCTTGGGCTGCCTGACGACCTGGACCATGTGGACGCCGCCTTCCAGTGGGGATACAACAAGGTCGTCTACCTCATCTCGGGCTTCAACTACTGGCGGTTCAACGTGCATGAGAACAAGGTGGAGGCGGACTACCCCCGCGACATGAGCATGTGGGGCGGCGTCCCACTGCCCGTCGGAGCCGCCTTCCAGTTCTGGGACGGTGAGTTGTTGGGGGCTCGGGGGGTATGGGGGTTGAGCAGCTCAGAGCAGCTCAGTAAGCTGCATTGGAGCTGCCTTCCAGTTGTGGGACGGTGAGTTTGTAGGGGAGGGAGGAGGGAAGGGTGGGAAGAGTGGGGGAGGGTGACAGGGGGTGAGCTGCTCAGTGAGCTCTATTGGAGTTGCCTTCCAGTTCTGGGACGGTGAGTTTGTAGGGGTTGGAGGAGGGAGGAGGTGGGGGGAGTGGGGGAGGGTGACAGGGGGTGAGCTGCTCAGTAAGCTGCATTGGAGCTGCCTACCAATTCTGGGATGGTGAGTTTGTAGGGGTTGGAGGAGGGGGCGGGTGGGGGAGGGAGTGGGGAGGCTGAGCTGATCAGTAATCTTCATTCGAGCCACTTTCCAGCTGTGGGACTGTGAGTTTGTAGGGGAGCGAGGGGTGGGGAGAGTGGGGAGGGTGACAGGGGGTGAGCTGCTCAGTAAGCTGTATTGGAGCTGACTTCCAATTCTGGGACGGTGAGTTTGTAGGGGTTGGAGGATGGGGCGGGTGGGGGAGGGAGTGGGGAGGCTGAGCTGATCAGTAATCTTCATTCGAGCCACTTTCCAGCTGTGGGACTGTGAGTTTGTAGGGGAGGGAGGAGCGAAGGGTGGGGAGAGTGGGGAGGGTGACAGGGGGTGAGCTGCTCAGTAAGCTGTATTGGAGCTGACTTCCAGTTATGGGATGGTAAATATGTAGTGGGAGGGGGGAAAAAGTAAAACTTGTTTTATTTAACAACGACTTTAGAGCGAATTGATTTTGTTATCATTGGCTATTGGATATCAAATATATGAAGAGTTCAGGCGCAAAACCACGTTAATGCCAATTAAGAAATGTAATTTAAATCAAAACATTTTTACCTGATACTAATTTTAATTCTCACTAATTCCATTTTTCAATTGATCATATGGTTATGGAGCAATGAAGAAACTAGTAGGAATTAAAACAAATTAACTTTTTGTAGGCTTGATTCCAATGTTTATCTCCATTTTTGGATTAGTGTTTACATGGTTTTGCGCCTGAACTCTTCATATGGTCATTCTGACATAATTATTTGCAGGAAACCCGCTGCCGCCATATAGGCTACTCTTTCAGATAAGCAGAAATGGGTCTTTTATATACACTTTCCCACAGACAGGACAGCACAGCACAGCACGCCTCTTAGGATGAACCAGTTGTGGACCACTGGTTGGGCCGGAAAATAGTCCAAACTACAAACTGAGCAGGTTCGATAGGATGACCGACACCTTCACAGGTGGACACTCTACTGCCTGAGCTACGTCCAGCTCACCTTAGTGGGAGGGATGTTGTGCAGGGGGTAGTGGGGAGGGGTGATGCGGGCAGAGTAGTTTAGTGAGCTGCATTGGAGCTGCCTTCCAGGTTCTGGAACAGTGAGTTTGTAGGGGAGGGAGGAGGGAATGCGGTGGAGTAGGGAGTGGGGACGGAGTGGAGAGGTGATGGGGAACTGCTCAGTAAGCAAGCTGCATTGGAGCCACTTTCCAGTTGTGGAATGGTGAGTTTGAAGGGGAGGGAGGAGGGAGGATGGCGAGGGGGGGGGGGGAGGGTGACAGGGGTTGAACTGCTCAGTAAGCTGCATTGGAGCTGCCTTCCAGTTCTGGGATGGTTAGTTTGTAGGGGAGGGGGAAAAAGGAAAGTTTGTTTTATTTAATGACACCTCTAGAGCGCATTGATTTTTGTTATCATTGGCTATTGGATGTGAGGCATATAAATAAGGAGCTCAGGCACAAAACCACGTAAACGTTAATCCAAAAATGTATTTTAAATAAAAACATTTTTACCTGATGATAATCAGTTAGCTGCATAGTCTGAATCTCCTGTTTATACCCCCATCACACCAAAGTAGTTCTTACTACGTTCTTGAAAATGTTGCCGAACGGGCTCAAACTGTTTGCGAACGTAGGGAACATAGTAGCAACATTTTACTAACTTTTTATGAACTGCATAGATGGCCAAGGACGGATCGGTGCTCTAGAACATTGAGCATGTTCAAAATGTTGGTGGCCATTTTCTACCCAGTTGTAGAACGCAGTCGGACGTTTTGAGAACTACTTTGGTGTGATGGGGGTATTATTACGTTTATGTTTCTAGTTAAATGGAATTGATCTATCCTTCACCTATTTCAAAAAAGTTGTAACTTTGAAATATCACGGCTTTATTCCACATTGTTCCTGCTAGTGAGGTTCTTGCATTAACTTTAAGTGAATTTGCATTGTCTGATGGTTTTGAGTTTCTTTCATTTCCTGAGATAAATATAGTAGGTCGATCATTATAATCTACCTTATTTTAGTTTGAAGTAGCTATTATTTTGAATGGCTAACGTTTAGGATATTTGAAGTGCAAACTTGCAAAAAAAAACGTAAGAATCGGTTATTGGATCTAATCAACTCCACCATAAAATAATAATAATATTTAAAAAATGTATGTATAAATAAATAAATAAATAAACATCACTAATTTCAAGTCTTCTTTCCCCCTCTCTCTCCGCATACCCGCTTTCTTTCGACCTCTTCCTCCCCCCCCCCCTCCTCCATCACCACCTCTTCCTTCCCTTCCTGCTCCTTCCTCCTTCACCACCCCCTCCTCCTCTATCATCTCCCCTTCTTCCCCTCTCCTCCACTTCCCCCTCCTCCTCCCCATCCCTCTCCCCCTCCTCCCCCCTCCTTCTCCCCTTCCCCTCCCCTTCACCCCCTCCCCTTCACCTCTACCACCTCCTCCTACTTCTACACCTCTACCCCTCCCCCCTCCTCATCTCCCCCCTCCTGCTCCCCATATTCCACCTCCTCCCCTCTCCAAATCCCCATACCCCTCCCCTTCTCCTTCCTCCCTCCTCCTCCTCCTCTCTCCCTCCTGCTCGCCCTCTACCACCCCCTGCTCCTCCACTACCTCCCCTCTCCTCCATATCCCCCCCTCCCCCTCATCCTCCACTTCCTCCCCCCTCCTCCCTCCTCATCCTCCCTCCTTCCTCCTCATCCTCCTCTCCCTCCTTCTCCCCCTCTACCACCTCCTCCTTCCTCCCCTCACCCCAACCCTTACCACCCAATGGCCACCACTCCATCCTCTCTCCCCACCCCCCATCCACCCCACCACCATCCCCACCCACCCTACAGGTAGGACCTACTTTTTCCAAGGCACACAGACGTGGTGCTTCAACGACGTGCGCATGTCCGTGCGCGACGCATGGCCCAAACACACGGGTGAGAATTTCCTCGACTGTAAGCGCCAGATGAAACAAGGCTTCGAGGCTGACCATCCAGACCACAGTCCGAGCACGGGCCGGGCGGTAGCGCTCACAGCACCATCCCTGCTCGTCGTCATAGCAACAGCAGCGGTCGCAGCAGCAGCAGCAGCCAGCAGCACCTCTAGGGTCGTCCTAGTGCTTGCTTCTTGAGCGTTCCACCAGGGCGGAGCCACTGTGTATATTTTTTTATAACGCATATATATAGTACATGCATTGCCACTGGGTGGCAGAAGCAATGGCTTCTATTATCATTATTATTAATATTACTATTATCATTATTATTATTATTATTATTATTATTTTGTAGTGGTTGTGTGTCAATTTCATGTGGCTGCAAACTACGCAAAACAAAAAGAGGATTTGTTTTTTTGTTTTAGTTGTCAAGGATGGTGTTGGTTGGCTGGTTGGTTGGTTGGTTGGTTGGTTGGTGGGGAACTGGTTGGGTTTTTGAAAGGGTGAGGGGTGAGGGTGACGAGTGAGGGTGAGGGAGATGGAGGAAGAGGAGGTGGAGGAGTAGGTCGTGGAGGAGGAGGAGGAAGAAGAGGAGGAAGAGGTGGAGGAGGAGGAAGAGGTGGAGGAGGAGGAAGAAGAGGAGGGGGAAGAAGAGGTGGAGGAGGAGGAGGAGGAGGAGGAAGAGGAGGAGGAGGAAGAGGAGGAGGAGGAAGAGGTGGAGGAGGAGGAGGAAGAAGAGGTGGTGGAGGAGGAAGAGGTGGAGCAGGAGGAGTAACTGTGCGGTGGGGGGGGGGGACTTGTGGCGGTGGGCGGGGGGGGAGGTTGTGGAGTGTGGGGGGGGGAGGGTAATGCGTTGAAGGGGAAGGAAGAGATGGATGAATGGAAGGATCATGTGGTTCCTCCTCCCTCTCCCCCCTCCCCCCCCCCTCCTATCAGACACAGTTACTCACTCATGGCTGGCTGCTTTCGGAGCACAATCAGTGGCCAACCGCAGCGCCACCTATGCGATTTTTCTTTTTAAACAAGAATAATACTTTAAAAAATAATGCAGCGTTATGAACTGTCAACAGTGAACACTACCACTACTGCGTCCGTCACGTGACTCGCGAGGAAACGCCCACAGTGGGTTTAGCCAATCAGCGACGGGCTCTGCTTCATCTGACGTCATCAGCCCCCTTGTGCGATGAACTTTAAGCAAACGGAAATAATAACAGGTGTGGCATTTTCACCACCAGTCCACGGTACTATCGGGGGGGGGTGTTTTGGGGGAGGGGGGAGGGGGGGGATGGTGGACATTAATGCACATTAATTAATGATGCACAGTGGATGAGAAGAGAAGGGAGACTAAGGTTTCTTCTCTTTTCATATTATTATGATTACCGCTAAGGAACCCTGTCGTAAACGCACCATCGATATGGATCTAGGTCACCCCCATTTGACCTACTTGTTAAGTGTGTCACGGTGTCCTATTTATGTGTCATGATAAGGAGGTCACAACCAAGCACTGCCACTACCAACCGTGGACAGTTTTAACTCTAATAATCAGTAATGTTAATTTAATTCTAGATCTATTATTGTAGAATATATTGAACACTTGAAAATTCCGAGACGTAGTTTACCGGTGCTCTTGAGAACCAGAATCTGCCGAGTTTAAAAGAAAAGAGAAAGCATCCCCCGGCCCAATCCCTCGTCGAATTATATATATTTAGTTATATATATATATATACATATATATATACATATATATATATATACAGATATGAGTATACAGATATATATATACATATATATACATATATACATATAACACCAAAATACCCAAGCACCCAATCCAAAACGGTAATCTTAAAATATCGAACCAACCGAAAAGGTCTAGAGTTCACCACAAGGTTTTCATAACACACGCGTATTTCAGTAGTCATACTACTGCTACATTTACATATAGCCATTCGCTAGCTCTCTGTAGAAGGAACATACATGTATGTACACATGGTAGATTGATTAAGTACACCACGGCCAAGTAACGGTTAGGACTGTTTGTTAGGCTTTAACAGCTCACTGTAAATAATATAGTAAACAAAAAAAGAAAAGTAAAGAAATGGATAAAAAAGAAAAAGATGTTCAGATGGCAAAATAGTCAGAAGGAGAGGAGAACTCCTTCGCCATACCTCAACTAAATGTCCGTCTGCAGCAGCGGGAAAGGATATGTACGAGGTAACCAGCACAAGGTCATCACAAGGTCACGACAAGGTCACCACAGGGTCTCACAAGGTTACTGCAAGGTCACCAAAAGGTTACTGCAAGGTCACCGCAAGGTCGCCGCAAGGTCACCGCAAGATCATCTAAAAGAGGTCGCCCCTCCCCCCTGGTTGCCAGTGCCGAGACTTGCAAGGACCGACATCCATGAGGTCCTATGGCTCTGGTTTCCATGGAAACAAGCATCGATGGGTTTAGTTGATGCCACTGCACGGTCACGTGGGGATTCCTCGGTTATCAGTTAGAACTGCGGACATAGTTGTCGTCAGAGCCGCTAGATGGCAGTGCACATGCCACTGTAATGAGGTTAGTGCGAGTGATATATATACACACACATATATACATATATATAATATATATATAATATATCAATAATATATATGATATACCAGATATATATAATATATCTATAATATGTCTAATATATATATAATATATATATATAATATATATATATTGCTTCCATCCTGGTGTTGGTGTTTAATTAACAAAGCCTGCACTTGTGGACAGGCTGAGTAAGGCACGGTGAAGGTGTATTGAGTGTGGTTAATTTGCGAATGTTGATACCGATCAATATCAATCATTGCCAATTATCTTCGGTGTGCAGCCGTATCATACGTAAGTACATAAGTAGGAGACACTGTATGTTTTTGAAGGCGCATGGGTGATATATCGGGCATGTTGGAGACGGCTCTTCTACATATTACAATCCTGCCCTTACTGGTACAGTTAAGACGCCATACTGCAGCGTCCAATTTGTCACATAGAGCAGACATTGAGTTATTAGCAGATATGTCTAATCCAAAATGGCGGCCAACCTGACCTACATATATGCATATGTATAGATATATGCAGTATAACCCCGCTATAACGCGATCTTTCAGGTCCATATAATGCGATCGCGAGAAAAAAAACCAGGGTCATGTTAAATCAGATTGATTTTACTGAATTACCTTCGCGTTAAAGAAATCTGGGTCCAATGAATCATTGTGTTATAAAGTATCCGAATTCGCATTAAATTGGGGAGCGTTATGACGGGGCTTCACTGTGTGATGTGTGTATGGATATGTGTGTTTATGGTCACACCCAAAATGGTCACATTTATACAGTGTATAACTACCGAATGGAGGAAATTCTATAAAAACACAAATATTGAGTATATTTTTATACTTGTAAGTAGGTCAACAAGATGACAATATTATATGTACTGCTATGTGTGTGACATTAAATCGTTCTTGTTGATATTTCCTGTTGACCTTCATGTTAACACTTTACTCATAAATGAACTATTCGATTGATTTTCAAACAGACACTAGTAATGCTGGTATATTGTTCCACCTGTGTACCACACTTAAATAATTAGCAAAGTTTCTGTCCCATCCCTTCACTTATATGTCGAGACCCTAATAAGTAATATAGACCTGTACTCATAGCCGGGCCATATGAAATATCAGCAGCCATATTTTATTAATAGTTTGTGGGTGTTTTTTTTCCATCAAATATAAATGATTGAGTGTGATCTGTGAGCCCTGTTGGTGATCATATTATGAACATTTATTTTAAAATAAATAAATAAATAAATTGATTGAAAATAAATCTGCATATCAAATTAAAGCTCCTTATATGCCAAAGCTAAGTGTGCAATATCTAATAAGAACAGGAGTATTATTCGTTTAGCTTTTTGGTGATTTCTGTTGTGGATGAATTGCAAATAATATGTTGGTAAATGTTTGAAGATTTCTTCATTTTGTTGTTGTTGCTAATTGGCATCAGTATGTTTTAGGGTTTCGATTAATATGCTCAGTATGACGTGATACATCTTAGTTGATGTATGTCTAAGTCCAGACATGTAGAATGTTCTATTGGCATACCTCTGTTTGCATAGCCTAAAACAAGAATCTTTAAGTTGCGTAGTTCGATGGTTTTTGAGTTTCTACCAATTTCTTCTCAAATAGATACATTAGATTGATCACTATGATCTACTTTACTTTAGGATGCGGTGACTTTCATTTGAAGTTGCTAACTTTGGAGATATTTAAAGTGAAAACATGTCAAATTAATTTGAAGTTGCTAACTTTGGAGATATTTAAAGTGAAAACATGTCAAATTAATTTGAAGTTGCTAACTTTGGAGATATTTAAAGTGAAAACATGTCAAATTAATTTGAAGTTGCTAACTTTGGAGATATTTAAAGTGAAAACATGTCAAATTAATTTGAAGTTGCTAACTTTGGAGATATTTAAAGTGAAAACATGTCAAATTAATTTCATCAAGCGCGCCAACAATGGGGGACATGTGGCGTAGTTCATTTTCCGACACTTGGTGGCGCATCGGTAGTAGTGGGCCTACAAAGCCATTGACAATGCTTTGAGTTTGCCAGTACGCGCAGTGCAAAATGTTTATTTTATTCAAAATTAATAGAAATGCAGAATGCTAACCTTATAAATTTAATATAATCTATTCGTTGAATATGTTTTCTATATGTTTACCAAGCGGTTTGTCTCTAGGTGGTGTGGTTCTAGAGATATTTCACTTTTTCTGTATGAAAATTGCTCACGGCCATTGACAATGCACTGAGTTTGCCGGTACGTGCAGTGCAAAACGTTTATTTTATTCAAAATTAATAGAAATGCAGAACCCTAACCTTATAAATTTAATATAATCTATTTGTTTAATATGTTTTCTATATGTTTACCAAGCGGTTTGTCTCTAGGTTGTGGGGTTCTAGAGATATTTCACTTTTCCTGTATGAAGATTGCTCATAGCCATTGAGTTTGCAGTGTGACGGTGTACCGAATGGGCCCACTGGTTCAGTGGCGACGCCAACGGCAGGAATTTGAACTAAAAAGTTGGAGGTCCCCCATTCTGACATCATAGCCTTCAGCAGTAACAGGTTCTATTGAATTGACTTGGCATCCTTTTCTACGCGGCAACAAATGCTCAATAATCATGCCCGTATCTAAGTTTGATACATAGGATCAAATCGAAGTGCACATTTGGGTTTTAAAAGGTTTACGCTTTCATCGGTTGATATGTAGCGGTTCATATGTAGCTTTAAGTTTCTCACAGCGTTTAAAGACTTATGGTCAATTACTGCAATTCGGCTACTCTTGTCCCTCGATGTACATGTACTGCTTTATTTGAACGTGTACCAAACCACACTAAAGCAATGCAATACGGTATTATTGACTGATTTCTGAACCTACATTGTCCATATACAAGAAAGTGATTCATCTTCTTCTATAATGTACAATTTGATCAAACTAAGGCAATTTTTAATGCTTATTCCAACATAAGGCCTGAATTGAAACTCCAACACACATACACAACAAACAGAAGCAGCAGTAGCGGCACCTGGTTTGGTCTGAATTTATATGTGAACATTCATTGAATATAACTGCGTAGCTAGTGTTGTTCAATTGCCATTGGTGATGGTCTAGGATGCTTCGCTGTTATAAAGGCGACAGTTGAGAGAATCTTATTGCAACTCATAAAGCTTCAACAGAAGGGAGAGCAGCTGCCAAAGGTTTGCATTGCAAAAGGGAACTGTGTCATTCACGATCTGAGTTAGCCAAGCCACACATGTTCCCATACCCACGTGCAGCCAGCGGGGCGCTCCCCAGTCAAAGCCAGTTTTTAATCGAAAAGCCATCTTTCACGTCAGAAGGCCATATTCCCATTGCAAAGCTGGCGCCACTTTGAGAGAAGCCAGTACCCATTGAGAGAAGCTAAGTATTCCATTGAGAGAAGCCAATACCACATTGAGAGAAGCCAGTACATCATTGAGAGAAGCCAGTGCATCATTGAGAGAAACCAGTTCCCCATTGAGAGAAGCCAGTACCACATTGGGAGAAGCCAGTACATCATTGAGAGAATCGAGTTCCCCATGAAGAGAAGCCCGTGTCCCATTGAGAGAAGCCAGTACATCATTGAGAGAAGCCAGTATTGCATTGAGAGAAGCCAGTGCCCCATTGACAGAAGGCAGTGCCACATTGAGAGAAGCCAGTGCCCCATTGACAGAAGCCAGTGTCCCAGTGAGAGAAGCCAGTACCCCATAGAGTGAAGCCAGTGCCCCATAGAGTGAAGCCAGTATATCATTGAGAGAAGCCAGTATTCCATCGAAAGAAGCCAGTACCCCGTTGAGAAAAGCCAGCTTTCAAATGCGAAGTTAGATTTTCAATTAGAAGTTAACTCCTAGTAAGAATCAAGTACCACACTGAGAAGCCAATTGCTACAATGAGAAGCAACTGTTTGAAATGGGAAGCTAGCTTTTAGATGACAAGGTATCTCCGAGCAAAAAGTCAGTACCCCTATGAGAAGCCACTTTTCAAATGAGACGCCAGTTCCCCAATAAAAAATCTGCATTTAAATGAGTAGCCACTATCTTACATAGAATCCACCTCCAAAGGAGAAGCAACCTACCCAATGAAAACCCAGCTTCTGAATCAGAAACTAACTTTCTAGTGAAAAGGCAGCTCCCATATAAATTCAAATGAGAAATCAGTACCAAATTGAAAATGCAGCTCCAAAATGCAAAGCCAGTTTTCAGATGAAAAGCTGGCTTCTAAACCAGCTTCCAAACAGCAAGCCAGTATCACATTTAGAAGCCAGGGTTGCTGAATGAGACGCTGCTTCCCCAATGAGACACTAGTTCCTCAATAAGTCACTAGTTCCCCAATAAGACCCTAGTCCTTCAATAAGACACTAGTTCCTCAATAAGACACGAGCTGCCCAATAAGACCCTAGTTCCTCAATGAGACACTAGTTCCTCAATTAGGCACTAGTTCCTCAATAAGACACTAGTTCCTCAATAAGACACTAGCTCCCCAATAAGACCCTAGTTTCTCAATGAGACACTAGTTCCTCAATAAGACACTAGTTCCTCAATAATACACTAGTTCCTCAATAAGACACTAGCTCCCCAATAAGACCCTAGTTCCTCAATGAGACACTAGTTCCTCAATAAGACACTAGTTCCTCAATAAGACAATAGTTCCTCAATAAGACACTAGCTCCCCAATAATACCCTAGTTCCTCAATGAGACACTAGTTCCTCAATAAGACACTAGTTCCTCAATAAGACACTAGTTCCTCAATAAGACACTAGTTCCTCAATAAGACACTAGCTCCCCAATAAGACCCTAGTTCCTCAAAAAGACACCAGTTCCCCAAAAAGATGCTAGTTCCCCAATAAGACCCTAGTTCCTCAATGAGACACTAGTTCCTCAATAAGACACTAGTTCCTCAATAAGATGCTAGTTCCTCAATAAGACACTAGTTCCTCAATAAGATGCTAGTCCCTCAATAAGACACTAGTTCCCCAATGAGACGCTAGTTCCCCAATGACACTCTAGCTCCTCAATGAGAGGCGCTAGCTTTCCGCGATGGTTCATGACTCTCTGACATCACCCTCCCTCCGCACCCATGGTTGGCGGTCACTAACTCTGCCAACTTCCTGTTGCCATGGCAGTAGGCTATTTGCATAATGGGCATCATCCCGCTATTATTAGCTTTAGAGTGGGGCTTTTTTAGGGATGATATTCTGTCCGGTGAAAATAATAATAACATTAATGCATATATATATATACTAACCCCTAATCAAAATAAAACATTTAAATAAAAGGTGAAATTTTCTTAATGAATAGTCGGCATTATGTGCCCTAAATGTGTAGGTTGTTACTATAGATACCGTTCGAATTACTCCATAGATATTTAGCTCTTTAAACATCCTACTCCCACCACCACCTTCACCCTGTGCTGGTGTTCCCGATAGTGGTGCATCAAATGGACACTTCCGGTTGTAGATTCCGAAAAGGTGCGTGGCATTTATTTCTTCTTTTTTTTAAATCCCCCCACCAGCCCCAATTTTAAACAAACAACACATAAACACGCCGTACACTAGTAAATGTTTAGTTTTCAGCATGGAAGAGCAAGCATTTTGTCCTGCCCCCTCCCCTACCACCTTCCCTCATGATCAGGGTGTCACGAGGGTACTCAGACATGCCGACCCAAAATTCCTTATTTGGGGACTCCAGCGGGGACAAAATTGTGTACTTTTTCCAATTCTTGTTGGCGTACAACATTTTGTCTTGGCGTACCGGCATTCAAATTGTGTAAAAAATATGCAAGAATCATATGGGTAGGCAGGTCTTGCCTAGCCTAAGTTTTGTATTATGTACCTTAAAAAAAAGTATTTTTCCCTAATTGTTATGGCACACATTATTTGTATTTTGCGTATTGGCATAGTCTGGCTTAAAACTGTGAACAAAATACGCAGACGTTATATGTGGAGGCAAGGTCTTCCCTACCTCAAGTTTCATATTTCGATACTCCTCTGAAAAGAAAATTGTGTATTTTAAGAAAACACAATTCACACTTTCAAAATTGTGTTGGTGTACAATATTTTCATTTAGTAGAAAATTGTGAACAAAATATGCAAGAATCGTACGGCTAGACAGGTCTTGCCTACCCAAAATTTACTATTTGGGTACTCCAGTGAAAAGAAAATTGTGTATAAACAAAAATTGTGTACTTTCCAAATTTTATTTTGGCATACAAAATTTGTATTTTGCGTGTTGGCATACGCTGACTTAAAACTATACAAAATACGCAACAACAATAAAACTGTGTGGGTAGCAGGTCTGAGTACCTCGTGGGGGAGTGTGACATTGGGTGGCATGTCTACACTCACTCGACTTGTTTTGCCTTAGCGTGTACTGCAAGTGTACATATATATAGACAAATTCAGCTAGCAAGTGGGCGGTTCCCATGTATGACTTCATATAATACTACCAGGTATATCCGCATAATAATATTATACACATATATACATTCTATATAATACACTATAAGCATTTATTTTTTATCTCGTGCCAAATTTATTTGTTTTGTTTTTTAGATATTTTTAAAAGATTTTTTTCATCGATTTTTTTCAATAGATTTTGTTTATAGATTTTGTTTAGGTTGTTTTTTTATTTCGATGTTTGTATACATTTGTTTATTGAACAAGTATGGTAAATACATTAATTGAGATATATTGTTGTTGTTATTAATATAGGGAAACACTATTTCCATCAACAGCAGACCTGGTTTGTTACAACTATACATCAACCGTGTCCTAACAGAGTACAACTATTATTATGTTTTATATGGGTGCATTTCTCTGAGAAAAATTAGAAGGTCCCAATAATTGATATATATATATACATATATATATATACTGTATGTGTGTGATTGGAATTGTTTGTCAGTTGAATTAACGGTGCGCTAGAACTAAGTGTTATACTCAACACTGGGCGCTTGCCGGCACCATATGCATGATGGGGTGTGAGGTATAGGCAACACTACTTCTTACCGTAAGTACTTGACCTGGGCTACTTTCTTCAGAATTATGCAATTTGCCTGTCATTTCTTTAGTTTATATCTAATTCTAATAAACAAATCCGTAACCACTTCTCCCACTAGGATTTCATTGCATTTACATTTAGTTCATGTATATTTCTCTCACTCTATCTATATATACGTATATTTCTATATATATATACATAATATGTACATTTCTATATAAATATCTGTATGCATTATATGTATATTTACATATATATGTATATTTCCAGATAAATATATTATATATGCATTAAGTGTATATTTCTATGTCCATTACATGTATATGTATAATAAATTATTCATATGTATATAATATATGTATATTCATAAGTAAATATACATATACACAAATATAATATACAGATAATGGAAGTATGCATATATAGAAATATACATAATATATTGATATATATATATATTTATGTAGAAATATATATTTATATACAACTATGCATATATATATATATAGAAACCCAGAGCTAATGCAGATATACATATATGAATATATACATGTTTATGTTCGCATATACATTAATATATCTGGATGTATACATATATATAGATATATAGATATATATCAATAATATATTTATATTAATGCATAATATTATATGCTACATTTATAGGTATTCATATTAAATATGAATTTATAGAAATGTATATAATATACATATACAAACACATGTATATATGTTTTAATATACTTATATTTTCTTTAATTTTATAATATAAATATGAATGTATTTATATATCAATGCATACATAGTTATATTAATAATATATCTATATACATGTATATACATATTCATAATATATATATACATAGATAAATATTAATAGCATTTCCATTCTGCTGCAATAACAGGAGAGTTTGAAGTTCGCCAAGATTTATGTGGGGTCTTTTTTGTTGTTGTTGGATCTTTATTTAATGTAGGGAATGGAAGTGGCAAATTGCATATTTTCGGAGAAACTGGTCCTATCTACATCTGAGTTATAAAACAGTGGGCCTTTTACACGCTGAGCTGTGGCAAAACGGCCCCATGAAGGTGGTGATGACGTCACGATGCCTTTACTGAGCAATTCATACAACACAATGCTTTTACTCAACTCTGTAATAAAGAAAGAGGACAGAAGTGAATGTTGTTATCTCAATGCTAACACCCCAACCTCCGCTCCTCCCCTCCCCCCTACTCCACCCCCACCCCTCTGTAAAAAGAAAATCCAGCTAGAAGGGTGTATGTACGTAGCCTTTCTGTCATTTGATTTGATTTTTTTTTTAATTATTATTATTTTTTTTTAGGAAAGACAAATTTCAAGCATGAAGTCAAACAGAGAAACAAAGAGAACATCTGGTGGGAAATGCATGCAATGTAAAAGGGTGCCATTCATTGATTTGACGCATCAGGATATTATTGAGGAGCTATTCGCGTGAGAATTCTCGTAGTCCGCCCAGCAGTAACTTAGTTCCCCCATCCCCTCTCCTCCCCTCCCCCTACCCCCTCCTTCCTCCTCCCCTCCTTTCCCCTCCCCCCATGTCTGTATGTAGCCTCTTCTGCTGGTTTCGCAGTTACTCCCGGTTTACTTACTTGGCATACTTAAATGTTGCGAAAGGCAATGCTGACGGTGGTGAAAGCATTTAGGTGGGCGCTGCTTTGCGCATGCACATGCGCCGCTTGCAGCAGGCTGGTGGCTGCCAGTAGTCTGCTGCAAGTAGGAAAACAAGCAAGCAGGCATGCAGTAGAAAGGTACCCGTCAGTCACAGCAGACCCGCAAGCATTTGCACTGGTAACAGGTGGTATTGGTCTGTGCCACATGTAATGGACGGTGGTGTTGGTCTGCACATGGCCCATATGTAACACACAGATTTTACCGGTCTGCGTAGGCATCACATGTGGCATGTGTGTAATAGATTGCACCTGTCTGCGCATGCATCTCATGGTTCAGACTAGTGTTTGTCTGCGCATGTGCCATGTGTGATATGGATTGCACTAGTCTGGGCATGCATCTCATGTAGCAGACTGGCATTGTCCTGTGTATGCTTCATGTGTACCAGAGTGCATTACATGTAGCAGTCTGGTATTGGGCTGCGCATCCTCCATGTGTAACAGATTGCACACGTCTGCGCATGCGTCTCATGTAGCAGACTGGTATTGGCCTATGCATGCTCTGTGTGTAACAGATTGCACCAGTCTGCACATATGCCACATGTAATAGGCAGTGTTGGTCTGCGCATGCACCAAGCATGTAAGATACATACTACACTGGTCTGTACATGTTCCAAACATGCAGCAAACAAAACCAGTCTGTGCACTACCCTCTTACAGTAGATACTTGCAGCAAACAACACCACTCTGATGCGCATGCGTTGCTTGCAGCAGATATGACCAGTTTGCACATGCGTTGCCGTCTGACCGACCGGAAGTGGCCTTTTTCCCGCCATAAGTCTTGGCCTGAAGAAGGCGAGTAGCGTTTGCTACTGTGCTGTGCATACTGCTTCGCTTTGTGGATCTTCATGTATTTTTATTTCCATCTTCGGTTTGTTTAAATAAACCTTTTCGAGTATTCATCTGTTTTTGTTGCGCAACGCAGCAATGTGGAGAGTAAGTAGATCAATGATGATAGTCTTGGTTTGTGTCGCTTTTTTCTACGAGCACAATAAGGAGGAAGAAGAAGAAGAAGCACTTGTAGCGAGAAATGTACAATCTTCAGATCTGAATAAAACTAGTTGTAAGAGTCTGTGTCCTATGTGCATCACTACTATATCTACCGAATAAAAACCAAAAAAATATTCGTAATTATGTACATGCTGGTCAGTGTTGTTCTTATGGGATGTACTAAGAGGAATGTGATGTCCACTTCCAGTTAGATTTGTATTGTTCAGTTGTACATAACAGGCAGTGTTATTGCTATGCACGGGGCATTCTAACATTAGTAGTAGGAATATTATGAACACCATTAGATTTGTATAGTATAGTTGGTCAGTGTTATTCCTATGCATAGTCAGTGTTATCCCTATGCACAGTGCATTCTAACATTAATAGTAGGAATATTATGAACACCATTAGATTTGTATAGTATAGTTGGTCAGTGTTATTCCTATGCATAGTACATTCTAACATTAATAGTATGAATATTATGAACACCAGTAGATTTGTATGGTATAGTTGGTCAGTGTTATTCCTATGCATAGTACATTCTAACATTAATAGTAGGAATATTATGAACACCATTAGATTTGTATAGTATAGTTGGTCAGTGTTATTCCTATGCACGGTGTATCCTGACATTAATACTAGGAATATTATGAACACGATTAGATTCCTACACAAGACAGAAATCATTTAGGTCACAAATAAGATACTGACTTCCACTGGAGAGAAAGAACCTTCACTCTTCTGCCTACTCATAATAATTCACTTGTTTTCCACTAGGTGGTGCCAGCTAAGCTCTAGATGCACTGCCTTATGGACTATAACTGTTGTCATAACTGCACCATCTCTCAGGATGCAGCCTAGTACTATTAGTCCTAGATTCTACCCCTAGAGATTCCTACAGAATCTACTCTAGTATACTCTATTGCTATCTGCTACAGAAATCCCTTGTTGACCATTCGTACTTGAGCTGATTGCACAAGACACAAAACTGTACTTTTTTGTAGTGCATTGCTTAATCACCAGGTGGCGCCAATGCCAAACCTTTAGGCCTTATGGTTATTTGGTTGTTCGAGTTTTACGTTGTGGCAACATCTGAAGCCGTGTTTACACGGGCGAGTTAAAACACTTCATATAAAACCACTTGTCTAGATCAATTTACATTTGCTGTGTAAACGCGATTCTGTGGCGTTTTAGGGCTGAATCGATTCATATGATTCACTTTATGTAAACCACCTTGCAAAGTGGTTTATATGAATCGATCTAGCTTAAGCACGTCACATGCATGCGCAGTCGAGACCTTAGTTTGTTTACTTTCCGGTCGATGAAAAGCGCATATTATAGAATTTAGTCTATGAAACCGCTAGCTGTGCACAGATATTTTTTTCATCATTTATTTTTAGGGTTTCACTGCCCAGCAGAAGTTTTGACCGTTCCAAACCAATACGATTCAGTCCATACAGATCTAGGCAAACCCACACTCTCTCGTGGTGACGTCGATGAACCCAAACTGGTGCTGGTTAGTCTGGACTTGCTCATGCGCAGATATCGATTTCCGCCTTCAAACTTGGTGTGTATAAACGTGCCACTACATCGCTTCATATAAATCGCTTTGTCTAAATCGTTTTACATTTGCCTGTGTAAACACAGCTTATGGTCATATCAGGACGGGTACTGACTTGTGACAGTGCACACTCATGGTGACTTTATAGTGCTTCTCCACTGGGAGACCAGGCCACCAGAACCATGACCTGAAATCCCACTCAGATCCTCATATTATCCTGACACTGAGCCAACGCTGAGTGCCTAGCTAGGAAGCGACAAACATCAAGTTTTTAAGTCATTGGTTTGACTCGAGTGAGAATTGAACTCCCGACCTTCTGCACGGAAGACCTGCGCTCTACTGACCACCGCACCACCGCATCCGGTCAAAAAGTCTTATGTGAGCGTGAAGCTATATAGATGAGTTTTTAATTCCAACTGCACATATGCTGAAATCGGAGTCCAGAGAAAAACAAATTCACATGCTCATTGGTTTTACTTAAACGCACAACACAAAACTTGTGACCTTACTATAAAAAATGTTCTATCTGACAAAGTGACCGAATTGGTGTTATGGATGTAAACATGTTCAATCTACAAATGGCTATCATGCAGTTAGTTACACAACTGTTTCCTAACTGGTATTTTTCACTGAGATATATTTGAAATAATATTGTTCTCTCTGCTTTGTTATCATCTAGTTAGACAGCTTCAGTCCTCATTATCTCGAAAGCACCATTTTGTCAGATCGAACCTTTTCACAGTAAGGTCGCGAACTGTTATATTTCTGTTATTCTCAATGAAATCGAGCAATGTTGCATAAACATGGATCCCCCCCGTCAAGATAATAATGTAATAGATCTATTTATTACACATTAAGCATTTTGAGCTAAGAAAGACCCAATTCCACATAAAATAATTGTCAGTCACTTTACTTACTTAGGCTGCTGCTTACCTAACCATTAACATTGTTTTAACGTAAATAGCATGCAAGACCTCTTTACAAATATAAAACACAAACAAATCATTGAGTTCCTAAAAACATTGGGCTATTATTGCCTCCTGTATTTGTGGGTTTTTGGGTGTCAGTAGACACAACTCTAACCACTTCAAAATTGCATCAGAGATGACTTGTGCATACCCTATGTGGCGGCAGCAGGTTTCCTCCAAAGAAATATGTCAGAATTACCATATGTTTAATATCCAATAGCCGATGATAAAAATCTATGTTCTCTAGAGGCGTCATTAAATAAAACAAACTTTACTTTAGTTTTACAGAGATGGGGTTTGCTGTTTGTTATTTCACATGAATCCTAACTATTTTGCAATTTCATGTCAATTTTAAGGTAGCCATATGAATGTGATTGACAAGCCTGACAGAATAGATAGCACTAGCTTTTTATCGTGAATATGACCCTTTTTTTCTTTTTGTTGTTGTACATTAAGTATGTTGGTGGAGGCTAACATCGATAATTTGCTGACGAGGCAAGGGCTATTTTTGTCTTTCTTCGTTAATCTCCTTACAGCTAGATCGTCACTCTCGCCGTGAATATGGCCTATGCTGGCGACACGGCGTAAAACAACCACCAATCAATCAAACATTCAATCAAGATCATTACTCTGCCACCAGGGGCCGTATGCACGAATCGGGGTTAGGGCCTTAACCGCGGTTTGGCTAGCTCCACAAGGCTAAATGTGAGAAATCGGTATGCACGAATCGGTGTTAGGGCTAACCGTGAAATTTAGCCTAGGCTAAGCTAAACCATTTTCAAATCAGGTTTTACCTCTAGCCGGGGCGGTTAGTGTGCGTGTGTGGCTCTCAATCTATGGAATGTGATCATATTTAAGAGAATTAGATACGCAATAAGTGAAATTTTATCAATTTAACCCTAAATTCGAAGCGTTATTAAGGCTACCGCCGCATTGGCGGCAATATTAATACTTATTTTCGAATCGACGAACGTAAAGTAAACAAATCGCCACCGCCGCCGCCGCATCGACGTCGCTGTCCATACTGGCGGCGGCGCCGATTTGTTTACTTTACGTTCGTCAATTCGAAAATATAAATATTAATATCGCCGCCAATGCGGCGGTAGCCTTAATAACGCTTCGAATTTAGGGTTAAATTGATCAAATGTCACTTATTGCGTATGTAATTCTGTTAAATATGATCGCATTTAATATATTTGAGCCTAAGAGATGGGTACAAACGCAGAGGGAATTCCCAAATCTATAAATAAACTCACGGTTAGCTATCCGCAGCGGCTAAAACATTGGTGCATACCGATTCACACATTTCTCAAACCCCCCGCTACCCTGAGGTAGCTATTCGCGGCTACTGCCTTAACTCCGGCTAAGCCTAACCCCGATTGGTGCATACGGCCCCACTCAGTCGAGCAACATCGATCACCCCCCCCCCTCCACCCACAGGACAAGTGGCTTGAGCGCCGTCACGTGACGAACTAATACTACAATCAACCGCGATATCAGAACTTGCCTGAACTGCATAACCGACACCGGGTCCTGTAACCCACAAGCATTAAGATAACTGCTGGCCTTTCCATAGGTCCTGACGTATTTTCATTTAATAAATATACCTTAAATGTTTTAATTGCCTTGTCTCTTTGTCCGAGTGTAGTAATTAGTTGTTTAAGCAGGGGACATTTCAATCATGTACGATTGGTCTTCCTCATTCCACTGCTCCTTGCCCTATCCTACTAATGCCAAGCACCTGGCTAGGAAGCGACAAGTATCAATTTTTAAGTCATTGGTTTGACTCGACCAGGGTTCGAACCCACAATCCCACGATCTACCAACATGGGAGACGGACGCTCTAACTTATTTGGCCATCCCGATACGGCATTCATCCATCGGTAATAAATCAAAGCTTAATAACGTTTCATTGCGGATAATTCTAGAAGTAGATAAGTGGACAAAGAAGATCACCAACAAAGAAGTTCTCAGAAAAATTAAAAATAAGAAACGCTTGTTTGCCACGATACAGACAAAGAAACTTATTTATTTTGGCCAAATCATTCGTCAGAGTTCAATATACTGTACATTGTTGGAAGGGAAGGTGAATTGCAGCAGAGGGAGAGGGAGACCAAGAACATCATGGTTTACAAATATTTCACAGTGGACAGGCTTGAATTATTCACAGTCTATCAGAACAGCACACCATCGGGACAAGTGGAGAACCATTGCATCCAACCCTCGACTAGAGGACGGAACTATTGATTGATTGATGAGATAAATCTAGATTTAGAGTTATATATATCTAGGGTTACTTATTTAGGTTCTGGTTTATCAGCTATTTTTATATTTCTGTTTTTTTTTTAAAGCATGACATCACACATTGATCATCACTTTCATATTTTATTTCTTTCTTTCATCATTTATGCATACAATGGTTCAATAACTGAATTACATAATAATAACACCACACAAACTTGTACTCATTTCAGGAGTCGACCCGCAACCCTAGTTTGAGTGCGGATGCTCTGTGGATATTTTCTATCGATACAAATTTAAGAGCCATGCTATAATTAGAATAGATCACAATGATGTATCATTACTATGGACGCTAAACCTGCTGCCACCTGGCGACAACAAACTGTAACTATTGTCAGTTGCTTGGGCACTTACTGAAAAGTCATCTTTCATGTAAATTTTAAGGTAGGCATGTGAATATGATTGACAAGGCTATCAGAATAGACACCACTAGCTTTTCACCATGAATATGGGCCCTTGTTGCCGACACAGTATTAATCCATCAGTCATAAATCAAAGCTTAATACCGTTTCATTGCAGATAATTCTAGAAGTAGATCAATCTAGATTTAGAGCTATATATATCTCGGGTTACTTATTTAGGTTCTGGCTTATCAGCTATGTTTATATTTCTGATTTTATTTTTAAAGTACGACATCACACATTGATCATCACTTTCATATTTTATTCATCTATTTCATCATTTATGCATACGATGGTTCAGATAACTGAATTACATAATAATAACACCACACAAAGTTTGTACTCACTTCTAGAGTCAACCCGCAATCCCAGTTTGATTGTGCATGCTCTGTGGACATTTTCTGTTGATAAAAGATTAAGAGCCATGCTATAATTAGAATAGATCACGCTGTCAAGCTTCAGTATTCATTGTTCATGTTGTCCACAACATAGGTAATTAAATGTGCGGGACTGATGACGTATCACTACCATGGACCCTAAACATGCGGCCACCTACGGTGTAATCAATTAATCAACTCGGGTCACCCGAGCCACTTTTTGGCGCATGCGCAGATCCTACAGATTCGGGTCGAATAATCGAATATGCTTCTCCGTGCTCGGGGTGGAAACATTTTGCTGTGGAAACCACAGCAAAATAGGAGTTAAAGTATTTTATGATGGCCTAGTTTAGCTATATTTCCATTTTATTAATCTACGTTATTCTTGAAAAAAACCCATGTATGACTGGTACTTGTAGCTGTTATCCTGCAGGATGGTACCAGCGCAAATGTGATGTCATCGCTCATAGCCAACCCCAGCTACGAGGTGGGTTACTTGGGTTGGATCGTTTTGCACATGGCCCGTGTATTTGTCGACTCTACTCGCAGTGTTCGATTTGAAATTCTGACAACTTGGGTGACCCGAGTCGTATTAATCGATTACGGCCCTAGCGACAACAAATTGTAACTATTGCCAGCCGCTGGGGCACTTACCGAAAAGCCATCTCGTCCATATTCGATTATGACGCTCCGGACTATTCGGATGATCCTAGTCGTCACAATTTCAAATAGAACACCCCGATGTGAACCTAAAAATACACAGGCCATGTGCATAATGATCCCACTCCAATGACCCAGGGTTTGGTTGGGGGTATCAGGAGCATGTGCGCTGGTACCTGTACTGAGAGTCTGTACTGCAAAGCTACACTATTTTTAAGGTAAAAGTTTTACCATCCTGATTAAAATGGACATATAACTAAACAATGCAATCATCAAATGCTTTAACTCCTATCTTGCTGTATTTATATTGGCTATTTAAAAAAACACAAATTAAGCCACCATTTTCTCCGCCTCGAGCGCATTTGTTTATTCAACCCGAATTTGTAGGTTCTGCGCATGAGCAAAAAAAAATAGTTTCGATGATCCAAGGTGTTTAATCGATTAGGGCTCCAGTATTACACCACACGATTGAGATGAGCTTTCGAATCACTTCCACATTTGTGTATGAACCATCAAGACGTATACAACAAGCCGCTGCTAAAATTTACCCATCCCACCCACCTCAGCTTTAGTTAAAGACTATTAAAGTTGCATAGTCCGATGGTCTTGAGTTTCTGTAAATTTCTTGAGATAATTATATCAATTTGATTGTTATGATCTACTTACTTTAGCTTGAAGTAACTTTTATTTTAAATGGCTAACTTTTGAGATATGTGAAGTGTAAATATGTTAAATTAGTTTTGACAAGCATGCCAAAACTCTGATACACCATAGGCTCCTGCAGTAATATGTTCTATTAAATTGGCTCAGTATTGCCTTTATCTATGTGGTGACAAAAGTTTAACAAGTGCACCCGTATCGAAATTAGATATGTAGAATCTAATTTACTCACGCGGACAAGAGGAAGAATGAGAGGAAAGAGTTTTTAAAATAAATTTTATTGGAGAACATAACCTGCAGGCAGGTCGAGGCATCATGTATCTGGAGAGCATTATTTGTATTGTGTATCTCATCATGACAAATGAGAGGCAGTCAATTCGTAACATATCAAGACATGATCAGTGTAATATCGAGCAATGAGTAATATCAAATCAGTGTAATCAAATCATCAGGGTATCAATCAATCAGAGTAATACTAAGTAAACAAGTGAGTAAATGAGTTAATAGTGAAATCAAGAGGTTAGATCGAAATCAAGCAGAGAACAGAGGAGGCTTTTCGAGAAAACCATCAGACCTCAACCAAACAAAGTCCCGAGGGCTGATGGGACTGATGAGGGCACTGCCGAACCAGTATAGGCTAGGACTGCACCACGCTTCCAGGGTTCAGCCTCTTTTATAGCACCAATGTTCACTCCTCGTTTTGCGCCTGAACTCTTCATTTGCCAATAAATGATATATCAGTCTTGTGTCATTCATTTGCATACAAGTCTGGTGGAGGAGCATGCAAATGTTTGGCTGCTGCATTTCTCAATGTGAAGTGAAACATGTTTGCCAAACATATGTGAATTGATATACATAATAAAAACAGGTCTGCAATAAATAAGAAATAAGAAAACCTGAACATCAAAATAGGACCTTGACTTCTTGATTGTGTAAACAAACAAGTAATATTTCGATGGCCATTTTGCAAAAACATCCATAACTCCATAAAAACTCTTGTGATTGGTTGACAAGCTGGACCACATTTGAATATTGGCATATGTACATGTTGACCAGTTACATCATTGTCACGTGAATCTCACTTTGGGACCAGACAGGATGACCGAATGAGTTTGAGTGTCTGTCTCGCGTTTTGGTAGATCATAGGATTCGAAGAATTTGATACTTGTCCCTTCCTAGCCAGGTGCTCGGCATTATTAGGATAGGCAAGGACTGGTTAGCTCAGTGTCAGGATAATGTGACTGAGTGGAATATCAGGTCATGGTGTTGGCAGCCTGATCTCCCAGTGGGACAGCACTATGAAGTCGCCCTGAGTGTGCACTGTCACAAGTTGGTACCCATCCTGATATGACCTTAGATGTTGCCTGGATGTAAAACTCCGAATAACCAATAAACCAATAACTAATAGTACCATCGCAGTACCAGCTAGGCTGGCTATGTTCGCTGGTTCCTTCTGCGAACCAGTCAATGTGCATGCGGGGTGTAAACAAAAATACTCAATGTGTCTCTACCCATCCTGACAGTTGTATGGCTTTGTGAAACATAAACCATTGAACTTGTGAACCAGTTTGTCATTGTCACGTGACTCTCACTTTGGGACCAGACGGGATGGCCGAATGAGTTAGCGCGTCCGTCTCCCGTGTTTGGTAGATCGTGTGGTCGAACCCTGGTCGAGTCAAACCAATGACTTAAAAATTGATACTTGTCGCTTCCTAGCCAGGCGCTCCGCATTATTAGGATAGGACAAGGAGTAGTGGAATGAGGAAGGCCAATCGTCCACGATTGGAATTTCCCCTGCTTAAACAACTAATGTACCAACAACAAAATAGAGTGAAAACAAAGTAGCAAAAATGGAATCTCTCGTGCATGAAGTTTTCAGTGTTTACCAGGTAAGCCAAACCTTTTAGGTTGATTAAACTAAATATTATTGTGATTTATGTTTCTAAATTCTAATCAATTTATTTCAATTTGTTTTATTCCAGTTGAATAACTTGTTTATTCATCCCGAACTGCTTTAGCAGTATGGTGCATATGAAGTATTCAGTTATATTTTTGTAGTTTTTGAATGTAACTTTAAAAAAAATACCAAGATAGCGGATTCAATTAACAACACAAGGTGCACAGTGCATTGCCGCAGTATATATCACGGAAATAAGGGACTAATAAGGCGAAGGGACGGGGACAGCGGAACCAGTATGGCTGGAACGACAACAACCGCCCCTTCAGGAGGGAAACACCCTCCCAGAAGCCGTTCCCCAGGCCAGCCAACAACAAATAGAATTAGCGATGCAGACTTCTGTAAGCACTTTTCAGGCAGGCAATGTATCTAACCATTTGAGTGCTTGTCAGGATATTACACATAACCAGACCATACTGGATATTGTACGAGGGGTCACGATTCCTTTCATAGAAATCCCCATTAAAAAAATATACCTTTTCCCTATCGTCTATCCTTAGACGAACAACAAGCTTTAAATCAAGAAGTCAATCAATTCTGTGCTAAAGGTATTATTGAACCAGTCCAACATACTGATGGAGAATATATTTCCAATATATTTTCCAGACCCAAGCCTAATGATGATCTTAGATTTAACCACACTTAATGAATTGGTTGAATATAAACATTTCAAAATGTTTTCCCTAGAAACAGCTCGAGACCTAGTAACACCTAGTTCTTGGCTCGCTAGTGTTGACTTATAAGACGCATACTACACTATTCCAATTTATCAAGCCCACAGAAAATTCCTCAGGTTTATATGGCAAGGACAACTCTACCAGTTTACTTGTTTGCCAAATGGGTTAGCTTGCGCACCAAGAATATTTACTCAATTGTTAAAACCCATATTTTCGGAAATGGCCAAGAAAGGTCATGTAATGTTCCCTTACATTGATGATTCTTTCATTGTGATGCAAACAGAACACGATTGTCAAAAAGCCATAAATGATTTATGTCATGCATTGAGGTGTGTGGGGTTTTACATACATGATACTAAATCAACTTTTTTGACACAATTTGCCAAAAGTGGGGAACCCCAGAAGTAGCTCTGTTTGCCTCACGTAGAAACAAGAAAATTGATAAATATGTATCTTGGCATCCAGAGCCAGATGCCTGGCAAGTTGATGCTTTCTCTATGATCTGGAATGATAAATTGTATTATATCTTTCCCCAATTCAGCCTAATCAGCAGAGTAGCCAGGAAGATCAGGCTGGAGAAAGCACATGCAGTGCTCATAGTGCCAGAGTGGAACACTCAACCCTGGCGAGCAGCAGTAGAATCGGGAGCGAAAGACTCTTTAAAATTCCCCAGAGGGCCACTGAACCTACAACACCAAGGGCAAGTAACAAACCTGGGGGACGTATCCACGACGCCCCTATTGGCATTCCTTTTTTGAATAAATATTTACAAAAATTTGGATTAGATAAAATCACCCAGAACAGGTTAATTTCCCATGCATGGAGACCAGGAACGGTCAAATTATATTCAAGTTACTTAAAGAAATGGGGCATTTATTGTTTAATACACAAAGTTAAGCCAATGGAACCATCCATCGCCCAAGTAGCCCGGTTCTTACGAATGATGGAAGATGACAAACTAGGTTATGGTGCCATCAATGCAGCTCGATGTGCACTATCAGTTATCCTACCAAGGATTGATGGAGAAACAATTGGTAAACACGAGGTTCTCCATTGGTTCATGAGATCTGTATATGAAAGAAACCCTCCAAAGCCAAAATATAATCGGTTTTGGGATGTCTCAGTAGGATTTAAGTTATTTCAACAATGGCCTAGTAATAGACATCTATCGGTCAAACGGCTAGGCTACAAATTAGCGGTACTGTTACTTTTAGTTAACACGTTCATTAAAATAGGGGCCAAACGATTGTTGCCCTTTCACTTCAGGGCCTGGATATTGATGATAAAGAGGCCACGTTTGATTTGGAAAAGCTATTAAAATCAAACCGTACAGGAGATCCACTCTCCTCGATTCATTTGATGAGTTTCCCACATGATAGGAAACTATGTGTAGTGTCAGCCATTAGGGCTTGTATATCCAAAACAGAAGGAATATGGAATTCCAGACAGCTTTTGGTAAGCTTCATCAATCCACATAAGGCTATCTCCAGAGACACGCTCACCAGATAGACGATTAAAGCGGTCAAATCAGCTGGTGTCAATACACAAAATTATGCTTCGCACTCTACACAAGGTGCTATGGTCTCGAAGGCGAGACATTTGGGGATCTCAGTGAAAAGAACCCTCTCACATGCCGGCTGGAAGACGGCAAGGTCGTTTGCAAAACATTACAACAAACGACTAGAGAAGAGCAACCCGCCTAGTCACCAACTAAGAAGATCGGGTGAGATGTACAAAATTGCAATATTACAACTGATACATTACTATGTTCATCAGCTAATTGAGGATAAAAATGAGGCTAAATAAAGGTCTCCCTCGACCACGAGTAGCCAGAGGCTTAGTACCGAGATAAAATAGTATAGTTATATATGAGTCTTACCTTGGTAGAGATGATGGATAACTCTTGTTTTCCCGAGGTACAAGCCTCGGATAGTCATGGGCTTGGGCCCGCCCACCAAACCCAGCCACGACTATTACGTTTGCTTGTGCCAAAACGAAAACATTATGAGTTCCAATCATTAAGCTCATTTTTATCCTGAATAATTAGGTGAAGATTGCTGTACTCGGATGTTGCTTCCTTCTCCCTAGCCCACGACTATCCGAGGCTTGTACCTCGGGAAAACAAGAGTTATCCATCATTTGTACCAAGGTAAGACTCGTATAACTATACTATATATATATATATATAAACCATGGAACCTGGAATTTAAAATAAAAATAAAATAAAAATCTGTTTAAAGTTGCTTAGTCCGACAAAAACTAGAAACATCAAATTTTCAAAAGAAAAAGACATCTTGATTTGAACCTACATATTCAACTTAGATACTGGTGCACTTATTAAGTATTTATTGCCACATAGAAGGGCATATTATGTCAGTGTAGTGCTAATAGAATCTGTGACTTCTGAATCCTATGGAGTCAGAGTTTTGGCAAACATGCCAAAATTAATTTGGCATGTTTGCACTTAAAATATCTCATAAGTTAGTCCATATTAAAGCAAAGTTACTTCAAACTAAAGGAAGGTAGATTACCACGATCAATCTAATGTATTTATCTCAGAAAATAACAGAAACTCAAAACCATCGGACCATGCAACTTTAAACATCCGGTTCCAAATCGGATGCCAAAAATATCCGTATTTTGACTGACATGTGCATGAATACGGTACGTATGCGTTCCCGTAAGTACTTCCGTAAGAGCTGAGTTGATTGGTTGAAGCCATCCGTCGACGTCACGGCGCTGGCAATCTAGCTTAGTTGCAGGCGCATACGCTGTCCAATCTGCGGCGCCTACATGAAAAAGTGAGCGCTGAAGACTCCACCATGCTGATAGTGTTCTGACGTCATGTGTGGTTTCCATAGCAACCAATATGTGACCATCTACTCACCGTTAATATCTGGAAGTGTACCTTGGGTTATATAGGGCAAGTATAAGTCGGATCATTGACCTACATTGTAATCTCTCCGCACCATAAGTTGGAGCCAGGATAGGTTGATTGGTTGTTGGAGTTTTACGTCCTGGCAACATCTAAGGTCATATCAGGACGGGTACCGACTTGTGACAGTGAGCACTCATTGTGACTTTATAGTGCTGCCCCACTGGGAGATCAGATCGGCAGCACCATGACCTGATATCCCACTCAGTCACATTATCCTGACATTGAGCCAACCAGTCCTTGCTCTATCCTAAAAATGCAGAGTGCCTGGCTAGGAAGCGAGAAGTATCAAGGTTCGATCCAGCCAGGATAGCAAAAGCATGCTTCAAGTGGACAAAGTTTATTTCCAAATTACAATGCAATAATCGATGCAATGTTTGCGAATAACACGCGCCTCACTTCAAAGAAGATGCTGCATCATAACACGTGACTTATCTCTACGTATGTTCCGAGTTCCGCTGGTCACTTAGGAAGAGCTGAAGCTGTGACCCAGCATTCCGGGTCACAGCTTCTGGTTACACACCGGAAGGAGGGCAGTGGGTGGTGAATACAGATAAATGAAGTGGTCGTATATTATCTAATGTAAAATATTTGCTGCGGCAATTTTGCAGAGACGTATGTTAAAAACAAATGTATGGCAAGCAACCTACCAAGTTTGGTCACCTGGGCCCGTATGCATGAATAAGTTTTTATCGGCTCCGGTGTTAAGGACCGCCACTGGGGTAGCTAACGTCGGTGTTGGGAAATGGGTCACAGGGTATGTCCGGAGCCAAAGCTTTGGGAAATCCCTCTGAGCCTGTTCCTGGTGAGCACCGCTATTTGACAATATCAGCGGCGGCAGTGGCATTAATATCGCTTCGATTTTTGGTTTAATTTGACCAAATGTTGGTGGCGGTGTTAATATCGCTTCGATTTTTGGTTTAATTTGACCAAATTTCACTTTTTTTGTATGTTATTCTGTTGAATAAAATTGGTCAAATTAGGCCCAAATCGAAGCGATATTAACGCCGCCGCCACATCGGTGGCCATTTGTTTTGTTTACATTCGACAATATGAATATCGCCACCGATGTAGCGGCGGCGTTAATATTGCTTCGATTTTGGGGTTAATTTGACCTAATTTCACTTTTTGAGTATGTTATTCTGTAAAATATGATAGATTTGAATAGATTTGGGCCTAATCGGTACCTAACACCACCCTTAAACCTGCTACGGAGTGGTGTTAGCCTACCCCATCTTAAACTTGCGGTGTTTGCATAACACCGCTCCGTTTGCGTAACACTAAACTAGAAATCCCGTCCAAAACCAGTTTTGCCTCGCTCACAGCACCCCATGCATACGGGCCCAGAAGTCATGTGCAAGTTAAAAATATAGTTGAAAAAAATAGTGACTGTTGGCAAGGATAGGGGGGGGAGGGGCACCAACAATACATTCGAGAGTGGAAGCTGAAGCTGCGACCCTTAGTGCAAGGTGGCAGCATCAGTCTTTCCAGAGGGACATGCGAATCTCGGAATACATAGTAGCCAACTATATTCCACAGAATAAAAGTCGTAATAATAAATCAACCGAAAGCAGTAACACTATTAGTACTACTATAATCATGATGATGTAATTAAATAATGATGATGTAATTAATAGAACTAATGATAATAAATAAACCGATAGCAGTAACACTACTACTAGTACTACTACTACTATAATCATGATGATCTAATTAAATAATGATGATGTAATTAATAGAAGTAATAATAATAAATAAACCGATAGCAGTAACACTACTAGACTACTATAATCATGACGATGTAATTAAATAATGATGATGTAATTAATAGAAGTAATAATAATAAATAAACCAATAGTATTAACACTACTAGTACTACTATAATCATGATGATGAAATTAAATAAAGATGATGTAATTAATAGAAGTAATAATAATAAATAAACCAATAGCATGAACATTACTAGTACTACTATAATCATCATGATGAAATTAAATAATGATGATGTAATTAATAGAAGTAAGCATATTAAATAAACTGATAGCAGTAACACTACTAGTACCACTATAATTGTGATGATGTAATCAAAACGAGTTAATGTTCCAAATAGCCAACTGGAGAAAAATGCTCAGTTTCTGATTGGACAATATGTCACTTCCAAGCCGCCAGTCCATACATCGCTTTTGCTTCTCGCCTGAGATGAAATCAAGCACTGACGCCAGGTACTCAACGCTCACCTTGTCCACCCAGCTCTCCAGCGAGCCATGCTCAAGGAAGCCGCAATGGCTGCCATGCTCAGTCATGACGAGCATAAAGTTGGGGTACATCCTGAACAGTTCCATCGGCATGTTGCTATGCAAGCACACTGGATCGTCAACACTGCTAATGCACAACACCGGCAGAGAGACATCATTTTTATATTAACCTCCTTCAAGTTCACCCCTAATATATAGTGGACCATCCACACTAACTCGGATGTGATATATACATATATATATAATATATACATATATATATACACATATACATATATACCTATATACATATGTACCTATATACATATGTATATATATATACATATGAACATATATACATATATACATATATACATGTACACATGTATAGAGGCCTGCCTACACTAACCCAGAAGTGACCTATATATACATAAAGTGCATGACACTGCCGCTAGTGCGTCATGTGGCGCTGGGTGCACTGCCGGTGCACCTCGCAGAACGAGGTCCTCCGGCGTCACCTGCCCCCATCGCCCCCATGCCGACAGTCCGTACACCGCTCGTGCTTCTCGCCTGAGGTGAAATCAAGCACGGCCGCCAAGTACTCAACGCTCACCTTGTCCGCCCAGCTCTCGAGTGAGCCGTCCTCAAGGAAGCCGCAATGGCCGCCGTGCTCAGTAGTGACGAGCATGAAGTTGGGGTACATCCTGAACAGTTCCATTGGCACATTGCTATGCAAGCACACCGGATCGTCAACACTGCTAATGCACAACACAGGCGCAGACACATCATCGATGTCGCGCATCGGGTTGTTCTTCTCCCAGTACTGCGTCATGTCCTTGTAGCCGTGCATCCTGCAATAGAGTGTCTCCTCGAACTGGGAAAGAGTCGAGCTCTTCATCGCTGCGTCGAAGTCCACAATCTCACCAAGCGCGATGGCGTGCTTGGACACGAGCCGCTTGAGCGCATAGAGCAGGAGGAAATTGTACGGCTGTTGGAGAGATCCACCACCACCACCACTAGCACCGACTCCGAAGAGCGCCTCGACATCGTAGCCGGGACTGACGCACACAGCGCCGGCCAAGTAGGCCGACGAGCCGTACTCCCCGAGGTATGACGTCAGAAGGCCGGCCCCGGCGCTGCTAATCCCGACAGCCGTCAGGCGGGCTCCAGGGAATTTTCCGCGGACGTACTTGACCGCCTGTCGGAAGTCCGATGGGTCGCCGAAGCTCTGTAGTTTGGGGGTCGTCAATGGGCTCCGGCCGTGCCCTCGCCGGTTGAAGACGACCGGCCGGAAGCCCTTGCGGACGGCCCGCCGGCAGAGGAAGGTCAGGCCGGCAGCATCGCCTGTGAAACCCGGCAGGATTAGAAGGACGGGACTCCGCTTGTGCAGTGTCCTGACTCCGGTGATTCCCCAATCGAGCGCAATGATGCCTTTATCTTTCATCAGTAGGAACTCGCGCTCGAAATGGAACAGGGCGCCACCGCGTAGGAAAGCCGGAAGTAGAGTTTGTACATGGGCGCTACGCGCCCAAGCTGGAAGCAGGAAGGGCGTCGAGAGGCGCTTCGCCTTCTTGATGACGTGGCGCGCCAGGGTGGAGTCGCGGTAGAAGAGCTGCGGGAGGTCCTCACACGGCCGGAAGAGGCTGTGAGCGTACAGGGCGCACGTGACCGCCAGCGTCCCGAGCAGGGTGAGCGTCACCGGAAGTGGGAAGGAGAAGACGACGTAGTACAGGAAGCTCAGCATGGCGGCGCCACTGTAGTGGGCAGAAGAGAATGGTGAGTACAGTGAGGTGGTGGTGGAGGAGGTGGTAGTGGAGGAGGAGGTGGAGGTGGAGGTGGAGCAGGTGGTGGTGGAGGTGGTGTGACATTGGTCATGGTGGAGTTAGTTTTAGGGATAAAGCTCTGAGTTAGCCTAAGGTGAGTTAGGTTAGGATAGGTTAGGTTAGGCTAGCATAGGTTAGGCTAGTTTAGGTTAGACTAGGCTAGATTAAGTTAGGCTAGGCTAGACTAGGTTAGGTTAGGTTAGGATAGGCTATGTTAAGTTAGGTTAGGCTATGTTAAGTTAGGTTAGGTTAGGCTAGATTAGGTTAGGCTAGGTTAGGTTAGACTAGGTTAGGTTAGAGTAGGCTAGGTTAGGCTATGATGAGTTAGGTTAGGCTAGATATAGGTTAGGCCAGGTTAGGTTAGACTAGGTTAGGTTAGAGTAGGCTAGGTTAGGTTAGGCTATGTTAAGTTAGGTGAGGCTAGATTATGTTAAGCTAGGTTAGGTTACACTTGGCTAGGTTAGGTTAGGCTAGGTTAGGCTAGGCTATGCTCGGTTAGGCTAGGTTATGTTAGGCTAGGTTAGATTAGACTAGGTCAGGCCAGGCTAGGTTAGTCTATGCGAGACCCTGTTAGGTGATGTTAGGTTAGGCTAGCTTAGATTAGACTATGCTTGGTCAGGCCAGGCCAGGTTAGACTATGCGAGACCCTGTTAGGCGATGTTAGATTAGGCTATGCTAGGCTAGGTTATGTTAGGTTCCAGGTTTTTTAGGTGCTAACAGTCTGTCTTCGGCTGGAGCCAACCCTTCATGGAACACCCGTGGAAGGGAGTTATAATTAAGCGCAAACGGGATGATTCTCTCTCATGCAGAGATCAAATAAGAGTATTAGTACTATTACAAATAAGATTATTGATCTTCAGAAGTGACCACCCATAGTGGGGAGTGCTGGACATATTGTAGACTACCGGGCTTAATGCATGACCAAGACATGACCTATATATGAATGAGGTCACGCAATTCACGTTGATTACACGTCTGGCATTTGTTCCTCATGAACCTAATTACTGTGTGACCACATTATCTGGCACTTATATATGTAAAATTCTCGGGCGCAAGTGACAGTGTAGCGTCCAGTATAGAAGTGTGCCGGCGGTGGAGCCACCGGTCACCTGGTTGGAGGGGGGGCCATACATCAAGAAAGCCACCCCATCAGTAATAGGGTAGGAAATAAACATATAATCCCTTCTGTGCCTTTATACTTGCATAATGCTAATACATCACATATATGAACAAGTTGCATCGTCCGATGGTTTTGAGGTTTGGGGTTTCGGCCATTTTTCTGCAATAAATATATTAAATTGATTGTTATAATCTACCTTCTTTTAGTTTGAAGTCACTTTTATATCAAATGGCTAACTCTTTTAGATATTTGAAGTATAAGCATGTAAAATTAGTTTCGGCAAACATGCCAAAACTCTGACACCATAGCTTTCTGCAGTAAAAGGTTCTATTAAATTGACTCAGTGTTCCCTTCTATGTGGCAACACATGCTTAATAAGTGCATCAGTATCTAAGTTAGATATGTACGATCAAATTAGACAATAGCTTTGGTTTTGAAAATTTGATGCTTCATCGGACTATGCAACTTTATCTATTAATGGAGAGGATAAGGCTGCATAGTCTGATGGTTTTGAGTTGCTACCATATTTTGAAGATAAATAGTTTATTGTTATAATCTACCTAAAGGGCGCATTCCTTACACACAGCATGCGGCATGCTGTATGCGAATGCGAATGCGGCAAAAAATCGAAATGCCTTGAAGTCAATGGACTACATTCCTTACACGTGGTATGCGAATGCGAATGTGAATGCGAATGCGTCAACTCGATCGGTCCCTGTAGCGATCGGTGCGGCATGCGGTATGTGGCACGCGGTGTGCGAATAGAAACCTCAGTCGCACTTGTCCATTAGTTTTAGACTAGGAGAGGCGACTGAGCATTACGGAACGGTCACACACAGGGGTGCGGAGAGGACACACAGGCATAGAGGGGTGCCGTGTACATAGTGATTAGTGTGTGCGGAGGGGAAACATATGGTCGTAGTAGTAGTTGGTGGGGGTTCGGGTTGGTAAAAATGCTACGATAGCCACAAATATATGAATACTTATCTATAATTTGGTAATTATAAAGGTAGGAACCCCCATGTGACGTACCAAGAGTTACATAGATATAAATGCCATATTAGGTCATATACAGTGCAGTATGGAGTGTACTTGTTTATTTTTATTTTTTTAATATAGCCAGTCGTGTGCCGCATGCCGCATGCCACATGCCACGTGTAAGGAATCATGCCATTCGCATGCCGCATGCCACATGCCGCATGCCGCATACTGTGTGTAAGGAATGCGCCCTTTACACTAGTTTGAAGTAAGTGGCTAACGTTTGAGATCGTTGAAATGAAAACTTGCAAAAATTAATTTTAGCATGCATGTCAATAATGGCAGACATCTTAACTAATAATGAAGAGGATAAGACTGCATAGTTACACATGGCTTTGAATTGCAATATTTCTAAGATAAATATATGAAGAGTTCAGACGCAAAACCATGTAAATGCCAATCCAAAAATGTAGTTTAAATAAAAAGATGTGTACATGGAAATAATGTTAATTCTACTTTTCCTATGACCATTTGGGTATGGAGCAATGAACAAAACAATAGGAACATAAAAAAAAACATCTTTGTAGGTTTGATTCCGATGTTTATCTCCATTTTTGCATTGGTGTTTACATGGTTTTGCGCCTGAACTCTTCATATTATGTTGATTGTTATAATCTACCTTACTTTAGTTTGAAGTAAGTATTATTATAAATGGCTAACTTTTCAGATAGTTTAAATGAAAACTTGCATAAATTATTATTAGCATGCATGTCAAAATGGTGGCCTTGATAGACTTCAATAGTGACAGGTTCTGTTAGATTTACTTATTGTTCCTGTATGTGTGGCGATCCATATTTAAGGTTGCATAGTCCGATGCTTCTAAGTTTGTCATTTTCTGAGATAAATATATCAGGTTGATCATTATAATCTACCTTACTCTAGTTTGAAATGACTTCCAATTTAAATAGCTAACTTTTAGATATATGAAGTGCAAACATGCTAAATTGATTTTGACATGCTAAACCTGACAACATAGGCTTCTGCAGTAACAGGTTCTATTAAATTGCCTCAGTATTCCCTTCTATGTAGCGACATATGTTTAATAAGTGCGCCAGTACCTCAGTTAGATATTTTGAATCAAAGTTAGACCATTGTTTTGGTTTTGAAAATTGGATGCTTCCATCGGATTATGTAACTTTAATGATTTTACCAATATCTAGGATCAAATCTAGGCGAAAGTTTTTTTTTTTTTTTAATCTTATGCTTTCACCAGACTATGAACCTTTTTAACATACAAACTTCACCTGACATATTTATGAATGGGCAACAACAAAAATCTAAGAAAATATTCAACTGGGATATTAGATGATTCTGCTCTTCTTACATCATTCACTTGCTGCTGACATCATTCATTTGCTGCTGCTGACATCATCTTTATTGTCGCGAGATGATGGTACTAAAATGTTGGACTCGCGTTCTGCCTGTTGTACCAGTCGATGACTACTATTCCAATAGCCGAATAGTTTGCTGGCACTCAGAGATGTCTAACCTGAAAAATACCAAACATGAGTCCATATATGTATTATTGACATGTTTATGCTAGACATAAAACAACGCGATATTTGTTTGATGCGAGATCACTTTTTCCGGCTGGAGATGTATCGAAAGGCGCTTCTGGAGGGGTGGGACGGGTGGGGTGGTGGAGGAGGGGTGGGGAAGGGTGAGGAGGGGTGGGTAGGGGTGGGACGGTTGGGGTGGGGAGGGGTGGGGAGGGGTGGGGAGGGGTGGGAGGGGTGGGGTGGGGAGGGGTCGGGAGGAGTGGGACGGGTGGGGTTGGGTAGGAGGGGGTGGGGAGGGGGTGGGAGTGGTGGGACTGGGTGGGAGTGGTAGGAGGGGTGGGGAGGGGTGGGGAGGGGTGCGGAGGGGTGCGGAGGGGTGCGGAGGGGTGGGACTGGGTGGGAGAGGTGGGTGGGGAGGGGTCGGAGGAGTGGGAGGGGTGGGGTTGGGTAGGAAGGGTGGGGAGCGGTGGGAGTGGTGGGACTGGGTGGGAGGGGTGGGGTGGGGAGGGGTGGGGAGGGGTGGGAGGGTGGGATGGGGATTGGTGGGACGGGTGGGAGGGGTGGGGTGGGGAGGGGTCGGAGGAGGAGTGGGACGGGTGGGGTTGGGTGGGAAGGGGTGGGGAGGGGTGGGAGTGGTGGGACTGGGTGCGAGGGGTGGGACGGGGGGGAGGGCTGGGAGGGGTGGGGAGAGGTGGGGCGGGTGGGGTGGGGAGGGGTGAGAAGGGGTGGGGAGTGGTGGGACTGGGTGGGAGGGGTGGGAGGGGTGGGACTTGGGGAGGGGTGGGACGGGTGGGGGTGGGGTGGGGAGGGGTGAGAGTGGTGGGGAGGGGTGGGGTGGGGAGGGGTAGGGAGGGCGTGTAACATATTCTTTTGGTTTCTCAACCTGGTTCCTAGATCTCTGAGAACAGCTAACACTTAGTAACAGGCTCAGTCTCCCAGCACAGTCATGAAGGACTCCCAGCACAGTCATGAAGGTGGCCTATAGAGGTTATGGCTGGTCAGTTTCACTAACAAAACAACACAGTGGGTTGTTAGTAATACGTGACCAGACGGGATGGCTGAATGAGTTGAGAGTCCGTCTCCCTTTTTGGTAGATCGTGGGACTCGAACCCTGGTCGAGTCAAACCAATCACTTACAAATGTATACTTGTCACTTCCTAGCCAGACACCTAGCATAATTAGGATAGGGCAAGGACTGGTTGGCTGAGTGTTAGGAAAATGTGACTGAGTGGGTTATCGGGTCATGGTGCTGGCATCCTGGTCTCCTAGTGGGACAGTACTATAAAGTCACCATGAGTGTTTGCTGTCACAAGTCGGTACCCATCATGATATGACCTTAGATGTTGTGAGGATGTAAAACTTTGGTGATGCAGCTTTAAATGTCCAAAGCTGTGCCAATGTCGGTTAATTGCCTGATTTAGGTTAATACAGACTAAAGCGCCTCAGAATTGTCCTAGAGCTGGAGAGAAGGTCAACAATTTACGCCGTATATCTGGATGTATGTGTGCACGTGTCTGTTTCTGCGTGTGTGTGTGTGTCACCATGGGAACACTCAATTAACCCGCCATCCCATAATGACCAACACCCACACTGACCGGTAATCAGCTCTGGGTTCGGTGACACTGGGGGATACAGGCAATTAAATGTCCCAATTATGTATTCAGAGTATTAATTAGCTCATATAGCTACACCACGTTTGTAGCAAGTTCCGCTGGTCCCTCAGTGTGGACTGAAGCTGTGACCTTGTACGCCGTCGGGTCACAGCCTCCGGGTTATGTAGCGGAAGGCGGGGGAGGGGGGGGGGGTGGATTATGTCGCTCCACACCCTATCTTTCACTTCTTTTTTTTTCTTTTTTTGTACATTAGTCATTTAAGCAAGGGAAATTTCAGTCGCAGACGACTGGTCTTCCTCTTTCCAGTGCTCCTTGCCCTATCCTAATAATGCTGAGCGCCTGGCTATGAAGCGACAAGTATCAATTTTTAAGTCATTGGTTTGACTCGACCAGGATTCGAACCCATGATCTACCAACACGGGAGACGGACGCTCTCTCATTCGGCCATCCCAGATGGTTAAAGCCTGACACTTTAGCCTCACTTTACGCCTAGAGCCACATGCCTCCTGATGACCAAGCTAGGTAACGACAAGCACTATAAAGATTAGTGAAGTCGGTGGCCACAGGGGGCGTCTGAGGTCATGGCATATTCTGCAGCAATGAACAATGAACGGTAGGCGGCATATTGATGCATGTGAAATAGAGAGCATGGCTCATGTTCGCCATATTATCCTTTTATATTCGCATAACTGTTGGTTGGTTGGTTGATTGTTGGAATGTTACGTCCTGGCAACATCTAAGGTCATATCAAGACAGGTACCGACTTGTGGCAGTGTGCACTCATGGTGACTTTATAGTGCTGCCCCACTGGGAGACCAGGCCACCAGCACCATGACCCGATATCCCACTCAGTCATATTATCCTGACACTGAGCCAACCAGTCCCTGCCCTGTGCACTGTCACAAGTCGGTACCCATCCTGATATGACCTTAGATGTTGCTAGAACGTAAAACAAATAAACAAACAAAATATTATCCTCCAGTCATATTAGTCAGTTCCCGCTTCTGCCACTATGGCGCTATAGTGTGGTATGTAATGTAAGGAAACCAGCTCCTGTAGGATTTGTGTGCTAAAATTGATTTTTTTGCAGTTCTGGCTTCAATAGGGTTCAGGCTAACAGAAAATGATGGGGTCCAAATTTTCAGACCCCTCCCCCCTTCGTGGGGGGTCATTTTCGTTTTAAGACCCCCCACAACTGGTCATTCAGCTATCTCCGGAAGTTATTGACCGATTTTCATACTTGAAGTGTCGATTTGTAGGTTTTCAGGTAAGCTGAGTTGATTTGTAGCACTTACAAAGCAACCAGAAGTTTCCTTCTTGCACTTCCGGTCAGTATATAGGGTCTTGCTCCATATCCTCACCATGTACAATCAGATTTTCACAATTTGTGAGACTTTTGTGAAGAACTCTGAGCTGATTCATTGCAAAGTTCCTCTGGGAGAGTTATTGAGGTATTTGCTGGCAAAACCGTCAAATCCGACATCAAAATTCAGAAGAATCAGTACGCTATTCATTGATGTCCATATATGGAGTATCCTCCCAAATAGTATTTGCACAGTCACCACCATAGCATTTACAGAGTGGAGTGCAGGGCAGGCCATTCTTCAAGCAGCTACACCTAATTCAGGACACGAGACGGAGCTATAGTATCGAAATTTATTCAGCAGGATAAGTTGGGTGGTATAGGTAATGTATAGGGTCATATCATGAGGTATCAGACAATGAGTAGCAGTGAGTTAGAGAACAATGCATGTATCAGGTAAGCGTTAAAGTTCATCGGTCCGTAGTGGGTCTGTTAGTCATAAGGACAATAGTTCATCGAGGTAGTTAATCAATTTGAACAATGGGGATAATAAGTTCAATAGGGGAGATCAAAATGAGGATGTCAAAGGGGGGGAAGAGATCAATAGGGGAAGGTATCGGGCATGTGGTGAAGAAGTCTCTGCGTGACCCGGGCCTCAACCTGATGGCGGGGGGGGCGTCATTGGAAGTTGGGTGGGTGGGGCGGAAGAATTGGAGGTGGTGGTGGTCTGGCGTCTGGTTGAGAAGTGCGGATGTAGGGGGTGGGAAGGCGGAAGTGGTCATAGGGTTGCTGGGTGCCGACGGCGGCACCAGCATGGGCGTGGGTGCCGCCACCTGGAGGAGTGTCTGGAGATAGAGAAGGGGGGGATGGAGCGGGAGTGCCGCCACCTGGAGGGCAGCTGAAAGGAGGGGTGTGTGTGTGTGATATGTCGAGTGTGTGAGAAGAAGGAGAAGGGAGGAGAAGGGAGGCAGGGGGAGGTTAGAGGGGGTCAGCTCCTCCTCGGTCCCGAATTACCCATATTGCCAACCGATATGAACAATTCCCTTGCAACCTGCTTTGCAGCCACATTTGCCTGTGAGGCAGGCAAGGCAAGACATCTCACTGGAACAGACACCTCTTTCTGCAATTTCCATCCATTTTCTTCAATTGGAGGAAGGGCCGGAACAATCATCTAGGTATGATTTGTCCCACATTGTGATGTAGTTTGCATGGATGATATGTGGAAGCAATGCAGCACGAGTTGGTGGAAGCATCTCGCCTTCCAAGTTCTTTGACCGGAACAACTCCCACCTGTGAGTGATACCTGTGAGCAGTGCCACCTGGCCACCCTGATACCAGCTGCATCTGGTCACTACCGCCTCCAGACCTACTCGGGCGGTCGATTCCAGAGCACCTAAAGGCCCTGTCACACTACGATGTAACGACGTCAGCATAGGGAGAACGTGAAAAACGTTGAACTTCTCAGCGTAGTATGCAAATTTGGGCACAAGTTGAAATTGGATGCAGCGTAGTTGACGAGAGCGTAATGTCGGTAAAGCGTAGTAATAGCAACATTCGAAGAGAGAGGACAACGTAATGATGCTCACGGAACGTTATGAACGTTATTCCATCGCCAGAACTATGTTGCTTTGTGTTACGTGATGTTACATATGTCATGACACGGAGGCGAAACGCTGAATGTACGTTGGACATACGTTTGGCGTACGTTCTCCTGATGTTCTGCTGATGTTCTCCTGATGTTCCCATTACGCCGCGTGGACGTTTCCACTGGCTTTAATGTGGGTCAACGTAGTGGAACGTAGTGGAACGTAGTGGAACGTAGTGGAACGTAGTGGAACGTAGTGGAACGTAGTGGAACGTAGTGGAACGTAGTGGAACGTAGTGAGCAGCGTTTGACTAATGTCCGTTTAACGTCATTGACATTCGCCGAATGTGTACAGAACGTACGGCGAACGTAAACCCTTACGTTCAAGTTACGTCAAAAGTTTTGAACAGGTTCAAAACCTTGACGCGCGCCGACGTAACACGACTTAACGTGACGTAGCTCGACGTCAGTCTAACATCATTCTGACGTCATCATAATGCAACCCAATGTATGTCAACGTAATGACGAAACATGACCACGTCAGACTTACGTTGGCTCGTTACGTCGTAGTGTGACAGGGGTATCATATTAAGTCGGTCAACAGAGAATAGAATAATAAGGTTCCTGGGGAAGAGGATTATGGGAATTAAATCTATGCTGCAGTCATATAATTATAAGTCAACTAACTCACGGCTGTGTTTTCTATGTGGATTGACCGGGCACTGTGGCCGAATTGGTAGAGCGCGGGCCTCGGGTGCGGAAGATCGGAAGTTCGATTCCCGGTCGAGGCAAACCGATGCCTGATCAAATTGATACTTGTCGCTTCCTAGCCTGACGCTTGGCATTATTAGGAGCTGGCATGGATTTGTTGGCTCGGTGTCAGAATAATTTGACTGAGTGGGATATCAGGTCACGGTACTGGCGGTATGGACTCCCAGTGGGGCAGCAGTATAAATTCGCCATGAGTGCGCGCTGTCACAAGTAGGTACCCGACCTGATATGACCTTAGATGTTGCCATGTTGTAAAACTCCAACAACCAACCAACCATGTGGATTGCGGCAACAGAAGAGAGCGGCACTGACCCGCCACCTAGCGACTAACCTCTCACCATACCCATAGCCACTAGGTGTTCTTCATTCTGGTGATATATTCTCAAACAAGGTCTCCCTCAGTCGCCGTGTTGGTTACTAAATCTGCCATCTTGGTTTTCATTCTGATCGGCGTTTCAAAAAGTAGGTGTTCTCTGTGGTAGAGTGGTTCGAGTGTCTCGCTTTTTTCCTAGGTCAGACTCCTAATCTGAAGGTCGGTGGTTCGATTCCCCATGCCCCCATATCTGCCAATTTGGATTTCCACTGCTCTGTATAACTTACATAGTCATCAAAGGCCAGTTGCTCTCATACCATGTCTATGTGGTGTGGGAGGTTAAAAATCCCTTGGGTCGGTAAAAGTGTAGGCTCTTGCTTTCTTTCGACAAACTGTATAATGGTGGAAACAAGTCTATTCAGACTTATCCATGATAGGCAGTATAAATCTTCAAGAAAAAAAAAGAGAAAAAGAAAATAAAATACAACTAAATCGATCAGGAACATGAAATGCAATCATATAACAGCGCTCTATTTTCTAAACACCATGCTTGGTACCCTATAGAAAACAGCCCAGTAATACATCAGTCACACTACTGTTTGTGACCATTTGCGACCAATTTGCACCCACAAAAATAGGTTGGTCGCAAAAAGGTCGCAAATTGGTTGCAAAATGGTCCTCGGTGCAACCATTTTGGTCACAAGTAGGTTGCAGCTAATGCACTAAAACACTCCTTGCAACCAAAACGGTCGCAATGAGGTCGGCGACCATTGCTTTGGTCACAAGGGGCGTAATCGATTAATCGACTCTGGTCACCCGAGCCACTTTTTGGCGCATGCGCACATCCTGCAGACTCGGGTCGAATAATCGAATAAGGTTCTGCGCGCTCGGGTGACAAAAATGGTGGCCGTTTTATTAGTTTTTTTAGTAGCCGATATAATTACAGCAAAATATGATTTAACTCTTTTTATGATGGCATAGTTTAGTGATATTTCCATTTCATTAATCTATGTTATTACCAACAAAAAGAATGTATGACTGGTACCGGTGGCTGTTGTCCTGCAGGACGGTACCAGCGCAAATGTGACGTCATCGCTCCTTGCAAACCCCACCCAAGAGGTGGGTTACTGGGGTCGGGTTGTTTCGCACATGGCACGTGTATTTGTCGACTCCACTCGCGGTGTTCTATTTGAAATTCTGACGACTCGGGTGACTCGAGTCGCCCGGGTCGAGTTAATCGATTACGGCCCTGGAGGTTGCCGGTGACGGTCGGTTCTTTGGTCCAAATTGGTCGCAAAGTGGTCACAAGCGGTCACAAGCCGTAGTGTGACTGGGGCTTTAGGCGTTGCTTGGTGTTGGAAAAATCAGCAAGTCTGACATGTTTCCAGTTTTGCTGTTGGCAGCAACAAACAGGCCATCAACATTTATTTATTTACTTAATATCGGGACAACATCAAGCAATCCTATCAAGCCTACGTCACTATGTACACTTATCGCTAATATGGTAACCGTAAACACTCTAGAATGAACACTCGCACCTCAAATTAGAAATCACTCATTCCATACTAGAATAACCCCAGTCCTGATATGATCCTAGATGTTGCTAGGACGTAAAACAACAAACAAACAAAATCCAGAATAACCGCTAACAGAACCCCCTCACACATCTCGACTAATTAATAGATTTTGTCTAAGTCACAATGGGCGTACTCGATTAATCAACTCGGGTCACCAGAGCCACTGTTTGGCGCATGCGCACATCCTACAGACTCGGGTTGATTACACGAATATGCTCAGGGTGGACAAAATGGTGGCTTAATCTAAAAGTTAATATTTTTTTTCAATAACTGATATCAGTACAGCAAAATAGGATTTAAAGTATTTTATGATTGTAGAAGCTGACAATCTGGGTTATTAAACAATAAAAAGCATTAAAACAACACGTAGGACTTGTACTGGTAGCTGTTATCCTACAGGTACCAGCACAAATGTGACGTCATCACTCCTAGCAAACCCCAGCCAAGAGGTGGGTTACTGGGGCACGTGTATTTCTCGACTCCACTCGCGGTGTTCGATTTGAAATTCTGATGCGGGACTCCGATGACCCGAGTCACCCTGGTCGTGCTAATCGATTATGGCCTATGGGGTATGCAATTATTTTCCATTCATTACTTTGTATCCAAATGCATAATCATCATTGAACCCCACCTTATTATCAATCCATATGAATCAGTCTGTGAATAGTTGATAATTCAAATGCAAAACCCAATTATGCAAAACCCTGCTAATTGGCAAAAGGAATGACAATGGAGGCAGAGTACAGTTTGTTTTTGTTTGTTTGTTGTTGGTTTACGTCCTAGCAGCATCTAAGGTCATATCAGGATGGGCACCGACTTGTGACAGTGCACACTCATGGCGACTTTATAGTGCTGTCCCACTAGGAAACCAGGCCGCCGGCACCCTGACCTGGTCTCCCACTCAGTCACATTATCCTGACACTGAGCACACCAGTCATTGTTCTATCCTAATAATGCCGAGTGCCTGGCTAGGAAGTGACAAGTATCAATTTTTAAGTCATTGGTTTGATTCGACCAGGGTTCGAACCCACAACCCCACGCTCTAACTCATTCGGCCATCCGGTCTGGTACAAGGAGAGCATATTTGTTAATACGACGGACAGCGGGAGAACCTGAGCCGAGAGACCAGACGGGATGGCCAAATGAGTTAGAGCGTCCGTCTCCCATGTTGGTAGATCATGGGGTCGTGGGGTTGAACCCCGGTTGAGTCAAACCAATGACTTAAAAATTTATACTTGTCACTTCCTAGCCTGGTGCTCGGCATTATTAGGATAGGGCAAGGACTGGTTGGCTCAGTGTCAGGATAATGTGACTGAGTGGGATATCAGGTCATGGTGCTGGCGGACTGGTCTTCCAGTGGGGCAGCACTATAAAGTTGCCATGAGCGCGCACTCTCACAAGTCGGTATCCTGATATGACCTTAGATGTTGCTAGGATGTAAAACAACAACAAACAAACAAACCTGAGCCGAGGCCTAGTGGCTATGTAATGTAGTACGGCAGTAACCAAGTCAAGTAGCTAGGTCAGCAAGCAGGAAATTCACGTGGGTTTCCAGTTAGCCACAGAGTGAGGCTCAGTCGGCCGGTGTTGCAGTTTCCGCGGCACACCAGTTTGCGAGGGACACATCCATTCAAATGCATTGTCAATGGCCGTGAGCAAATCTTCAGACAGAAGAAGTGAAATATCTCTACAACCACACCACCTAGAAACAAATCCCTTGGTACACGTATAGAAAACATGTGTACCTGAAAGATTATATTAAATTGATAAGGGTTGGGTTCTGGATTTCTATTAATTTTGAATAAAACTAATGTTTTGCACTGCGCGTACCGTCAAATTCAAGGCATTGTCAATGGTCGTGAGCAATCTTCATACAGAAAATACAACAAAAGTGAAATATCTCTAAAACAACACCACCTAGAAATAAATCGCTTGGTACCCATATAGAAAACATCTTTACCAAAAACATTATATCAAATATATAGGGTTAGTGACGATGCCGTTCGATTTTGACGCATGCGCAGAAGCGATGTGTCCCTCACAAACTGATATGCCACTGAAATTGCAACACCGGTTAGTGATGACGGCAGTCGCAAAATGACAGCTGGCAGCCAATCAGGGTGGCGGATGAATCTGTATGTTAGCCAGAGGCGTTGGCGCAGCCATCCAGGTTCTTGTCGTTCCCCACCGAATCACCCACAATTTGAAAATTGCTAACAATATCGTATGGTCAGAAGGCTAATGCCTGGGCACGGATAAATGAAGTTGGTTGAAGGAGGTTTTAGGTCCTGGCAACATCTAAGGTCATACCAGGACGGGTACCGACTTGTGACAGTGTGACACTCATGGCAAATTTTACAGTGCTGCCCCACTGGGAAATCGGGCCGCCAGCATCATGACCCAATATCCCACTCAGTCACATTATCCTGACTGTAACCAGTCCTTTCCCAATCCTATTAATGCCGCCAGACTAGGACGGGACAAGTATCAATTTTATAAGTCATTGGTTTGAGTCGACTGAGAACCGAACTCCCGAAGAAAAACCAACCTTGCACTATACTCACAGCCAGACCATTAGGCGTCGGTGGTGGAATATACAAGTCTTCCCGGAATTCCTGACTGTGTTTGTTTATTTGTTTGTTTGTTGTTGTTTTATATCCTAGCAACATCTAAGGTCATATCAGGATGGGTACCGACTTATGACAGTGCGCACTCATGGCGAGTTTACAGTGCTGCCGCCCTGGAAGATCAGGCCATCAGCACCATGACCTGATATCCCACTCAGTCACATTATCCTGACACTGAGCCAACCAGTTCTTGCCCTATCCTAATAATGCCGAGCGCCAGGCTAGGAAACAACAAGTATCAATTTTTAAGTCATTGGTTGACTCAACCAGGGTTTGAACCCACGACCCCACGATCTACCAACACGGGAGACGGACGCTCTAACTCATTCGGCCATCCCGTTCGGCCACTGAACTGCTGGCTATGAAAATAGATCAGCAAAACATTAATAGGTTAGAGCAAGGACTGGTTAGTTCAGTATTAGGACTATGTGACCGCGTGGGATATCGGGTCATGGTGCCAGCATCTTGGTGTCTCAGTGGGGCAGCACTATACAAGTCTGCCATGACTGCGTGCTGTCACTAATTGGTACCCATCCGGATATGACCTCAAATCTTGCCAAGATGTAGAACCACAACAAACAGAACCGAGTAGATGATTTCTCTAATGCAAGAAATTAAAAATCGAGAAAAAAGAAAAAAAGCACTTACTATATATACTATATATACTATATATACTGTATATGCTATATATTATATGCTATATACACTATATCTACTACTATATAGTATATATATACTATGCATAGTATGTATACTATGCATGCTATACATACAATGCATGCTATATACTATATACAATATATATACAATATGTATTCCAGTGCGTGAGTGACAGTATCTGCAGCACTGCAGTTGGAGGTGGTGGCGCCACCTGTCCCAACTGTGAAAAGGGGTCACCCATAAAGTAGTACACAACATATGGGTGATCAATATAGGACTTCTTCCCTTCTGCGCCTTTATACTCGCATAAGTCTTATGCATCATACTAACATATATATTATATATATACTATACATGCTATATATGCTATATATGCTATATATACTATATATACTATATATACTATTACTAATACTATATATACTATATATACTATATATACTCTATATACTATACATATTATTCATACTATACACACTAAATATACTATATTATATTATGTACACTATATATACTAAATATAATATATACACTACGTACTACACTGTATATAAGAAAGGGAGGCACAACATTAGATATTCCTCCCTCTAGTGACTAACAGTAATACATGTATTGCTTCACGTGACTTCACAACGCGTTCATTGGACTGATTGGCTCTAGGTTAGAAACCCCATAAATACCACCACTATCCCCAGTAATACCACAGATTCGCCTGTAGATCACTGAATGAAATACACCCCCACCCCACCACCAGCACCACCACTATCTACCCCCACTCCCATCTCACAGGCACTACTAGAAATAACACAAATCACGTGACCTGACGACGCATAGCGATTGGATGAAGACGGATGAAGTCTCTCTTGTTTGTATTCTTCATTTTTTCCCTTCGTCTTCTTTTTGATACATTCCCTCATTAACCGGAGGAAATTTCAACTGCTTGTAAAGTGAGATGGCCGGCAGCTGTGGTTGTGTAGGCAGGTTAAATAGGAAATCACTACAGGCAAGTATAGAGAAGGAAGGCAAGAGATAGAGTGTGCAGAAGGAACCAGAAGGAGCTTGCTTAGTTTATTATATATATAGCTTTTAGAATCCAAGATGGTGGTGGTCACATGGTTTGATCTACCAATCAGAGTTCAATCTGTTGTATCCAAGGCCTGGTCATGCTGGCTACAGTGCCTTGTGGTGGCCAGTGATCCATAAATAACACCATGGGGGGGAGAGGGTATGTGAGCTGACTCCTCCAAAGACTTATCTAAGGAGTGACACTCCTCCAAAGAGTATTTTACTATACAATTTCTATACCTAATGAGTAATAGTTTACCAACTCCACATATCCCTCATATGCCTTTGGATTTTATATATTACATTTACTATTCTATAGACAAGTTGCAATTTATTATAGTAGTTTCACATATATCCTCATGTGCCATAATATCGGAAAATTTTACATGCTGACAATTGGTCTTCCTCATTCCCCTTGCCCTGCCCTACTAATAATGCCGAGTGCCAGGCTGGGTATTGAGAAGTACCGTATATGTCCTAATAGAAGCACGCTACCCAATAGAAGCACACAACCCTTTTCAAGATTTAAAGCATGCAGGAATTCACGATCATATTCGGACCGAATGCACATAAAATAAAAAAATCCCATTTTATTTCAGAGGCATGACAAAAACAAATACAAATTTACGATCAGATTCAGACTGAATGCACATAAAATAAGACAATCCCACTTTATTTCAGAGGCATGAAAAAAACAAATCCATAAAATTCTTTAACTTTGAATAGACGCGCATTCATGTGTCTGCACTCACGCAGTGCACGTCTATTGGGACATATACAATATGTACATTTGTAATCAGGTGCAGGTGTACTGAGCACCACTGTTGAAATGCCACATACACAGGTAGGTGTGCATAGGTTGATTGCATCAGGGGGTCTAGATAGACTAACGGTTAGGCTGCTGGCCTTGGAATGGCAGACATGTGGGTTCGAGTCTGACTCTAGGTGTGATGTTTCGCTTCATTTGCAAAAAAAAACACACAAAAAACACCAAAAACCCATAACATTGGTCCCATGACCAGGATTCGGTACACACTGCACACTGTATGGTTGTTCAACCATTCCGATGTATGCCTGTGCCCCCAACTCTGCCAATTTGGATTTCCACCGCTGTGTATAACTTACAGCGTCATCAAAGGCCAGTTGCTCTCATACCATGTCTATGTGGTGTGGGAGGTTAAAAATCCCTTGCATCAGTAAAGTGTAGGCTCTGGCTTTCTGTCGATAAACTGTCTAATGGTGAAAACAAGTCTATTCAGACTTATCCATGATAGGCAATATAAATCTTCAGGAAAAAGAACAAAAATGTAGTACTATAAATGTGCTACCTGGATATGTGCGATTGCAAGTATAAAACACACAATTCCCCATTCTGATTATTACCTTAGATGTTCTCAGTACGAAAAACTCCCAACAACCAACACACTATTGGGTATGTGTATGGGTGTGTGCTGTTGGGTAGGGGTGGGTGTTGTTGGGTAGGGGTGTGTGTACGGGTGTGTGCTGTTGGGTAGGGGTGGGTGTTGTTGGGTAGGGGTGTGTGTACGGGTGTGTGCTGTTGGGTAGAGGTGGGTGTTGTTGGGTAGGGGTGTGTGTACAGGTGTGTGCTGTTTGGTAGGGGTGGGTGTTGTTGGGTAGGGGTGTGTGTACGGGTGTGTCCTGTTGGGTAGAGGTGGGTGTTGTTGGGTAGGGGTTGTGTGTACGGGTGTGTGCTGGTTTGGTAGGGGTGGGTGGTTGTTGGGGTAGGGGGTTGTGTGTACGGGTGTGTGCTGTTTGGTAGGGGTGGGTGTTGTTGGGTAGGGGTGTGTGTACGGGTGTGTGCTGTTGGGTAGGGGTGGGGTGTTGGTTGGGTAGGGGGTGTGTGTACGGGTGTGTGCTGTTGGGTAGGAGTGGGTGTTGTTGGGTAGGGGTGTGTGTACGGGTGTGTGTATGGGTGGATGTTGGTGGGTGTGAGGGGGGGGGGGGAATGGAAGGGGTGTGTTTTGGTGTGAAAGACCAGGGTTGGAGGAAACCGTCAAGGTCCATGAAAGACGCCACGAACGGATCGATTGTGTACCAGTCCTGGCGCGTTGTGGGAATGTGGCACAATTTGGCCCGGGTCACACGGCGTCGTGACGTCACAGCAGCAGCTCCGGGATTAGTTCCAGAAGCGTCTTCCCGCCACCCATCCCTCACCCGGCGTCTGCCGCGCTAATACCCCAGCGTCTCTGTATTGTCGTCTGCTCTGAGTGAATGTATATATGTATATATATATATATGTATTTCTGTACTATATAATTTATCATGTGGATATAAATAAAAGCAGCCCCTTAATGGTTCTCTTTAACCACCGAAACTTCCATGTTATTTACTGCGGAGCGGGCATTCTCTCCTCCCCGCCTCCCATATGCCATCAGCCAACTGTCACTCTGCTCACTTTCAAAACTATATATATGTAAATACAGTAAAACCTCTCTAACCGACCAGCTCCACAGATCGACCACTGCCCTATATCGATCGCTTTATTTGGGTCCCAAATGATCACCCATACAATATCATTGTAACGATAACAAAACTCACTAAACCGACCACCTCCCTAAATGGACCATTTAAAGTCAGTCCCATGGTCGGTCAATTTAGAGAGGTTTTACTGTATATGTATATATATATATTGTATGCATATGTGTATATATGTATGTATATTTATACATATGTACTTAAATGTATATATGAATACATATGTATTATATGTACATATATATATATGCTGTATAAGAATTATACAAGTATAATAACCCAGAATTCCCTACTCGCTCCTCAGCTCCACCCACCAGGAATCGAGTGATGGAGCCAGGGGCCGGTAATCTACTACTCCAACCTCAGCTCCGACAGTGGCGCCACCTCGCTATCTGCTCCTAACATCATTCACTCTACCAACGAAATATATAGCTATATGTATATCTATATATGTATTATGCGTATATATGTGTATATATTTGTATATATGTGTATATATGTGTATATATATATATGTGTATATATGTATATATGTGTATATATGTGTGTATATATTTACATATATGTATACAGTAAAACCTCTCTAAATCAACCGACCATGGGACCGACTGTTTAGAGAGTTAGAATATCCTTACAATGGCGTTGTTGGGACCCAAATAAAGTGATCGATATAGGGGAGTGGTCGATCTGTGGAGGGGTCAGTATAGAGAGTTTTTACTCTATATGTATTATTTTTAAGCGAGTGGTACAGGCAAGAGTCTGAGTCGTGACAGCTGAATAGGGCAGGTGGCATCACCAGGCAAGGCAGAGAGCCTGTCCATTCGCCTGAGTTGTTAAGTGTCAGTAGTTGTGAGAGGTTTCCAGATAAGTTGCAACCAGAGGCACCATTAAAGGATAATCAGTTTACAGATAATTATACCTGTATACTGCTTATACAATTCCAGGGGGACGAGTGTAGTAGTCTGCACTGATCTCTCAGGCAAGGAACCACATAGACAGGTAGGCGTGGGTAGTGTGGTGATATCAGGGAGCCTAGGTCGTGTAATGGTTAGCACACTGGTCCGGAATGCAAAGAGATGTGGGTTTGAGTCCCACTCTAGGCGCAATATTTCCCATTTTCATCACCCCCACGACATCATCATCATCATCATCATGCTGTCGGTCGTGATGCGACAAAGACTGCTTTCATTACTTGACTGCCGCTCTCCATTTAGCTCTCTGCTGTGAGAGTGATGTCATTTCAGGAAAGCTGCCTGCAAAAGTGTTGAAGTGCTGCTGGCTTTTGCAAGTTACCAGCGGCACTCTCTCGGGGAGCAAATAGAGGTTTCACACCGGCAAGAACATGTCCAGACAGGCGCAAAACTATTTGTCCCTGCAGTGGCTTGTCGGGAGATGTTGGGAGTTCCATACATCCACCGCCCTTCATGCTGCCACAGTGACATGGTTTTTTGTTTAGGGTTTGCTCCCTTAGCCTTCGGTTCGTCAAGAAACTGTACCACGAGGCAGTGCTTTACAACTCTGCAGGGCAGGGCGTCAAACTCCCTGAGGTATTGCAATACCTGCATACCGACGACAGTAAGGATACTAACAAGCACATGCAGGGACAAAACATTAATGGTTATATCAGGACACGTACTGACTTATGACAGTGCACACTCTTGGTGACGTTTATAGTGCTGCTCCACTGGGAGACTGAGCCGTTGGCACCATGACCAAATATCCGACTCAGTGAAATTAACCTGATATTGAACAAACCAGTCCTTGCCCTATCCTATTAATATTGAGAATCAGAGTAGGTAGTGACACGTATTTATTCTGTAAGCCATTGGTTTGACTCGGTGAGGGTTCAAACATATACCCTCTCATGTGGTTAGCCAGTCAGCGCTCTTAGAGATTCGGCCACCACGTCCGCCATCTTGTCGTTATCACGAATAAGTCATGTCCCTGTGTAAAATATTCTGATGAAACGCATTGGTGGGGGGATGCAAATGGTCTATTGGTGAAAAAAGTATATAGGGCCAGCTGCATAAATATTTATGTAGTTGCTGGTGGTGCTTGATTCATTGGTCAATAGTCATTGTGTGTTAGTCAGATAGTGTGTAAGGGGCACTTGGAGCTCTACTCACTACCCCCTCCCCCCTCTATTAGTCATGGATCACCACACACTCAGCTCAGGGCAGGTGGCGGCCAAGGGAGCCACACCGCATGGTGGTGGTGGGCAGATCTGTAACCATGGGGAAACATGAATGCTTGATGTTCATTGGTAGAGCTGTAGATGCTTGATTCTCATTGGAGAATACGGTCAGGTGGTATGCCATACCAGATCCGCGTACCACTATAAATAATAAACCTGAGGTCTTGGCTCTCTCTACTTTCACTCTTTATACTCTTCCTTTCTCTTTTTGCCTGTATTGATTTCACCATAGCCTGCCTACACAACCACAGATTCCAGCCATGGACTTTATACCTGTATATGTATGATGTCAACTAGTAGAGGTGAAAGCGTCAAAGCGAATGATCGTCTCTAGAGAGAAGTCAAGTCACTGCATTTTTGTAATGTCATATGGGGAGACGGTTCAAGCAGATGGTCGTCTCTAGAAATAGATCAAGCTACTGCATCTATATAATGTGATGCAGGAAGAGGGTTAAAGAATATTGTCATCTCCAGAAATCAGTCAAGCCACTGTGTTATATGATGTCATACAGGGAGAGGGTTCAAGCAGATGGTCGTCTCTAGATAGAAATCAACCCACCGTATCTATGTAATGTCATAGGGGGAGAGAGTTACAACAGATGATCGTCTACAGAAATAGATCAAGCTGCTGCATCTATAGCCCCGTTGACACATGGGCCTTAAGTCGCCTCAACTAGTTTGCTTCATCTAAGTCGACTCAGATCGCGCATATGAACGCTCATCTCAGGCGAATTAGCGCTGAGTCGACTCAACTAGTTCACCTCAAGTAAACCGCTTCGTGAGGTAGATTAGATGAGGCGAAATAGCTTAAGTCGGCCTAAGTGGCATGTGTGAATGCAACTGGTTTAGTTGAGGCTGCTTAAGCACATGGATGGAGACTGCTTCCTAACAGGTAGTTGCTTTCATAGTGGTTAGAACACATGTTTGTTAGGTATGTACGTAGTGTGGATGTATGTGTTGCATTTGGATGTAGTGTGGATCTATGTGTGGATGTATGTATGTGTGGATACCCATCCTGATATGACCTTAGATGTTGCTAGGATGTAAAACAACAACAAACAAACATCGATCTGAGCCGGTTTAACGCATGTGTCTGAACGCGCCACACTTTGAAAACTCTGTATGTGTGAACGTGCCGCTAGTTCAACTCATGTAGTTCGCCTCATCTAAGTCGACCTTACGCCATACGTGTGACCACGGCTTATGAAATGTCATATGGGGAGAGGGTTAAAGCAGTTGGTTGTCTCCAGAATTAGGTCAAGCCAATGTGTCTTTATAATGTCACACTGGAGAGGGGTAAAGCAGATGGTCATTGCCAGAAATAGGTTACGTCATTTTTCAATCTGGGATTTCACCGAGCGGTGTGTTCTTTTACAAGGCGAGCAATTTCCGTTTCTTTGTTTTGATTTCATTATGCTGCTTGTTGTGAAACCATTTCGCAGCAACTTCCGGTACAAAAAAATACAATTTCAAGAAAATTAAAGGTTTTAGTATGGGATGTATAATTAATTATGCAGATATAAATAGGCGGAGTATCATTATTATTTATTATTCTTCTACTTTCCTTACATATATTATTGTCCAATCGTTGACCTGCCCGGTCTTTGCCCCTGGTTGCCGGCTGCGAGTGCCACCACCGGGCGTTTGCCTCACCGGGCAGTCAGTCTCCTACCTGATTTCAAACTTTTACCGGTATGCCTGTTTATTGTGTTATGCCCTAGATGTTCAATAAAAGTGTCCGACCCAACACTCGTCCCTATCCTTCCCTTCTTACATAGCCCTACTTTATATAATATATATATATATCTGTTTGTTGTTTGTTTGGTGTTGTTGTTTTATGTCCTAGTAACATTTAAGGTCATATCAGGATGGGTACCGACTTTTGACAGTGCGCACTCATGGCAACTGAATAGTGCTGTCCCACTGGGAAACCAGGCCGCTGGCACCATGACCTGGTTTGCCACTCAGTCACATTATCCTGACACTGATCACACCAGTCCTTGCCCCATCCTAATAATGCCAAGCGCCTGGCTAGGAAGCAACAAGTATTAATTTTTAAGTCATTGGTTTGACACGACCAGGGTTCGAACCCACGACCCCACGATCTACTAGCACGGGAGACGGACGCTCTAACTCATTCAGCCATCCCGTCTGATATATATATATCTTATATACTATATAAAATGCCTCCGAGCTAGTGGAGGAGAGGACCCGCGCAGGAGGCGGAGAGGTGCATGCTGGTACCCCCCTCCCACCGCGGGGAGGGGGGGGGGGGGTAGTGCCACCCACTCCAGATATTATTACATGCGATAACGAGCTTATCACTATCCGTATATATGGAGTATATATACTATATATATATCATATATAAAGGCCGGTGTAGTAAGTTCAAAACACTACCCCACAAAAACACTACGGTAGTGTTTTCAACCTAGGTTCAAAACACTATGGTAGTGTTTTCAACCTAGCTGAAGGTAGGTTCAAAACACTACTGTGGCCACGCTCAAAACACTATTCTCAAGTTCAAAACACTACCTTTAAGTTCAAAACTCTACAGGGCAGTATGTAGTAAGGTGGGGCAGTAGCGGTTGTTTTTAGTGGTTATTGTTTTACATCCTAGCAACATGGAAGGTCATATCAGGATGGGTACTGACTATCCTATTAATGCCAAACGCCATGCTAGGAAAGCGACAAGTATCAAGTTGTGGTGCATACACCGCAGCACCATCAGCGTATACTAAAACGTGGCGCACACGCCGCAGCGCTATCAGCATATACTAACATGTGGCGCACACACTGCAGCACCATCAGCATAATACGTGGCGCACACGCCGCAGCTCTATCAGTATCAGTGTATACTAATACGTGCTTCAAATTCCGCAGCAGGGTCAGCTTGTAGTGTTTTGAACTTGGGTAGTGTTTTGAATGTACATAGGGGTAGTGTTTTGAACTTAACAGTAGTGTTTTCAACCTAAGTTCAAAACACTACCATAGTGTTTTGAACGGCGTGGTGTTTTGAACGTCCTCCACCGGGTACGGGACAAGAAACGAAGGAAAGGAAGAAGTGGGTGGAGATGATTTTTTCTCTGGCATAGGGAATATTAAGCCGTAGCCTATCAAAAGACATTCCTGGGCACAAATGACAGTGTTGTGCGTCCGTGGTTAGGAAAGCTGGCGGTGATGGCACCAGGGGTCCCGTGGGAGGGGGCTACTCCGTACCAAATTATGCACCGAATAGGAGTAGCAAATAGAATACTAATAATAACTCCCTTCTCTGCCTATATATTTGCATAATGCTTAAATATCACATATACTGGGGTACTATATTTAATCAACTATATATATGATATATATACTATGCATACTATATATACTATATATACTATATGTACTCTGTATACTATATATAATATAATACTATATGTACTATATATACTATATACTATATATATACATATCCGTTTGACTCTCACGGTATTATATATATATATAATATAAATATTTGTTTGACCCATAAATCGAATGGGATTAATTCCAATACTTCTAGCAACAATCGTAATCAACTGAAAGTTGGTGACCACGTAGACACGAGTGGGGCCCCTGATCATACTAGGATTGTGGTGAAGGACACTAGATACTGCTACATATAAAGACAGGAAGTAATTTATGTGATGTATAAGAATTATTCGAGTATAAAGGCACGGGTGGGAAGATTCCCTATATTGGTAACCCTTATGTTGTGTGCTACTTTATGGGTGACCCCCCCCCCCCACCCCTTTCACTGTTGGGACAGATGGCGCCACCACCCCCAACCCCTACCAGTGCCGCGAATACTGTCACTCGCCCACTGGAATCCTCCAGTGCGACTGACACTGGTCAATATCCGGGGGAGGTGAGGTGGGAGAGATAGCACCACCGGTAAAGGGTTGTATCTTGTAGACCTATTTCATATGACGTCAGGATAGGTATCTAGGTCAGTGCGCGCGCCTTTTGGCTGCAGGACAACACACTGTCACACTGGAAACTCAGTGGCTATGAGCAATCTTCATACAGCGAAAGTTAAATATCTCTAAAACCACACCACCTAGACACAAACCGCTTGGAACACATATAGAAAACATGATTAACAAAACGATTATATTAAATTGATAAGGTTAGGGTTCTGAATTTCTATTGATGCGCGAAAAGGAAGAAGGCAAGGCAGGGATGGAGAAAAAGAGGCGTTTATTGGTACGCCTCACAACAGCAAGCTATACAGGAGATTAAACAAACAGCTCATGAGGAGCAATGTACAGTAACAGAGGAGGTTAGAAAAAGAGCTCAGAAGGAGCGAACCGTATAACTTAAGCTAGGGAGGAGGAGCTCGGGGAGCTTAGTGTTCAGGGGAGGGGCGGCGAGGAGCCCTCCACCACAGGAGGAGAGTATAGAGAGGAACAGTAGAAGAGAGTTGGGTGGGTGGGTGGAGAAGAAAGCGGGGGTGCAGGGATGACGGCTGGAGGGCGAGTGCCTGAGGGAGGCCGGCGGGCGGCCTTATAAGGGAGGGAGCTGAAAGGCGAGGGGGCAGGTGAGAAAGCGGCGGGCGAGGGCGGCAGAGGGGCAGGGCGACAGGGTGAGAGAAAGCTGAGGGGCGGATGACGAGGGAGGTGGGAAAGCTGCGCGACGGCAGGGAGCGGGCGGGGGGAGGGTCTCTTCCTTCCCTCGCATCAAACGCAATGCGAGCATTACGACCAATTTTGAATAAAACTGACGTTTTGCACTGCACATACTGGCAAACTTAATGCATTGTCAATGGCCGTGAGCAATCTTCATACAGAAAAAGTTAAATATTTCTGACGTTTTTCACTGCGCATATCGGCAAACTCAATGGCAGTGTGCCTTCGTTCTGCAGCCAAGCTGCATGCGCATACACGATGTTTATAAACATTGAAAGGGGTCTATGGAGAATGACAATAATAATAAGTATTATTCCCTTAGCTATCTTTTTTATACTCGCATAATACATTATACATCACATACATATGTAAAGTACAATATTTATTAAAAACATCAACCCCTTAACTGCGAGGGTCATAAGGGCATCACAGATGAATTTGCAACCATTTTCTTCTCCATTTTCCCTGTTCTGCGCTGCCCTCTGGGACTTGCAAAACTCCAGGCGTGTCCATTCCCTGATGTTGCCTTGCCACCTCTTCCTTGGTCCGTATTGTTTTCATCCCCCTTTCACTGTGCCTTGCAAGATGGTTTTGGCCAGACCCGATGAGTGGGAAATACATCCATACTGCAGCTTGAGCATCAAGAAGCATTTGTTTATGGATTTCAAATTGAGTTTCGAGTAAGTGCTTTGGTGTCCTGTGAGTTTGTTAATTTTATTTTATTGTAATGTTGCCTGATCTGATGATCCCTATCTGTTCAGAGAAATAGATTTAGTTTGCTATAATGTATATTACTACAGAAAGAGAGGGCGCCCTCGTCTCCGGTTCAAGGATACCATCAAGAGAAACCTGAAGCTGAGAGACATTAAGACCGACTCATGGACGCAACTCTCACAGCAGAGAGCTAAATGGAGAGCGGCAGTCAAGTAATGAAAGCAGTCTTTGTCGCATCGCGACCGAGAGCATGATGATGATGATGATGATGATGATGATATTACTTTACTAACTTGGGGTATATCTTAAGTGAAAACTTGCTAAATTAATGTACATTGAAATAATGGACACCACAGGCTACAACAGTGACAGGTTCTGTGAAATTGATTTGGTTTGTATTCCCTTGTGTATAGTGATACACACTACAATGACTGCATCAGTATCTAAGCTGGATGTGTAGGATTAACTGTAGATAAGTAAGTGTGTTTAAACAAGTGTATTCTTCACCAGAAACTACGCTAGTTCTGGAAATAAGAAGTGGGTGACCCTGATTTTAAAGCAGTGTGGGAAAACGGGGCGATCTCCATGGTAACCTGGTGGTAGTTGTCTGTTGAGACCTGTCATGCCGCCCAGAATAACTAGCTTAAAGTTGCATAGCCCAACGAAAGCATAAACCTTTCTAACCCAAAACACATTACAGTAAAACCTCTCCAACCGACCACCTCCACAGATCGACCACTTTCCTATACTGATCGCTTTATGTGGGTCCCAACAATAAAGATATTCTAACTTCCTAAAACGACCACCTCCCTAAATGAACCACTTAAAGTCGGGCCGATGGTCGGCCGATTTAGAGAGGTGTTACTGTACAGTAACACCTCTCTAACCGACCACCTCCACAGATCGACCACTCCCCTATACCGATCGCTGTATGTGGGTCCCAACAATACCATTGTAAGGATATTCTAACCCCCTACACCGACCACCTCCCTAAATGGACCACTTAAAATCGGTCCCATGGTCGGTCGATCTAGAGAGGTGTTACTGTACAGTAATACCTCTCTAACCGACCACCTCCACAGATCGACCATTCCCCTATACCGATCGCTTCATGTGCATCCCAACAATACCATTGTAAGGATATTCTAACTCCCTACACCGACCACCTCCCTAAATAGAACACTTAAAGTGGGTTCCATGGTCGGCTGATTTAGAGAGGTGTTACTGTACAGTAAAACCTCTCTAACCGACCACCTCCACAGATCGACCACTCCCCTATACCGATCGCTTTATGTGCGTCCCAACAATACCATTGTAAGGATATTGTAACCCCCTACACTGACCGCCTCCCGAAATGGACCACTTAAAAGTCGGTCCCATGGTCGGTCAATTTAGAGAGGTGTTACTGTACCTATACATGTCCAACTTAGACAATGATTGCACTTATTGAGCATTTATTGTTCCATAGAAGGGAATAGAAAGTACATTTAATAGAATATTTGTATGCTGACCTCTCAGGCAAGGAGCCAAATAGACAGGTAGGCGTGGGTAGTGTGGTGACATCAGGGAGCCTAGGTGTTGTAATGGTTAGCACACTGGCCCGGAATGTAAGAGATGTGGGTCTGACTCCCGCTCTAGGCGCAATATTTCCCATTTTCATCACCCCCAATGACATTCGTGCCATAACCAGGATCCTGTATAAGTAACACGCTGTATAGTTGTTGAACCTACCCTTGGTATTTATATGTAACTTGTAAGTGCATTGCGTGTATGTATGTAATTGTAAGCATTAAATGACCATCCTGGCAACATCTAAGGTCATTTCAGGATGGGTACCGAATTGTGAAAGTGGGCAATCATGACGACTTTATGGTGTTGCCCCACTGGGAGGCCAAGTCACTGGGTCCATGACCCAATTTTCGGTTCAGTCACATTATCCTGACACTGAGCTTTCCAGTCATTGTCCTATCCTATTAATGGCGAGCGCAAAGCTAGGAAGCGACAAGCAGCAATTTTGTAAGTCATCGGTTTTGACTCGACCTGGAATCGAACTCCCACCCTTCCACATTGGAAGCCTGCGCTCTACCGATTCAGCCACCGCGTGCGGTGGGCAGCTTTGAACCAACAAACCCCGTACCAAGACAAGAAATAGAAATAATAATAATAATGATGAGTAATAATAATAATAATAATGATGATGAGTAATAATAATAATAATAATGAGTAATAATAATAATAATGAGTAATGATCCACACGAAAGCCATCATACGCCTGGTGAAATTATAACAATCAACTTCATATATTCATCTCAGATATGGCCAAATTAAAAAAAAATTGGTGATCGTCCATTTGATCACACAAATCAGGTTTCGGTTGTGCAGTTTTTATTTATATTTTGTTTATATGTTGTCAGTATTTTTTTGGTTTTACATGATTTCAATGGAATTACATAAACATCAATTTCACTTCATGCACATGGTGTTATGGTGTTTACCGCTGTCCATACATAGTTATGTATAACGTCTGGTGTATGACAATTGCTGCTAAACCAACGCATTTTCTAAATTTTAAAAAGAAAAGAAAATATTTTTTAAATTATGGGCGGCGATTTTTCAGGCTCGGTTGGGGACGATCACCAATTCAAAAAAAAATTGTTGGCTGAGTGGCAAAAACTGAAAGCCGTCTGACAGTGCCGCTTTAATTGTGCATCTTACACTTCCGGTTCCCCCATCCGTGCTTGCGACGCGTCGCCACCAGGGGGAGCGGTAAGGAATCAGTCACCGATGACGATGGGGACGTGTCTATGTCACAACGAGGTAGGATTGCAGCCACTTTCCAACTAATATCCGGTCATGGTGTAAAATATTCCGACTTTTTAGGTCTGGTTCATAAATAAATAATAGTTCAAATAAATTCTAAAATATCTCCTTTTCATAAAACTCATATGTAAAGCATTAAGAAAACTGTTTTAATCATATTTAAATCATCCAGTTATTTCTATAAAGTCATTATAATAATATTCCAATTATATAAGTACCACTATAAAACCTCTCTAATAATACCTAATTCATTATATCATGTTGCTAAATACATGTGCATAATATTCAAACCAAGTTGTGAAACCATGGTAGATTATGTATATTAAGTGAAGTGATAATTAATATCAGATTGTTCTAAGGTTCTACATCAAATATAACCACTGGAGATAAGAAATCCGGAAAATTATTACTGTATTGGTATATTTACATGTATTACTGAATTGAAGTCTGTTGGTATTATATATTGTATGAAAGGAGGTAAATGCTGAAACTAAGGGCAGCATATACAGTTGATGCAGACTGGTTTCTTCACCTAGACAAATAGTCTGTGAAGAATGCCACAGAATGGGTATAATAATTAAGTCAAGAATTAAGTTCTGTGTGCCTGTTATGGTATGATTTACAGATGCCAGTATCTGAGGGAGTGTTAGCACACAGGTGACAATGCATGGGGGCTGTGTGTGTGTGAGTGAGTGTTTGCAGGACCTGCCAAAGCCAGGTGTCAGGCTGGAGGTGGGAGGAGGAGTGTGTGTGTGTGTGTGTGTGTGTGTGTGTGTGTGTGTGTGTGGTGAGCCCTCCCTGCCCCACCTGGTGGCAGTTTGCTGAACTAAAGATGATAAAATATGTAATTCTCAAAGTAAGGCATGTAGAAACTCCTACTATTTTGGAGTTGTCCCAATCTAAGGGACTGGTGACCACGGGTGTTATGTAAATATAAACAGGGTTGATATTCCCATATAAGTGTAATTGGTGAACTTGATGGAAAAATATGTATCTGACTTGGGGTGGGTGGGTTGTCCCCCCACCCCTTACCTAGATGGGGGGAGGGGGCTGGTGGGAGTGGTGGGGGTCCACCCACTCCCACCCTGCCTCCCCCACCACTGACTGGAGGAGTTCAGCCAATGAAATGCGATGTTACTGTCTCTGACTGAGGAGACTCCCAGCAACTGTGTACCTGTATTTTGAATGTTTTCCATCTGAATAAAAGAGCTGGGCAGGGGGGGTGGCAGGCAGATGACCTGGAGACAGCACAGCAGGAGGAGCCAGCCACCCCTCCCTACTAAACTTTACCACACTTAATTTCTGTTGGGTTGATATTCCTTGGAACAGATATAGTAAGAAGATATAGTAAGCAGATATAGTAAGCAGATACAGTAAGCGGATCATCGCTTGAGTAATATCATACATTAGTGCTTTCCAGCCTCCACACACAGAAGTTAGGGTTCTATTTCATATAAAGATTATAGCATGTAAAATACCGCTAGTTAACAATGGCATGGCAGTTTGGTTGGATGTTATAGTAAGGACACCGGGCGCGCGGTGGCCGAATCTTTAGAGAGTGGGCCTCGCGTGCAGGAGATCACGAGTTAGGTTCCCGGTCGAGTCAAACCAATGACTTATCAAGTTTATATTTGTCACTTCCTAGCCTGGCGTTCGGCATTACTAGAATAGGGCAAGGACTGGTTAGATCAGTGTCAGGATAATGTGACTGCGTGCGATGTTGGGTCATGGTGCCAGTGGCCTGATTTCCCAGTGTGGCAGCACTATAAAGTCGCCATGAGTGCGCACTGTCACAAGTCAGTACCTGTCCTGAGATGACCTTATGTTGCCAGGATGTAAAACTCCAACATCCAACAAAGCAAAAACTAAGGGCACCCACAACCTACGGAAATATGTATAAAAAAAATATTGATGGGCGGAAATGAGAGTGGTGAATAGTGATGGGTAGTGTCGCAAAGCGCCGGGGGTGGCGCCACCGGTGCAATGTGTCCGCTGCGGGGATAGCAATGGCCGTACATGAGTAAATGAGAGGATGAATCTGGGTCATTATTTATATTAGCATAATTCATTATAGGTCACATACGCCCAAATATATATATATATATATAAATGTATATATATATGTATATATATACATATATACATCGTCATCATCATCATCATCATGCTGTCAGTCATGATGCGACAAAGACTGCTTTCATTACTTGACTGCCGCTCTCCATTTAGCTCTCTACTGTGAGAGTTGCGTCCATGAGTCGGTCTTAATGTCTCTCAGCTTCAGGTTTCTCTTGATGGTATCCTTGAACCAGAGACGAGGGCACCCTCTCTTTCTGTAGCCAGAAGACAGTTGAGAATAGAGGATCTGCTCTGGTAGCCTGTCTGATGACATCCTCATGAGGTGTCCAGTCCACCGGAGATTCTTTTTGATCAGAAGATCTTCCATATATACATATATGCATATATATATATACATATATACATATATGCATATGTAGGAGGGGCAGACCAACACAGAAACTAATAGGCGTATATGGTTAGTTTTATTTGGCTTATATCATCGCAGTGTAATCATGACTCAACCGTAACCATATTTGACTGGGCAACCCGCCACGGAGCTCGCGACCCCAGCCAATCAAACAGTGTCTGCGAGGGCCGTTGCGACACGCATATCTGCCAATATGCGATCAGAAAGTGGGGTACAAATGTATCTAAAGACAGTATCCGATGCCCAATCCCCCCTGGTCCTGATCTCCTCGAGGGAAGCACCCTGCATCGCTAAAAACGTGCAGCCCCCCCGATGTAAGGAGTGACAAGAATAGTCCTCCGGCACCAAGCCAACACACTTTGCAAAATGCTTAATTGTGGCTTGAACAGCCTCGTAAGAAAGAGGCACCAATGGTTCATAAGAACCTGGAACCAAAAAGGCCGATGTGTCTTCGGAAGTTGGTGTTTCGGCAAAGTGCCTCTCTAACCAATATACCGCACAAAGGTCAGTATTTACCACCCTGGTAATCGGAATTAACAGTTTCCGCTGACTGAATTGAATCGTTTTTGACTTACGTATAGTTAAGAGGGCACCCCAATCGTGAAAATTGATATCTCTACGGAGCAGCATAGAATCCGAATGCGTTATTTGACATTTCCGTAACAGGCCCCTAAATGCTGTCAACAGTGCCGCCCTAGTAAAATAATCAGGAGAAGCAGGACAGGAGCCTGTGTTGCCCGGTGCAGGCAAGCAAGGAATGGGCCGGGTCGTACGACGAGGGGAGCGAGGAAAGGTGGTAGTGGCGCCACCTGATGGATTCGAACCCAACTATCTATAGGAAACAAGCCAACCTGCGAGGGGGGAGATCTGCCCTCCCTACACCAGCATATCATAGATATACGCGTGTATATATGTGATGTATAAGAGTTATGCGAGTATAAAGGTGTGAAAGGGAATGTTCCTTATATGATCACCCATATGTTGTGTACTACTCTATGGGTGACCGCTTTTCACAGTTGGGCCATGTGCCGCTACCACCCCCCAACCCTACCAGTGGCGCAGATACAGTCACTCACGCATTATTGTATGGTAGCACAGAATTTATATATGTGTGTGTGTGTAATGTATAACGCATTATGTGAGTATAAAAATACGGAAGGGAATTGTTCCTAATTATTGATATTAGTTGATATTACTGATATTATTGATATCACCGATTGCTATACTCCGTAAGACTCCACACTTGACTTGTGGCGCCACCTGTGACTCACCTCTCCTCCAATGGGTGTCGACAAGTGTCAGTATGTGTGTTACTGTTAGGACGAGTGAGTGGGTATGGAGCAGAATCAGACCTGGGAAATAGTGGCCAAGGACAGGAGTTCATGGCGTGCTTCTATTCGCAAAGGCCCAACACAGTTTGAAACTGATCATATTTCTCAAGCTAAACAAAAGTGTCCGTAGAGAAAAGGTTGTCTCCTTCATCTACCAGACTCGCTGGCAGTAGCTAACCACATATGTCCAACGTGCCACCGCACATTGCGAGTGCAAATTGGACTCATAGGTCATTGACGGCAAATGATGAGTTGCTGTCATCATCGCCACCGATGGACAACCAAGAAGTAGTATCAGGATTCATGCAGTGTAGCCTTATCAAAGAGGAAGTCCAGAATAGCCTAGCGATATATTCATAATAAAGATTGTATGATCCCTAATTTATGTGTTGCATGATTTATATGTATATATAGATATCATGCGGGGTTTTGAAAATGGGAAGTATTGCAGCTAGAGCTGGATTCAAACCGACACCTCTTGCCATTTTGGGGTTAGCGTGCTAACCATTAGACAATCTAAGCTCCCTGATGCAATCACCCTAGCCACGCATACCTGTATATGCGACTGACAGGTCAATGCAAAAACTAAGGGCACCCACAACCTACGGAAATGAATGAGGGAGAGGTCAATGCAGACTACTACAGTCGTCCCCCTGGAATCGTAAGTCTTTTAAATGGTTTACATTCATAAGTCTTTTAAGACTTACAATTACATACATACCGGCAATATACTTTCTTCTTCTTTGAAGATTTATACTGCCTATCATGGATAAGTCTGACTAGTCTTGTTTTCACCATTAGACAGTTTGTCGATAGAAAGCCCAAGCCTACACTTTTACCGACCCAAGGGATTTTTAACCTCCCACACCACATAAACATGGTATGAGAGCAACTGGCCTTTGATGAAGCTGTACGTTATACACAGCGGTGGAAATCCAAATTGGCAGAGGTGGTGGCATGGGGAATCGAACCACCGACCTTCAGATTAGGAGTCTGATCTAGATAAAAGTCAGACACCCTAACCACCACTCCGCCACAGAGAACACCACATACACATAAACACATAAACATAAGGGTAGATTCATCAACCATACAGCATGTGGCTTTACACAATCCTGGTCATGGCAACCAGTGTCATTATGAAGGATAATGAAAATCGGAAATATTGTGCCTAGAATAGGACCTGAACCCACACGTCTTGTCTTTCCGAGGCTAACATCCTAACCATTAGACTACAATGTATCTAGGTTCCCTTATGCAACAGCCCTATCATTACCTACCTGCATGTGTGGCTCCTTGTGTAAGAGGTCAGTGCAGACTATTAAATATATGTATATATATATATATATATAAATATATGTGATAGGGCATGTGATATCATATGGCCGGTAGATGCAACACGAAGAGCTGCCAAAGAATAGAAACGTACGCTTCACCGTTCATTTCCTCAAGTCCGCTCTCTGAGGTGTCACAGATCCAAGTGCCCCACCCCTTGACAAGCAAGGCCAAAGGTAGCCTCTCATCATGGGGGGAGGCGGGGCGGGTGGCCACTAGCCAGTTGGAGAAAGAGGCGGTCCACCTGGGGATTGCCTCTGGTTAGCCGGCTGCCACCTGTCACCTCAGAAGGGCAAGATACATCAGCGTAGTCTCTGCCACCACCGTGTGGTGATGAGAGTCATGTATGGACTGCTACATATATATATGACCTTAGATGTTGCTAGGATGTAAAACAACAACAAACAAACATATATATCAACTTTTGTTTTCTTAGAAGTTGCTATTATTTGCTCTACTGAAGTGACATTAACTGATACTCGCGGTGAGGCCCGTCATTTGAACCCTCATCAGATGACATTTTGCTCTGAGCAGACGACAAACTAAGGCTGGCGATGAACGTGCATACAACTAATACATTGTATAATGGATGGTGATGCAAAAAAGAAAGAAAGAAAGAAAGAAAGAAAGAAGGAAAGAAGGAAGGAAGGAAGGAAAAAAAGAAAAAAGGAAGGAAAGAAGTAAAGAAGGAAAGAAGTAAAGAAGAAAAGAAGGAAGGAAGGAAAGAAGGAAAGAAAAAAGGGAAGGAAAGAAGGAAGGAAGGAAAGAAGTAAAGAAGGAAAGAAGTAAAGAAGGAAAAAAGGAAGGAAGGAAAGAAGGAAGGAAGGAAGGAAGGAAAGAAGGAAAGAAGGAAAGAAGGAAAGAAAAAAGGAAGGAAAGAAGGAAGGAAAGAAGGAAAGAAAAAAAGAAGGAAAGAAGGAAGGAAGGAAAGAAGTAAAGAAGGAAAGAAGGAAAGAAGGAAAGAATCAATCCGATGTAGGTGCGTCCGGTAACAGTAATGGCGGAAAAGCGGCATTAGCTACCGCATATACTCAAATAATAAGGGATCTCATGTAAAAGTTGACCCCCCTATTTTTGGTTTAAAAAATATCTGGAAACAAAAACAGACATGAAGAGGAAAGTAGTCCCTTGTCTTTGTTCACGTTAAATATGCAATCCAAGGGAAAAATTAGAAAATTAGTATTTCTAACTGATAATAACTATAATATTAACGTGGCATATCTTATCATTCTTACTGTCTGTGTCCACTACTATGGTTACACAAATTGGCCATCGCGGATTAATATCAAACGACAGTTGGTGACTACATGGCCTCATCTAGTTTGATATCAATCCGGTGTAGGTGCGTCGGGTAACAGTAATTTACTAACGCGGACAAGGGCAAGAACGAGAGGAAAGAGTTTTAAAAATAAATTTTATTGGAGAACATAACCTGCAGGCAGGTCGAGGCATCATGTATCTGGTGAGCATTATCGGTATTGTGTATCGTATCGTGAGAAATGAGAGTCAGTCAATTCATAACATATCAAGACATGATCAGTGTAATATCGAGTGATGAGTAATATCAAATCAGTGTAATCAAATCATCAGGGTATCAATCAATCAGAGTAATAGTAAGTAAACAAGTGAGTAAATGAGTTAATAGTGAAATCAAGAGGTTAGAGCGAAATCAAGCGGAGAACAGAGGGGGCTATCGAGAAAATCATCAGACGTCAACCCCATGAGAATCGGGAGGGAGGGTGTGTGAAGCGACTGGCATGGAAGGCTGCGAGCGGGAAAGTGAGTGAGGTGAGGGAGGTAGTCATGTCAGGAAAGTAGTGCGTGGTGGGGAAAAGTAGTACGCGCGGCCACGTTCGTAAATCATCTATGTTGACACGCCAACTTACGTAATGGCGGAAAGACGGCGTTAGCTACCGTATATACTCGAATAATAAGGGATCTCATGTAAAAGTTGACCCCCTATTTTTTATATAAAAAAATATCTGGAAACAAAAACGGACATGTATAGGAAAGTAGTCCCTTGTTTTTTTCTCACGTTAAATATGCAATCCAAGGGAAAAGATTAGAAAACTAGTATTTCTAATTGATAATAACTATAATATTGACGTGGCATATCTGATAATGATTACCGTCTTTCCAACTTTCCTCGCGTGTGGGAGATCAGGAGTTTGGTTCACGGTCGAGTCAAATCAATGACTTATAAAATTGATACTTGTCACTTCCTAGCTTGGTGCTCGGCATTAATAGGATAGGGGCAAGGACTGGTTAGCTCCGTGTCAGGGTAATGTCACTGAGTGGGATATCGGGTCATGGTGCTAGCACCCTCATTTCCAAGTGGGGCTGCACTATAAAGTCACCATGAATGCACACTGTCACAAGTCTGTAGGCACCCGTCCTGATATGACCTTAGATGTTTCCAGGACGTAAAACTCCAACAACCAACCAATCCCATTTCCATCACCCCATTGAACAGTTAAAGAGGATGTATTTATATGCGGCTGTCAGTGCTTCCAATTTCCATTACCCGCTATTGACAGCACGCACGGACCACATTCCACCTCCCAACCTCCCCGGTCGCGTAGTGACGTCACGTCACGTCACGTCACGTGGGGTGAGGGGGCATGGGAGAGAGGTCTGTGTGCAGTGTTTGGGAGCGTCATAATAACATGGAGTATATGGGCCAATACCTCAGCGTAGTCACGTGACCAGATAGGAAAGCTGAATCGGTAAGAGCGCTGGCTGGGTGACTGGCTAGGCAGGTTAGTAAGTAAGAAGGTAAGTAAGCAGGTAAGTAAGTGGGTAGGTAAGAAGGTAAGTAAGTGGGTAAGTAAGGAGGTAAGTAAGTGGGTAAGTAAGGGGGCAAGTAAAGGGGTAAGTGAATAGGTACATATGTGGGTAGGTAAGTCGGTAAGTAAGTAAGTAGGTATGTACATAGGTAAGTAAGTAGGTAAGTAAGGGGATAAGAAAGGAGGTAAGTAAGTGGTAAGTAAGTATGTATGTAAGTAGGTAAATAAGGGGGTAAGTAGATATGTAAGTGGGTAAGTAAGGGGGAAGTAAGTAGGTATGTAAATAGGTAAGTAAGTAGGTAAGTAAGTATCTACATATGTAAGTAAGTAGGTAAGTAGGTATTTACATATGTAAGTAAGTAGGTATGTAAGTAGGTCAGTAAGGAGGTAAGTAAGGGGTAAGTAAGTAGGTAAGTAAGTGGGTAAGTAAGTGGGCAAGTAAGCGGGTAAATAAGTAGGTATGTCAGTCAGTAGGTAAGCGGGTAAGTAGGTAAGTAAGTAGGTATGTAAGTAGGTATTTACATATTTAAATAAGTATGTGAGTAAGTAGGTATGTAAGTAGGTAAGTAAGTGGGTATGTAAGTAGGTAAGTAAGTAGGTGGGTAAGTAGGTAAGTAAGTAGGTAAGTAAGTAGGTGTGTAAGTATTATGTAAGTAGGTAAGTAAGTAGGTGAGTAAGTAGGTGAGTAAGTAGGTATGTATGTAGATAAGTAAGTAGGTAAGTCAGTAGGTATGTAGGTAGGTATGCAAGTAGGTGAGTAAGTAGGTAAGTAAGTAGGTAAGTAGGTACGTAAGTAGATTAGTAAGTATACACAATGAGTAAGTATGCAAGTAAGTGGGTAGGTAAGAAAGTAAGTAGATACGATAAGTAGGTAGGTCACTAAGTAAACTCTACTTATTTGAACCCTACTTTCAGAAGGCAACATTCAAGCGGCAGCAGACGACACTGGCCGTTTTCCCGCCCGCTGAAATGCTCCTGCACTGCCAGAGCTCGATCACTCTTGGAATTAAGCCCGAGCGCACTAGTGCTGCTGAGTTTACTTGCAAGGAGCCCACATCGAAAGATTACCCATAATACAACAGTCGCACCAATCGTGTGGACACTCACAATCACACAAGTTTGTTTTATTTAACGACGCCTCTAGAGTGCATTGATTTTTATCATCGGCTATTGGATGTCAAACATATGGTCATTCTGACCTATTTCTTTGGAGAAAACCCACTGCCGCCACATAGGCTACTCTTTTTGATAAGCAAACAGCAAGGGGTATTTTATATGCACTTTCCCAGACAGGACAGCACACACCACAGCCTTTGATTAACCAGTTGTGGACCACTGGTCGGAACCGAAAATAGCCCAAACTGCAAATGGGACCAGTGAGCAGGATCGATTGGATGACCGACACCTAATTAACGTGGCAATATTTGTGTGCGAAATGAGCTTCCGGTCTTAAAAAGGCGGAGGGGGCGGAGGATGGGGAGTTGTGCTTTGTTGTTTCCTCACTAATGCCCGTGCGATTGATTCCACGGAGGGTTAATTTGTTGCCGGTAAGTGTTCCTTGAAATGAGACAACTCAACTTAACAAGTTACAATAGAAATGCATTAAATATATATATATATATATATATATATATATATATACAAAAGAAGAATTATATGTAAATGGAGTAAGACAAAGAATGACAAAAGCTGGATTTTTGATTGCTTGCAATCTACAAACAGTTACAACCCATAAACAATAAATCCAAAATTATTACGAAGACCACATTAAAAAGACTTGAATCAAATTGGACTAGTGCTGCCCAGCGGTGAAAACAAGTGTTAAACACTTATCCATTATGAGCAGGGTAAATAAATTCATCAACAACAACAAATAATTTTGTTAAAGAGAACTGACCCAAAGACCCTATAATACTAAGACGGCTCACTCAGCCTGTACTGCGTAATCAAAATGATCAAACCCACCACTTGGTGCGCTGGCTGTTCTCTTGGTTAAACAGGTGTTATATTATATGTATAAATGTATATATGAATGTGAAAGATGTGTGATGATGGCAATGATGATGATGATGATGATGCTGATGATGATGTGTATTTGTTCATGGCAATTTCATATTGATCTGTATTCATACTTACCTATCTCATGCATAATATAATTGTATGTGTTTACATGTGAAACACCAACCAGCAGCCGGGCTGATCAAACCCACCACAAGGTGGCACTGCGAAATTTACATTACCATGGGGGAGATAGGGAGTGAGCCGTCTTAGTATTATAGGGTCTTTGACTGACCACATGTAAGGGGTGAAAGTGACTGGGCTCCCACAGCCAGCCAATCAGACACCCTCTACAGCCTGGGGGTGATGCCCTAATAGGGGCAGCTGTCACTCAACCCCAGCTGCAGGTGGTGTCCATAATGTATGCAGGATGGCTGGGTGTGCCTGCCCATTGGCCCTGTCATAACAGGTAGTTGCAGACAGTTACTATAAACATATATTAAAAATGTCCTTCCCCTCCACTTGCACTCTTACTGGTGCATAGAGGGGACATTTCACTAAACATTAACTGTCTCTTACATATGAACATCACGTCATAATCTCGGGCACTATGTATTATCATATTTTCCACATAGTCTCTTATGTCACACATCGAGTGGGGCACCCATTGCTTCTGTGTTACATAACCTTGGTCCCCACTCCATCGCCTGAGAATAGTAATGCTCTCTGCCAATATATAAATCCGAACCAAAAATCCGTATATTTTTACACAAGGTCATATCAGGATGGGCACTGACTTTTGGCTGTGAGCACTCATGGCGACTTTATAGTACTTCCCCACTGGGAGACCAGGCCGCCAGCACCATGACCTGATATCCCACTCAGTCACGTTATCCTGACACTGAGCTAACCAGTCCTTGTCCTATCCTAGTAATGTAGTGTAGATTCGAATGACTCCGAGAATTACCCATGTTACCCTGTAACATGTACAATGCCTGAAGTTACTTTGTTGACTGCACAATTTCGCAGCGCAAAATATATTCAACAGTAATGAGTAGCCACTGATCTACCTATTTACAATGTAATGTAAACGGTCGGAAGACCAGTGCCTCGGCACTGAAAAAAATCTGAATTTCTGATGAATAACCTGTTTCACCAAAGAAATGTAATGCTTCATTCCAATACTGCCTAAATGACATCTGCTACAGCACTAAATATATTCAAGAATAAAGCTTCATGTCAATACTGTGTGAATATCGTCTGCTACAACGCTAAATGTATCTGACACTAATGCACCATTCCAATATTGCCTGAATGTCGTCTGCTACAGCGCAAAATATATTCAACAATAATGCATTGTGTCAATACTGTGTGAATGTCGTCTGCTACAACGCAAAATGTATCTGACACTAATGCATCATTCCAATATTGCCTGAATGTCGTCTGCTACAGCGCAAAATATATTTAACAGTAAGGCATTGTGCCAATACTGTGTGAATGTCGTCTGCTACAACGCAAAATATATTCAATAGTAACGCATCATACCTATACTGGCTGAATGTTGTCTGTTACAGCACAAAATATATTCAGCAGTAACGCATTGTGCCAATACTGTGTGAATGTTGTCTGCTACAGCACAAAATATATTCAACAGTAACGCATCATGCCAATGGTGCTTGAATGTCGTCTGCTACAACGCTAAATGTATCCAACATTAATGCACGTTCTAATACTGCCCGAATGTCGTCTGTTAGATGCAAAATATATTCAACAGTAACGCATCATTCCTATACTGGCTGAATGTCGTCTGCTACAATGCTAAATATATTCAACTGTAACACATCATTCCAATACTGTGTGAATGTCATCTGCTACAACGCAAAATATATTCAACAGTAACGCATCATTCCTATTCTGGCTGAATGTCGTCTGCTACAATGCAAAATATATTCAACAGTAACACATCATGCCAATGCTACCTGAATGTCGTCTGCTGTCAATTAGCCTCACTCAGGCAGGGATAGTCATATCCCGCCAAATCTCATCTGTTCCTGGCTGTACCAGTGGTCGGTTGGTTGTTGGAGTTTTACGTCCTGGCAACATCTAAGATCATATCAAGTTGTAACAATGGGTGCTGTCACCAACGCTACCCGATGGGAGCAGCCCCTTTGAAATGGTCTCATATTCGTTCGTTGAAAGTCGTCTGATCTCCAACAAAAAAGAGTAGTTTGCAAACGTTAATTTAAATGTCGTCTGCTGTCAGATTCGATGGCGGGTCTGCAGAGTGAGGGAACTTGGGCCTTTCTTTGTTTCTTTCTTTGTTTCTTTCTTTGTTTCTTTCTTTGTTTCTTTCTTTGTTTGGGCAGCAGACGCTGAGAGGGGGCATGGCCGGGACCAATTTACTCTCACTGCTTTCACTCGTTTTGTATATTTCTTTTTGTTTTCTGTTGGGGTGTGAGTGTGGGTGTGGGTGTTGGTGTTGGTGTGGGTGTGGGTGCGGGTATGGGTGTGGGTGTGTGGGTGTGGGTGTGGGTGTTGGTGTGGGTGTGGGTGTAGGTGTGGGTGTGGGTGTGGGTGTGGGTGTGGGTGTGTGGGTGGGTGTGGGTGTTGGTGTTGGTGTGGGTGTGGGTGTGGGTGTGGGTGTGGGTGTGAGTGTGGGGTTGTGTGTGGGTGTTGGTGTGGGTGTGAGTGTGAGTGTGGGTGTGAGTGTGTGGGTGTGGATGTGGGTGTGAGTGTGGGTGTGAGTGTGGGTGTGGGTGTGTGGGTAGGTGGGTGTGTGGGTGGTGGGGGTGTGGGTATGTGGGTGTGTGGGTGTGAGTCTGTGTGGGTGTGACTGTGGGTGTGTGGGTGTGGGTGTGGGTGTATTGTTATATCTGCGTTGCATGCAGTTACACAGCTTCAGTCCTCATTATCTCGAAAGCACCATTTTTTGTCAGATAGAACCTTTTGATAGTAACTATTGTTACTATCAAAACAATTGCAAAATACCATTCCATAATTGCAAAATACTATTCCAATTCGACTAATCTAGTCACCAGAATGCAATCCATGAGGAATGTTTTGAATAGAGTACACGGTGTTGCTAAGGTGCAAAACCCTGTAAACTCCAATCCAAAAATAGAGATAAACATTGGAAACAAACCATCAAACAATACTTTCTTCTACATTCCAATTTCTTTATTCATTGCTCCATAATCATTTAATCATAAGAAAAGTGGAATTAGTTTGAATTAAAATGACCTTGATGTAAATAGCTGTTATTTTAGTGATATATTTTAATTGGCGTTTACTGGGTTTTGCAGGGTTTTGCGCCTGAACTCTTCAGATATAGATGAGCGATAGATTTACATCAGGTTAGGTTAGGTTAGGTTATGGCCCTGTCACACTACGACGTAACGACGTCAACGTAGGGAGAACGTGAAGAACGTTGAACTTCTGGGCGTAGTATGCAAATTTGGGCATAAGTTGAACGTGGATGCAGCGTAGTGGACGAGAGCGTAACGTGGGTAAAGCGTAGTGATACCGTCATTCAACGAGAGAGGTCAACTTCATTACGTTCACGGAACGTTATGAACGTTATTCCATCGCCAGAGCTACGTTAGCTGATGGCGAAACGTTGAACTACGTTGAACGTACGTTCTCCTGACGTTGTCCTGACGTTATTCTGACGTTATCCTGACGCTATCCTGACGTTATCCTGACGTTCCCATTACGCCGCGTGGACATTTCCACTGGGTTTAATGTGGGTCAACGTAGTGCAACGTAGTTCAACGTAGTGACTAACGTTTTAATAACGTTTTAATAACGTCGGTTTAACGTCATTGACGTTCACCGAACGTGTACAGAACGTACGGCGAACGTAAACCCTTACGTTCGAAGTACGTCAACAGTTTTGAACATGTCCAAAACTTCGACATAACACGACGTAATGTGACGTAGCTCGATGTCAGTCTAACGTCATTATGACGTCAAAATAACGTAACCAACGTACATCAACGTAATGACGAAAGATCACCACGTTAGGCTCACGTTCGCTCATTACGTTGTAGTGTGACAGGGGTATTAGGTTCAAGGTGTTTCGGGTTAGGACTGTGGGTTACGCAGACATAACAGTACGCCATTGGCTGGCATAGACCTTAATGGGACACCCATAGAACGGAATCTGGTGTGGGACAGGACGATTCCCTCCATTGCAGAGATCAAATAAAACTGCCAAGCTCAAACAAAACTACCGTTGTTCAGCAGTAGCGCCCAGAGCTTTCGGACTGTTCATTACATTTATAGCGCTTGTGTTTTAGTGGAATTGGTCGGTGAACTGATGATAATACAGACCAATGACGTCATAACCCATATTACACCCCCATTGACGTCAGCAGTTGGCTTTCCATACAAGTCTCAGTTAGTCGGATGGCGTTTCTTTCATTCAGTCAAAATGTTTCGCTGAAAAAAAAAACTATTAAAAAAACTAAAAGGAGGTTGCATTACTTCCTAGGATATAATTAATCTGAATATATTCATACACAATTTAAAACTCTTCAAGGAACAAGACCACAGTCAATCAATCGTTAACGACTAGAAGGAATATTAGCTCTCTTTGGGAAAATTTCTAAAGACATGAACGATGAATTATTAGTCTGCCATGCCCACAGGGCAGTCAGCTGACACAACCTGACCCCCCACTGACCCCATCTTCCGAGGGATAGGTTTCATGCTATTTGTTATTGTGTTCCACTGGGTGAGATGGACTAGTGGTTAGTGCCCCTGCTTCCTGTGTGGCAGTGAAGTAAAGTTTGTTTTATTTATAATAATATAATAATATAATACCTCTAGAGCGCATTGATTTTTATCGTTGGCTATTGGACGTCAAACATATAGTCATTCTGACATATTTCTTTGGAGGGAAACCTCTGCTGCCACATAGGCTACTCTTTCCAATAAGCAGCAAGGGGTCTTTTATATGCACTTCCCCACAGACAGGGGAGCGCATACCATAGCCTTTGATGAACCAGTTGTGGACCACTGGTTGGAACGAAAAATAACCCAACCTGCAAATGGGTCCACTGAGAAGGATCGACCTCATAACCGACAGCTTCACAGGTGGACACGCTACCGCCTGAGCTACGTCCCGCTCCCCCTCTTGTGTGACTGACTCATATCTTTTTACTAATTAAAGCGAGAACACCATTCCCTCCACCTCCAACTCCGCCCCACACCGTCTACACTGTGAACACATTGGGTGTCAGTCCACTGATACTGACCCACATTGTACAGTAAAACCTCTCTAACCGACCTCCTCCAAAGATCGACCACTTCCCTATATCGATCGCTTTATTTGGGTCCCAAACCATCGCCCATACAATATCATCGCAAATATATTCTAAAAAATCTCCCTATACTGACCACCTCCCTAAATGGACCATCTAAAGTCGGTCCCATGGTCGGTCGATTTAGAGAGGTTTTAATTTACACTTATCTCCTATTTTATCTCCTATTTTATATCCTATTGTATCTCCTATTTTATCTCTTATTTTATCTCCTATTGTATCTCCTATTGTAGCTCCTATTTTATCTCCTATTTTATCTCCTATTGTATCTCCTATTGTATCTCCTATTTTATCTATTTTATCTCCTATTTTATATCCTATTTTATCTCCTATGTATCTCCTATTTTATCTCCTATTGTATCATCTATGGTATATCCTATGTTATCTCTTATTTTATCTCCTATTGTATCTCCTAGTGTAACTCCTATGTTATCTCCTAGTGTATCTCCTATTTTATCTCCTATTGTATCTCCTATTGTATCTCCTATTTTATCTCCCATTGTATCTCCTATTTTATCTACTTTTTTATCTCATATTGTATCTTCTATTTTATCTTCTGTGGTATCTCCTATTTGATCTCCTATTGTATCTCCTATTTTATCTCCTATTATATCTCCTATTGTATCTCCTATTGTATCTCCTATTGTATCTTCTATTTTATCTCCTATGTTATCTCCTATTTTATCTCCTATTGTATCTCCTATTTTATCTACTTTGTATCTCCTATTGTATCTCCTATTTTATCTCCTATTTATCTCCTATTTTATCTACTCTTGTATCCCCTATGCTATCTCCTATTGTTTCTCCTATTGTATCTCTGATTGTATCTCCTATTTTATCTCCTATTGTATCTCCTGTTTATCTCCTATTTGATCTCCTATTGTATCTTCTATTTTATCTCCTATGGTATCTCCCATTCTATCTCTTATTGTATCTCCTATTTTATCTCCTATTGTATCTACTCTTTTATCTCCTATGTTATCTCCTATTGTATCTCCTATTGTATCTCTGATTGTATCTCCTATTTTATCTCCTATTGGATCTCCTATTTATCTCCTATTTTATCTCCTATTGTATCTTCTATTTTATCTCCTATGTTATCTCCTATTCTCTCTCTTATTGTATCTCCTATTTTATCTCCTATTTGATCTACTCTTGTATCTCCTATGTTATCTCCTATTGTATCTCTGATTGTATCTCCTATTTTATCTCCTATTGTATCTCCTATTTATCTCCTATATTATCTCCTATTGTATCTTCTATTTTATCTCCTATGCTATCTCCTATTCTATCTCTTATTGTATCTCCTATTTTATCTCCTATTTTAGCTACTCTTTTATGTCCCTCATGAATTACAAGTCTCAGACTTACAATTATACATATCCAAGTTCTGCTCTTACAATACCTACTAAAGGATGGTTCAACACTATAAAGCACACAGCATGTACAGAATCCTGGTCACAGCACCAATGTCATAGAGGGCGGGGTACCAAATGGGAATGGGGAATATTACACCTGGAGTCGAATTCGAACCCACACTTCGAGGCATTCCACTTCCAGTGTCCTAACCATTAGACTACCTAGGCTCCCTGATGCAATCACCCTACCCACGGCTACTTGTGCATATGATATAGGTGCTATATAATGCACTACGTGAATATAAAAGTGATGCAAGAAAGGCGATCATCATTATTATCCTATTTCGCGAAACAATGTTCCAGCGAATCACAGTCGTGGCGCCACCTGGAGCCCTCTTCTTGTATTATGACCAATTCATTAGTGACCCAGTTCCACTATTAACTGAATGGTGGGATAATATAAGCTACCAGAGATTACTTTACGCATAACCCAAGTCGCCTTGTCTGTTTCTTTTTGCTACCTGCCAACTATATATATATATACATATATATACATATCATCATCATCATCATGCTGTCAGTCACGATGCGACAAAGACTGCTTTCATTACTTGACTGCCACTCTCCATTTAGCTCTCTGCTGTGAGAGTGATGTCCATGAGTCGGTCTTAATGTCTCTCAGCTTCAGGTTTCTCTTGATGGTATCCTTGAACCGGAGACGAGGGAGCCCTCTCTTTCTGTAACCAGAAGACAGTTGAGAATGGAGGATCTGCTTTGGTAGCCTGTCTGATGACATCCTCATGAGGTGTCCAGTCCACCAGAGATTCTTTTTGATCAGAAGATCTCTCATAGAAGGCAGCCCCGTCCGTTTGAGTATTTCCATATTTGTCACGTTGTCCTTCCAGGTTAGCCTCATGATTGAACGCAGATGTCGCATCATGAAGGCATGCAGCTTTTTCACCTGTCGTCTGTACACTGTCCAGGCCTCGGCTCTGTATAGTAGGGTGGATAGCACGATTGCACGGTAGACATTTCATGAGAGCTGCCTGCAAAAGTGTTGAAGGGCTGCTGGCTTTTGCAAGTTACCAGCGGCACTCTCTCGGGGAGCAAATATAGGTTTCACAACGGCAAGAACATGTCAAGACAGGCGCAAAACTATTTGTCCCTGCAGTGGCTGGTCGGGATATGTTGGGAGTTCCATACATCAACCTCCCTTAATGCTGCCACAGTGACATGTTTTTCTGTTTAGGGTTTGCTCCGTTAGCCTTCGGTTCTGTCAAGAACCTGTACCACAAGGCAGTGGTTTACAACTCTGCAGGGTAGGGGCGTCAAACTCCCTGAGGTGTTGCAATACCTGCAATACATATATATACATATATATACATATATATACATATATATATGCATATATATACATATATTCATATATATACACACACATATATATATGATGTATAAGAATTATGCGAGTATAAAGGCGCAGAAGGGAAGATTCCCTATATTGATCACCCATATGTTGTGTTAACTGTTATGGGTGACCCCTTTTCACTGTTGGGACAGGCGGCGCCACCACCCCCAACCCCTCCCAGTGCCGTGAATACTGTCACTCGTGCACTAGAATGTATATATATATATATGATGAACAAGAAACACATGTGCATATAAGTACATATATATGCATATGTATGTATATATATGATAAGTACATAATATTCTTGTACAAGAGGCACATGTATATATAAGTACATGTGCGACTGACACTTGTCGACACCCGTTGGAGGGGAGGTGGGCGCAGGTGGCACCACCAGTCAAGTGCGGAGTCTTACGGAGAATAACAATGGTAATCAAATAATATAATAATATAATATATAATGGAAACAATTCTTTTCATATTTCTATACTCAAATAATTCGTTATACATCCCATATAAAAGTACATGCATAGACTAGAAGTCCATATATAGAAGTACATATAAATAAGTACATATATATAAGTACATATATATATATAAGTACATATATATAGTACATATATAAGTACATATATAAGTACATATATATAAGTACATATATATGAGTACATATATAAGTACATATATATAAGTACATATATAAGTACATATATATAAGTACATATATAAGTACATATATATAAGTGCATATATATAAGTACATATATAAGTGCATATATAAGTACATATATATATAAGTACATATATAAGTACAAACATATAAGTATATATATATATAAGTACATATATAAGTACATATATATATATAAGTACATATAAATAGGTACATATATAAGTACATATATATAAGTACATATATACAAGTACATATATATAAGTACTTATATATAAGTACATATATATAAGTACATATATAAGTACATATATATAAGTACATATATATAAGTACATATATATATAAGTACATATATATAAGTACATATATATATAAGTACATATATATGCATGTACAAGAGGCACAATATGATGTATATATAAGTATATATAACTATATATATTGAAACTAACACGCTGCACATCTCCGATTGGAGATTTGAGAGCTTCTACTCTTGTGTGTGGAGAGTGAGCAATGAAACAAGCTACAGCCAGCAATAACCACGTAAAAGTAAAAGTACCCCCATGACATTTCATTTCATGGTGCGGCGAATTACTGTTTTAATTGTTTCATTTGTGTTTTGGAATTGCCACTACTAAGTTGTAATAATGATGGCGGTATCTGATACTTAGTGAACCCACAGGTTCGGCTTCAAACCATGATCGAGTTAAACCAATGACTTAAAAATGTATACTTGTCGCTTCCTAGCCTGGCGCTCGGCATTATTAGGATAAGGGAAAGACTGGTCGGCTCAGTGTCAGCATAATGTGACTGAGTGGGATATCAGGTCATGGTGCGGGCAGCCTGGTCTACCAGTGGGGAGGCACTATAAGGTCGCTATGAGCGCACACTGTCACAAGTCGGTACCTGTCCTGGTACGACCTTAGATGTTGCCAGGACTGGTAAGACTACCAGCCAACATGTATTGCTTTCACATTAAATAGCAATACATAATTTAGTGATTTATAATAAAATGACTTTAGCCATCCCGTCAACTGAATGAGGCATCCTATCTGCAAGTTAAAGTTGCATAGTCCGATGGATTTGAGTCTCTCTCATTTTCTGAGATAAACATATTAGGTTGTTCATTATAATCTACCTTACTATAGTTTGAAGTAACTTTTATTTTAAATCGCAAACTTTTGAGATATTTGAAATGGAAACATGCTAAATTAATTTTGGCAAGCTTGCCAAAACTCTATCACCATAGTGTAAAATATTTGGGAATTTTCGGGTGGTTTATATTTAATGCTCTGAAGACAAGGACCTGCCGGGTACAGGCAGGCTCACCTGACTGGTACCTGGTGGCATTGGTACTCTGCAGGCAAGGGCCTGCCGGGTGCAGGCCGGGTCACCTGACTGGTACCTGGTGGCATTGGTACTCTGCAGGCAAGGGCCTGCTGGGTACAGGTTGGGGTCTTCTGACTGGTACCTAGATTTTAACCTATAAATAAGGGTGCATGGTGCGTGTGCGCTCTTTCTCACCACCACCACCAGCCAGCCCAGACTATGTACATGTGCCTGTAGCAACTTTAGTTTGGATTAAACCATGTGAGTAAAAAAAACTTTTAAAAAAACTATCTCTACACACCGGGGCATATATCAATTCAAAAGAATGCAGTTTGGGTTGTGTAATGCCCCAGCAGTGTTTCAAAGAATGATGAACTCTATTTTGGCTAAATATTTGGGGGTTTCATGTTTGATATACCTGGATGATATAATTATCTATTCAGGGACTGAGGAAGCACACTTAACACATGTGGCAGAAGTGTTAGAGGAGTTGGGGAAACATGGACTTGTTGTCAAGGAAGAGAAGTGTCACTTTGGACTAGCAGAGGTTAAATTACTTGGGTTTGTTGTATGTGGTGAAGGGCTAAAGGCAGATCCAGATAAAGTTGTAGCAATCAGGGACATGGCCCCCTCCTACCAACAAGAGAGAGATCCGTAGACTGTTGGGGTCAGCCAACTATTACAGGCAGCTAATGCCAAATTATGCTGATGTAGTAGCGCCAATGTCAAGGTTGACAGGCAAGAATACTAAATTCCAGTGGAATGAAAAGTGCCAATTGGCTTGGGTTGAATTGAAGCAGTTGCTGTTAAATTGTGTGATATTGAAGTTTCCGGATCCTGCAAAGCCTTATAAATTATTTACTGATGCATCAGACTACAGCTTTGGGGGGGTGTTGGTGCAAGAAGATGAGAGAGGCATAGAAAGACCAGTACACTTAGTCAGTGGAAGGTTCAGTGCAGCACAACTAAATTACCCAACAATTGAAAAGGAAGGTTATGCCCTTATGTATTGTCTGACCAAACTTCGTGCTTACTTATTTGGGGTGCAGGTGACTGCCTATACAGATCACAAACCGCTAAAGTGCCTTTTCACAAAGGAAATTAAAAATACAAGAATACAGAGGTGGGCTGTACTGTTAGCAGAGTATGCTTGCCCCATAGAATATATGTCTGGAAAGGACAATGTCTTTGCAGATATGCTATCACGCCTCAGACCTGATAGGGTGCTGGAAGAGGATGAAAGAATGTCATCAGTAGAGATTGCGCTCTGGGGAGAAGAGGTACCATTAGAATATTATGGGATAGATTTGGAAGGACTGAAGGTAGAACAGATGAAAATGAAAAAATTTGAGTTGGGACTGGAAGGGAATAATCATTATGTGGTGGAAGGAAGGTTGCTGTACTCACTGGTAGCACCAACAGGTAAGGGTGAATATCCGAGGATTGTCTTACCAGAGAAATATAGAGATAGTGTGATGGGAATGACACACAGAGATGTGGGTCACATGTCAGTGGCAAAGACACTAGGGAGAATTCATGAATTTTTGAGATGGCCAGGTATGACTAGGGCAGTCTGGAAATTTATTGCAAAATGTCCCCAATGTGTATTAAACCAGGCCAGCAGTGATAAATCAAAACCCACCTATATGCCATTACCGGTGCTACCTAACTTAATTGTTGGTGCAGATCTCACAGGACCATACCCAGTCAGTCCAAATGGAAACCGATTTTTGCTATCAATTATTGACCACAACACTGGTTGGGTCGAGGTGAAGCCACTGAAAGATAAGTCAGCACAAGGGATTTATGACTACTTAGTAAGGGAGTACATTCCTAGATTCCCTCCACCAGAAGTATTTTTAACAGATCGAGGGTGTGAGTTTAGAAATAAGTTAGTCATGAATTATTTGAAGAGTTGTGGAGTAGAAGTGAGGCACACATCACCCTATTCACCACAAGCTAATGGTTGTATTGAGAGATTTCACAAAAGTCTTAAAGGCATGTTGAGGAAACTGGTAAACTCACGGGGTGAATGTTGGGAAATGTATCTGGGCGATGTTCTATTAGCCCACAGAACAACTACATCTGTATCTACAGGTTTTTCCCCCTTCTTCCTAACATATGGTAGGAATCCTGGTATTCCCTACAGTAGGTTAGTTCATAGGGATCTGGGAACAACCAAGTTCAATCTTGCAGACAGAGTAGAGGAGTTGGCAAAAACAGTTCAGCAGGTGATTGATAACTGTGCAAAGAACAAAGAAACTAATCATAAAAGAGCACAAAAGCAAGCCAATGCGGCCATGTTAGAGGTTGGAGATGCAGTATTGGTGAAGGTACAGGAAAGAGGTCCTCTGGAGCCCCATTGGGATGGTGGTTTTGTGGTGGTCAATCAATGGGGGGCTGTGGTGACTGTGGTTGGGCCTACTGGTGAAGAAAGACGGTTGAACAGAAGACATATTAAGAAATGTGATCCGGATATAGATTGGGCTGGTATCAACTATAGACGGACGAGAACACAGAGACAACAGAGTGTTGTCCCAGGGATTGGGGTGCAGTATGGGAAACAAAGACAACGGGTAGAGTGTAGGGGCACAAGTAGTATTCCTTTTTATAGAGGAGTATGTAAACAGCCATTCACATGCATGCCCAAAACAAGAAATGTGTGCAAACATGTATTGATGCCACATAACCAACCACAAGGGTCTGGTCAGTCACAACCACGCCCATCAGCCACAGGGACCACACCACATCCAGAGCTTGGGGACTGCCAGAGAGTATTGCGATCACATATTGAGATGAAGACACTGGTGCCGGGTCTTTAGCATATGGTTAAAAGTGTGCGCAGTTAACAAGAGGAATATTAGGTCATACTAGTGGATAGGCAAGAAGTGCACATAATTGTAGAAAATATAAATTATACAAATTCTGCAGTTACTGTTGTATTTAGACTAGACAATTTTCTTTAAAATTTCACAATGTCAGGTGCTAGTGTATATTCCAGTCTGGTGTCCAGGAGGCAGGGATCTTGCATTTCAGTAGGTGATATAGGTAGGTGGATAGTGTGAGTGTAGGGTGTTTTGTTGGGGGTTCAGTAGTCGCGACCTGAACTCTTGATAAAATACAATTGATTTGAAATAAGCATGATGGTAGTGACATTTGGAGAATACTTTCTGCCTGGTGTTGGTCATCTTGTATGGGCTAGATGGTGTCTGTACTACAAGCCTATTTGAGGGAGATGGTATTTAATAACACAATAAGGGGAAACATGAACCATTGCAACTATGTGGAAAGTGTTAACATCACCAGTTGGGATTGCAGGGTCTGGGGCATCTTGGTTATCTGGGTTTGTGACACTAGGACAATTTAATCTGGAGCAGGTAGTGGGAAATGATAAAAGGTGGCCAGGAGCTTGGTGTCAAAATCAGAGTTACTAATGTTGAAGAGTACTGTATTACTAAGAGGGTAAGGAAAGTTGCATTGTATTTGATATATAAAGATAGAGTATGTCGGCCTAGGCTAAGCGGGGTTAAGAGGTGACAAATGTCATTATGGCAAGCTCAACAGAAGTACCCAGCCAGGAATAAATATTGTGTAAGGCAGGTAGGCAGTATACAAGTAAACCCAACTCAGAATGTTGATTTGAATCTACAGAGGTGACTAGGATGGAGATATTATAACTACTGATATGAGACTAGCACCATACTAGCGCAATCTGGGTGACCTAACCTTATATACTGTCAAGAAACATGGCGAAGAGAAAAGATGCCTATGATTAAGTTGGGGCGTGTAGGGTGATAATGGGTGTTGCCGTTGCACACAGTAGTGACTGACCATTGAATACTAACATTTATTGACTCTAACCATGACTTGATATCAAGGGAATAACTCAATATCTGATATGGCAAGATCAAAAGTGATCTTGAGTTTTGGGTGTTCCCATGAGTATACATAGTCATGGGTAGAGATGAGTACAAGGACTGGGTAGGTAGCCATGTTTTGTGTTTTGTGTGTCTGCCTAATAACCCTGTCATTAAGAGAGATATTATTATCTTAGTATAAGTATTAACCTTAGCATAAGTATTGCAATGTTGGTCAGTTTGGCTGTGTACAAGGGAAGTACTACCAGATCAGATGTACAGGAACGAGATAGTTCCAAAACATGGACATTCCAATAAGTATGCCATGTTATCAATGTTTTGTATTACTGTTATACAGTATTTTGTGTACAAAGTGGGTATATGTGGTTGCAGTGACAAAGCAAACAAATTATGAACAACACATGGTTCATATCTTGTGACAGCACCAAATCTACCCAAAAACAATACACATTGTATGTTGGTTTGAATATATGTTGCAAATGTGGTTTTATTATGCATAAAAATGAAGGTCATTGCCAGTCTTACATAATGCTGAAATAACAACATACATGTCTGGTTTAATTAATTGTGCCTGGTTTGAGTAATGTAAACATATTGTATACAAGTATGGTGATCTGATATATAGTAATGAATATCACTACCAGTCACACATAATATAAATATGGTAAACATACATTAACCGATTGTTGAAGGAGGAATAGTATCAGTAATGAGAAAGATTGATAGTAGCATAATCTGACAAATATCAGCAAAGATTAATCCCAGCTGAAAAGTAATGAACATGATACATACTGGCCATAAGCTGGGATGCACAAATATATAACCATATTAAACATGTTGTAAATATTAGTTAATACGAGAATAGATTGTCATTTAACAGTGTGCTTAACTTAGGTATTTGAAAATTAAAAAAAAAAAAGAACTCATGGTTTTCAAACTCATGTTTTTTTTTCTTTTGTTATTTTCAAGGGGCGTATTATTTAATGAGTATATTCCACAGGATGAAGGGAAGTTGCTATGTGTCGTGATAATTGAATATGTATTTTAATTAATACACAGGTTCACAGACAATGAGCTGATCAGATGTTTACCGCCATAAACATGGAATCTCACCAGAGATGTCCAGATCAGCATAGTGACAAGGTCTTCATTGGAACCAACAGCTAAACAGGTTTCCGATGACATCACACCACAACATTGTTGTTTAAGTGAACCAGTCAAGAAATTATGCTATGTATTAAGACAATACAAAGAGTGATTACGGTTTTATGAGGTACTAAACTAATTATTCAGGTTCAAAGTAATTGATGGGTGGGAAACTTGGTGACCAGGCATATATATTGAAGAAGAATGGTCTCAGTATGAACAATTGAAGGGAGCGAGAGAACCGAAGATGTGGGATGATGGTCAAGGACTGGTCATAGGGCATCGAATGTGGTATCAGCAGCAACACAAGTCTGCCTGTAAGCAGCTATTGAGGATAGCACAGGTATGCCTTGCACAAGAAGCAGCCACATGACTGAGGGGGTGGTAAGGCCCAGAGACATTCACCTATGGGAAGTGGCCAATAAAACCCCCTTGGGTAACAGGGCTGGGGCGAAGCTGGTGAAGACAATGTTCCAAGATTCCACAACCGAACCGGTCCAGGTCTACAAGTGGTGTCATGACTAGGTTCTCCAAGGATTACCAGTCGTACCATAAAAACATTTGAGAAGGGAACCAGGTACGTCAAGGTGGACCAGCAGACCAGATAGCAATATAAAGTGATCATTAAAGATGATTGAGAGGACCATACAGTGGATGAGGAATATATGATGGAAACCAAGAATTCTTCCAAATTTAGCAGGAGTAAGGGTAGCTAACACAATCCTAATATATTGTGGGGAGCCTCATATCACCGTATGATAACTCTGTAGTTCTAGTTCAATTTTTTTATAGCTGTGCACAGGGCACTCTATTATTGTAAACAAAGAATAAGATGACGAGCCAAGTTATTATGTAAACATTTTTATATGATATTTTCAGACTCCAGTTGTTAGAATCATGGCTGCGCTGGATGGTACTGGAATGAGAAAAAAACGTCTACGGTAGACATCCATGATTCTAGGGGCGATTTATCGCTGTAAAATATTTGGGAATTTTCGGGTGGTTTATATTTAATGCTCTGAAGACAAGGACCTGCCGGGTACAGGCAGGCTCACCTGACTGGTACCTGGTGGCATTGGTACTCTGCAGGCAAGGGCCTGCCGGGTACAGGCCGGGTCACCTGACTGGTACCTGGTGGCATTGGTACTCTGCAGGCAAGGGCCTGCTGGGTCCAGGTTGGGGTCTTCTGACTGGTACCTAGATTTTAACCTATAAATAAGGGTGCATGGTGCGTGTGCGCTCTCTCTCACCACCACCACCAGCCAGCCCAGACTATGTACATGTGCCTGTAGCAACTTTAGTTTGGATTAAACCATGTGAGTACAATATTGTGTCTTCTTGTGTGATATTTTAGTTACTGAGCCCAACAAGTGATTTTGGAAGTAGATAATTGATATATCTAAAGAATATGTGTAGAAGTTCTCTGACAACTCTTTCAATTTAATCTAACATCATATACTTTAATACCGTCAACAATTTCTGAGATACACAAACTTTTCAATAGGCTTCTGCAGTAACAGGTTCTATTAATTGACTCAGTCGTCCCTTCTATGTGCCGGTAAATGTTTAATAAGTGCATCAGTATCTAAGGTATATATGTAGAATTAAATGTAGATAATTGTTTTGGTTTTGAAAATTTGATGTTTTCATCGGACTATGCAGCTTTAAAGAGTGGGGAGTGATTGGGAATGGATAGGCTGTTGTGGTTGGCCTACTGTTTTCAGTAGTAGAGTGTGCCGTATATGTGTTTAATGGGTTGAACTTACGTAATCCAAGCAGAAGAGTCTTTGTGGCAGCCAGTCTCCTTAAGGGCACAAACCCCATAAAAACGGCAAGGTGTCACCTGGAAAACAACAGAGGTGTCTGGGTTAATTATACAAAAAGTTTGTTTGATCTAAAGACGCCTCTTTAGCACATCGATTTGTATGATCGGCTATTGGACATCAAACATATGGTCATTCTGACATATTTCTTTGTGGAGGAAACTCACTGTCGCCACATAGGCTACTCTTTCCGATAAGCAGCGAGGGTTCTTTTCTATGCACTTTCTCACAGACAGGACAGCACATACCACAGCCTTTGATGGACCAGATGTGAACCACTGGTTGGAATGGAAAATAGCTGAAACTGCAAATGTGTCCACTGAACAGGATCGATCGGATGACCCAAACCTTCACAGGTGGACGCTCTAACGCCTGAGCTACGTCCCGCTCCCTGTGTGTTAATTAGTTTTGGCATGCTTGCCAAAACTCTGACACCATAGACTTCTGCAGAAACAGGTTCTGTTAAATTGACTCAGTATTGCCTTCTATGCAGAAACAAATGCTTAATAAGTGCATCAGTATTGTAGTGGTTTGCACTGACCTCTCAGGCAAGGAGCCGCATAGACAGGTAGGTGTGGGTAGTGTGTTGATATCAGGGAGCCTAGGTGGTGTAATGGTTAGCACACTGGCCTGGAATGCAAAGAGATGTGGGTTCGAGTCCCGCTCTAGGCACAATATTTCCCATTTTCAACACCCCCATGACACTGGTTGCCGTGAACAGGATGCTGTACAAGCTATGCGCTGTATGGTTGTTGAACCTACCCTGTGTATGTAAGTGCGTTGCATTGCCTGTAGGTATGTAATTGTAAGCATTAAAAGACTTACAATTCCAGGGGGACGAGTGTAGTAGTCTGCACTGACCTCTCAGGCAAGGAGCCACATAGACAGGTAGGCGTGAGTAGTGTGGTGATATCAGGGAGCCTAGGTGGTGTAATGGTTAGCACACTGGCCCGGAATGCAAAGAGATGTGGGTTCAAGTCCCGCTCTAGGCGCAATATTTCCCATTTTCAACACCCCCATGACAGTATCTAAGTTAGATATGTAAAATCAAATCTAGATATTTGGTTTGGTTTTGAAAATTTGATATTTCATCGGACTATGCAGCTTTAAGTGAGGTAAAAAGTATTTATGTGAATATTGTTATGTATGTAACTATCGTGTATCTATTGTTATTGTCACCTTTACTCTTGTAGCCGTATAATATTTCCCATTAGGTTGGTGGAGGTTGGTGTGCAGCCTGAAGGTCTGGAGGTCTGCTCCTAAGCAGCTCCTTCCACTCTTTCCCTCCAGGTGGCGCGTCGGTTCATGGTTATCGGCCCATTACGCCTCAGATTTTGCTTTAATAAAGTGTGCGGTAAGTCTTAAGCCAGGCAGAGTATTAGGCTCGATCGCTACTCTTCTTACTGCCTCGCTTTCTTATGGAACCAAAATAATAATACACGTATAACGCCTTAATTATACATGTACTTATACATGTATAACGCCTTCATGACAATCCTGCAGGGTTGTGATGGACAAACAATACAAAGCACAAATAAATTTCAGATTTGAGTGTTTTTTGGGTTTTTTTTTTGTCCCATTAGTTGTTTAAGCAGGGGAAATTTCAATCGTGGACAATTGGTCTTCCTCATTCCCCTGCTCCTTGCCCTATCCTAATAATGCCGAGCACCTGGCTAGGAAGCGACAAGTATACATTTTTAAGTCATTGGTTTGACTCGACCAGGGTTCGAACCCACGACCCCACGATCTACCAAATCGGGAGATGGACGCTCTAACTCATTCGGCCATCCCGTCTGGTATAATTTCCCGTTAGTAATGATGGCCTATTATGAACATCCTAATCACAAATTGAAGCATGGACTTTAATAGAAAATTCTTCTTCTCTTTGAAATAATCCCCATCATGCTCTCAAAATACTTCCCTGAGTTAGTGTAGGGCACAGTACAGAGTAGTGTGCTTCATGTTTTATTATGGTCCATGTCCGACCTCCACATATTCTCTCAATTCCAAGCAATTCAATTGCCATACCTGTGGTTTTAGGTCCTAGGATCCTCTGAGGTGATATCAGGATGGGCAAGGACTTGTAATTACAAAGTGCTTTATATAGTGTTGCCCCACTGGGAAATCCTGCCACCCGGCGTCATTTTGTGTTTGTTTGTTTATTTGATTTAAATGTCCTAGCAAGTTTAAGAGTATTTTGTCTAATGTGGTCGCTCGGATGTTGGAGTGTGGTATCTGGAACTGTAGTAGGATTTGATTGGTTTTAGGGTTTTTACATCCTGGCAACATCTAAGGTCATATCAGGGATGGATACCGATTTGTGACAGTACACACTCATGGCGACTGAATAGTGCTGCCCCACTGGGAAATCAGGCTGCTAGCATCATGACCCGATATCCCACTCAGTCACATTATCCTGACACTGAGCTAACCAGTCCTTGCCTTATCCTATTAATGCTGAGCGCCAAGCTAGGAAGTGACAAGTATAAATTTTGTAAGTAATTCGTTTGACTCGACTGGCAACAGAACTCCCAATCTCTCGCACGCGAGGCCAGCGCTTTACCTATTCGGCTACCGTAAGATTTCTTGGTTGTGTCCCCATGGGTTACCTGCGGTAATACGCTAGCCGAAGCGAGCCATGTTATGATGAACCATGGAGTGGTCACATGACAGCGGGATGAAATCCCCCCCTCATGCTTTCTCACGTCAGTTGGAATCACAACTTGTTCTGATGGCCAAGCGACCTCGCAAATGGCATCAGCCAAATCCACATCAGAAGAAGAAGATTTAATTTGCATCTGTTGCCTCAGATGTCAGATTTGCTTTCAGTTGGCTGTGGTGTGATCAGCTAGTCCCTCTTAATAGAGATGTATATGCATTCTCATCTAGAGTTTCTTACTGAGAAAGTGTACATTCTAGGTCCACAGCTCTTAATGGAGAAGTGTAAATTTGTTGTTCAAAACTGTTTGCCGTTACAGAAGGACATACATATCTTACTGAGAAACTGTACATTCTAGGTCCACACTGTACATTCTAGGTACACACCTCTTATTAAAGAGGTGCACATTCTTTGTTCAAAACTGTTTGCCTTTACAGAATGACATATATTTCTTACTGAGAAAGTGTACATTCTAGATCCACACCTCTTATTGGAGAGGTGTATAGTCTTTCTTCAAAGCTGTTTGCCTTTAGAGAAGGACATACATTTCTTACTGAGAAAGTGTAAATTGTAGGTCCCTCTGTACATTCTAAGTCCACAGCTCTTATTAGAGAGGTGCACATTCTTTGTTCAAAGCTTGTTGTTGTCCTTGTGTTTTAATTGTAACTGTTTCTGTGCTGTTTTATGTCAATCGTTACAATGGACAACAACAAAAAGAGTTATCACCTTTTGAGACAGGCTCATATACAACTTTCTGACTTCGATCCAACTTCACCTCGTAGAGGTGTGTTGTCCTCCGTGCCTTGACATTTGAGTTAATTAAAGCGTGATTAATTATGCACAACTCAACTGAACTGGTGCCTAATGCCCGAGAGACACCTACCGACACTAGCGACATCTGCAACACTTCGGTGATGATCAGCTCTTTAAGGTTGCATAGTCTGATGGTTTTGAGTTTCTGTCATTTTTTTCTTAGAAAAATGTATTAAGTTGCTTGTTATTATATAGCTTATATTAGTTTGAAGGAACTTTTAGTTTAAATTAGTTAAAGTTGCATGGTCTGATGAAACTTTTTTTTTCAAAACCAAAACATTTGTCTTCATTCCATTATATATATCCAACTTAAATACTGGTGCATTAGCTAAGGTTTTGGACAGCGTGCACAGAATAATCAGTGAATTTATGACCCCATCCCTTTGGACACCTACTTTGAGACAGCCATTTAAGAGGGTCACCATTAACCAATTAGGTCAATCTTGTGGCCTCATTAGTCTTGCTTACAGTCCAACCAGGCTATATTTGAATTAGGTCATTCCACATCACATGGTCTTCGTGAGATGTCAATAGCGAGAGGAGTTTTGGAAAGCTTGCCAATATTATTTTGGGTTCTTTCAACTCAAATTGCTCCGAAATTAGCAAGTTTTAATCAAAATTACTCCGGACTAATGATTAGTAGGTTATAATGATCAATTTGATATATTTATATAAAATATAAGGTCAAGATTCCAACGCCATCGGACTATGCAACTTTTAGATATTTGAAGTGTAGACATGTAAAATTAGATTGGGCAAGCACTTCAACATTCTGACACCATCGGCTTCTGCAGTAACAGATTATATTAAATTGACTCAGTATTCCCTTCTATGTGGCAAGGAATGTTTAAGAAGTGCATCAGTACCTAAGTTATGTGAGTTCAATTCCTGCTCTAGGTGCAATATTTCCCATTTTCATCACCCCCACCCCGACAACACTGGTTGCCATGACCATGATGCTGTACAAGGTATGCGCTGTATAGTTGTTGAACCTACCATGTGTATGTATATTAAGTGCATTGCTTGTATGTATGTACTTGTAAGCATTAAATGACCATTAAAAGGCTTACGATTCCAGGAGGATGAGTGGAGAAATCTGCACCAACCTCTCAGGCAAGGAACCGCATAGACAGATAGGCATGGGTAGGGTGGTGACATCAAGGAGCCCAGGTGGTGTAATGGTTATTACATTGACCCGGAATGCAAGAGATGTGGGTTCAATTCCCTCTCTAGGCGCAATATTTCCCATTTTCATCACCCACACCACAACACTATCATGGCTAAGCTCGCTATTACGGGCTAATGTTTGTTGTTGTTTGTTTGTTGTTGTTTTACGTCCTAGCAACATCTAAGCGGGCTAAGGTGGTGGGTTGCTGTATAAACTGTACTGTTATTCTCACAATATTTCAAAAAAGGTAGTGAGCGATACATTTCAGAACAGTATTTCGGGTATTGTAGCAGTGTGTGTGTGATCTCTTGAGGATTCTCTCAATTTCAAGCAATATAATTGCGCAATATCTGTGGTTTTACACCCTAGCGCCCCCTGGGGTTCTTCTGGCTTAACCATTACACGATGTAGGTCAGGTTGGTTGGTTGTTGGAGTTTTGCATCCTGGCAACATCTAAGGTCATATCAGGATGGGTACCGACTTGTGACAGTGCGCACTCATGGCAACTTTATAGTGCTGCCCTACTGGGAGACCAGCCCACCAGCACCATGACCTGATATCCCACTCAATCACATTATCCCACAATATAGGTCAAGCGTTTAGGATTAGTCCTGTGTAAATTTGCAGACGCGTACCTCTGAATAGCTCACATTAAGGCGGGATTGTTAGTGTGATTTATTATACAACGCCTAGTACTTTAATTATATCAGGCGGTGCCAAATTACCAACCTATCACGTCCGAAGCAACCGTACATGGTGGACGAATCGGTAGAGCGCAGGCTTCCCATGCAGAAGGTCGGGAGTTCAATTCCCAGTCAAGCCAAACCAATGACTTAAAAATTGATATTTGTCGCTTCCTAGCCTGGCACTTGGCATTAATAGGATCGGGCAAAAGACTGGTTAGCTCAGTATCAGGACAATGTGACAATGTGCGATATCGGGTCATGGTGCTCGCTGCGTGGTTTCCCAGTGGGGCATCAGTATACAGTCGCCATGAGTGTGCACTGTCACAAGTCGTTAGGTGTCCTGATATGACCTTAAAAGTTGCCAGGACATAAAACCACAAGGAACAAACAAAACGTTCGAAGCCTTTATAACATTCTGGCACTCAATGCAGAACATATCCTGTCAATATAGGTCATTAATAACAATTAATTATCCTGCGGTCTGCAACATTTTATAGATAGTATATACGCGTATATACCAGTGTAGGCACCCGCGGGGCGGTGCTCCTCCCCTGCCAACAGGTTTCTCGATCAGCGTTTCGAACGCGCCGGCTGCGCGGTGGTTCTGGCATTTACGCTAGTTGCCACTAGCGCCGGCTGGGTTCGCCTAAGTATTATGTGCCCGCTACTCGCTAGTTGGCGCCACCAGCAGCTATATAACCACGGCGCTCGACCGGCCCGACGCCTTCATGATACGCTACCCAGCCTGCGCGCCGAACTAACTCACCGTTCGGGTGGAAAGAAACATTAAAAAAAAATTGTTACTAGGATTCGGCGGTTTTGTGGCCAGCCAGGTACAGTACTATCTTGTGTCAATAAACTGTATTTCCCACAACTACTCTTCCTTATGCCTATACGGGTCTTCATTGCTGCTATGTATTCTATTGGGATTATGAAACACCATGTAAAAAACAAATCAGTTTATTCTGAGCAAATGCATAAGCAGATAATATGTTGATCGTTACAATGGACAAAGTTTTGTCCCATATTGCTTAGCACCTTTTGAGACATTGTATAATATACAAAATAATACATAAAATAACACAATATATTACATAACATATAATATCTTATATAATATAACATATGCTATTTAATATAACTCCTATGATGTAATATATAATAAATATATAAAACAAAATATAATATATAATATACATAATCAATAATGTATATGATATATAATTAATAGATATAATATATCAAATATAGAATTTATAGAATATATATCATAAATAATATAGAATGTAGTATTTATATAATATATACAATAAAGAATAACATAGAATATACATTATTTAAATGAATGCCTCAGCCACATCTGCTGTGTGTCTACAGTAACATTACCAGTAGCGCTTGTTAGTAGTGCATTAGTAATTGGTATCGCTGTATTGTAATGAGGCAGCTGGAGCCCGACACAGGAACCCGCCCGCCTGTGGGACGGAGAGCCGCTTTGTTCCACGATGAAACATTGCCCCTGCGGGAAGCCTAATGTTGACAAGCAGTCTCCTTAGCTATGCATAGCATGCATAGGGATTAATCCAAGATGGCGAGCGGCTTTCGAAAAGAAGCGACAATCTTGTCTTGGCCCTGCATAGAGTGACCACTACTTAAAGGACTAGTAACACAGTGGCCTGACTTCCATATATGCAGGTACGCTTCTGCGTACCACCTGAGATTACAACGTTTTAAAATTTGATTAAAATATGTGATGTTTCATAGCGTTTTGTTGCATCACGTTTTAATCCGATAGTGTTTTATTCCATCTGTGTACCACCTGAAAACCCCAATCTACGCTCCTGTACCACGACCAGCACAGCTTTATTCATTCACAAATATCCGCTTCCGATATGACTATTCATGCTTTGTGTATCTTGAAATAACCTATAAATATGAGATTTATTTAAGGCCCACTCACGGCTGGGGGTATCTGTGCTCAAACTATTAATATTAATATCATTATAGTCATTCAACCCAAATTGACGACACTCGGACAAAGGAAGCATGAGTCAGATGCAACAGCAAATCATTTATTGATTCAGAGAATCATATAACTTCGTAATGAAAGTTCATATAAACATGCCGCTGGGGCGAACAGGAGGCTGGCTCCGAAACGAGGTGTTGCTATGGTAGACACCTGAAGGCAGCTGGCACCTTGGGACCAATGTGTATCGATGATGAAGGTGGTCCAACGTTTAATGTTCAGGCTAGTTGCCGAGTCAGTGCCTGGAGCGAGATATGATCACAGCGTCACAAATCAACAATCAAGAAATAAACAAACAATCTCAGCACTTAACCCCCTTAGAAAGAGAGTGGGTGGGAGGGGAAAATGTTGTTGCTCGAATGAGAGTCATGGAAGAAGTGACAGAATGGCGGACAGGAAACGAGGTCAATGCCGAGGTCAACCTTTGCCTCGTGCGTGAATTAAATATGTTGCCTCGTCAACATGCCTAATTACCCACCTCAGCTATTAGAGTGATGTATGCTAGCGAAATGCTACAGTTAAATAGGCATTCTCAATTTTTTATTTTTTTAAAATGGAAATCCATTTATTTTTGGATCACTAACTATTGAGTAGAGTTATAAAGAAATAGTTTGTTGCATGGAAAGTATCATTAACCCTACTTTAACACACAGTGAATTTGAAGTCCTTTGATTCCGCTTTGTAATAAATGGCGACCAGACGGGATGGCCGAATGAGTTAGAGCGTCCGTCTCCCGTGCTGGTAGATCGTGGGGTCGTGGGTTCGAGTCCCAGTCGAGTCAAACCAATGACTTTAAAATTGATACTTGTCGCTTCCTAGCCAGGCCCTCGGCATTATTAGGATAGGGCAAGGACTGGTGTGCTCAGTGTCAGGATAATGTGACTGAGTGGGATACCAGGTCATGGTGCCGGCGGCCTGGTTTCCCAGTGGGACAGCACTATAAAGTCGGCATGAGTGCGTACTGTCACAAGTCGGTACCCGTCCTGATATGACCTTAGATGTTCCTAGGACGTAAAGCAACAACAAACAAACAACAAACAACAACAACTGTAATACAGTGAAACCTCTCTAAATCGACCGACCTTGGGACCGACTAAAAGTGGTCTATTTAGGGAGGTCGTCAGTTTAGGGAGTTAGAATATGGTCACAATGGTATTGTTGGGACGCAAATAAAGCGATCGGTATAGCGGAGTGGTCGATCTGTGAAGGTGGTCGGTTAGAGAGGTTTTACTGTATATCTAATTCCACTTTCTCCCTCACTGTATGACGTCACAGAATTTGTTGCTTGAGGTCCAGCCCATATATACCCCAGTCAGACTACAGCTTGCAACCACTTTGCGACTACTTTAGACCAAAGAACCCACACTCACCAGTGACGTCCTAGTGACCAAAACAATGGTTTCCGACGTCTGGGTGTCACTGGTGACTGTGGGTTCTTTGGTCTAAAGTGGTCGCAAAGTGGTCGCAAGCTGTAGTGTGACTGGGGTGTTAAGGTAAGGATTGCTCTGGTCAGGATCATTGCCCTGATTACAGCGAGGATATAATTAACGTCAAGGCAAAGAGTGGCATAATATTAATAGTGCTTTTATTCTGAGTTAACAGAAAATGTCAGGGTTCATGTTCGAATGGAAATATTCAGGGACTCAATCCTACGAATCGAAAAGTCTCTTCCTTTTATTATTTGCAGGGGCGGGTGGTGGCAAAAACTGGAGATCATCCTGACCTTTGTGTGACCAGACGGGATGGCCGAATGAATTAGAGCGTCCATCTCCCGTGTTGGTAGATCGTGGGTGTCATGGGTTCGAACCATGGTCGAGTCAAACCAATGACAGAACAATTTATACTTGTCGCTTCCTAGCCAGGCGCTCGACATTATTAGGATAGGGCAAGGACTGGTTGGCTCAGTGTCAGGATAATGTAACTGAGTGGGATATCAGGTCAGCGTGCTGGTGGCCTGGGTTCCCAGTGGGGCAGCACTATAAAGTCACCATGAGTTTGCACTGTCACAAGTCGCTACCCGCCCTGATATGACATTAGATGTTGCTAGGATGTAAAACAACAACAAACAAACAAATCCTGACCATGTGTGTTTGTGTACAGGGGGTGAGTGAGGTTTGAACCCGGAGGTGGTTATGAGGTCAGAGCACCGAGAGGGGTAGAGGATATCGCTAGGTGGCGACAGTATCAAGGGGTTGGGTTCAAAGGTGCAAGGCAGCGAATCAGAGTTGGAAGTCACGCTAGGTGGCGCCAGTAGTGTCAGTTCTTAAAGTCGTAAGATGGCGGTTCAATCGACTCTTTGCCACGTCGTGAATTACCCATGTGCCTAGTAACACATGGCTATTCCTGCTAGTTCTAAATGATGATGATGATGACGATGATGATGATGATCGATAGGTGACTCTTCATGACGAGTTTTTCTACTAAAACTAGACAGGACTGGACAGAGTGGGCACATTCTGAGGTCTTGTTTGTTTGTTTGTTTGTTGTTGTTTTACGTCCTAGCAACATCTAAGGTCATATCAGGACGGTCTACTTACTGCAAAGAGCGATAGCTTTGTTTGATCTCTGCAGTTTTGTTTGATCGCTGCATGGGAGGGTTTCGCTCATTTCCACACCTGATTCCCTTCGACAGGTGTCCCATTAAGGGTTGGCTTTGTCCAACGCGTACTGTTATCTACGATTAACACAGGGTCCTCAGCTACCTATGTACCTTGGAGGGGCTGACTAAATAAATACAGCCATTTCCAGTTTAGTGTTCCGTGGGTTCGATTCCAGGCTAAATCGAAAAGAAAACAAAGAAAATGTATGCTTGTCACCACCTTGCCTAATGCTCAACATTGTTAGGATATAATTTGTTTGTTGGGGTTTTACATCCTGGCAACATCTAACGTCATATCAGGATGGGCATCAATGTGTGTCAGTGCGCACTCATGGTGACTATATAGTGCTGCCCCACTGCACTGACAGACCAGGCCATTGGCACCATGACCTGATTACCCACTCAGTCACATTATCCTGATGCTGAACCAACCAGTTCTTGCCCTATCCTAGTAATGCCGAGCGCCTGGCTAGGAAGCGACAAGTATCAATTTTGTAAGTCATCGCTTTGACTCTGATGGAAAGCCCGCCAGCGTGCTTATTGATTCGGCCATCCTTGCTGTCTAATTAAACAAATGCCTAATAGGCCAAGAAGTGTAGAGGCTGTGCATGATTGCCAATAATTCTTCTCTGATGTCTTGTTAATCAACGTAGTGCCTGTGAAACTCATGAGGCCACTATGCAAGCTGGTCGACTATGAGGATTTATTTCGTTTTCTTTTTGCGATGAATATTTTACCCTGCCTACAAAGCAAACAAAAAAATGGCGTGATGTTCCCTCCCCATGCCTGACAAATTATCCGCCCTTCATTTTTTTTAATTTTTGTTTTTTAATTGTTAAAAATGCATCGGCCTAGCAGCAATTCACCTTTTGTGAGCACGCAATTGAAACTGTATGACAATAAATTTCTTAATGAGAATACAGCGTTCATTGTTTGAGTGAAAACATTGTGATGTGTACATGAATGACATGTAATCCGTTTATCAGTCTATGGTGATCCAATATTGTTTTTTTAATACTGGAATGAAATTGTAAAACAAAAAATAAAAGCTGCCCACCCGATCCTGATTTGTGTGATCAAAAGGACTCTCACTAACTTTTCTTTTATTTGGTCCAACGGATAAGTTTGTTAACACTTGTTTTCACACTGGGCAGCACTAATCCAATTTAATTCAAATCTTTTGAATTTTGTTTTGGTAATAATTTCATTTTTGTTGTTTCTTGCTTACAGGTCGTAAGTTATGTAACTGTAGATTACAAACAGTCAAAATCTGGCTTTGACCCTATTTTGTGTTAATCAATTTGATGTCTTATCGTACATGTAGGGACAACCACTTCTTTGTTATGACCCTATCAACGGCAGATTGTCTATGTTAACACAGCTGTCACACCTCGCCGGATTGAGCAACGGACAGAATTGTCCAGTCCGGTGGCGATAAGTATCAAAATGTATTAAAATGTGTCAAAATGTTGTGCTGTCTGGTCAATGGCCGTTGAACGAACAGACATGAATCGGACATGAAACTGACATGAAACGGACATGAAACGGACATGAACGTATAGCCAATGGACGAAACATACTCAAACCGGACAAAAGCATAGACGTCAATCCAGCAGCATCCGTTCCTAGTTATGTGCATGTTCAAAACTTGTACGGACACAAACCAGACTATGACTGCAGACGCCAAGGCCATCTAGCCGAGGGCCCCGTTGCTAGGAAACAAGTTCATTTAAATGTGTCTCAGACAGAGTAGACAGCTCCATATGCTCAGACTTGAGTGATCAAACTGAAAAAGATATCTAGAAGCCAATGTCATTACGCGTCTCCTCTACAGGGTGTTTTGTGATGTCTTATCAATATTCTTACTCCAGCATACTGTTTTATAAAAAGGTGCACATGACAGATAGATGCGTTCTTATCAGCTGTAGTTAGTTATCTTTGGGCGATACATTCGTTGATTAAACGCTGGAAATTTCAATCGCGGAGAATCGGTCTTCCCCATTCCACTGCTCCTTGCTTTATCCCAGTAATGCCGAGCGCCAGTCTAGGTAGCGACAAGTATCAAATTTTAAGTCATTGGTTTAACTCGGCCAGGGTTCTTAACACATGGCCTGTCACATGGGAAGGCAGCGCTGACCTCGTTCAGTTATCCCATCTGGTTAATTATTACAATAGTAAACATCATAGCCTCCAGATGCTGTCAAGGTACCTGAAATCAAGTGGCACGGTCAACGTGCCTGTTTGCATGTGATACTGTCAATGTACCCATTTTAAAGTGGTGCTCTCACTGTCAATGTACCTAGTGTAAAGTGGTGCTCTCAAGGTACCTGTACTTAAGCGATGCTCTCAATGTAGCTCTATTCAAGTGACACTGCCAATGTCACTCTCATTGCATCTGTATTCAAGTGACACTGTCAATATACCTATATCCAAGTGACACTGTCAATGGACCAATATTAAAGTGATTCTGTCAATGTAGCTCTATTCAAGTGACACTGCCAATGTCACTGTCACTGTACCTGTATTCAAGTGACACTGTCAATATACCTATATCCAAGTGACACTGTCAATGTACCTATATTAAAGTGATGCTGTCTATATAGCGCTGTCCCAGTGACACTGGCATTGTCACTGTCATTGTACCTGTATTCAAGTGTCACTGTCAATATAGCTGTATTCAAGTGACACTGTCAAGTATCATTGTACCTGTATTCAAGTGATAATGTAAATGTGCCTGTATTCAAGCAACAGTGTCAATGGACCAATATTGAAGTGATTCTGTCAATGTAGCTCTATTCAAGTGGCACTGCCAAGGTCACTGTCACTGTACCTGTATTCAAGTGGCACTGCCGATGTCACTGTCATTGTACCTGTATTCAAGTGACACGGTCAATATACCTATATCGAAGTGACACTGTCAATGTTCCTACATTAAAGTGATGCTATCTATATAGCTCTATCCAAGTGACACTGACATTGTCAATGTCGTTGTACCTGTATTCAAGTGTCACTGTCAATATAGCTGTATTCAAGTGACACTGTACCTGTATTCAAGCGATAATGTAAATTTGCCTGTATTCAAGCAACAGTGTCAATGGACCAATATTGAAGTGATTCTGTCATTGTAGCTCTATTCAAGTGACACTGCCAATATCACTGTCATTGTACCTATATTCAAGTGACAATGCCAATGTCACGCTCATTGTACCTGTATTCAAGGGACACTGCCAATGTCACTGTCATTGTACCTCTATCCAAGTGACACTGCCAATGTCACTGTCATTGTACCTATATTCAAGTGACACTGCGAATGTCACTGTCATTGTACTTGTATTCAAGTGACACTGCCAATGTCATGCTCATTGTACCTGTATTCAAGTGACACTGCCAATGTCACGCTCATTGCACCTGTATTCAAGTGACACTGCCAATGTCACTGGCATTGTACCTGTATTCAAGTGACACTGCCAATGTCACTGTCATTGTACCTGTACTCAAGTGAGCCTGTCAATGTGGCTGTCATTGTACCTGTATTCAATTGACACTGCCAATGTCACTGTCACTGTACCTGTATTCAAGTGACACTGCCAGGGTCACTGTTATTGTACCTGTATTCAAGTGACACTGCCAATGTCACTGTCATTGTACCTGTATTCAAGTGACACTGCCAATGTCACTGTCATTGTACCTGTATCCAAGTGACACTGCCAATATCACTGTCATTGCACCTGTATTCAAGTGACACTACAAATGTCACTGTCATTGTACCTGTATCCAAGTGACACTGCCAATGTCACTGGCATTGTACCTGTATTCAAATGACACTGCCAATGTCACTGGCATTGTACCTGTATTCAAGTGACACTGCCAATGTCACGCTCATTGCACCTGTATTCAAGTGACACTGCCAATGTCACTGTCATTGTACCTGTATTCAAGTGACACTGCCAATGTCACTGTCATTGTACCTGTATTCAAGTGACACTGCCAATGTCACTGTCATTGTACCTGTACTCAAGTGACACTGCAAATGTCACTGTCATTGTACCTGTATTCAAGTGACACTGCGAATGTCACTGTCACTGTACCTGTATTCAAGTGACACTGCCAGGGTCACTGTCATTGTACCTGTATTCAAGTGACACTGCCAATGTCACTGTCATTGTACCTGTATCCAAGTGACACTGCCAATATCACTGTCATTGCACCTGTATTCAAGTGACACTACAAATATCACTGTGATTGTACCTGTATCCAAGTGACACTGCCAATGTCACTGGCATTGTACCTGTATTCAAATGACACTGCCAATGTCACTGGCATTGTACCTGTATTCAAGTGACACTGCCAATGTCACGCTCATTGCACATGTATTCAAGTGACACTGCCAATGTCACTGTCATTGTACCTGTATTCAAGTGACACTGCCAATGTCACTGTCATTGTACCTGTATTCAAGTGACACTGCCAATGTCACTGTCATTGTACCTATATTCAAGTGACACTGTCAATGTCACTGTCATTGTGCCTGTATTCAAGTGACACTGTCAATGTGGCTGTATTCAGCCCATGTGACCAGTGTAGCTGTATCTACGCAGAAAAGGGGAAGCCTGCCTTGTAAACTAATCACACGACCGCCAGGGGGCCATAGTGGTCGACACCCCCCCCCCCTATTCCACATTCACCACCCACCCCCGTCCCCCCTCCCCCTCCCCTCGTTCCCAATTTCCCGCCTCGCTCCCCCTCCCCCCATCCCACACCCTCATACTCCTAATCCCCCATCCCCCACACCTATCCCCCGTCCCCCCTCCCCCCTCCCTCTCCTCCTTTCCCACGCCCCCCGCTGGCCCCCGGGCCCCTACCCGCCTCCCACCCGCCCCCCGCTGCCCCCCGGGTCCCCACCCGCCCCCGGCCGGCTACCTGTCTACTATCATTACGTCCGTGAGACGGGATGGACATCCCGTCCTCGGGAAGTGACGTTTAATCAGGAAGGCCACACCAACCTGTCAGGGGTCAGGGTTCAGGGGTCAAGGCCACACACTACTTCACACCCGCACCTAGCTGGCCTCTACGACCTGCAACTGGTCGCATGTGTAACAATCCTGGGAGAGTCAGTGCAAACAATTCAAGCAGGTGATTATCTGTCATGGATTCGGAATTCCAGTGGTGGTTTGGTTGTAATGAATGGAGTGGGTTCTCCTGTATTCCGGAAAGGGAGCGCACGAATCGGTAGAGCTGGTAGGAAAAGGATGGGGTGAAATGGTAGAGCTGGTAGGAAAGGGATGGCAGGATTCGGTAGAGCTGGTAGGAAAGGGATGGGGTGAATGGGTAGAGCTGGTAGGAAAGTGATGGTTGGAATCGGTAGAGCTGGTAGGAAAGGGATGGCTGGAATCGGTAGAGCTTGTAGGAAATGGCATCGGTAGAGCTGGTAGGAAAGGGATGGCTGGAATCGGTAGAGCTGGTAGGAAAGGGATGGCTGGAATCGGTAAAGCTGGTAGGAAAGTGATGGTTGGAATCGGTAGAGCTGGTAGGAAATGGCATCGGTAGAGCTGGTAGGAAAGGGATGGCTGGAATCGGTAGAGCTTGTAGGAAATGGCATCGGTAGAGCTGGTAGGAAAGGGATGGCTGGAATCGGTAGAGCTGGTAGGAAAGGGATGGCTGGAATCGGTAAAGCTGGTAGGAAAGTGATGGTTGGAATCGGTAGAGCTGGTAGGAAATGGCATCGGTAGAGCTGGTAGGAAAGGGATGGCTGGAATCGGTAGAGCTGGTAGGAAAGGGATGGTTGGAATCGGTAGAGCTGGTAGGAAAGGGATGGCGGGAATTGGTAGAGCTGGTAGGAAATGGATGGTGGGAATTGGTAGATCTGGTAGGAAATGGATGGCGGGAATAGGTAGAGCTGGTAGGAAAGGGATTGTGGGAATCGGTAGAGCTGGTAGGAACAGGATGGTGTGAATCTGTAGAGCTGGTAGGAAAGGGATGGTGGGAATCGGTAGAGCTGGTAGGAAAGGGATGGTGGGAATCGGTAGAGATGGTAGGAAAGGGATGATGGGAATCAGTAGAGCTGGTAGGAAAGGGATGGTGGGAATCAGTAGAGCTGGTAGGAAAGGGATGGGAGGAATCGGTAGAGCTGGTAGGAAAGGGATGGTTGGAATCGGTAGAGCTGGTAGGAAATGGCATCGGTAGAGCTGGTAGGAAAGGGATGGCTGGAATCGGTAGAGCTGGTAGGAAAGGGATGGCTGGAATCGGTAGAGCTGGTAGGAAATGGATGGTGGGAATTGGTAGATCTGGTAGGAAATGGATGGCGGGAATAGGTAGAGCTGGTAGGAAAGGGATTGTGGGAATCGGTAGAGCTGATGGGAACAGGATGGTGTGAATCTGTAGAGCTGGTAGGAAAGGGATGGTAGGAATCAGTAGAGCTGGTAGGAAAGGGATGGTGGGAATCGGTAGAGCTGGTAGGAAAGGGATGGTGGGAATCGGTAGAGATGGTAGGAAAGGGATGATGGGAATCAGTAGAGCTGGTAGGAAAGGGATGGTGGGAATCAGTAGAGCTGGTAGGAAAGGGATGGTGGGAATCAGTAGAGCTGGTAGCAAAGGGATGGGAGGAATCGGTAGAGCTGGTAGGAAAGGGATGGTCGGGAATGGATCCAGCTGGTAGGAAAGGGATGGTAGGAATCAGTAGAGCTGGTAGGAAAGGGATGGTGGGAATCGGTAGAGCTGGTAGGAAAGGGATGGTGGGAATCAGTAGAGCTGGTAGGAAAGGGATGGTGGGAATCAGTAGAGCTGGTAGGAAAGGAATGGTGCGAATCGATAGAGCTGGTTCCACTTACAGGTGATATGTGTAAGTTGTGCAACTTACACTGCCAATTGATGGCGAGCTTACTGAAATAAGTCAACGTAAGCTGCCAACAAAGGGCCGGCCCGCCATCCCTTATTCTACGTAGCGAGACCCTGGGGTGGACTCTGAATGAATCAGTGTGTGTGTGATATCATGACACTGTGGTATAACAGTGTCAATTGGGATTGGATCAGTGTGTGTGATATCATGACACTGTGGTATTTTTTCTTGAAGATTTATACTGCCTGTCATGGATAAGTCTGAATAGACTTGTTTTCACCATTAGACAGTTTGTCGATAGAAAGCCCGAACCTACACTTTTACCGACCCAAGGGATTTTTAACCTCCCACACCACATAGACATGGTATGAGAGCAACTAGCCTTTGATGATGCTGTAAGTTATACACAGCGGTAGGAAATCCAAATTGGCAGAGGTTGGGGGGCACAGGGAATCGAACCACCGACCTTCAGATTAGGAGTCTGACCTAGAAAAAAGTCAGACACTCTAACCACTCCGCCACAAAGAACATAGCTGTGTGAATTGGGAATGGACCAGTGTGTGATATCATGACACTGTGGTATAACAGTGTGGATTGGGAATAGACCAGTGTGTGATATCATGACACTGTGATATAACAGTGTGGATTGGGAATGGACCAGTGTGTGTGTGATATTATGACACTGTGGCATAACGTTGTGAATACCATGATACTGTGGTATACCAGCTGTGGTATAACAGTGTGGATTGGGAATAGATCAGTGTGTGATATCATGACACTGTGGTAGAACAGTAGAGACCCGGACTGGATCAGTTTGGGTGATATCATGCCACTCTGATGTAACAGTGTGGGTTGGGAATGGAACAGTGTGTGATGTCATGACAGTTTGTTGGAACAGTATAGACCCGGACTGGATCAGTGTGTGTGATATCATGAGTATGATATTACAGTGTGGACTGAAAATGAACCACTGTGGGTGATATCATGACACTGTGGTGTAACAGTGTGGGTTGGGAATGGAACAGTGTGTGATGTCATTACAGTTTGTTGGAACGGTATAGACCCGGACTGAATCAGTGTGGGTGATATCATGACTGTGATATTACAGTCTGGACTGAAAATGAACCACTGTGGGTGATATCATGACACTGTGGTGTAACAGTGTGGGTTGGGAATGGAACAGTGTGTGATGTCATGACAGTTTGTTGGAACGGTATAGACCCGGACTGGATCAGTGTGGGTGATATAATGACTGTGATATTACAGTCTGGACTGAAAATGAACCACTGTGGGTGATATCATGACACTCTGATGTAACAGTGTGGGTTGGGAATGGAACAGTGTGTGATGTCATGACAGTTTGTTGGAACAGTATAGACCCGGACTGGATCAGTGTGGGTGATATCATGAATGTAATATTGCAGTGGGGACTGAAAATGAACCAGTGTGGGTGATATCATGACAGTGTGACAAAACAGGGTAAATAGTGAATGAACCACTGTTGTTGATATCTTGAATGTGATATAACCGTGTGGACTGAAAATGAACCACTGTGGGTGATATCATGACTGTGGTATAACAGTGTGGAATGGGAAAATATCAGTGTGCGTCATGTCATGACAGTGCTGATAGAACAACAGCATGGACTGAAAAGGAGCTAGTGTGGCAGTAATACAATCAAAGGCTATTGTGTGGTAAGATAACACCAACACTACAACTGGCCAGCATTGAAAACAAGCCTGGGTACCCGGGCTTATATGCTATGGACAGTATAAATACAGCCTAAAAAAAATAAAAAATAAATAATAATATCATGACACTGTGATATAACAGGGTCAAATGGAAAGGTACCAGTGTGTGTGATGTCATGACAGTGGGAGAGAACAGTGTGGACTGAAAAGAAACCAGTGTGGGTGATATCACGACTGTGATAAAACAATTTGGGTGCAATGTGAAAGTACCAGTGCGTGTAATGTCATGGCAGTGTGATAGAAGAGCGTGAACCGGAAATGGACCAGTGTGTGTGTGATATCATGACATTGTGATAGAAGAGCGTGAACCGGAAATGCACCAGTGTGTGTGATATCATGATACTGTGATAGAAGAGTGTGAACCGGAAATGGACCAGTGTGTGTGTGATATCATGACACTGTGATAGAAGAGCGTGAACCGGAAATGGACCAGTGTGTGTGTGATATCATGACAATGTGATAGAAGAACGTGAACCGGAAATGCACCAGTGTGTGTGTGATATCATGACATTGTGATAGAAGAGCGTGAACCGGAAATGGACCAGTGTGTGTCTGATATCATGACAATGTGATAGAAGAGCATGAACCGGAAATGGACCAGTGTGTGTTTGATATGTGCCGTGCAGTGTGTGTGTGTGTCTTGGGGAAGGAAGCTTTAAATGGGTTAGCAAATTGTGTGGAGGGTGTGCGCGGGGTGTGTGTTGGGTGCGGGGGAGGGTGCACATATGCTGTAAGGCGTGGCTGGCTCTTCCAACCCGATCACTCACTGCTACTAGCACGGGAGACGTTCCAATCAGGCCAACCAGAGGGCGGAGATGGCGCCCCTGGCGGACGTGCCTGGAACCTCAGTGAAGCGCTATAAATAGATTACAGCTGCCAAGACCAATATCCATGGCTGACCGTTTTATTATTTATTCATTTCTTTGATGGTTTGGGTGGGTTTTCTTTTTGCATCGAATATTCATCTATTTATTAAAGCTGCATAGTCTGATCAAAACATCAAATTTCCAAAATCAAAATAATTATCTGTGTTTGATTCTACAATATCAAACTTAGATACTGGTGCACTTATTTAACATTTGCCGCCGCATAGAAAGGAATACTGAGGCTATTTAATAGAACCTGTTACTGTAGAAGCCTATGGTGTCAGAGTTTTGGCGTGCTTGCCAAAATTAATTGAGCATTGTTGCCCTTCAAATATCTCAAGAGTTAGCCATTTAAAATAAAAGTTATTTAAAACTAAGGTAAGGTAGATTATAAAGATCAACCTAATATATTTATCTCAGAAAATGAGAGAAACTAAAAACTATCGCACTATGCAACTCTAAAGCTGTGTTCACACACGCACTTTAAATCGATTCATATAAATCGACTTGCCTAGTTTGACGCACATTTGCCGTGTGAATGCGACGCTGTGTCGATTTAGGGCTGTCATTAGATTTTTATTCATAGGTTATTTAGGACAATTTCAGGTCATGAAAAGAGATATGCAGCAATCACTAATTCGACAGGATAATTATCCAAATTTGTTCGCTATCTCTAGCTGTTTTTCCACCAACATGCAGACATGTTTATTAATACATCTGTTTTAGTTACATTCGTTGATTAATCAGAGGGGGGAATATATTGATTAATCAGGGGAATCCATATTCAACTGCGGACAGTTTGACTTCCCCTCATTCCACGACTCCTCGCCCCAAAAATTTGTAATGCAGATTGCCATATAAGGTAATAATTACCTGTCATTGGGAATTTTATTTCATAGGTTATTTAGGACAATTTCAGGTCATGAAAAGAGATATGCAGCAATCACATTGCGACAGGATAATTATCCAAATTTGTTCGCTATATCTAGCTGTTTTCCCACCAACATGCTGACATGTTTATTAAACATTGTTGTTGTTACATTCGTTGATTAATCAGGGGAATATATTGATTAATCAGGGGAATACATTTCAACTGCGGACAGTTGATCTTCCTCATTCCACGACTCCTCGCCCCAAAATTTGTAATGCAGAACGCCAGGTTAGGTAGTGACAAGAATAAATTTATACGTCGTTGGTTTGACTCGGCCTGAATTCAAAACGCATGACCTGCCACTACACGGAAAGCGAGCGCTCAACTCATTTGGCCATCCTCTCTAGTTTAAGGAGGAATCCTTTTCTGTGTAGGTCCAGCAGAACTTTGGGGTCTGCCCCAGAATCCACCCACCGACCCACACACACCCACACACACCCACACCCACCCTTACATCAGCGACCTTTGAAGGCACACAGACCTTGTGCTCTCCAAACATATAATGTACATGTGTTTCGGCGGGGATGTTTTACAGACAGTTCCATGAGCATTCCCAAATGGAACCTCCTTCTGTGTTGAGACAGGTGATGTGAGTGCGTACTAAATTATCAAAACAACAGTGAATTTGGGTTTTTTCGTCCTAGCAACGACTGGGGTGGCTCTGTGGCAGATTGCTTAGAGTGTCTGACGTTTTTCTAGGTCGGACTTCTAATCTGAAGGTTGGTGGTTCGATTCCCCATGCCCCCCCTACTTCTGCCAATTTGGATTTCCACCACTGTGTATAACTTACAGTGTGATCAAAGGCTGATTGCTCTCATAGCATGTCTATGTGGTGTGGGAGGTTCAAAATCCCTTGGGTTGGTAAAAGTGTAGGCTCAGGCTTTCTATCGATAAACTGTCTAATGGTGAAAACAAGTCTATTCAGGCTTATCCATGATAGGCAGTATAAATCTTCAAGAAAAAGGAAAGGTTGAATACTGACCATGGGGATGGCGGGAAACGGTAGATTATATATATTAATTATATATATTTATATAATATATAATCAAAAATGGCAGAAATTGAAAACCCTCGGATTATGCAATTACTTAGTAATATATATATATATATTAAAGTGAATATACAGCACATATATACATATATCTGCTCTATAATATATTATGGGAATATAAACAAGGACACTACCACTTATCAGTTCTCTTCTCTATATTAGTTATTACCTATTATCCCACTGTCAAAGGAGTTAGTTCCTGCTTCTGCCACCATGGCACCACCTGTGCGTGGCTCCTGGCCACCCTGATACCAGGTACGTCTGGTCACTACCACCTACAGACCTGATTGGATGGTCAGATTTTAAATTCTAGCTGGGTAATTAACATATTCCCGTATAAATTGAAAACCCTCGGACTATGTACCTTTAAGATGTGGAAAGTTCAAAGTGAGTGCGGGAAGGCATTCATGCTGCGAGGAGCTCCCCCCCCCCCCCCCCCCCCCCCCGCTTTGTTGAGGTCTGGGTGATGGAGTATGCGGCTAGCTGGTTGTACCGCAGACAGTCAGCTAAACACTCTTCTCTCTTCATGCTCCCTGGACCGGACGCGGTGGCCGAATCAGTTAGAGCGCAGGCTTCCCGTGTCGAAGGTCGGGAGTTGGGAGTCCCATCCGAGTCAAACCAATAACTTACTAAATTTATATTTGTCGCTATCGAGCCTCTCGCTCAGCATTAATAGGATAGGGCAAGAAGTGGTTAGGTCAGTGTCAGTGTCAGAATATTGTGACTGAATGGGAAATTGGGTCATAGTGTCGGCAGCCGGTTCTCTCAGTGGGCAACACAATCAAGTTGCTTTTTTCTTTTTTCTTTTTTCTTGAAGATTTATACTGCCTATCATGGATAAGCCTGAATAGGCTTGTTTTCACCATTAGACAGTTTGTCGATAGAAAGCCCAAGCCTACACTTTTACCGACCCAAGGGATTTTTAACCTCCCACGCCACATAGACATGGTATGAGAGCAACTGGCCTTTGGTGACGCTGTAAGTTATACACAGCGGTGGAAATCCAAATTGGCAGAGGTGGGGGCACGGGGAATCGAACCACTGACCTTCAGATTAGGAGTCTGACCTAGAAAAAAGTCAGACACTCTAACCACTCCGCCACAGAGAACACCACTTACATGTCAAAACTCTGACACCAGAGACTTCAACAGTAACAGGTTCAACAAACTAGATTTAACATTCCCAGCAACAAACACTTAATAAGTGCACCAGTATCTAAGTTGGATATTTAGATTTAATGTAGATAAATGCTACAAAATAGATATAATATTCCCTTCTTCTGCAGCAACGAACATGTAAAAGTGCACCAGTATCTAAGTTAGATATGCAGAATTAAATGTAAAATGTACAATGGTTTTGAAAATTTGATGTTTTCATCGGACTATGCTGCTTTAAAATGCCATGCTTGCAACAATAGAGTCCTACGGAAGTGAAGATTTATTTTGGTCTCCTGAAGATACAGACTGTTATTTGTGTCTAGGGTCGGGTGGGTGGGTATAAATTGTGAGAGCCTAGTGGAAGGTCAGCTGGTGTTGTTGTAAAATGTGTCCTCTGAATACGGGTACTCTGAGTTCTGACTGGTCCCCCAGGAAGGACTGAACATGTGGCCCAGCATGCCGGTGTTGCAGTTTCCGCGGTACGCCAGTTTGCGAGGGACACACATACATTCAAATGCATTGTCAATGGCCATGAGCAAATCTTCATGCAGAAAAAGTCAAATATCTCTCAAATTACACCACCTAGAAACAAACCACTTGGCACACATACAGAAAACATATTCAACAAAACGATTATATTAAATTTATAAGCTTAAGGTTCTTGATTTCTATTAATTTTGAATAAAACTAATGTTTTGCACTGCGCGTACCATCAAACTCAAGGCATTGTCAATGGTCGTGAGCAATCTTCATACAGAAAATACAGAAAAAGTGAAATATCTCTAAAACCACACCACCTAGAAACAAATCGCTTGGTACGCATATAGAAAACACCTTTACCAAAGATATTATATTAAATTTATAAGGTTAGTGATGATGCTGTTCGGTTTGGGACGCATGCGCAGAAGCGATGTGTCCCTCGCAAACTGGTGTACCGTGGAAACTGCAACACCGGGTCGCAGCTGCAGCTCACCCTTCAGTAGTTTGGGCTGGTGCCACTCTGACCCCAGCACTGCACTACAGACCTTGACTTTTAAACCCACATTACGCCTATAACCACACACCTCCTGCTAACCAAACATTGTAGGAGTATTACCATATATTTGTTTCTAATGTATACTAATTGTTAGCACAAATTCACTGCAACCCAATTTAGCAACAATATAGCAATATAGCAATACAATTTAGCAACATTGCGAAACATATACTCATACCTTCCCATCCTGATATGACCTTAGATATTGCTAGGATGTCAAACAACAACAAACAAACACCTTCAAAGTGACTATATTGAAGGATAGGGCTGGAAGGGACAGCCATCCCACTTCCGGTTAAATAAACACGCCAGGTCGCAGCTTCAACGTTACGCAAGAAACCAGTGTACCGCAGACAGTCAGCTAAGCGCTCTTCTCTCTTCATGCTCCCTGGACCGGTCGCGGTGGCCGAATCAGTTAGAGCGCAGGCTTCCCGGGTGGAAGGTCGGGAGTTGGGAGTCCCATCCGAGTCAAACCAAGGACTTACAAAATTTATATTTGTCGCTCCCCTATTTGTGAGGCGTACCTGAATTCCGAGTTCTGCTGGTCCCTCAGGAAGGACTGAAGCTGTGACCCCCGGCATGGCGATACACATCTTCAGCTCACATGGTTTTCAGCAGCCACTGTGTGGTAAGATAACACCAACACTACAACTGGCCAGCATTGAAAACAAGCCTGGGTACCCGGGCTGATATGGACAGTATAAATACAGCCTCAATAAAAAAAAAAATTAAATGGTGGCAGGTTGGGGGGGGGGGGGGGGCGCGGTGGTGAATACACACACTTGAAGTGGTATTTTATCTAACATAAAATATTTTCTATGACAACATCATTGCCATCTTCATTATATAAAATACTGTAAATACTGTAGTACAGTAGTAGTAGTAGTCTGCACTGACCTTTCGGGCAAGGAGCCGTATAGACAGGTCAATGTGGATAGGGTGGTGATATCAGGGAGCCTAGGTGGCTTCATGGTTAATACACTAACCCGGAATCAAAGACCCTATAATACTAAGACGGCTCACTCCCTATCTCTCCCATGGTAATGTAAATTTTGCAGTGCCACCTTGTGGTGGGTTTGATCAGCTGCTGGTTGGTGTCTCACATGTAAACAAATACAATTATATTATACATGAGATAGGTAAGTATGAATACACATCAATAAGAAATTGCTATGAACAGATACACATCATCATCAGCATCATCATCAGCATCGCCATCATCACACATCTTTCACATTCATATATACATTTATACATATAATATAGCAACTGTTTAACCAAGAGAACAGCCAGCGCACCAAGTGGTGGGTTTGATCATTTTGATTACACAGTACAGGGTGAGTGAGCCGTCTTAGTATTATAGGGTCTTTGCCGGAATGCAAGATGTGTGGGTTCGAATGCTGCTCTAGGTGGAATATTTCCCATTTTCATCGTCCCCCATGACACTGGTAGCCGTGACCTGGGATTTGTACAAGCTACACGCTGTATGTACGGTTGTCGAACCTACCCGGTGTAAGTTCATTGCCTGCATGTATGTATTAAATAGTAAGCGCTAAACGATTTAAGGGACTTACAATTCCAGGGGCACAAGTGCCATAGTCTTCACTGACCTCTCAGGCAAGAAGCCTCATAGACAGGTGGGCGTGGATAGAGTGATGCCATAAGGGAGCCTAGCTGGCGTAATGGTTAACACACTGGCCCGGAATGCAAGATGTGTGGGTTCGAATCCTGCTGTAGGTGTAATATTTCCCATTTTCATCGCCCCCCCCCCCACGACAATACCACTTCTTGTATGGGTCATTTCATAGTAAATGGGGCAAAAGTGTGACTTGAGGGTAAAAAATTTATATTGTGTATTTTCCTAATTTGTTCGCTGAGTAGCAAACTCGTGTCCATATATATCCTGGTAACGTGAAGGAAAGGATAGCTGAGGTTACCATTTTGTCAGAAAAAACAAGAACTAATTGAGTAGCCAGCCCCAAGTGTAGAATTATTAATCACCAAGTGTGGATTTATTAATCAAAGAAATGATTTAATCAAATTTATTGCATGAAACAATTAATGTATAGAAATTGCATGAAACAATTAATGTATAGAAATGCACTGTAAAGAAATCTGCCTAGGATGATTATATTTGTCCTAATTTTGAGTTGTGGCCGTAATACAATAGAAGGGGATACCAAAAATAATATGGCACTTCAACTTCAATTTATTTTCATAAAGCTTTGTAGACAAATTATATTACTAGCCATCGTACTAGAAAATAGCCTTACACATGCAACAATAGCAACTGTGTTTTTACTGAAGCTCTGGTATTCCAAAGATAACATATTTCCTAATTTAACAAGCAGGGGACAAGCAGGGGACATGACAGTTACGTCCAGAACCAGTTTAATCACCATGGAATGTTAGATATACAAAAATATATATGCATCCAAAATGAATATTAATTTCAAGTAAGCGTCTTCTTTTATTATTTCATTGACTAATATTCTATGCAAAATAAAGGTCTAGTAGGCTGTAGAAAAGCCTAATTCTCCATATAACACTTTCATGTCCATGAAACACCAGATCTTCTTAATGAAAATGTCGGGATTTTTTTTTTTACTATGCCACATTACACCTTCATTTTTTCATATATATGGGTCATTCTCTAAAACTGGGCACCAAAGTGTGACATGGAAACCAAAAGTGAAAACCTTCCAAATAATAGCAAAGGTCCTTCCAAATAATAGCCTAATCCAATGTCCTATGAAGGTTTGCATGTTTTGCATATGTCAGAGTTGAAAAAAATGAATTTTACTTTTTGAATTAGATCTTATACAAATTGAGCAAAACATCAATATCACTTGTGTAACATGAAAATCAAAGACACACCCAGAATCTCATTTTAACATATACAACATAGTCAAACAAGATTTTCTTGATTACTGTTAAGCAGACAGGGTTCTGACTTACAAGAAAAAAGTTGAAAAATAAGTTGAAAAAGTTTGGCTACATGTATGGTGTAAATGTGTAAATTTTCACTCTAGCGCAAAATCATACAATTATAATTTTGATATCTTTTGTGGGATAAATTCAATACATGTAGAACTGATTACATACCTAATAGACAGGCTGCAATACTTATTTGACTTGTTATCAATAAAACAAAGACTTAATTATCAGCATCGTAATGTGGAAACGAAATGTGGTGTTCTCTGTGGCGGAGTGGTTAGAGTGTCTGACTTTTTTCTAGGTCGGACTCCTAATCTGAAGGTCAGTGGTTTGATTCATGCCCCCATCTCTGCCAATTTGGATTTCCACCACTGTGTATAACTTACAGCGTCATCAAAGGCCGGTTGCTCTCATACCATGTCTATGTGGTGTGGGAGGTTAAAAATCCCTTGGGTCGGTAAAAGTGTAGGCTCGGGCTTTCTATCGACAAACTGTCTAATGGTGAAAACAAGCCTATTCAGGCTTATCCATGATAGGCAGTATAAATCTTCAACAACAACAAAAAAAATATGTGGTGCCCAGTTTTGGAGAATAACCCATATCTCCAAAGTGTAAGAATATCAGTTCTATAAAGAAAATAACTCCTTTACTCTTTCCATAATTGTTTTTTGACAATTACATACTAGAAAAGACATTGGTCCCATTTACCAGGAAAAGACCCAGATACGTGTGTAGCAGTCTGTTTCACCATCACCCACCTCCAGCGTGCCTAGGGACCTGACTAGTGGCTGGGGGGGAACACCAATACAGTAAAACCTCTGTATACCGATCCGACCACTCCCCTATATCGATTGCTTTATTTGGGTCCCAACCACACCATACACGATGCCACGGTTTGGCCATATATGGGCATGTCCTAATTTCGCGAGAACGAGGCCACTTCCGGTTATTGGTAAACAAAGACTGATAGCCTTGAGTTTGCCGGAACGCACAGTGCAAAGCATTAGTTTTATTCAAAATTAATAGAAATCCAGAACCCTAACCTTATAAATTTAATATAATCTATTTGTTGAATATGTTTTCTATATGTGTACCAAGCGATTTGTTTCTAGGTGGTGTGGTTTTAGAGATATTTCACTTTTTCTGTATGAAGATTGCTCATGACCATCGGCAATGCATTGAGTTTGCCGGTACGCACAGTGCAAAATGTCAGTTTTATTCAAAATTAATAGAAATCCAGAACCCTAACCATATCAATTTAATATAATCTTTTTGGTAAACATGTTTTCTATGTGTATTCCAATCAGTTTGTTTCTAGGTGTTGTAGTTTTAGAGATATTTAACTTTTTCTCTCTGAAGATTGCTCACTGCCATTGACAATGCATTGAGTATGCCGGTATGCGCAGTGCAAAACGTCAGATTTATTCCAATTTAATAGAAATCCAGAACCCTAACCATATCAATTCAATATAATCTTTTTGTTAAACATGTTTTCTATGTGTATTCCAATTAGTTTGTTCCTTGGTTGTGTGGTTTTAGAGATATTTAACTTTTTCTGTATGAAGAATGCTCACTGCCACACTGGTGATACTGCCAGCCCGATTAACAATTCCATGTGCGTTTTGTTTACCTGCGAACAGGAATTAGGTCAAGATGGCCGCCGAACCGTGGCATGGTGTATTGTAAGGATATTCTAACTCTCTAAACCGACCACCTCCCTAATTGGACCACATAAAGCCGGTCCTATGGTCGGTCGATTTAGAGAGGTTTTCCTGTATTTGGTAAACCGTTAGTGATGCATATAAACAGAGAGTGGACTTCGACATACTATTTGTTTGTTTTGTTGTTGTTTTACGTCCTAGCAACATCTAAGGTCATATCAGGACGGTCGACAAACTATGTCTCTGTATTTATGTTTCCGGGAATACCAGGGCATTCATTCCCATGCTGGCCGTTAAGGGTTTGCCTATATTAAATTTGTTTGTTGGGGTTTTACTTCCTCGCAACATCTAGGTGCATGTCACGAAGGGCACTAACATTTGACAGTGTGCACTTTATAGGGCTGCCCCACTGGGAGACCAGGCCGCCAGCACCATGACCCAATATCCAACACAGACACATTATCCTGATACTGAGCCACCCAGTCCTTGCCCTATCCTATTAATGCTGAGTGCCAGGAGAGGAAGCGACAAGTATCAATTTTATTAGTCATCGGTTTGAGTCGGCTGGGATTCGATTTGAATTCCCAACCTTCAACATGGGAAGTCTGTGCTCAACCGATTCGGCCACCGCGTCTGGTGAGAAGAAAAAGGTAAAACTAATATACATGTAGTAAATAGGCTGTGCTATAGATCCCCTTCAGTGGTTACAAACATTGTGTATGTACGCGCAGCTTGGCTGCAGAATGAAAGCTCACTGCCATTGAGTTTGCCGATACATGCAGTGCAAAACGTTCGTTTTATTCGAAATTAATAGAAATCCAGAACCCGAACCTTATAAATGTAATATATATCTATTTGTTAAGCATGTTATCTGTTTGTGTGCGAATCGGTTTGTTTCTAATTGGTGTGGTTTTAGAGATATTTCACTTTTTCTGTAAGAAGATTGTTCACGGCCATTGACAATGCACTGAGTTTGCCAACACATGCAGTGTAAAACGTCAGTTTTATTCAAAATTAAGAGAAATGCAGAACCCTAACCTTATACATTTAATATAATCTGGTTGTTAAGCATGTTATTTGTTTGTGTGCGAAGCAGTTTGTTTCTAGTTGGTGTGGTTTTAGATATATTTCACTTTTTCTGTAAGAAAATTGCTCACGGCCATTGACAATGCATTGAGTTTGCCGATACGCGCAGGGCAAAATGTCAATTTTATTCAAAATTAATAGAAATGCAGAACCCTAACCTTATACATTTAATATAATCTGGTTGTTAAGCATGTTATCTGTTTGTGTGCGAAGCGGTTTGTTTCTAGGTGATGTGGTTTTAGAGATATTTCACTTTTTCTGTATCAAGATTTGCTCATAGCCATTGAGTTTGCAGTATTACAGTGTGTTGTCCTGCAGCCAAGCTGCGCGCGCACTGACCTAAATACCCACGCTGACGTCATATGAAATAGGTCTTTATACCCATCCGACCAACTGACTCACCACTGACAGCTCACCTAGGGGGCACTGCTGAGATTGGCGGGAAAACGACTACCGACACGTGAGGGGCAGGCTGGAGCAGCTGGGGAGGTGGGGAGGTGGAACGGTTTGGTGAGGGGCGGTCCGAGGTAGGGTGGTGGGGGTGGGTGAGGGTGCGGGGAGTGTGAGTTAGTTGGTTGGTTGTTGGAGTTTTACGTCCTGGCAACATCTAAGGTCATATCAGGATGGGTACTGACTTGTGACAGTGCACACTCATGGCAACTTTATAGTGCTGTCACATGGGAAATCAGGCCATGGACACCATGGCCCGTTCTCCCACACAATCACAGTATCCTGATGCTGAGCTAACCAATCCTTGCCTTAACCTATTACTATTAATGCCGAGTGCCTGGCTGGGAAGCGACAAGTATCAATTTGATAAGTCATTGGTTTGACTCGACCGGGAACCGAACTCTCGATCTCCCGCACGCGAGGTCCGAGCTCTACCGATTAGGCCACAGCACCCGGTGGGAGTGTGAGGTGTGAGGTGTGAGGTGTGAGGTGTGTGGTGTGAGGTGTGAGGTGTGAGGTGTGATGTGTGAGGTGTGTGGTGTGAGGTGTGAGGTGTGAGGTGTGAGGTGTGAGTGCTCGAGGTGTGAGGTGTGAGGTGTGAGGTGTGGTGTGAGGTGTGAGGTGTGAGGTGTGAGGTGTGAGTGCTCGAGGTGTGAGGTGTGAGGTGTGAGGTGTGAGTGCTTGAGGTTTGGTTGGGCTGACTGGAGGGAGGTGTTGTGTGTGTGTGGGTGTGTGTGTGGGTGTGGGTGTGGGTGTGGGTGTGTGGGGTGGTGGGGGAGGGTGCTTTGCGTGTGTAACTGACTGACTGCCTCCAGGCGGGTATTTACGGCCTCCAGGTGGTTCTTTGTTAGGGCTGGGAGCTGATGACTGCTGTTTTGTGAAGCTGTGGGAAGCTTGTGGTGTTTTGTGGTGTTGTGTCGTGTTGTGTCGTGTATTGTGCTGTTTTGTGGTGCATTGTGGTGCTTTGTGGTGTATTGTGGTGTAGTGTGGTGTATTGTGGTGCATTGTGGTGCTTTGTGGTGCTTTGTGGTGTATTGTGGTGTAGTGTGGTGGAGTGTGTTGTGGTGTTTGTGGTGTGTTGTGGTGTATTGTGGTGCTTTGTGGTGTATTGTGGTGTGTTGTGGTGTTTGGTGGTGATTTGTGGTGGTTTGTGGTGCTTTGTGGTGTATTGTGGTGCTTTGTGGTGTATTGTGGTGTGTTGTGGTGTTTTGTGGTGATTTGTGGTGGTTTGTGGTGCTTTGTGGTGTATTCTGGTGTGCTGTGGTGCTGTGTGGTGTTTTGTAGTGTATTGTGGTGCTTTGTGGTGTTTTGCGCTGCTTTGTGGTGTATTGTGGTGCTTTGTGGTGTATTGTGGTGCTTTGTGGTGTATTGTGGTGTATTGTGGTGCTTTGTGGTGTATTGTGGTGTATTGTGGTGTTTTGTGGTGCTTCGTGGTGTACTGTCATGTAGTGTGGTGTTTTGTGGTGCTTTGTGGTGTATTGTGGTGCTTTGTGGTGTATTGTGGTGCTTTGTTGTGTAGTGTGGTGTTTTGTGGTGATTTGTGGTGCTTTGTGGTGTGCTGTGGTGTTTTGTGGTGATTTGTGGTGTATTGTGGTGCTTTGTGGTGCTTTGTGGTGTTTTGTGGTGCTGTGTGGTGTATTGTGGTGCTTTGTGGTGTATTGTGGTGCATTGTCGTGCTTTGTGGTGCATTGTGGTGTTTTGTGGTGATTTGTGGTGTATTGTGCTGCTTTGTGGTGCTTTGTGGTGTTTTGTGGTGATTTGTGGTGTATTGTGGTGCTTTGTGGTGCTTTGTGGTGTTTTGTGGTGCTTTGTGGTGTATTGTGGTGTTTTGTGGTGATTTGTGGTGTATTGTGGTGCTTTGTGGTGCTTTGTGGTGTTTTGTGGTGTTTTGTGGTGCTTTGTGGTGTATTGTGGTGTTTTGTGGTGATTTGTGGTGTATTGTGGTGCTTTGTGGTGTATTGTGGTGCTTTGTGGTGTTGTGTGGTGTTTTGTGGGGTTGTGCGCTGACCTGCGGTGTTTATCAGTGTTTTCTGGTATTTTCTGGCGCTTTGTAGTATTGTGTGGTGCCTTGTGGTATTTTTCGGTCGTTTGTGGTACTTAGTGGTGTTGTGTCGTGTTTTGTGGTGTTTTGTGGCATTGAGTTATGCGGGTATTTGTAGCATTCTTTGGTGTTTTGTGGTGATTTATGGTGCATTGTGGTTCTTTGTAGTGCTTTATAGTGTTACGGAGTGCTCTGTACTGTTGTGTGGTTCTTTGATGTGTTTTGTTGTGATTTATGGTGCATTGTGGTTCTTTGTAGTGCTTTATAGTGTTACGGAGTGCTCTGTACTGTTGTGTGGTTCTTTGATGTGTTTTGTTGTGATTTATGGTGCATTGTGGTTCTTTGTAGTGGTTTATAGTGTTACGGAGTGCTCTGTACTGTTGTGTGGTTCTTTGATGTGTTTTGTTGTGATTTATGGTGCATTGTGGTTCTTTGTAGTGCTTTATAGTGTTACGGAGTGCTCTGTATTGTTGTGTGGTTCTTTGATGTGTTTTGTTGTGATTTATGGTGCATTGTGGTTCTTTGTAATGCTTTATAGTGTTACGGAGTGCTCTGTATTGTTGTGTGGTTCTTTGATGTGTTTTGTGGTGTGATTTGTGATGGTGTGCATTGTTGGTTCTGATTGTGATTGATGCTTTATAGTGTTACGGAGTGCTCTGTATTGTTGTGTGGTTCTTTGATGTGTTTTGTTGTGATTTATGGTGCATTGTGGTTCTTTGTAATGCTTTATAGTGTTACGGAGTGCTCTGTACTGTTGTGTGGTTCTTTGATGTGTTTTGTTGTGATTTATGGTGCATTGTGTTCTTTGTAGTGCTTTATAGTGTTACGGAGTGCTCTGTATTGTTGTGTGGTTCTTTGATGTGTTTTGTTGTGATTTATGGTGCATTGTGGTTCTTTGTAGTGCTTTATAGTGTTACGGAGTGCTCTGTACTGTTGTGTGGTTCTGTTGATGTGTTTTGTTGTGATTTATGGTGCATTGTGGTTCTTTGTAGTGCTTTATAGTGTTACGGAGTGCTCTGTATTGTTGTGTGGTTCTTTGATGTGTTTTGTTGTGATTTATGGTGCTTGTGGTTCTTTGTAGTGCTTTATAGTGTTACGGAGTGCTCTGTATTGTTGTGTGGTTCTTTGATGTGTTTTGTTGTGATTTATGGTGCATTGTGGTTCTTTGTAGTGCTTTATAGTGTTACGGAGTGCTCTGTATTGTTGTGTGGTTCTTTGATGTGTTTTTGTTGTGATTTATGGTGCATTTGTGGTTCTTTGTAGTGCTTTATAGTGTTACGGAGTGCTCTGTATTGTTGTGTGGTTCTTTGATGTGTTTTGTTGTGATTTATGGTGCATTGTGGTTCTTTGTAGTGCTTTATAGTGTTACGGAGTGCTCTGTATTGTTGTGTGGTTCTTTGATGTGTTTTGTTGTGATTTATGGTGCATTGTGGTTCTTTGTAGTGCTTTATAGTGTTACGGAGTGCTCTGTATTGTTTGTGTGGTGTCTTTGATGTGTTTTGTGGTGATTTATGGTGCATTGTGGTTCTTTGTAGTGCTTTATAGTGTTACGGAGTGCTCTGTACTGTTGGTGTGGTTGTTGTGATGTGTGTTTTGTGGTGATTTGATTGTGTGCTTGTGTGTTCTTTGTGTGATTGCTTTGTATAGTGTTACGGAGTGCTCTGTATTGTTGTGTGGTTCTTTGATGTGTTTTGTTGTGATTTATGGTGCATTGTGGTTCTTTGTAGTGCTTTATAGTGTTACGGAGTGCTCTGTATTGTTGTGTGGTTCTTTGATGTGTTTTGTTGTGATTTATGGTGCATTGTGTTCTTTGTAGTGCTTTATAGTGTTACGGAGTGCTCTGTACTGTTGTGTGGTTCTTTGATGTGTTTTGTTGTGATGTATGGTGCGTTCTGTTCTTTGTAGTGCTCTATAGTGTTACGGAGTGCTCTGTACTGTTGTGTGGTTCTTTGGATGTGTTTGTGTTGTGATTGTATGGTGTGCATGTGTTGTGTTCTTTGTAGTGCTTTATAGTGTTACGGAGTGCTCTGTACTGTTGTGTGGTTCTTTGATGTGTTTTGGTTGTGATTTATGGTGCATTGTGGTTCTTTGTAGTGCTTTATAGTGTTACGGAGTGCTCTGTATTGTTGTGTGGTTCTTTGATGTGTTTTGTTGTGATTTATGGTGCATTGTGGTTCTTTGTAGTGCTTTATAGTGTTACGGAGTGCTCTGTACTGTTGTGTGGTTCTTTGATGTGTTATTTGTTGGTGATTTTATGGTGTCACTTGTGGGTTCTTTGTAATGCTGTTGATAGTGTTACGGAGTGCTCTGTACTGTTGTGTGGTTCTTTGATGTGTGTTTTTGGTGGTGATTTATGGGTGTCACTGTTGTGTGTTCTTTTGTTAAGTGCTTTAATAGTGTTACGGAGTGCTCTGTACTGTTGTGTGGTTTCTTTGATGTTGTGTTTTTGTCTGTGATGTTTATGGTGTCACTTTGTGTGGTTCTTTGTAGTGCTTTATAGTGTTACGGAGTGCTCTGTACTGTTGTGTGGTTCTTTGATGTGTTTTGTTGTGATGTATGGTGCATTGTGTTCTTTGTAATGCTTTATAGTGTTACGGAGTGCTCTGTACTGTTGTGTGGTTCTTTGATGTGTTTGTGGTGTTTTCTAGTGTTGTTATGTGGTGTTGTGTAGTGTTCTGTGGTGTTGCATAATGTTTTGTGGTGTTTTCTAGTGTTTTGTGGTGTTTTCTAGTGTTTTCTGGTGTTTTCTAGTGTTTTGTGGTGCTTTCAGGTGTAATGCTTTGTGGTGCTCTGGGTTCTTTTGTTTAGCTTTATTGTGTTTTGTGGTACCTTGTGCTGGTGTGTGGCGCTCGGTGGTGTTTTGTGGTGCTTTGTTTTGCTTCGTTTGCTTTGTAGAGCTTTGCGGTGCTGTGTGGTTCTTTGTAGTGCTGTGTGGTGCTTTTTAGTGTTGTGTTTCGTTCTGCGTTGTCATGTTTGGTGGCGCTATTTAATGCTTTGTGGTTCCATGTGGTTCTTTGTAGTGATTTGTGGTGTTTTTTGGGGTTGTGTTGTGTTTCGTTCTGCGTCGTCATGTTTGGTGGCGCTATTTAATGATCTGTGGTTCTTTCTGGTGTTATGTAGTGTTAGTGCTATGTAATTGATGCCTTGTGGTGCTTTGAAGTCTAGTACTAGCAAACTTTGTAGAACTTTCAGGTGCTTGGGTTCACTCTGTGGGGCTCTGCAAAGTCTTGTGGGAGTTTGCTGCCTGTGCGCACCATTGGGGAAGACTACACAGACTATACCAGCATTGTAGGACTTGATGCTCAAGGGACTATGGCGAGCTTTACAATGGAATTCATTCAATGGAAGCCTTATGTGTCTTTGTAAGTATTGGAGGGGGTGGGGGTGGGGGTGGGGGTGGGGGAGGGGGCTTCCTCAGGCCTGGTTGGTCGGTTGGTTATTGGAATTTTAAGTCCTGGCAACATCTAAGATCATATCAGGAGGGTTACCAACTTGTGACAGTATGCACTCACGTTGACTTTATAATGCTAGCCCACTGGGAAATCAGGCCACTGGAACCATGATCGGATATCCCACTCAATCACATTATCCTGACACTGAGCTAACCAGTCCTTTCCCTATCCTATTAGCGCCAAGCTAGGAAGCGACAAGTATCAATTTTATAAGTCATTGGTTTCACTCGATTGGGAACCGAACTACCGATCTCGCGCATGCGCGGCCTGTGCTCTACCAATTCAACCACTGCACCCGGTGTTCACCAGACCTAGTAGATCTTTGTGAGACTTGAGCAGCCATCTGTGGCTTTTCAAGGCATTTTGAGTTTGTTTGTATATTTGTTGAACTTTACGTCGTGACAACATATATGGCCATATCTGGATGGGTACCAACTTGTGGTAGTGTGAACTCATTGTGACTTCATAGTGCTGCCTCCGTAGGAGATCAGGCCACTGGGCACCATGACACAATATCCCAGTCAGTCACCAACACTCAGCTAACCCAGTCCTTGCCCTATCCTAGTAATGCCAAGCACCAGGCTAGGTAGTGACAAATATCAATTTTGTAGGTCATTGGATTCTACCACCCCAGTCCCGAGAAGAAATGCCGGGCTTTAAGAATAAATTAAAACTATTATTTCCAAGACCTTTATTAGCAATTCTCCAACTTTTGTATCGAGCTTTTTAAATTCATAAGTGTCTGTTGACACAAAATTGATTGCACGTCTTTACATTATATGTAAAGGCGATGGTTGAATAAAAAATAAAAAACAGTTTTCACCGTGAATATGGCCTGTGCTGCGTACATGGCATAAAGAATCCACCAATCAATCAATTGCCTTGAGCTTTAGCCGAATCTTCACGTGGAAATAGATATCGGGTTGCTGTCACTTGCAGCCAGCAGGAACTCGGGTAATCTCTGCACCTTGAGCACCTTTCACAAGTGGATAATCCTCCAGCCTAAGACAATGTACGACAAGATGCGGCACTCAGCGCTTTCCCGTGAAATACGACAAACAATAATAATTGGACAGGTCCCCATGCCCAGCCTGATTGCTGGACCATCTAAACAATGTACGACAAGAAGCGGCACTCAGCGCTTTCCCGTGAAATACGGCAAACAATAATAATTGGACAGGTCCCCATGCCCAGCCTGATTGCTGGACCATCTAAGACAATGTACGACAAGATGCGCCACTCAGCGCTTTCCTGTGAAATACGGCAAATAATAATAATTGGACAGGTCCCCATGCCCAGCCTGATTGCTGGACCATCTAAGACAATGTACGATAAGATGCGCCACTCAGTGCTTTCCCGTGAAATACAGCAAACAATAATAATTGGACAGGTTCCCATGCCCAGTCTCATTGCTGGACCATCTAAGACAATGTACGACAAGATGGCCACTCAGCGCTTTCCCGTGAAATATGGCAAACAATAATAATTGGACAGGACCCATGCCCAGCCTGATTGCTGGACCATCTAAGACAATGTACGACAAGATGCGCCACTCAGCGCTTTCCCGTGAAACACGGCAAACAATAATAATTGGACAGGTCCCCATGACCAGCCTGATTGCTGCACTATCTAAGACAATGAAAGACAATTATGGTGTATTATCTCCTAATATTAATAATGAAAACAATATTATAGCATAGTAAAGTTCAAACATACTTCAAGCACTTTAATCTGTGCCATACATAAATCAAATTTCAGATTATTTCTGAGCAAGAAAAATACTACTAACCTGATCAAAGACAGTGCATCTTGTTTCCGTGGGATGGCGCCACTGCGTGATTATTTCAGAAATTCCTATATGAAAGCGCTCAGTGGCACGTCTTGTCATACATTGTCTTTGGTAACACGCAGTCCACAGCTTCTTAACAGTTAACCCTACTTTCCAGACCCCCCCATGAACATCACCCCACCCCCACCCCCAAACCCCACCTCCAACACCTGACAGACCAGACGCAATGGCCGACTGAGTTGAGCGTCCGCCTCCAGTTTTGGCAGATCGTGGGATTCGAACCCACGGGTTCTAACCCTGGTCGAGTCAAACCAATGAATTACAAATTATACTTGTAAGCTTCGTAGCCAGTCACTCGGCATTAATTTACATACGGGAACAAACTGGAGACAAGACAGAGATGGAGATAACAAAAATTTATTGGAGAACATAACCTGCAGGCAGGTCGGTCGTGGCTGGAGAACATATCGGTATCGTGCATCGTGTCATGAGTTAATTGACAATGATGTTATTGAGGTATCGTATAGAGTACCAGCAAGGTTAGGTCGGTCTTGGCTGTCGAACATATCGGTATGGTGTATCGTGTCATGAGTTAAATAAGAATGATGTTATTGAGTTATCGTATAGAGTACCAGCAAGGTTAAATGATGTCATGATAAGTGTCAGGCATATCGAACAATTGAATAGTGATTAGAGATGAGACTAGTTAAATGTTATGTTGCGAGGAAAATGGAAAGGTCAGGAAAGAGATGAGAGAGGAAGAACTGCACGGAACCAGCAGCCCTCAACCCCTACCCCTTACCTCCTTCATCATCGGTGGGTGGGTGGGTGAAGCGACTTGCAAGGAGAAAGACCGGCGTGAAAGTGAAGTGCGCGAGTCAGCAGTCAGTGACGAGGAAAATAGGGCAAGAAAGTAGTGCCGAGAGAAATTAGTGCATGTGTTCCCGCCAGTAAATTATCCATGTTGACCAGTGCCAACATGCGTAATTTACATACGGGAACAAACTGGAGACAAGACAGAGATGGAGATAACAAAAATTTATTGGAGAACATAACCTGCAGGCAAGGTCGGTCGTGGCTGGAGAAACATATCGGTATCGTGCATCGTGTCAAGAGTTAATTGACAATGATTGTTATTGAGGTATCGTATAGAGTACCAGCAAGGTTAGGTCGGTCTTGGCTGTCGAACATATCGGTATGGTGTATCGTGTCATGAGTTAAATAAGAATGATGTTATTGAGTTATCGCATAGAGTACCAGCAAGGTTAAATGATGTCATGATAAGTGTCAGGCATATCGAACAATTGAATAGTGATTAGAGATGAGACTAGTTAAATGTTATGTGGCGAGGAAAATGGAAAGGTCAGGAAAGAGATGAGAGAGAAGAACTAGCACGGAACCAGCAGCCCTCAACCCAAAATAGAGGCGAGGGACTGATGGTACCGCAGAAATTACTATCTGCGGAAGGTAGGGGTGACACAGCATCACTACTCCATCAGGATGTCATAGACCGAAGGCGCAAGATGTCGACGCCATGGTTCAGGCAGAATCTCTCATATGTTTGAAGGTGGAGGCGTTTGTTCACCCAGGTGCCCCTAGACAGGGCCTCTGTCAATGCAGGAACTAGCTGGAGATGGTGACTCAAGCTGTACACTGGAAGATAGAAGCAGAAGAGTGGCTATCTTCCAGGATTATCAGAGAATGATCTACAAGGAAAAATCAATATTTTTCAAGGAGAATGGGACTGGGACAGACGTAGATTCCTGCATCGACACTCTATCAGTGCTGCTTCTTCCGCTTGCTTATTCGAATGAAGCCATGCTCAGATTATCAGCTAGAAGTAAGGAAGGTCCATCTTTATGTATAAACTGTGATATCGCTAGGTATTTAATTGCAGATATTAACCAAAGTTGGTCTCGCAAATGCAGATTAACATTTAAATCCCGTCCTCCACCCGAAGCCAGTACTTGTTGAAAGACTAAGCTATCTGTTTTTACTACCACACTAAAGTTCCTAGGAACATCCGGAAGGAGAACGATCAGAGCCGTTAATAAATTAAACGCCCCCAGCTGATTCATTACTTTCAATGTCTCAATCACCTCACGGGGTACACTCCAGCATAATATGCCACCGGGGAGAAAGCCCCCCCCCCCCAATTTTTGAAGTAGAGTCGCTCTATTACCCCAATCAGTAACTGGCTTCAGAGGAAGACGAACAACTGTACTGAACTTCGGTGCAAAATTTATGAACCAGTCTATATCTTAATGATTTCATCCGAGAATTGATGCTGACCAGCATTCGGTAAGGCCCTCATATGCCACTAAGACCCAGTTCATACACGCCCAAAGCGGGCTTTCACACATTTCGCAATGTGTTGCATCTGCACGCTATACTCTGGAGTTGCTTTCTTCGAAGCAACCTGTTTGTCTTTCCAAGCCCGACAGTCAAGTGAGGGACTTCTGCAAGCTTCTCTTCTGGAATAGTAGCAATCGTTTAGCTCATTATCACATATCACCTGTGTATCTAACATTGCATGTTGCCAGCCTATCAGTCCCGAATTGTTACTAGTAGTGTGGCATACTACGGTAGCAATGTGCAGTTATGTCGGTGGCTATGTGTAATATTATGACGTATGCATTTCTTAATTAAGAAATGTAGTGACAGCGGAGCACGTACCGCAGACAATTGTGAAACCGCAAGACATGTAGTTTAATTTATCTACGTTGCATTCAGGAGTGTAAAAATCTACACTGAGAATTATTGCATCAGTGACTATTAGTCTATCTAATACTATTTCAGGGCACTACAACCCTTGCAAGGGACACAATACGGAGGCCCGCTTATCAGTTCTGACTTGTTCCTAATATTCTTTCATGCTACCGGTACCAATGTGGAATTTTTCCATTGTGTAAACTGGAATGTTGAAGCCCTGCACCCCTATTTTAGATGCGAGCATGGCTATATTTAATATTATGAATTATTGCGATATCTGAAATAAGGAACATGTCGTGGCAGCGGAGGAGGCAGCACAGGAACTTGAGTCCCCACAACATGCAGGTTACATTATCTAGGAGGGTATAAATATTGCATGAACGGTAACTTAAAAACGTGGGTCAGGTACCATTATTTTAGCGAGTCTAAGTTGCAGTAGCCTGAACATATAGTTTAAATAATCAGGGAGTATTCCAATACTGAAATGCTACCGTAAATTAGTGCTTGGACCAGGATGCAGATATAGTTTAGACAGTATAATGTATTACAATCAATCAATAACACCAGGCGAGAACCAGAGTGTCTAGCAAGAATAATACTTATCCTGAAAACGGAGGAAACCGGGGACATTGTCTGAAGACAGCTAGCAGTGGCAGTTAGCCTAGACCGTGCAGCGCGCAGACATACCGCCGGCAGAAACCGGGGCAGAGTTCGGGAAAAATGAGTCGGCAAGCAACATCCAGCATAGACCGTGCAACGGAGGGCAGCCTACCGGCAGACATCGGCGCAGAGACCGTGGACTTCAGCTGAAAACATTGATGGTGAGTCACAGGACATCAGCAGTGTGGGCGTGGCACTGATACCAAAGCTTCACTG